>JAVKLA010000002.1:5005340-5060260 GCA_034782735.1 Sagittarius serpentarius
GACCGTCGCTGATTGGCTCGGCCTTGGCCAGTGGCGGGTCTGTCTTAAAGCCGGCTGGCATTGGCTGCCTCGGACACAGGGGAAGCTTCTAGCAACTTTTGAAGAAGCCGCCCCTGTAGCTGCCCCTGCTACCAAAACCTTGCCACGTAAACCTGTTACAGTTTGTAACCCTTCCTCACTCACAGGGACAACCGGTCAACAAAATACTAGCTCCCTGAAACCAGCCTTCACTGGAAGATACTCAGGTCACTGACACTTCCGAAGTTGAACAGAGGGAACACGCCAATGTCAGGAGGGCCTGTGTTCATCATCGGGGAAGGCCTTGCTCTATAAACAAAATCAAACAAAAAGGAGGGTGCGTGAAGGACCTGGTAACAAGTACCAATAAGTAAATAAGTTCTTATAAATACACTTTTACTTTACAAATGAGAAACAATCCAAAATAACATCTAAGGGGCGCTTTCCACCATTGCTGTGGATACGGCTGATACGTGCACCACACGTAATATTTCCTACAATAAACACGTGTCCAAAGTGGAGTGCCTTTTCACCACTGATTTAAGGCTCTGTACATCTCTTTTGCCACTAAAAGGAAGAGTTCAGCCCTCCGGTCTTCCTCTTTCACCTCCCTTCCTTATCCTAATATTCATGAGAAGCTGATCTGAGTGAAATTTAAGCCATTAAGAAAAAAAGAAAGATTTCAACCAGTTCAGGTCCTGAGTCACACTACTAAGCAGTCTTTTGAAGGGAACAATCAAGAAAACACAGATGAGTGGAAGGAGAGTAGATCTACCTCTTTCAGAAGTAATCTGAACTTAGATTTAAATAAACCATGAATTAATCTATTCTTAAACAGAGTCCAGTGTCTTACAGCTGGATTCAGTTAGCTACTTTCCATGTTTTTGAGGTGCATACTCTAAAATGCTCGAGTTTAATGGTCCTAGAAGGGCTGGGCTGGTTGGTTTTTTTTTAATAAATATAATTTTTTTGTTGTTGTTTTTGTTGGTTTGTGAATTGACTTGTCTGTGTTGTGCTCCCAGTTGCTCCAAAACTGATTTTAGTGTGGGTGTCTTGAAACCGTGACTGTGAGTCTACAGCTTTGCATTTTGTTCCCAGTCCCTACAAGAAGAGGTTGCAGCTTTGCAGTTCTTGTCACTTATTAAGTGGATGGTTTAGGTGTTTCTGCTCTGTTGCAGCAATGGAGGATGGAGCTATACGGTTAATTCTCTCCAGTTTCATTTTTGTTCTCTTTCTGATGACACTGTGTTATTCTGCCTTGTGCATGCAGTAGTTTAACAATCATTTTATCTGCAAGTTAATTAAGAGTAGGGCTGGCCGAGGTTTTTTCAATCAAAAACAAAGCAAACCCAATATTCTCTTTTCAAAACTATGTCCCTAAACTTTAGAAATATCAGTAAAAACCTGAGTTTTCTAAGACCTTTCTCCCCCTCACTTTTTTTGTTCTCTTTCCCTGTTCTCTGTCCCTTGTTTCAAGGGTTGTGGTTTTTTTTTTTTGCTAGGGACAAAACTGGGGGAAAAAAGGTACAGAGAGGTGGGAAATAAAATATCTTTTTCAACTCTCCCCACACAAGTACCTGTCTTTCAATCAGTGCAGGTTAGAACTAGCTGCAAATGCATTTCTGTGGCCCCAGTATGCCTGCACTGTGTGAGCACCTCTGCCCTCTTCTTGATATTTTTAGCCCTGCTTTTCTTTGGTGTATCTCTGCTCTTCCTCTGCATTAGAGGACAACGAACCTTCCTGTGCGGTTTGCCTCTTTTCACTGCCCTTTCCTGACCCCTGGCATTTTTTCCTAGAGGCAGTAGGATGAATTTTACTGGTATTCAAGCTCCAGGCACGACACTGCCATAAGTCTCTGATGACACTGGGTATCACAGGAACTGCTGAGAACTCTGCTAGCGCTTTTGAGAGGCCTGATTATGCAGTAGGTGTCTTGCTTTGTGTCCGTATGCTGTGTTACTAAGGGGGAGCTGAGCAGGTGACGAGTTAATCTCGGCTCTTGGGCCATTAGAACAGCCAGAGCCTGGATGGCAGCATGTATTGCCTGGGGCCATCCTCCCACTTGGCATCTCCAGCCTGACGTGGCCTCTGCTAATCCCTTTTGGGTTGACTGCATGTTGCCCCAATACAGAGGAAAAGAAGCATCATCTGCTTTTGTCTGCCACTGCTGTTAGAAGCTTTTTGCTAATGGCAGCTAATGTGACAGTAGTGTTCATGTTGCAGTTACCCTGATACAGGAAAACTGTGTGGGAGGTCATCTAAGCACTGAGTACTAGGGAACTCATTGGTGGGTGACAGACAAAAACCAGCAGCGAGCCTTTGTGTTCTGTCTTCTTTCATAGGGACCACGACTGCCAGAATCCGCCTGACTCCTCATTTTCATTCTCTGGAGGAGCAAGAAGATGGGGCGGGGGGGGGGGGGTGTTGGGGGGCAAATGCAGCGCACTGCGTGCTTTTTTTTTTTTTCTCTTAAAGTATTGCTGATTTCTGAAACTTCCAGAGATGCCTTAATTAAATATAGAAATAGTGTCACAGGTCCTACAGCTGTCAGAAGAAAAATGAGAATGGGATGCTGATGATGAGGCAAGTTGTGGTTTTCACTAGTAAAATACTTCCCCAAAGTGATCATTTTTTGGTAGTTATTTAGGTGCTCAGAGTGTGCATAGATTTAGAGTGCTGGGATCTTTTTGATGTTGGTTTTTTTTGCTTTGTTCTGATCTGCTAACAATAGAAGTGAAGTAGTTGGGGGTTTTGCTTATGATTTGTCAAGTGAAAAATGTTTTGAAAGGGAAGCTACTTACTGGGTTAATCAGCTCTCTGGGTCACTCCTCTTCTGACAGAGTGGAGGAACTGACTTCCGTGCGTATGGAAGACGTCATTCCTGGTACATTGAATATGAGAGACGAAGTGAAATCTGACAGAGAATATTTAAGCCTCTGCCTTTGCTCTGGGTATTTAGACTAGGTTTTGTTTGATTTAAAGATCTTAAAGATGAACAAAATTGCGTAAAATTGTGAGACACAGGCAACTAATTGGTGCTTGGCATGGTGCAATGTAGCTGAATGGCCTGAGCAGTCTGAAGCTTTTGTGTCTGGCACAAGACAACCGTTCTGTCAGTAGTGCTGGGCATTCCATGGGATTTTTCTGCAAACTTTAGAGATAGAAAGTTGTGTTCATTTCTGCCACAACCAGAAGAGTCTATGGGGAACACAAAGCCATCAGACCTGCCAGGAATTTCCCACAGAGCTGCAGCTCTGGCTTTTTCCAGGACAAGAGGCTACAAAGGCTTCTGGATGCACTGTTGTGTTTCGGTATTTCATTTGCTTGTTTTTAAATCTGACAGTGAATTCAAAATATGTACTTAGAGCAGGAAGTGTTCTCTCCAGGACTAAGTACACAGTTGCAAAGAAAATAAATAAGAAACATAATATGTAAGTTTTCGTGCATGTTGTAGATTTCTGTTACTGCAGAGAAGTCTTAGCATCTTTTGGGTGGCTTTTTTCAGGAAAGAAAAGATGAATTTTACTGTGAGGAAAAAGAAGGCTCTTCCATAGCAGCTGTATTATTTGGGCTTCTTATTTTAATTTCTGCTGTTGCATGAGCTGACTGATTCTCTTGCTTTAATGCAAAGTTTGAACTAGAAAAAGTGACCTTGTTATGAGAATACCTAACAGACATTCAATATGCCAGCAGGACTAGCCTAGTAAAGTTAATGGCTTGAAAATTCAATTTTGAATGGTACTTTGATTTTTCTTTTTTAAAAAGAATTTCTCTTTGCAGTTAATTGACATTTAAATGATGTGGTTAATTCTACCAGCAGAAGTATTAGAAAGCAGTGGTGTTTATATATCATCCTCATGTGGCTTCTAGGGTAGCTGTCTGGCACAATGTAAAAAAACAATACAGAAGAAAAAAAGGAGAAAATTGGACACTTGAAATTCAGCTACAGAATTTAAACAGTCTGTTTCTTATTTCTCTTTTCTAGGTGTATTTCCCATTGTAGATCTTCTATGTTTGTGTCTGACAAACCATCAATTAACTTCAGTTTGACTGTTATTGAACTAATTCTGAACTGCGGTTCATATTTTTAGGGATAAGTGAGGAAATGTATAGGGAGAAACAAGCAAGGATTCAGCTGGATTTGCCCCATTTAAAGAGCATGCAGACTGTAGAAAACTGGGAAAATGCAATATAGTATCTGAATGTATTTAGAGTTTTGAGATCCTGGTATGAGACTTCTGTGCAGTACAAGCAATGTTTCTTAACACCGATTCATTGTTTACAGAGGAGGTCTTTTTCCATCTGTTTTTCCCTGGTTAATGGCTTATTCTTTAAAAAAAATTCTGTAGTTGAAAGACCCAGCAGGCTCCACCTGCCATACTGGCACAACCCGCTGGAGCAGCAGCATATCAAACTAAGTAATGCTTTTATAGCTAGCATTCAGCAAACTACTTTTCATAGCCAGCCCGTGACTTTGCGAATGGGGCAGCAGACAAGGGGTTACGTGAACTTGCGTATGTCGGAGCACAAACATGTCATAGGCAATTTTAATCCTTAAGCCTGCTTTTGTTTCGAAGGTTCTTGTTTGCTGCAGGTATCTAAATTTAGCCATATTTTTGTCAGCTAGAACTTATGTTACAGAAAAGAATGCTAGCAAATCTCAGCAATGTCACACTTTATTAGTCATGCAAGCACTTAAAAGCAAGGTTAGAAACACAAAATTCTGGAGATTTGTGGTGGCAGTTGTTTAAAAATGCCACACTGAGCTTTTTAGGATTTACCTTCTGAAAATGGACCAAGTTAGAGCATTAAATTTCATGAACAATGCAGCTTTCTTAGTTTGGAAAAAGAAATATTTAAATCCTGAAGAAAAGCCTCACTGGACATGTATGCTTCTCTTTCTTTGCAACATTTGTGAGTCCATCACGTTCTCTTCCAGGTTCAAAGGCAGAAAATAGTATTTGCTGACAACCTGCTTTTCTCTTTGGTAGCGGCTGCAGGCTGCTTGGGTGCTGCAGATAAGCTCAGGGGACTCAAGGCATCCCCTTCTAAACATTCTTTTTCCTTTCTGCTGCTGCAGTGTGGGCTGGCTCTCTCAGTGTTGCCTTGCTCTCGTGGGGAGGGTGAGAGAGCAGAAGTCGTGCCATGCCATGAGGCAGCAAGTCCCACGCATGGCACCTCTCTAACGGTGCTAAGCATGAGCCAGTGCCGTTGTTTCTGCTGTCGAGATATGTCGTTCAAGTAGCAGTATATAAAAATTTACCTTGCGTCTGTTCATGTGCATTTGCTGCAGCGTTCTGTGTAAAAGAGAGAAGCTCCTCACACTACTGTACTTATTTTTCTTTCTTTTTGAACATAGCTATATGGGACTGACAAGGGGAATTGAAAACCAAAGGCTCTCCTAGTGTTTACACCCTGGACTTTTTCTGATTTCTTACCATTTTTTTCTGCTTGTGACCACTGGCTACTTGAAAACTTGGTAAGAGAATACCTTTTTAAAATTATTTCTTAGTAAAAACATGCACAGAAAGTCCCAGCTGCATACCAAAAACACTGAAATATTTTAACATAATGTGGAAATTACACCTTTCTTGTGATAGTGCCACTCTGTAAAAATACTCTCGAGCATCCTGCTGCTTGGTCCAGTTTCCAGGCAACCTTTGTGCCCTGTGATGCTTGGCTTGGGAGAAGAGCAATCACAAGCACCAAAGTGGCAGTCTGTTGGCATTAGGTTTCTAATATGGGTGCCTCAGAAGGTCCCAACCCACCTCGATTCACGTACACAATGACTTTCCAGCTCTTTTATTAGGGGATACCATTCTGCAAAGGGAATGGTTGACCAGTTATCTAAATAGCTATTCAATAACCAGTTGAGCTACCCAGGATCAGAAGGAATCAGCGCTGGGAGCTAGGGTTGTGAGCAGGAGGTTCAAAGCAATCCCTTGGCAGTCGTCGCAGAAGGGGAGGCCAGACAATAGAGAGCCTGGCTGGCTGAGGTGGAGAGCCAGTGTGCCAGCCAGAGAGCAGGCAGGGAGGCCTAGCATAGCTGTTTTAAGAAGGAACAAAGTATGTGGCCCAGAGAAAAATCGTGTGTGGAAAGGCTGTGCTGAGAACTTGTTAGCTGTTGTCCTCTTAAAGCTGCATTTAACCAAAGGTCTGAGTGGAGGACCTCTGGGTAAATCCCCATTTATCCGTACTGCAACTGTTCCAGACATGTTTCAGAGGAAATGAAGTACATAACCAAGTGTCTTGACTTTGCTTCACAGCTCAGAATCACGCCTAAGTAGTCTGTCTTCAGAGCATGTGACAATCAAGTGGAGCAGTGGTTTTACACCTACTGGGAACTTCCACAGTTCTCAAATAAAAGATTCAAGGCATCGTTACCAGCGTTGTCTTCATTATACTGGCAGTTGTAAAGCTATGTTGAAACAGATTCACAGATTATTCTAAAATAGAAGATATGAGAGAGATTTCAGGTCTGAAGACTTGGTATCTTCTGTCAGTAGCAATATTTGGTTTGGCATCTCATTATAGGGGTTTTGGGGTTGTTTTTTCTTTTGAACTTTGTTGGCTTTAATAGCATCTTTTTTTCTGTAGGATCAAAAATGTGGATTCTTTCATAAAAGAACTTTTTTCTTAACACCTAGACAAGTTTATACAAGTTGTCCTGGCTCCAAATCATATTATACATTACTAATATTGCTGAGAACTTTTCTGCTTTTCTCTGGGCAGGGAAGATATTTTGTAGCTCTAATTTGTACAAATAGCTATCTGCGTCAGTGCAGGGCCTCAGCCACAAAATCACATCTCTAATTGGAATAATCCATTTTGGATTATTGTTGAATAATGGGTGGGGAATTATCCACCTTTTTTCAGCAGAACTGTACATTCTCCATGGTGATTTGGTTGTTTGTTTCATTTCACAAAATACCTAATTCTGAGCTCATAAAATGACTACAAAAATTCTCGGTAATAGAGGGCACTCAGCATCTAAAAAGATGAAAGGCTTCAGAAATAGGGAGTCTCTGGAGGTCCCGATACAGACTGTACACAGAGAATAAAATAAAACATATACAGGGTGTAAATGCAGAATGGTCACCTAGAAATAAAGGGCATTTTGAAGGTAGCATTGTTAAACTGGATTTGTGCCAAAGTCAGAAGTATCAAGAAATAAAATTAAAATTCCACAATTTCAACTTTTTTGCTCTTTTCCCAGCTATAGAGCTACAGCTGCTAATTTTACAAGCTATTCTGCTTCCAGGAACAGCAAATGCGAACCATAAACATCAATGAATTGCACTTAATATGGTTCCCAGAACAGATTTCTGAAGGCAGCACAATGTGAAGTTGTGGGTAATTGAAGCCTCGAGGCATTCTTGTCCCTTGATCTTTACCTGGTCACAGAACCTCATCTTCTGATGCCAAATCCCATTAGGATACCCCAAAATGACAGATGGCTCTGCCTAACTGCCAGTCGGCACAGATGTGATCCTTGGTTTTGGATAAACAGTAGGACTCTTTTTTGTATGTAGTAACCTAAATTTTCCTGGCCAGCATGTAGCTGCTCTGTGACAATAATGCAGGGTGTTCTATATAAATTTAAGAGCAATATGTGTGTCTATGCATGTACATGCATGTCTATAAAGTTTCTGTGAAGCAGAATTACAGGTCTGGGCCCTGGGAAAGCTGTACTAACATAAGACAAAATGTGAATTTTAAACCACTCACTTTTCTAGTGTAACTCCTCCCGTGGAGCATTCTAACCACCTAGTTCTGCTTTAGTTGAGCTGAAACAAGGGTGTCTGTGTGAGAGGTAATGGCATGACAGAAGTGGCTTAAACAAGCCAGCATAACAGAGGATACTTTCTTCTATAGACTAGCTCACAGGCTAATTTAAAAATATGTATATATTATTCAGATAGCTATTGGCAAATGTTTTATTAAGCATTGTCAGTGTAAATGCATCCTCACAGAATGACTCAAGTAGACCATTTAGCCTTCCTATTATACAGCTGGTAAACAATAAATATTAATACAAAGCAATAATTTCCACAGGATATGGTACCTTGCTGTTAAATGTATTCTTCGTGACTTATTATTACTATTAGTGATTTCTCTAGCTGAGAGTAGCAAAACTGTATGGTCTAGAGGAATCACACTACAGAAAGAAGGGCATCTTTAGCAAGCAAAAGGAGTTCCTGCATTTGCGGGTACAGGAATGGTTCATGGTGTTTATGTACTTCTACTCCCTTTACTCATTCAGGTTTTGAATGGTTACTCTGGATCAGAGTTCTTATATGCAAGAGCATTTGCTCATTGAAGGTGTAATTCACCACATCTGCCTACCTACATACAACTTCATGGTATACACTCCCAAAATCACCAGTGAACCTGGCATTCTCAAGCTCTCTCAGTTCTGAGGCTGACACACATCTGTTCAAATTTCAGAAATGTGGAGCCACCTTAACCCCTCACTCCAGCTTCTCTGTTT
Organism: Sagittarius serpentarius; assembly: GCA_034782735.1. Lineage (NCBI taxonomy): Eukaryota > Metazoa > Chordata > Aves > Accipitriformes > Sagittariidae > Sagittarius > Sagittarius serpentarius. Next base: position 5,013,851 of record JAVKLA010000002.1, read on the forward strand.
GTCTCCACCTGAACAATGAGAAATCAAAGAACTCAGATTTTGCTTCTTGCTCTGAAAATGTAGATGCTGTGGTGCAAATTCCCAGGAGCATTTTATGCCTGTATTCCGTTCCTCAGATGGCAGTCATTGCACCTCTACTGTTTGATGGAAATCTACTTGAATATTATTTTAAAATAACCTTAAACCCTTTCATTTTGCTCTCAATGTGCTGGAACCAGCAGAAAGGTTAGCTCACAAACTGCCTGTGTGACGTCCTGCATGTGCCGCTTGGGGACATTTGCTCTGAGCTGTAGAACTTGTTCCAGAATGATGGTGGAAAGCTAAGCTGTTAAGGGCAGTGACAAAAAGTCAGGATGCCGTGGAAGCTGATGAAAAATTTCAGTCTGGAAGAATTTTGTGAGGTGTTTGGTTACTCCTGGAGCCGTTACTCAATATGTTGGAGAGCATAATTTTAAGGTTTCTACCTATACAGTGGACAATGATTAATTCATAAAAGGTTTGTAATCCCACCTTAGAATAATTTGCAACACTTGTGTTGGCATTCAGGTAAGATAGATTAACTATTCCTTTACTAAGAAAAATCAAGTGTGGACTTCCCTCAAATTTGGAAGGGAGGAAAGTAGGACAGCATTAGTAGCTGATGGACGGCCAAAATTGTATTGGTCAGCTCTGCTGAGGAATTGCCTGGACTGAATCCTGCTCCCATGTGAGGCAGAGAGAAAATCTGGACATAACAAATCCTGAATTTGGTCTCTGCAAAAAAATAAATTATAAAAAATTTAGAAAGTCTGTTTCAAAACCTGTTAAAAATTCAGTACATTGCTGATAGTGTTTCAATCATCGATTTAGTGAATTCTGGATATCCCCTTTCTGTCTTTCGTACCCATCACGAACATGCTGATTTCATGCACAGGGTAAACGAAATATCCTCTGGAGAGGGTAAGTGGAGTAGATGCAAGCGTTGGACTCAAGGTTACCTGCTGCTGGGCCAGGAGACATACATACATCCCAGCCCCAGCACAAGATGCTTCTTGCATTAGAGTCTTGGCATCCACATTGTGTAGCTCTGTCCATAAATTATATCGTGTTTTCTTCTTAAAACACTTCCTGGGTCATTTTGACAAGTTGTTCTGTTAGAGCAGCTAAAAATATTTGTAGCTGGGAATGGAAACTGTGCCTATTCTCAGCATGGTCTGAGTCACTCCTTTGTGGAGTGTTTGGGTGTCAGGCTGACTGTGCAGTGCTGCGCACGTGTTGCGCTGCTGGCTGGGACGGATTTCTCCAGCACCTGCAGAACAGGGGAGGCCAAAGCGAACAGGGGATGGGTGGGGTGCACCAGGTTTTGAGGCACAGCAGTGAGCCAGATGGTTCCTGTGTCTGCGTTGCACATGGGGGGATTTGCCCCAGCTGATATGTGTGAGCCTCCACAGCCTTTGGCAGTCTCTTGCAGAGAAGTGGCACTTCTGCTGAAGGAAGTAAGGGGATTTCATCCGTCCTGTGCTGGCCTCTGCTCACCCTGTGGAGTCAGTGGGGATGAGGTTACGTCAGCTGCAGCAGAGGAAGGACAGGCAGAGTTTGGCCATCTGAAGCTGAGTTCTATGGAGGTACGGAGGGATTAGGATCAGGCTGAGGAAAACAGTCGCAATACCCATTGCACTCAACCCCCTCATTGCAATCTGAGACAAGGAATTCCTTAATGGTTTTGTGATTTGCTTTACTAGGCTCAGCTGTCTTGGCTAGCTATAGGGTTGGTCTCAATTAACATAACAGAGAGGGAAAGTGCTCCTAATTTGACCATGCTTGCATGGCACCGTGCTTCTCTTTTATTGATCTGGCTGCCGTCTGGGGGCTGGGAGAGATGGGGCTGGGTGGGGCAGCCTCTGGAAAACAGAAGTTTTGCAGGGTATGTCCCACCAGTCCCTGAAGGGCAGCCACGCTAATACTCAGGCAACCAGAGAGATACCCTGTGGGAAGGGGATGTTAACTCCAGCAATTCTGTGACACAAAACAGTGATTTGCTTTTACTCCAATAGAAACATCACATTTATAAGAATTCCCTTCCTCCTTTTCTGGTTATATCTTTACCATGAGAAATGCCCACATATTGGAATGGTTGTTATTTACATCTTTCCTAATTTTTTAGCAGCTTCTTGCTTTGACATATTCAGCTAAATGAACAGGGGGAAACTTGCATTTGTTTACTTGTTCTTTTAGAGATAAAACACCTCTGTGCCTCAGCCTTTGAAATACTGTGAATGATGGTTTTTGAAAGTGAATTTAGAAAATATTCTGAATTAAATATTTATGTTTAAGCTCTTACAAGGCAATCTGAATAAGCCTTTTGGGTTTTTTCCACAGCAGACTTAATTATGCTTAGCCATATATGAGAGTTTGATTCCCTAGCTACAAAAGCCTTCTGTTGTTTTTTGTGGAAAGTTCAGGCCCTCCATAATCTCAGCGCTAAGATGTTGAGCTAGGATAAAATTAAGAGGGTTTTGCCCACAAATTACAATTCTAAAGTGCTACAGTGTAGATGAGTCCAGAGAGTGAAAGTCTATATGGCTGTAATCCCCGGTAGATCAGAATAGGTAAAACGCACAATATTCTCACCAATTACCCTGTGCAGTTTAGAAAGCCAGCAGGTTGTCATATTGACTGTTGCAGACTTCTCGGCGTAGCAGAGAAATGCCTCTCTGCTGGCAGACCGAGTGGAGAGGAGGGTAACGTAGGCGCAGGAGACTGTGAAAAAGACCGGAAGGCAGCACGCTCTACAGCGGGAGTGCAGAATGCCGGAAAGGAACGGCACATCCGTACTGACAACGGGAAGAGAGATATCTATATGGTTTTGGACTTCTCTGCCTGTCCTCAGAGAACAGGAGCATATGCTGGTTTTCAGGAACAGGGATAAGAAATCGGGGATCAGAGGCTAAAACTGTGCATTCTGCTGGGAGCAAGTAAGACTCCACTAGATGTCCTTCATGTCCACATAAATGACACCATCAAATTTCACTGAAAGGGCTGAAAGGTGTCTGCAGGGCACACCTGAATGTGTGGCTCTATGAGCACTGCGGGGTTCATTTCTGCATGAAGTGAATTCATGCATGGTAGTGAGTGGCTTGCTCAAAGATGTGACCTATGTCCCTGGAGGAGTGTTTCTCTTGGTTAAAACTGCTCTTTAGATTGCTGAAAGCAAAAACTAACACCTTTGAGGGGCTGGTTATGTATTACAGTCTTGTTTGTGTGTTTTAGGTGGCTGCTTTTTTTTTTTTTTTACATGTTTCATTTTATAATATATTGTTGTTTATGTTGACTATGGCCACTAGGAAACTGGTGTGAGTGTTAGGAGTTTCCCATAGACAATCTGATGGAAAGTTAGTATTCACTAAGGTTGTGGTGAAATGAAGGAAGGAGTTCAAGTTCCTAGTTTGGATGAGGAAGATGGCATCTGTGTCACTGAAGCAGACGATTATTAGTATTATTAATATTCGTATTATTAATAATGTCTTCTTTGGGACATATTGAGATGGGCGTATTGAGATGGGCATATTGTCCAGACAGCTTGAGACCTCTAGCTCTGTTCACAGACCAGGGAAAGTGTTTGTTACTGAATGCAAAGTTGTAGGTGAAGAGGAGTCGGATGAAATTGGTGACATATGTGTACTGAAAGAGAGAATATTAGACTTTTTTTATTGTTTTTTTAGACAGGTTATGGAGAGGGTGATGGTGACTATGCTGGTGGCATCCATTAATGCCCTGGATAGTGCTAGTGAGGACATCATTTATGGTGTGTAGTTTATGGATAATGAGCATGCGTTAATGCTCAGAGCATTAGCCACAGGAGGGAGGCACCGGAACCAGCAGTGCACAGTGGAGAACAGCTATCACTAGGAAGACAGAAAACAGTGTTCTTGAGCTGCTTTTCTGTGTTGTACCGGTGCTTATGCTATCTGCTTTCCATGCAGTTGCACTCTAGGTCTAACAGGAGAACTGAGCTTGAAAAGAGACAAGAAGGGCAGGGATGGGAAGGAAAGAGAAAAGAAGAGAAAGTGGAAATTGCTGAGGATCTGATTCTTGGGCAATGCCTGCTCAGTGGACTGTTAATTCTGTCAGATTTTTAGTTTCAAAAGGTTTGCCAGGTCTTTTAGTGATGCTGTGACATTTCTAACTACTGTGTGATCTTAGCAGCATTATTGGGTTACTGTGCAACTTAGATGTTCCCATACTGTGTGTTGTGTTACAAGATGGTATCAATAAGCCCAGCTTTCAAAAGCTGAGTGTTCTTCTATGATCAATACCGACAAAATAATTGTCAACTTGCACATAGCATATCTATGTCCTGCAGCAAGCTGGGAGATCACCAACTGTCTGGAGAAAAGCTACATCCAGCACTAAAGGAACAGGACTGCAGGACTGGGAATGCCTAATAGCATGCATTTGAGTAACTGCCTACTACACCATGCTCAGTTAAATTGCTTTCTATTATGTTTGCATGGAAAGTATTAAATGATCAATGCAAAGCTGCTTGATTTCTGGTGCTTAATGCTGAAGAAATATAGGCATATGCTTTTACCATTTCTCACTTGGCTATTTGCTGTCTTTTTTGAATGGGGAAGGATGAAGAATTTTAGCAGCCTACACGCCTTAACAATATGCATAGACAAATGCGTGCAAAGTGATATGCTGTTTGCAGTGCAAGGACAAAAGTAGTATTACTGATACCATGGCAAAGGTGTGTGATGAATTATACCTCATAAGAAAGCACTTTATATACACTGGATTTTGAGTACTTTTATACTTTGTGCCTGTTGGTATTTAAAAATGATTGATTAAACTGACATTATCTGAGAAAACTGCTACTGCACTGTTCCTCTGGTATGTTACAGGAACAATATCTCAACTTAATGGAAGGTATGGCAAGTTGCAAAGCTACTGTGGCTAAATTCCACAGAATAAAGTTGAAAAATAAAGACCTAAGCTTCTGGATGGTATAAAACAGAGGCTTGGGGAAGAGAAGGGTCTCAGAGTAAAGACGAGTTGAAGAAGATTGAAGGATGGGTATGGTAAAACAGGAATTCAAACAGATGTGGCAATTTGTTTTACAACATAACCATAAAATGCCACTTAAAATGTCTCATTTGTATTCTGTGTCAATGTAATAGATGTAAATCTTTCAGTGAGTTACTAAATATACATTTCTGTTGGCAAATACAAAAAGCATATGATCAATGGGAGAAACTTGCAGGGATTTTTTGTTGTTAGGGCGGCGTGACTGAACTTTCTGGTACTGGATCACTCAAACTCATTTTAGGCCATTCATTCTTCCTCCTCTTTTGACATTTTATCACTTAACAGCACTTAAACATTTATTTTCATCTTATAAGTCATAGTAACCGGCTAGTGACATGTCTGCTTTTGACACTCATTCGCTTACTGCGCAGAGGTCCCATCCATCTCACACATATATGTTGCATTTATAAATAAGGCCTTCTGCTAACTGTTTTAAATGATCTGCATTAGGAGGAGTGTCACTCCCTATGAATGTGGATATTGCTGCAAATGAAACCACTATTTGTCAGGATTAAGGGAAGCAAAGGGTAAGATAAATTTCAGTTAAAAAAGTACTCATTTGAAAAGATACAACAGATATCAACAGAGTTATTGAGGTTTCAGCTTTTCGGAGTAATAACCCTGTAAAAACAGTGCGTGATGATATCAGTGAGTCTCAGGGTGGCTTGCCCAGTCCACTCATGGTTCAGCTTGAAATTCAATTTCTAAATAAATTCCAGAAATTTCAAGAAAAATTGCTGTTGGTGAGGGCTGCAGTATTTCCGGTGAATTATTTTCAACTTCCAGTTCTGTAGGGGAGCTTTCCCCATCTATTTGTAATATGTTTCTCATTTAGGAATTAATCAGTTCTCTTCCCTGGAAAGATTTATATTATTTTCCTTGGCCCTCTTTTCTACTGGAGCATTATATAAGAAGTGAGACAGTCTCATAGAGGGTCAGTGAAGTATGTTACCCGTATTACCTACATATTACGAACAAGAGTCTTATCGTACCTGCTACTAGGTCATGCCCTCTGTAGTCAAGGCAGGAAACTGCTTTACCTAGTCCAGCATTCAGTTCCAAATAAAAATCGTAACTAACTTCTGAGTTGTAAGATTCCCAAATCCTGCTTTTTCTAGGAGTTGGAAAGTTGTCATTCTAGGAATAGTTTTGTGTTGCTAAAAAGAAGTTGGCATCTGGAGAAGTATTGGCATAAATTACGTTTTTCTAGGTTCTCCTCAGGTTTTCATCATTACTGTATTTAGCAATACTGCCTTATCCAGAATTAAGCACGGTCTGCCTCGTATTTGGACATCCATTTCTTTCTGTCATGCTAATCTGCAACACTCTTCTTTACCTGAACAGTCTTTACAACAGATTTAATACTTTAGTGGCTATAGTACACAGAGGTTAATTTTCTCCTTTAAAGTTGTCTGTCTAGTGAGGAGGCTAAGGCTCCCTTAATTTGCAATCTGTACGAAGACTTAGTTCAGTGGTCATTTGCTTAGAAGACTGGGGTAGAGATAGACTGTTCATCTGTTAGTACCTGTAGTTGTCCTGTTTGTTCATACTCGTTTGCCACACCACATCCATTGACCTTTGAAGTCCCACTGAAAAAGACTAGGAGTCTGAAATCTAAACCTTGACCTATTCTGGGAAAGTTCAGCTCCAAGGTGTATGACGAAGTAGTCAGAACTACCCTGCAAAGCTCTTTGACAGAGAGGGCGTTTACATTGTCTGTGATTCGATCAGGCTGCTCTGTGTTTACATTTCTTACTTCAGAAAGCTGGGTGAAGTGCTGAAGGCTGTGACAGGTTTAGCGTCACACAGATCTGTGCTGATGCGGTCTGAATCCAAAGCCTGCCTTGTTTTCAGTATGCGGCCTAGCCTTGGGAGTGTGCATTTTCATTCCCTCATATCCCATTTGGCTTGGTAGCTACTAGATGGAACATGCCAGTATATTAGGTAATAACTGGGTTTTAATGCTTTTTTCTTAGAACTTTACTACGTGTTGAGAAGATGCATACGGCAGCTCTTTGCTTAGTGTTTTTCTTCCCTATTCTCTCCCTATTTCCTATTTTACCATAATGTATTCTGAAAGCCTAACATTCATCTTCCAGAGTAGTCAGTTTTAAGTGCTGATTTGAGGTACACCATCTCTGAGAAGTGGCACGTCTATTTGTTTTCTTTCTGTATCTGAAGGAGTGTGTATTTCTTGGATCTGTTTTCTATACCTGGAGGACCGTGTGTGTGCAAACTGCTTTGCTTTGCAGTGATTGCCCACAACAAGCACTGCTCAGGCACATATACTCCAGCTGCTCTGTATGACTGGTAGGCAATGAAATAACAAACTGGTTATTTGCCTAGAAGACCAAGGTGGAGAGAGTCTACTCCAGCAGAGTTAAAACCCATATGTGATGCATCTGTCTATAATCTCCTCTTACCTGCCTCTTGTTTTCTCATTCTTTAGTCATTCTTTCCACTGGTTCAATACTCTGAAATAGATGACTCTCTTGCTTTCACATCTTCTCCTTTCTATATTGACTCTGTTTTCCAAGAGACTGTTGTTTCCCCCATTGCCCACGGGACATTTGGTCATTGTGGCAGGCTGTGGAATGTCTTGCAGTGAACTCCCACATCACCTATTGCTCACCTTTCATCTTGTTGAACTATACTGTCAAGGGTTTTTTTGTGCCAGCTGATTCTCTAAATATTTAAGCTAAGTAATCTGCCAAGAATGGTGTTAGCAGAAAAAGGATACTGAAAAACCTAGAAAATAAGTCAAAATACAGTTATCTTCTTAAAAACAACATTAAATAAAACCTCATATAGATCCTTGTTTACTCCCTCTCATGACTTCCAAGTTTGTTGATGTTAAAGGTCAAATAGCCTTTCTTCCATTATTTGTTGTGATTGTTTTTTAGCTTTTTGCCACTAAATAACAGAACTAAAGGAATTAATTCTTCAGTGCTAATGGAAGGTGGAGTTGTTGTGGTTAAAGGGTTAGGAGTTGGTCTTCAGTGAGGTATGTATAGGTGGCTGTGTCTATGAGAAGATTTGCTCTGGAAGAGTTACAAAGTTGTATCCTTCTAAGAACAACTTTCTTAGAATTTCGATCTGAGTATAACATATGCTGTTTTACTTGTACACCTTTTCCAGACACCTTGCTAAAAATCTCCAGAGAGAGTTCCACTGTGTGGAGTGGGCATAAGTCTGTTTTGCAGTTTTAGTAACAAAGAGGAAGAGAGGAAGAACGTAGAAACACTAGCACTTCACTGTGATGATTTGGCCAGTGCCTGGCCGGTTTGAGATGACCTCAGAATGATCATGAAGCACCTAGTAATGGTACTTGGCCCTTCCTTCCTCACCAGATTTGCTGCCCACCTTTGCTTGGTCCTGATATAACAACATAACATACGTGGGCAGGAGTATCAGAATTAATTCAGAATTTAGTGGACAATATTGCAGCCTAGTACAGTCAGTCAGGTCTTTGTATTGCCAGCATATCTTTGCTCTGACAAGAAGTGTGTGAGATTCAGGGAGGTCAGCAGAAACAATAAATGATGGTGGCTTTGCGTGGTATCTTTCCAGCCTCACTACCGCTAAAAGCTTTGAGACCAGGAGAGCCAAGTACTATGCTAGAAGCCTTTCCAGACTCTAGCAGGAGAGGAACTGAAGGGTACCAGCACCAAGGCACAGGGCATTTCCACTGCCAATGGATGAGGAAACCCTCTAGCTTTTAGCCAAAGCTGCCTCAGTTCTTTATGGGATCGGCTACTCTTAGCAGCCCGTACCATTACCCACAATAATATATTTGAGATGGTATTTATGCTAGTGGTAGTGCAGGGTCCATTGGGGGCTAGAAAGAAAGGAGAGAGCTCAATAAGAAAGAAAAATCAGGCAGACTGGAGGAAATAAGTAAAGAGTATATTTTACTTTTGTTTTGTACGTAAATCTCTGGGAAGTGAATGCAGTAGCCTGCTCTGTCCTTGTGTCTTCCAATGATGAGAATTAGCCCCAAGCAAACCTAGCAGAGAAATCATATGTTGTTAGTATTCTCTTATTTTTACTATTCCTGGAAAGACTGAAGGCTTGGGCAACATGAAAGAAGGAACAATGATGTATTCTGCTTTTCTTCTGGCTAGATATTCCTCAGCAAACTTACAAATATTGACCAGGCAATTGTAGACGAGATACTGCTCCAAACAGATGCCTTATTATAACATGCTAACAATTATTCTAATTCTGATTCAAGTGACATTTAAATATGCTTAATCCTGAATTTTTGTACATTATTTTGCATACCTCAAAAAGATGCAAGCAAATGTACTGTAAACTGCAGATTTTATGTCTTTAAGTTTTGGGCCATGTAGTAATTTGTTTTGCTTTCACCACAAAGCTTCATTGGTTTTTCACTAGCTGGTTTTCAAGCATATTCTTAATCTCAGGCTGCATTTGCTATAAAAACAAAAATGCTGTGGAGAAGCAGTATTAAAATGTGTTTCTTGGTGTTATATGCTTCCCATCTTCAAGAAACATACTGTTAATAGCAGGGAAATGTTAATCTTTGGGTGTACACAAACAGCAAATCTTTTTTTCTAATTTCATACTTAAAGATAATAGACTGATTCACACTGGAAGCAGTGAAGCCTGAAAGTGAAATAGGTTTAAATTTACAGCTAAGCAGTCTATTTTACGTTTTGTCTTGCTTTAGAAAAAAGATTCATGGCTATTTACATGTAATTGTGTGCACAGAATAAGTCGTTTACGTAGTTATATATCTTCTTCCCTGATTAGAGCTTTTGTTACTTTTCCAAATCTTAAACCAAAAACAAGGTTTAAAAAAATTAGAATGGGAAGGCTAAATGCAGAGAGACTACATCAAAATGAAGCAAACTGTCAGGAATCTATGAATATAAATAGTTTTTAGCAAAAACATGTTATCAAGGAGTTCTCTCAACTATATTTGGCATTTTTGGAGCAAGAGTGTTGGTGCTTTGTTAAAGAACAGCTCCATGAAAAGGGAGAGTTTGTGGAGCCTCAGCCTGGAGTGTCCTTGAAAAGAATATAGGAAATCTGAAAGGTGTACTTGTGCTACTGTGGCAATATCCAAAAAACCATTATTATTTTTTTATGTTTTTGGAGCACACATCAACCAAAAAGCTGTAAATAATCTACAGGAATGCTGAACTGTCACAAAATTATTTATGATGAAAGCGAAGGTTATAAAATATTCATCTTTTTTTTTTATTCATGTAAGATGGTAAAATTAAACAAGGTGAGCAGCACACCTATTTTCTGTGTCTCCTACTTTCCCTCTCACTGCCTAATAATGATGGGGAAGAGGCGGACTGGGAGCATTCCAGTTATAGTTCTGAGGAGAATTTTATATTGTTACATGCCTCAGACTCTCTCTCAAATTTGTACTTAACCTGATAACTTAGCCTACAAAGCATATGTTCCCCCTCAGCCACACAGACTATTAAAGACAGAATTATAGGCTCATCTTTATGAAGAAGGAGCCATATTTTGAAGTGGGAGCTCATTACTGTACGTGCAGTCTTGTGCTGTTCTTGGTTTCCAGAACTTTGGTTAGAGTTAATAGGGGCTCCATGCGAATGTGAAATGCGGGATAGGACTCCAAGGTGATATGTAATGCAAATCTCTTCAGCCACTGAAATACAGCGGAACTGTGGGCTTTTTTGGTTACAGACTAAATGCTTAGAACTTTATTTAGCAATTAAGCAGCAGCTGCTTTGGGGGGGGTTCCTTGTTGTTGCCGTTTCAAGCCTGATGACCTTACATTTTAATCATTATTCTGCTTTAGCAATATGCTTGCTGCTGTAGGTGCTCGCCATGCCTGTGTGAGAGCTGAGAATCACTGTAATACATTCGCTGGTTTTAGGGGCAGTAGTTCTTTTGGGAAGATGAGCTTGCAGGCATCTAGATCAGTGCTGGTACTTCTTATCACTGATCTTCAAAGAGGTGTCGAATTCACAAAAGAGCTCCTTATTACATGTGCTATAAATTACATTCATACTGGCCAAACTGTGGGCATCAGGGGAGAAAACAAGGTTGAAAAGATACCCAAGGGTGGAGATTTGGATAAAGCCCACAGCTGAATGCTTAACAGTATCTCTCTTCAACTAATTCCAACATGGGGAAAAAAACACAAAAAGAATGGTCACGTGTGTGGGTTCTTGTTTCTCTCTTATTTCTTTCCTGTGACATTTTGCCCAGAGCCTTGAATGTGTTAAAGGAGGTGAAATGGGAAGAGGGGAAAGAGCACAGAGAAGGGCTATAAAGGGGAATAACACCATCCAGTTGCTGTGCTGTGGTGTATTTGCCAAAAAAGGGATACCACCCACTTTCAGGATGAGGATCAGCCTGCTGCAAGCATTTATTCAACTGCCAGTGCTGTATTCAGTTCTCTGGATGCCACTCCTGAAATCATCTCCCAGACCCCAGCTGTAAACATAGTTACTAAATGCATACCTCATAAAAGCACTTCTAAATGCAAATGGCCCGGTTTTCTTTTGTGTGCATAAAGCCATTTGGGCGTGCACGTGGGTGTGCATCATATTCAATTTATCTATGATTGATAGACTGTCTTCCAGACCAGAGGGATAAAAAGAAAAGTGGAAGTCAAAGCCTCTGATTTTTATTTCAGCAGTAGCCAGACACATACATCTGTGTGCAGAATTTGGCACTCAGCAAATCTAACTTTTGCCAAACCAACAAGAGTAATTGGTGTAACAAGGCTCTCGTGAAATGAAAACATGCATGAACTAAGTATTTCACATCTCTATATTGGAGGTTATTTTTAGGGTTAATTTGGGTTATGTGATTATATTGTTCGTGACTAATATAGGGTCTTTACTATGCAAATAGTGCTTGTAAGGAGCAGAAACCAGCTGTTTTAGTTGGGTAGTCTTAATGGCCAATGGCCTGGCCATAGTAGGTGCACCATAAACCTGTGTGATGACATTTTCCTGCACCAAAACCCTTAGACTACACACTCAAGCACAAATCACTTCTGTGATAGGTTGCAGACGGTGGGGAGAGAGAAGTTTGAATGATACGCAGATGCTGACTAGATACTGTGGATTTTTTTTTTTTTTTAACTGTCGTGTCCATATTGTATGTACTTCTGTCACTAAGGGATCCACTTAATAGACATTACACTGTGGAAAAAATATTGATTAGAGCTGGTTATGTGGCATAGGGATAAAACTGCTCTTTCTGAAATGCTTCTTGGAACTAACGCAGGTGTTTAAAGTCCTAGCTGGGCGTTCCAAGGGTTGACCATGCAATTACAAAATTACTATTTCTGGAGCAGTGTTAAGTTGTTATTATTCTTTGAAACATCATGATTTTTATATGTGGCAGATCATTTTCATTTGCTTCCTGGTATCTGTATCTGTAGGGTGTCCTGGGATTGTACTTCCATTCTTTCCTCTGCAGGCAGAACGGCTAGAATTTACACAGGAAAGAAAACTAAGTTTCATATGAATCAAAGATTTCAAATATGGTGTGCCTTGTGATAAAACCAGAGGAATTGGCTACACCCTTTTTGTGTTTGATTGAAATAGTATGCTGCAGCATTTAAGGCACTCATGAGAATTTTATGCTGACATCGGGAAGACATAGCATTACCAACTCTTCACTCCCTTTAAGATAAAGATTGGTGAAAAGGGAAGGGGGCACAGAATTTAACCCTCTCACAAATACTGAAAAATTATTTTTGTAGGGTAGGTCATTAGCACATGAGGTTTATCACTTCCTGAAAGTATAGGTGAAAAGGAAAAATTTGTTTGTTTTCACATAAAGCTTCTATGAAATTTTTATAACTTTCTAGGGTGGGAGAAGGGAAACCCTCTGTTTTCCCTTCCCCAAGATGAATGGGGACATTTGATACCCAGGCTACAACTCCACAAGACATGGCAGAGATCTTTGAAATAGAGATTCAAGTAACACGTTTTTCTGTGTGATTCATGTGAAAACTGAAAGCCCTACAATTCAAGCTGGTCCTGCTTTAAAGCAAAATTTTTTGGCAAGGAGAGAGGATACCTTTGATGAAAATGAAATTGGTTCCTAAAGACCGTTTCAACAGACTTATCAAAAATCTCTCTGAGTACAGACCAAAAAGTATTGCCTGCCACATACTCTGCTTTCATGGGCTTGCTTCCTCCTCGACACTGGTCTGGCTTGGAACCTCCTTCTAAACCAAACTAGTGGCAAAATTGTTAAAAAGAAAGAAAGAAAGAGAAGGAAAAATAGAAAAGAAAAGAGAAAACAAAAATGCCATCCTAGATTTAAAGAAGTCTACTTTTGTGAGCTTTACAGCTGAGTTTTTTTATTTCAAATTCTATAGTTACAGTAAGCACCTGACCTCTTGGATGCTCGTGTAACCTCAGCCTAATCACACTGAGCTTTGTGTGTCAGTGAGGGAAGATGCATCACTGCACGTGTCACGCACACTTTGATGTCTTTACAGATACCTTTACAGAGGCATAACAAGCAGATTCCTAAAATGACTTAAAAACAATTTCTGAACAAATATTAAAACCATCTCTTAGGACAAAGAGAAGAATGCCCAGCTACTTTGTCTAGAATAAAGCAGGAAAGGGTGCATTACGCTGAAGACACAGGTGCTTTTAAATAATCATATCAACTCTGAGAACAGAACTAGAGTCTTGGTCCGGTCACCCCTTGAAAAAGCAAATATTTCTTGCTCGACAGCATCAGACGTGGTCCTTATATTATTACTCTTTTTTAATAGTGCATAACCCATGTTCTCTCTCCGCGTCAATATCCCCTAATGGCCATCCATGCTTTAAAGTCTTTATAGGTAAACTACAGCTATTTAATATTTTCCTTTATAGTCATCCAGCCTTTTTCTTTTCATGAAGGAGACCATAGTGATCTAGCGATACAGCCTAGCACTGCTTTGTCTGTTACATGATTGTTATGTTTCCATTTATATCACAGTCTCCTCTGTACTATTCAGATCCAGAAAAAGAAAAAAAACCCTACTGCAGAGTTAGATCTTCTGTTTGTAGAAATGCATTTGATAGCAGGGGGAGGGGGTGTTTTCATAAAGTTCAATTTCTTAATAAAACCCAATTTCCTTTTCACATCACAGCCGTGCTATGACAAAGGAATTGCAGCAGGTGTCTTTCACGGAGAGAAAATAATTGTGAAGCTTGCTGGCATCCTGCTTGCTCTGTCTCTCCAGCACTGACAGCTGGGTGAGGGGCTGCCGTTAAAGGAAAGGCTGTAGCTCAGCTGTCGCTAGAGGTGTCCACAGCAAAGGAAGCAGCAACAAATTGTGCAGGACTCTGGTCTGGTGGTCTCTGCCCTTTGCTGCTTGTCTGTCACCATGTGGTGTCCCTTACCCTACTGAGCTAGGTGCTACTGAAGCACAGTGTGAACTCAGTTCCCAAAGTGCTCTTGTAACCCAGCCCAGCGGGCAGCAGTTTCCTCTTTTTGTGTTTTTGGCCTAGCCATCACTATCATTGGAAAAGGCATTGGAACAGGCTGCCCAGGGAGGTGGCTGAGGCACCGTCCCTGGAGGTATTTAAAAGACGTGTAGATGTCGTGCTCAGGGACATGGTTTAATGGTGGACTTGGCGGTGCTAGGTTAACAGTTGGACTTCTGGATCTTAAAGGTCTCTTCCAACCTAAATGATTCTATGATTCTGTGACTCTGTCACCATGTGAAAGGCGATGGGGTCACACTTGCCATGCTCCAGTGTCACTGTGTTACAGAGCGAACCTCCTGGAGGACAGGGACCTGTGCCTGCCTCTGTGCTGCAGCAGGGGAGGGAAGAAAAGGCACCGCAGTACGACAGGGCTGACCACAGCCAAACTTTTGTGCTTTCTGAATGAAAAGGCTGCTTCAGACAGCCTCTGGTTTGCAACGGGACCCTGCACTTCCTCCTGCCACCCACAGTCCTCACTTCTGGGCTCATAAGAGGGACAAAACAGTGAAACAAATGGTTGATTCTCTCCCTCTAACTTTTGCTTCCCAAAGTGCTCCTTATCACATTCCGCTTAAGAGGGCATAGCCTGACACCACAGTGAGATGGGCTGCTGTGATACTGCAGACTTAAGGCATGTGAAGGTCTGGATGACTTTCACCTTCGTAGCCAATGTGCAGTTTCAAGAAAAGGGCACCCTGCCATGGATATTGTACCTTTGTCACTAACACTTAAAACTGTGTTGAAGCAGAGAAAGCACAAAAGTTTAAATACAAAGATTCTCAGTAACGTGCAATAGCCTGCTGGATATCTGCTTGATTTTACCTGTGTTCTGGATCTGAATAAGCAGCAATTTCAAGATTTCCCTTTCCAAAATGCACTTCTTGTTCTAGTGAGAAGATCTCAGGTACTCGTTCCAGGGAGTTGATATGTTACAGTGACCTCAGACAGGGTTGCCCTGGCTGGGTGGGGAATGCTCATTCCTTCAGCCGTGTTAGTTAGTACAGGTCTCAAATCTGAATTAGTTAATTTCATGGCTTTGTTTCTGGCTCATAACATGAAATGCTGAGGCTACTATGCCCAGTGCCATGTCTGTAGCTGTCCTTTCCAAATCTTGCTGATAAAGTCTACTAGCCCAGAAAAAATTACCATCGGTGTTTTGAAATCACTGGAAGAAAAGGTGTCCTGCTGAGCACTGCGTAATAGCAGATAGCAGCTGCTGTATGCTTCCTTGATACTGTTTTCCCCTGTTTAGTAACCTTTGATTGTTGCTGTCAGTTGTACAAGGCTTATAAAACCTGATTTCCAGCTTCAACAGTGTGTACATATCTCTCGTTATTGTCTGTATGCTTAGGTAATCACTCATGTTGACAGAGAATTTCCCTTGCTCTTCCAGGTCAGAGACCCTCTAGTCATTACATTAATTTGGACAGTTTAAGAATGATCAACAGCAAAAGCAGAAAACACCATTTGCTTTCTTTAAATAAAGAGCTCATCTTCCTGCAACTGCAATACCCTCTGCTTATCTCTCTCACATATTATACCGTAAATTTATGCTGCGTGTGAGCTCTAACCTTCTGGATGTTTCATAATTCTTCAGATTGCATCCTTGGCAACAATGCTGACTTGCAGCCTGTCATTAGTTGTGTTGTCCAAGTACCTGAGATCAGATGCAGTGTGTTGAGAAGCTGATGGAGCTGACACAGTTCAAACACCACTACTACAGTAGATGCCTTTTGGTAAATCAGTAGGGAAAACTCTCCTTTTTTTAAAATGGATTATTCCCTTAGTCTTCAATAATACGGATGTTGATAGGTTTCAGCAAGGTCCTGATTTATATGGGTTGTTTTTAACCCAGCATGACATCAGAACTGTTACTGAATCACATGGGCTGTTTTCTTCTGTTCTCGTCTTCTTTTTTTTTTTTTTTTTTAAATCAGATCTTTGCATAAATGACACTTCACAAAAACAATTCGGTCGAAACCCTTGCTTCAGGTTAACGCATTCACTTTTCCATGTCAGGCTGTCCCAGTTTCAAAAAGCTATGAACACCTAAAAGCAATTTAGCACCATCGTACCAGTGACAGATTTAACTCTGGACAAATCCATGCTGTATTTGTTAATCCGTCAGATGGACTTTTCAATGTACAGCCCGCTCATTTCTTCCAGTTTCAAATAAACACAGCTGGAGCAGCAGTATTTGCTCCTGGTGTATGGGTCAAGCTTTACCTTCTCATTTGTGCCTCCATACCCTTAATCTTCTGAAAATATTTTCTGAATGAATCTTCCTGTGTTTAATTTGTGGCTATTCTTCACATGCAACCAGTGTTTCCCTGCAGTGTTCCAGCTTCCAGAAGACTCCTGGTTCTAGATCAGGGATCCATGGCTAAAAGGGGCTACAAAATCCAGCAGTGAGATGAGCACAGGGTGAACTCAAAAGAAATGGAAGGTGGTACCAAACCCAGCCACTTCCTCTTGCCTCCAAACATCCACCAGACTGTTAGCGCATACACAGAGCTGAAAGCAGAGGAACTCTGTCCAGTTTTGCATCTGACTGAGCAGAAGCAAATCAGTCCTGCTGGCTGTGCCCCTAACAAGTAGAGCATCATAACTGTAGCACAAACCCGCAGTAGCCCATCCTGAAGAAGACCTTAGCAAAAGCACAAACAGTTAATCCTTCCTCTCCATTCAGCTGATGGCATCTCTGGTGGGGCTGCCAGTCTGGAGGATGACTGGTCTGAGTGGCTTTTTTTCATTCTTAACATCTGCCCAGCGGAAACTGGATTGATCTGTGCAACTAAGAAGCTGCTGAATAGCTCTCACATAGAAATAACTCTTCTTTGTGGTGTGACCTGATTTTGAACTAGACACCTGAAGGCAGAAGGTTGTGTTTGGGTAACATTTCCAGGCAGATACTCAGGAAGTTCTCCATCTTTTTCAGTTTTCAATTAAATCTTTTGGTTTGGGATATGGAAATTGAGATCAAATAAGTTCAAAATAAGATCCCCTGTTCCTCGCCACCTACACACATATACAACCTTTTCATCCATCAACTTACATCAGACCTTTCCCTTTGGCTAACTGTGGGTTTGTTGTACTCCCAGAAAACAACCTCTGGACTGGGCTGCATAAATTGCATGTGGAGTGCTCAAATTTAAAGATAAAGAAATTAAGTTTAGAGACATAGAATACAGCAGGGAGGTTGCTGCATCCCTTTGCACCAGGGTGACATTTGTTCACTGTAGGCATGAGTGTGTTCATTACATCTTTGAAGTTCATCTAGTAAAGTGCGAGTTTACAGAAAAATGTATTTTTGCAGCCAGGACTGGAACTTGCAGGGACATTCAAGGCCTGATTAACCATTGCCTTTCCCATCACCTACATTCTGAAGGTATGTTTTTTTAAAATAATAAGCAAGAGGCACATTGGGCTATTGCAATAATAGGGTAGTTTGGATTCTGACAACTGATTTAAATGCATGCTACCTGCCAGCAATTTAAAGGGGAGCTAGTGGCTGGTTTTACTGTAAGACACAAACTCTGCCAAATAAATCCAATATTAATAGCTTGTCTCCTCCCACCAATTACTTCAAAGCAATTGGATGTTTTTAGACAAGTATTGAATTGTTATCAAAATGTCTCAATCTCTCAGCTCAGACTTTGACATGTTCTATAGGGAGTTTATTTCTTTAGCCAGAAATATAGCATTGAGGATTCCACTCAGTAACTTCCCACTCAAGTTATAGATTTTCTGTCAGAAAAAATAAAATCATGCTTGTATACAGCTACAATTAAAACATATGGCTCTGCTTTGGCATCTGTTCTTTTTTTCTATTTAAAGACTTGGAAGTGTGTAATAAAAGGGGTAGTTCTATGACGATAGTTTCTGTTAAGGATTTTACACTGATATTACTATAGCCTTTCTTTAAGAGCTATAAAGATAGTTCTTTACTCTTTGGTCTCTGGATCATAGCTTCTTCACAGGAGCTGTAACACCTGATTTAAAACGTGTTCAATTAAACTAATAAAAGACTAGATCTGGAAAAGGTATTGAAGTTTATTGTAGAAATATAGCACAATTAAGCTGAAGATTTGCGTAGCCACTTATACAATTGGAGACCCCTTTTGCCCCTCCAAGCTTTCTAAATTGGAGATAAGTAGTGTTACAGTTATAGTAGAGTAAAAAAAACATACTGCCCTCAATATCTACCTAGACTAAATTTGGAAAGCAGAGAAGGTGTCTGAAATTTGCATGTAACTTTTCCTTCTGAGCCATACACTTTCCATCTCTGTAAAGTGTATCAGTTTTAAAATAAATTTGTTTTCCATTTTGATGCCATTTTTACTTTTCATGTTCCAGCTTCTGAGTTATCAGATTGAGTGTTACAGTGTTATGGACACAAATATGGAAACGATCTTGGTTGTTTGGCAGTACCTTCACACTCACTGATCAAACACTAAGTGCCATCTGATTACTTTGACAAATCACAGCAAAGAATACAGTTTACAGTTGGATTATCAGGATCCACAGAGCAAAGTATGTGCTAACATATTCATCGCATTCAAAGATGAATACATTTGAGGAAATCATGATCTTCACATTGATAATCTTTGAACCAAAGTAGGCTGAATTTAGTGAATAAGTTACTCATGAATTATTTGTTCAGCTCTGAAAACAATGATGAATCTCTTAAAAGTAGCAGTGAATTTTTTGATGAACAGAGAGCCTTGAAAGCATCTGGTTTAGTTGTATCTGTATATTCACATTTAATTGGAGTCTTTTTTCACTAGCGGGCTAATGAGAGAAATAGAATTTCTACTGCTAAGAGACAAATCCTTCCGTTGAAGTTGTTGGGACTTTGGCCACTGATAAATAGGAACAACAATTCCCTACAAGTCCCTGCATGATCTTAGCAGTCTGGGTAGAGTGCTGGCTAATGGTTCCACTGGAAGCCAAGAAAGCAAATTCCACCAAACAAGTTTCTGGTGCATATAGCTTCTTATGCCACATCAGAACAACAGCAGCAGCGATGATAATCCCACCAACAGAAGCTGAGAGAAGCAAGCATTGTCATTAACCTCTTTTGAGTTACTGTAGTGATCTGCTTTCCAGTTGTGGGATTCAGTGATACAGGAGGCCTTTAAAACAACTGCTTCATGTCTATTAAGTACGGCAAAAGGAGACGAGAGATCTCATGCCTTGGGGCCTCAGGTAACAGTTCAAGGAAAAAACGGAAGACAGAATTCTGCACAGCTGACTACAGTGACTGTAGGAGTGCTTGCCTGAAGCACTAGTCACGGTGTACTGGGACCTAGGGAAATGGACCAGGTATACAGCTCCTGTGGGGAAATTCCTACATGAATCTTCCACTGCTTCACACTAGCGTGTGGTACACATTGCATCTCTGCGGATTGGTTAAGTCATAGAATGGTTTGAGTTGGAAGGGACCTTTAAAGATCATCTAGTCCAACCTCCGATTTATTTTTTTTTAACTTTCTCCTTGCCTCTTTGACCAATTCAGAAGATCTGTTCCTGGATGAGTTGGAGATATTGCATAAGTCATAATGCCAAGCTCTCCCACCAGCAGATCTCTAAATAATTCAGTAAGAGTTTCAGTGTCTTTATTCCTTATTTTCTCTGTGGGGAAGCTGAGGCACTGCAATATGACATGACTCACTGAAGTTGAGGAAACAAAGCACAAAATACACCACCCATCTCCTAAGGCTTGTTCTTGTGCTCTCCCCATCAGGCTACTGATGTCCTCTGCTATGTAGACCCAATGACCACAGTCATCTTTTTTGGAAGTTTTCTTTTACTCAACCTTTATAGTGTTCTCTTTTTCTTTCTTGCAGCCTTGTTTCACACATTTTTAAATCCATTTGTATATTACTCCAGTTGTTTACTACAGCCGATTCAAGGAAAGTTTACATTAAATGATAACATATATCTATCTATCTCAGTTTCATATGTGAAGATAGTAAGTAGCGGTGGGGTTTTTTTATGACAGCACAGTTTTGGCCCTCAGGTTCTTAAATCAGCGATGTCACTTTATGGCTTTTAATTTATATATTTTGAGTGTTCCAACCTGACATATTTTGAGCATAAGATATACAATGAGTGCTCGATCTAAAAATGTAGACTCATTGCTGTGACTCAGAGAAACAGAATTACCATATCATAAATTCTTGGTAATCTGTCTTTCCTAGGGCACCTACAGTTTTTACCGTCTGCTCATATAGACTTCTCCCTTTTGGCCAACTTGAGTAGTCAGCTACTTGAAACAGCAGAGATTTTCATTATATTAATGATTAGAGATTATGCGATGGGTGGAGACATGGGCAACAAACATATCAAAAGTCTTTCCTTTTCAAGTCCTCTTGGATTTTTAGCCATTTGTTCTTGCAAAACCTTCTTCACTTATTGCCCTTTGTGGATGCACTGACTTCCAGAAGCTTCCTTCCTTGTTACTCCTCAGGGAAAATCTTTTTTTCCCTACTGTTTTTGAAAGCTGTTCAAGATGCTGCTTTGTGTCTTTTGCATAGTACTTCTTTGGAGAGAAGTTAGAGTATTTATCTGGATGCAGATTAAGACCTTAATCACTCCCACTACTTCTTTTGGCCTTGTAGACACAAGTTTTACAGTTGCCATCTTTTGAGAAATAATATTGCTTTAAAGCTAAAGATCTGAATTACTCTCACTGTGCTGAATGCGTCAAGATTTTAGAGTCTTGAAAGGACAGTTAGTTTTATTAAGTTTGACCTGCCTTCAGCGTAAAGCAATTTTGACGGTGGATGTTTTTTAAGGTGGCCCTGGTGATCACGAAGGAATCAAAGTTAGATGCTGGAAGTGGGTGGGAGTTGTAGGACAAAAGGTCACAATACAGCTAAAGGAGAAGGATGAAAAGGGAGGATCATGGTGGGAATTGCTCCATATTACTTTCCAGGGGAAAGTCACATCTGTATGGAAGCTGTCTAATGAAAGTGCCAGGGAGAGAGTAAAACAGAAAAGTAGACATTCAAAGGCCCACGAAAGACTCCCAGTTTGAGACCTGGAGAAGAGGATGCTGTTCACATACTAAAAGTGAGACCTTAGCAGGAAGGTGGAAGGAACACAAAAAGCCTGGGGAAAGAGCTGGAAGAGTGTTTTGTTTAGCCTGGTTTTTTAGTTTAACTTTGCAAGGGTAGGATTTGGCTTTGGACAGAAGACTACAATCACAGGAGCTTGTCTGAAACAGCTGGAGGAAAAGTGGAGGAAAGTAAAAAGGTACAAGAAATGGTATCTGTTAACATCTTGTTTTAACAGGTCAATTTTGGGCCTGAAGAGGTCTTGATAGAATATTTATTAAATGTTACATGTGAAAATTTGTTAAATGATAAAAATCTCTCCATGCCCCATTCAACTTTGTTATGGTAATTGTGGCCCTACCAGATGATTTCTATCATACACCACTTTGCTATTTAGTCAGAGTTAAAATGAAAACTTCTGTGCATGGTACCCCATGGAGCAGAGAACTATTCTTAAGATTTTGTTGACATTTGAAGAATAATGGGTTTAGTTATGTCTGAATGAACACAAAGCTGTTATTGCCTCAAATGACTTTTTTCACAGTGGATGTAATAAATCTGGTTTGCCCTTTTTATCTATTTTAGATCCCAATTCAGATATTGAAATGAATTTATCATAATACTCCCACAGCTGATATTATCTTTATGTGAGCACATTGGTGAGCAAGTTTTACTAGGAAGAATATTTGCAGAAAGATAATTTTAGATTCATATATAAGTATATGTGGGAACCAACTGTTGGGTTTCAGTGAAGAGTTGCGCCAAAAGCGCTAACCAGCTATTGTGTCACAAAAGCAAAACCTACGATTTACCTGAGAGCTGGAAATCAAAGGAAATATATTGAGCAGGGAATTTCTGTTATTAACACTTCATAATTCATATCCTAACTTGTTAATCCCTAATAATAGTATTAAACTTGTTTTAAGAATGAAGAAACTGATAGAAATAGCCAGCAGCTTATGGTTATTTTGCCACCAGGGGCCAATTCCATCACATTATTTTCTTGCTTCCAACTTCTTTGTTTAGACACCTATCATGTAGACTTGTTTCTCAAAAAAAAAAAGAGACTTACCAGGCAAAAGAGTAAAATTACAGAAGGGCATTTCTTTTGTCTCTTTTTTCTGAAGACGGAATCTATTCTCACTTGAATCAAATCTTCACATTAGGCTTTAAATTAGTACTATTTTCTGTCAGTGCTTTTCCTCTGCAAGCCTCTGTGTGCTTGATAAACCCAGCCTGGCTGTGTGAACATCTGATTCAGGAGTGCGTCTGTCTGTCCCTTACTCTTTTGGGGCACAAAACGGGCTGTGCCTGGGATGGTGCGGGGTCTGTCACTGAGCGGCAGTTTGCATGCATCACTTACCTTCCTGCTGCCTCTCGTCCTAAGTAGACAGAATTAGAAATTGTTTTACCATTTCTCATTTTTATAGTTTTGATTGCATTTTGGCAAAAAGAAAGATATTCCTTTCACTTACTCGCACTTCTGTTTCACATGGCTTGCATCAAATTTCCTGAAGAGCTATTTGCTTGACTCTAGGATTTAACACTAGATGTTCTGATTGCATTTTTTTTCTCTGAGCTCGAGTTCTCTATAAACACTTCCTTTGTTGTATGTAAGAGAAATGTGCGACATATGTCACTCTAAAGCCTCATATATTTGTCTTTTTCTTGTAAAGCTTCAGGTAGATGTTAGCTAAGTGAATGTTGGAAGGAGACCGCTTCTGCTTCTTAAAGAAGAAACACTGACAGTGGAGATAAAGGCTTCTGTTGAAATTCAGTGTATGTGCCCCTTACGTGGCCAAAGCTGGAGCTAGCAGCGAAGCCTTGCTTCATTAGGTCTTGCAGTCCTTAGTGGAAAAGCAAAATCTCTCACTAAGCAGGGAAAACTTTGTGAAGTGACTAAGACTGTTTCTCTGAAACTAACTGGCAACCCCTTTGGATTACACCAGGTTTCTGTCTTATTTTAGTTATGCCTGTACTCTGAAGTGTTTTGAGGAGTATTTTTGGACCTTTGGAAATCTTGGGGAGTTTGGCACAAAGGCACTGTATTTTTCCATGTTCGAACCCAGTGAAACAAGGATGGAAGTAAAGGCTTCCAAAGCAATTTTGGGAAATGTATGAGTGAAGAGCTAATACAATGACCCACAGATGACGGTGGGTAGAAATGGCTGTTGTAATACCCTTTTGCCTGCGTGAATAGCACTTTTTCCAAAACTAATGTAGAGTTTAATAACCCGTAGGCTTTCATGTCTCAAATTGCAAGCTTCAGTAGCCTATTACAAAGCCCTAAAACTCCTTAATTCATTAAGGCACAGATTCCCTTTATATGTACATCGAATCCTGAACGGTATGTTGAATGATACACAGAAAGTTACGGTGGGCAGAGGAAAGTGCATAGGCAGAGTCTTCTATTGCGACCTTTAGAGCACTGCCGTGCTATAGATTCACTGTTTGCATTTGTCCCCAGAAGGAATAGTTCACCACTGGGGAACCTGCTGCACAGACAGGCAGCGGGGCCTTGTCCTGCAAGGGGCATCAAGGTGAAAAAGGCATCTCTCTATTGAGCAGATAGAACAAAAGGCTCTGACATGCTTTATAGATTATTTCCCTTAACCTTCACAACAAAGTAGTAAGGAAATTGTCCGTATTAAATTAAGATATGGAGAAAACTTGTATATGCTGCTATTTTATAACAGGAGAAGAGCCTTTCAAGTAGTTTTCATGATGAAAACAAATTTCTGGGGCACCCAAACCCAGTTATTAAATGGTATGAAATGTCACTTGTTTTGGAACAATCAAATATATAAGTACCTGGTTGTTGTATAACTCCGTTAGCAGCAGATAAATCAGGTCAACATTGACTTCTTTAGTAAAACATTATCATTATTTTACAGATGGGAAACTGAGGCACATGAGATCTCCTGGGTCCCCCTGCAGTTCCTCATGCATTAGATCACGCTGCCTGCCTTCTACAAACATAGATACTTTTAGAATGGAAGCCTCCTCTAATTAAATCTGTTCCTCCTCCCCTACGCACAGGAAAACTGCAACTGCCAATGGGGCTACGGGAACGGGAATTGTGAATTACGCGGTGCAGTGGATTTGCATAATTTGGGGTTTTCATTCCTTTTCAATATCTGAGTTCTATTATCTGAGCTGACTTGGGGTCGAATGCCTGAAGCATTTCACGCACCCTAGAGCAACGTAAAGCTCATAGTTGTGATCCCTAGGGAAACAAAAGCAACATACTCTCTGCAGAAGGATCACAAGCTTCTCTGCAAACCAAGAAGATGCTTGTGACTTGCCACAGGACAAAGGGGAGAGGTATGGGATAAAAATCTGTTGAATTCAGGGTCATGATTCATTTGTACACTTCCCAGCGGCGGAAAAAGCACACAAACCAACTGAACCAGATCTCCTGCTGCAGAGCAGGGAAAGGCCAAGGGACTTTCTGTTTCTCTCCAGTGTTGTGGATGAGGTTTCTGTCCCTCTAACTCTGCTTTCTTGGTTCTCCCGGGGAATTCTCAGGACCTAGGTAAGTATTCCCTTATATCAGACAGAGAGAGAAGAAGCAAGCAATCTCTAAAGCAAAATACATAAGAAAAAAATTACAAGCATCACAACAGCTTTGCAAACAGAATGGCATAAAGCTTACCAGGCTGACATGTCAGCACCTCCCCAGAGGAAATACTGGGAAAGAATTCAACATGGAACATTTTTATATCTGAAGGGGGAATGTGGGGTAGAATTAGAACCAATTTTTTAAGCGAGCATATTCCAGGAAACCTACAAATATAAGTTCCAAAAAAGCTCAAATAAAGCCCCAGTGAAACTGATTCCCTCTGTTTTACTTAAGAAAATGAGGAAAGCGAACCTTTACCTAAGGCAACAGTTACCTGACACAGTGTCGCTGGAGATCAGGCAGCCCAGAGGGCTGTTGTGCATCTCTGATGGAGAGCGGTGGGGGTGTTGGTGAGGAAATAGTTAGAGATATTTTGTGGACATGCAGCATGGATGTGCCTTTGTAGAGAAGTGAAAGAGATACAGGGAAGATGGCTCCTTGGGATAGAAACACACAAGGGGAGCGCTTCCTGGTGCCCTGAGTGCACAGGGACATGGGACTGGGAGGCTAGCAAATGGGCATGGGGCACTTAAAGTTGTGTGTTACCCCCACAACCTTACATCACATTCCCTAAATTTATTATCTGTTCATATCTATCTGAAATATGCCAAATCAGGCATTTTTTACAGGAGAAAGGAGGTAGTCTTCAGGGTCCACAAATGCAGGAAGGACCTCATGGTATCGCTGCAACATGCAAATGTGCAGACAAATTTAGGAGGGGCCGAAAAGCTTCTCTTCCCCATGAGATGCCTCTGTACAGCACTGCAGCACCTCTGCAGCTCCTTGTGTGCGCAGCCCAGACCCAGTTAACTGCGTCCTGAGTTTCCAGGACAGGCAAGAAGGTGCAGCACTGTGCAGGAAAGAGACAGTCAGCTGCAACCCCCTCACTGCGATCCAACACAGCAGGCATGGGCTGTGTCCCTGCTTGGTCACCTAGTTCAAGAAGAGGCAATATTCCTCTGCCCCCATCCCATGGTAACAAAACAGCTTCATCTGTGCAGTTCTGCAAGGAAACATATAACAAACATATTCTCAGAAAGTTACACAAATGAGGTAAATGTGCAAAAAACCTAGATCATATATTGTACTGGTCCAATTAATTTTACTGAAGATCCAAGGATGTGTACCCATATGAGGTTATATCAGCACCATGCTCCTTTATGCATTTAAGTAGATAATATGTTTGTGCAGGCTAGTGATCAGGGACTAAATAATTTTCTAATATTCCTGCTAGCAAAACAGGTTTTTTTCAGTTGTGCCATGTTATTCTTATGTTTGTCCCTGCTCCTAAGAAAAATTACTATAACATCTTTGTTCAAAACCTTCAAGAGTTGATGTGCTACAAACAATGATGGAGAGAACCTAAATGCTGCCTAAAACTGTGTCTCGGTAAAGGGTAAAAGCAACATACACTTTAAGATGTTAAAAACTTCTTTAGAAGTTAGTTGCAAGATAATTACAGCAAGGAAAACTAGTATTAGAAGGGCTGCTTCCAAACTGATCCAATGAACTGGTTTCTGTGGGAATGGTTATGTTATCTGCTGGAGTCAGCTGTGGTTTATACCGTAAAAGATTCCTGAGAAAAGGGGTATTGGGTACTTTCTCACAATAGGAAAAATAATCATGATCTGGTTTTCCAGATACTGATTTTCATAGTAGTAGTGTATTATCTGCAATTGAAAGATTGCCTTTCTTCCGTTGGAGCAAAATATAGTGAATAGCATTAAATGCTGTTATGGATGCGTGGGAATCGGAGTAGAGATTGTTATGAACACCTTTCTTTTCTCTGCAAACTTGAAAGACACAAAACTGTTAACATAATCCTAAATACATAATTTCAGATTTGGACAAAATTTTACCTCAGTTGATACGAATTTCAAACTCCAGTGGTGGTGGCAGCGGTGTTGTACTACTACTTTATATGAAGTATTTTCTTAGCTTGTAATAACAACTTTATCTAATGGCAGTAAACTAATGTAAAAGTGCCCAACTTAGAATCCAAGGCAATTATAGTTTTACTCAGCTAAAGACTGTCAGATATGAGAGCAAATCTGTGAGCTGTGTCATGCAGTATAGTACTAAAATATAGGTCTCCATTTTTTTGATTTTTATTTTAGTTTTGTAATTAATAAGAAAGAATCTATTTAAATCAAGTCATTCACGCTAAGTTGTTGAATAGTCAGTTATTCTAGTACTGTATTAATTTGTTATTGCAGAACAATTGAAAGTGAATAGTCCGTATTTTATTCTACCAAGGAAATAACAAACAAAAAAAAAAAAAGAGAGAGGTTTTTACACAGGAGAGACAATCAGTATTCAACTCCTTCCATTCTTGTTGGCTTAGTAATATTTGTCTGGATCAGTTCTTCTGGGAGGATGTGTGAGAGCAGGGTAGGAGGATAGTGAGAGATCTGGAAATGCAGAAGCTTAGGCAAGCATGGCAGTGAGAGCAGGCAAAGCTCTAGGTCAATAGCTGGCAGATGGCTTATGAGCTGAGGAGGCTGCTGGCAGATGGTATTGACAGTGTGGACAAGACAAAGATTTTGGCTACAGAAAGGGAGCTTTGGAAAGATGCTAGAAGTCTATCTTTCCTGATAAGAACGCTGTCCAATTTGGATGCACATCACATCTTGTTTTTTCTTGGTTTTTCTTTTTTCTTTTTTACCAGAGAAAAGGTAGAGCAGCTTGGCTGCTGTAGGAAAGAAAAAGTGACTGAAACAGAGAATGTGAGGTCTGTTATTTGGTCTAGCTTCCAAATTCTGACCATTCAGTAACAACAAAAACCCCTTACTATGTGTAATTGGCACGTAATTATTTGTGATTACTAGTCTGATTCCTCTGCTTCTCTCACTGTTACTGAACTAATTACGCCTCTTATGCAACATTAGCAAATTAAATCATTCCAATTATCCGCATTTATTTCCTTGTGCTTTCTCTACTGCCACAGTTCCTTCTCATCACCCTGTGTGTGACGGTGCCTGTCATGCTTTCGTTCGCAACCTACTTTCTTCTTAGGCAATTAGTGGGTGCTCAGGCTGGGCCCGGCTGTGAGCCAGGTTCTGAGCCAAGCAAGTGCCTAAAACGGCTGTCTGTGCACCTGTAACTTGGTGTGCCGTGGACGAGCGAGTAACTGTGACGGGCAACGTACAAAATTAGGTGTGTACCCGTGAATTCAGATGGCTCAAAGGCAGAGAGCTTGTAGCTCTCAAAGAGATTTGGAGAAGAGGGAATCACTTCAAACAAAGTAAGATCTGGCTTAAAAAGTCATTTTAGACACACACAAAAGTCTGAGTCCCAGTTCTCAATTACTACTTGTCTTGGTGTTTGTTCACCTTAGGATGCCAGAACACAAAGGGCAGTGAACCTTTAAGCAAGCTGAAAATACTGTAGGGAAGTGCGTGGTCTGCTACGGAAATGTCTGTCAACAACGAAACTCTGAACTGGCTTGGCAGAAATGAGAACTAGGGATTTTGGAAACACCACATACCTTCTCCCTGGGTGTGGGAGGGTACCACCACAGCTGATGCTTTGCAGGATGGGAGGTAGCTCTCCATCAGGCACCTAACAGCCCTTAATTGTCCTGATGAGCCTTACCGGCCCATGGCCCTAGGGGGCTATTTAAGCTCAGCCTGGGGTCTTTGCGTCTTGTTTGAGCTCTGTTAGAGCTGTGTCTCTCCAGCTTAGCCACAGCATTTCTGTGTCCAGCTGCAGACCCTGCTGGTCTGAACCCCTGGGAGAGGAGCTGGCCCTCACCACACTCTGACATGAGTGTGCGCATGTGGCTCGAAGCCTAAAGCTGGGATCTGGGTCTCAGCTTCCACGGAGCTTAGTTGAACTTTTGAGAGTGATGGTACAAAAATGGCTCTGAGGTCAAATGACTGGGTCCAGCCCTCACCTCCTCGATGCCAGGAACTTGCACCCTCAGTACAGGGCCAGAGCTTCGCCCCTGAGGCTCACCCCACAGCATGTGAACTTGTTTTTCCTGGTGGTGTGCTACCAGGTAAGTCAGTTGTCAGCAAGCTTCGCTTATTGCCCAGGAATAATGCCTGGACTCTTCCGCTCTTCCTCCTGAAAGAGGCATTACTGTAACTATTATGTACTTTTTCACAGGTTATAAAAGATCAGCATTACTGTTTCACAGGATTTAGGCCACGTTGCCTACTTAGAATATTCTACTTCTGCTATAGCATCACCGGATGTTACAACATAGTATAGAAACTGCAAAGCAGAGGTGTGTGCCCACTCTGTTGTCTAACAAACTGCTGTTGGTACTGGGCAAGAAATTTCTGTTCATCTCCGTGGGCTGGTTGTAGGAACAACCACCTGCAGCTGGTACCCATGGCATTGTCAGTTCATGTCACTGAAGTCTGCACAGTGCAATTATGGGTTTGAGTACCACATCTGATATAAAATACAATTATGGTACCTCTGGGTGCAACTTCTGTCTTTCAGTTTTCTGTATTTAATGTGCTCGATCAAGAATAATGTCTGTTTACTTAAATACTTGACTGTAAAACAGCTTTTCTCTGTGCAGTTGCAGATGATGTGCAGTTGCCTGTTTGGGTCTCTGAATTGTGAAGTGAACAGATGCATTGAATTTCTTGTTATATTTTCATCTCCTGCTGTCACAACATCTTCCTTTGTTACTATAATACCTATTTCTACTGATTTTCAGACAAAACAATTTTAAATGGCAATCAAATAAAATATGTATTTTTAGCATTTAACCTTGGGAAAAGAGCATGATATACTCCCATTAGGAGGGCCTAAGTAGGAACAAGAGTAGACATGAGACAATTACAAAATAACTTTTCAACAAGAATCCAGCGAGCACTGGGAGAGAAGTTGGTGTTCTTTGCTTAGGCCTTAAACTTGGTTTCAGTGTTTGAATTCTAAAGGCCATAAAAACTTAGAAGAAAATACAGAGCAAGTGTCTGTCCAAGCTTGAGCACTAAAGAGTGAAGCAGGGAGATGACAAGCATGGAACCTATTTGCATGTCTGACTTGCCTGAATGACTTTTTTCATGTGCAGAACTGAGAACAGGTGAAAAGGGTTGGTACAGTCACAGAGGGGTTTGGTTTCCTTTCTTAATAGACAAGGACCATGCTTTACAGGAGAACTAGAAGCAGACATGTAACTTCTTTAAGATGTTTCCTCAAGAAAAAATATTAATGCTTAATGTGTGCAAACAGAGTCTAATCTGGACTTCTTAGGACAGTGCTTGCCAGAACATCCAGCATTGCTGAGCTGTTATTGTGGCAGGACTATATTGTAGAAACTCCCCAAATCCTGCAAAATGTTGTCTTCGGAAAACCTGACTGTGTACTGTATTAGCACACGTTGCAAGTCTGTGGTGACTACGTCACCTCTGGTCTGCCACTACAGCGCAGCCGTGTTTGGTTCTGTATTCCAGCACAAGAAGTTCAAATGAGGAGTGACTCAAATCACGCTTGCATGTATGGCAGTAACCTTGCCCATCAGTAACAGTCAGAAGCACTGTATGTTTGTTTGTGGTGACAGGTGATATTTAGAATGGATGAACAATCTTGCAAGGATCTTTTCCAGAATTTGACAGCTGTAGATATATGAATCTGCAGGCTCATGAATAAGTGAGGAGTTTTCATCAGGCGGGTTGGTTAGCTCTGCAGCAAGCTGAGGAACTTCCCAGTTCCCCGGGCTTCCTCCTAGGAGAATGTAAATGATACAGTAGGAATTACTTTTATGTCTGTCTTTATTTCTGAGCTTGCTGCTTTTTGTCCTTTTGGATGTGAGCAGCAACTGCAAGTTTTAGAAATCAGAGTCACAAGGAACACTTGGAGGACTACTGTTGAATGTTGTTGACTTTTAATTTGATCTTAGTGGGGACTGCTTAAGATCTCTGTTAATTCTGGCAACTAGAAAGTTTAAACACAAGCTTTTAATTACTTAAATGCAAGCTGATGATTGAGTTTTATGTGGTAATAGTCTGCATAAACAGGTGAATTTCAGTCGGTGCTTACTAGTTGTACTGTACGAGATGAGTGATGTATTCTTAATACCAGAAACTAGCCTCATATTGGGCATATTAGTGTTATAGCAGCTGTTACTCTTTAATTTTTACCTGTTTAACAAAATATTCTGGCAGTTATAAAATGTGCCCTGCCAGTGGTTTTGTGGTGATTTGATATTCTGCTTTTGAAAAAGTAAAGTTTTGAAGTTCCATACTTGTTAAATTTGCTGGCATCTCCTTGACAAGATATTCTTGGTGTTAACTGCACTTCTCAGGTACTGCAATTCTGGGAGCATGATTACAATGTTTAGTGTGATTCTGCCATCCATTATCACCACCACCACCTACTTATGCAGAGCTGTAGCAGTGGGCGTGATGCTATCTGGTTCACATTGTTGGCCTACAATTCTGTACGCAGGAAGAAAATAAACTTCAGACTTGGAATAATGTGGATATACATTTTAATTTAGTTTTAGGATTAGTATCCATACCACTAATGCAGGAATGTTTTGATTTGGTGTTTTGTGGTTTTGTGGTGTTTTTGTTTTGGTTTGTTTTTTTTTTTTGCAACGGGAAACTACTTTCACCCAGAGAAGTGCAACCCTTTCTTCCCATGGCATGTGTGGCCGCAACAGAGCGGCAGTGTTTGGTCAGCAGGTGATACTGTTCGCAGTGTGCCAAAACCTCTTTACCTGGTCAAGATAGCGTAGAAGTTGGTGCTGCGTAGACATCTGTGTCACAGCCAGCTTAATTGCTGTGACACCAATGAATCCTCTTTCCCAGTTCAAGGCAAGATGAACCACATAACGTACGTGGGTCTTTCAGAATGACATAAGGGGGAAGAGCAGATGCTATCCAAGTGCAAGAGCTTAGCTTACCTTGTAATCTGAATGGGATATGATATAGAAAAATTGTTGGTAGGTCTTCTCAGGCATAAAGCAATATTCATTGATCCAATCGTGTTACCCTACAGTGTTAGTGTACACACCAGGGAAGATGGCAAATTCTCTGTAACTGATGCTAAAAGATGCAAATATTTGCTGTATTTTGCACACAGTGATGAAAAGTTGTGACAGGGACCAAAGACTCCTTTTATGATAGCAGCCATCTGGTAAAATAGAATGACATAATATTTGTGCAGGATGGCTTACAACTTTAAGGTAGGCTAAAAGGCTGCCAGATTTGCTCTTGTTGCTCCTTTCTGGTCAAGCATGGTCCTGCACTGTTTTGTCTACATACCAGAATGACTGATAACCAGCCTCAGGTCACATTTGATCTCGTATTCATTAGCCAATATTTATTTTCAGTGAAATTATGAGCAGACTTTGTTGAAGCCACGTAAGGTACTAGAGCGTCTGCATTGCAGGGTTTCATTTTGCTCAAGGATTAATACATAGGTACTTGGTTGCTTTACCTCCTTACGACCTTTGGTGCTTTTAGAAGGGAAGAGCAGGAAGCTCCTGTCTCTCAGCTACTCTTTGTTCCTGAATTCCTCACAGCTCATTCAGCTTTCATTGTTCTCCCTCTGGAATCCCTGTGCGAGCCTTTCAGCCCCTGTCTCAGTTCACTATTTCTCCTCAGTAGAAATTTGCAGCCTTCCTCTCCCATAGCCAGGCCAGCTTCCCTTGGTGGCACAGGTCCTTTGCTTGGCCCAAAGGCAGGAGGTAGGAGGCTGCATGTATGCTGTCCTGGCTGGTCTAAGTTTCCCTTAATGAGGCCAGTTATCTGACAGGTGCATATATAATAGTTATTGCAGAGAAGAATTTAAATTACAAAACAACTTTAATTCCCTTACAGCTAACCTCAAAGGAGTGTGAGCTTGAATAACCTTGGCTAGATTTTGAGCTGCATGATATATAAATAACCTGCACAGCAAATACATAAACACATGAAGCTTTTATCCAAGTTCCAATAGCCTTATTTCTTGCACTGTGATTGAGGAGCAGTAAAAAGAACAGGATCTTCTAATCAGACAATTAGTCCCTCTGGGGGGAGGGACTGTTTCTCCATGCAGGGACTAATGTGTTTACTGACTTTATATTATGCTCTGTCTATACTACCGTAATAGAAAGTAAATGGTAGTTCCCTTTGACATAGTAAAAGATGAGGATAAGATGCCCATGATGGCTTAATTAGATCTGTCAGCTGTCCTTAATTCTATTAAGCATGGAACTTGGGAGGGCTGGGTGGAAACAGGGATTTGGGGTGAAATTTCTTACACTGTCAGGTTCGGTATGGCAGGAATGTTTACCTTTATTCCCACGGAGCACTTTCGTGAAATTACGTGAAGTTTCTTTGAGATTCTGTGCTACTAATGCTGCTGATAATCAGCCATACAGAAGAAACAAGATACAAGTATCTTTTGAAAACTAGATTGGATGAGATTGGACATGCTCAAGTCTCAGCTAGAGCAGATAAAATGCAGTGAAAATGGAAGACGGTATTTGCAATAGTAGTTGTCTGTTGCCAATACCAACCTGCTGCAGGGAAGTTATTTCCTTAATTTTTGTCCTATGATTGTCTTTAAGCCAGGCTGGCTGTAGGACAATGACAGACCAACTGTTACTCGAGAAGGGAAATCTTACAAAGCTTGGCTGGAAGTATGTGACCTTTTATTCTCAAATGTTAATGTAATTTTGTGTTTTGTTACTTCAGACTTTGATCGCAAAGACAGGTTTGACATAAGCTTAGAGGCTGATACTCTTTTAAACTCTGCCTTAGGAGTTCAGGGGCCACCCGATGGCTTGTTAGGAGAGGTCTCTGCCAATAGCTGTAGCTCCAGTACTTCAAACTAGGCTAAACAGAAAAATCACAGATAGGGTTAACTTTGCTTATAGAATGTAAGATGACTCAAGTCCACCAACTCTGTCTTCAAAACATTTTTCTCCAAGTAGTTTCAGCCTGAGGAAAATCCTTCCTGCTATAACTCTCATGAGGCCCCAGGAGGGTTGTCAGCAGATTATCCAGTTTGATACCTCCTCCAGCCCCTGTGTCACATCCTGCACTTCTCCCCCCAAACCCAGACAAGTGCCACTAAGTTTCTCCTGTTGTCTTCCACTCCTTTATTCAACCTGCACAGAAACCTTGGAGTGAGTCAGCTCCCCTGGGCATGTACATACCGTTCTGATCGTGGCAGCCTGTTCAGGCAGTTGCCTCTCTGCAGCTGAGAGGACGTGCAGCCCTTTTTATGGGGCTGGCACAGCACCTGCCCTCCCTTTCAGGCAGGGTTCAGCTTGCCTTTGCATACAGGATGAGGAGGCTGTCAAGACACTCGCATAACACCTTGCTCTAGCCTGTAGGTTTTGGCCAGTCTTGTCTCTTATCTCTGTTATCTCAAACCGTGTGGTATGTTCTCAGTGTAGCAGTCAGACATAGGGAACTTCTGGAGAGAAGAGGAAGGAAGGAGATTGGTGGTGGTAATGAGAGCTGCTAGTGCGCTGCCTTTCTTCTTCCTCTGTCCCAGGTTTGTCTAAAAGCACAGGGAGAGATGCTCTTAACTTAATGATCTGACTGGGTTTAGTAGCTTCTGGCTTGTTTCACTTGAACATGCAAATGGCTGAAAATATGATCATGGATGATGTTAAGTATTTAATGGTATATTAAAGCTTTGGGGAGATGCTGCAATAAATGGGTGAGTGCTGAGGAAGTTGGAATCAATGTACAGAACAGATGGGAAAAGCTGAAGGATGATTTTATTAGTTCTACAAGATACTGCATGGAAATTAATGGGATTGTGTGGAGTACATCAAATGCATTTGATTTGGTAAACAAACCTTGATCTGGAGATCTATTTCTGGTGATCATTTGACATGTTATTGGTGTTCACAGTGGGAAGACTGGGAGATATTTCTATTGTATCAGCCTTGTAGTCAAACTAGAAAATAGAAGCTTTTGGTGCTGTTTGAATGTTCTTGATTATATTGGCATAACCTGGCACATCGAAATGAGCTTAAAAAGCCAGATACATTCAAAAGCTTTTTAAAAGCTAAGATCCAGGGCAAAGCTGCAAGGTTTTCAGATTTCATTGCATACTTCTTTTCTAAACTAGAGTGAGAAAGATGCTTTCCAGAACTCTTTATTTTCACTTTGGCTACTTGAACTGCAAAGACCAGCAGTAAAGAATATTTTATAAATTGCTTTCTCTACTCAGCTCTTACAAGAGAGGAAAATGTCCATCTGAATTTGGGCCTGTTGGGCTCTGTGTATCACAAATACTTTTTACACTTAAAATATTTTCAGTAGAATTTACTTCAGATACAAGAATTACTTGAATTGCATTTTGATGTTAACTAATGTATTTGGAATCCCAAAAATAAGAGTAGTGTCATAAACTAGGACATTAACTAGGTAACTCTTAGGAAAATCAATATACTGTTTCAGTAGATACTTTGTGTCCTTGAAACTAGTTAAAGGAAAAAAAAGAGAAATATTTAGTCCTAATAACATGTGCTAATTTTGCAGTGTGAAGTATTCATAAAAAAATTCTACTCGGAATTCAAAAAACTTTTGAAATTAATTCACAAATGGATCTACATTAATGGACACTTGTAGTGGTGCTGGTACATGAATTTCCTAGGAAAAGAATGGCATTAATATCTTGTGAAATAGACAGTTCCAGGTATCAAAAATGGTTCTATTTTTCAAGTGCAAGTGTCTCATACCAGCCACAAGAAATAAAGCTAATGTATTTTGTAAATTCAAATGGCAATAAGAGATGTCTATTTTCCAGTAATGGCAAATAAGCAAAATAGGACCACGGCAAAACCATGTGAAATGAATCTGTGTGTATTGCAGCAGTATCTCAAAACTGAATTTTGCAGAGCTTTAATTACTAGTTAAATAGATTCAAGATGGATCTGTATATAAGCTAAACAATAGATACAAAAGAGCATTATGTGGAACATAACATGCCTCTAACCATTGTTTGTTCCACTTGATTTGAAGTTCCACATAACAAGATGCCATTTGGGCTGGAGATTTACTGCATGCCTTACCTTTAGCAGTTATGCAGAAATTTTTTAATCATTTATAGTCATTACTCCAATTAGAAGATAACTACTCCTAAGCTTTATTTTTTTTTTGAGAAATCTTTTTTCATATATATTTCATTATAGTAGACTGGAGTATAAACTCGCTGCTTTTGGTACCTGGAACTGAATAACTGAAGTTGCTTACTTTGAACACCTACATGCATTATTTACCTCTAATGATTTCAGACATAGCTTAAGCTTTATCTGATTTATGTATATGCACATACATACATGTTCTGTAAGTATCTTGCCTTCTCTATGATCTTTGAGTTAGGTTGGACAGTAATTGGGCAGTTGCTGGGCAGTAAGTGCATCTAAAGCAATTGTAACTTCTTTGGGATGAGGACTTGAGTTCATTTTCAGTGTGACTTCTGCAGTGCTCAGGAAGAGAACTGTGCTTGAGCATGTGGAAAGGAATATACCTTTCAAGTTTTTCTCTTTGATATATGGCTTGGTACTGTAAGGTGCATGGGACAGTCTGGATGTTGGTGTGATATGTGTGGGAGGGAAAGCAAATCCCACTGGTCTGGCTTTCTGTCATCCCTTCAATAACGAGTTCCCAACTTTGGCAGGGCAAAGACACTTTCGCTTCTAGATTAGTAGTAGAGTATTTTGCCTGTTGTAGCAGTCAGGAGTACACCTAGGTTGGCAGTGGAGAAGTTTGTTTCACATTTGACCTCTTGCTTACAAAGAGGTAACCCAAGGCTGTTTCAGGGTGAGACATACAGTAAAAATCCTTGCATCTGGAGAGAGCACCCTTCTTGCTTTACTTGACTGTCTTACAACATATGACTCTGGCAGGGTCTGAGTAATATGTAGGGAACACACTGTAGTGAATGTGAATCAGAAACAGTGGTTCTCCACAGCTGATGGGATCTTGGGTCAGCATCATGCAAGCCATTGCTGACAATTCCCAGATGTAGTGAGTTAATAAAATGGAAACTTAATTAAATGACAGCCTAGGCACCTTGTCCTTTCTTCTGAGTGTCCAGAACAAAGTAGATGTCGCAGTGTAGGTGTTGCACAGATTACAACATGGTGTCCAGTGTTTTTCTGATAGTAGAGAGTCTACTGAAATTAATTCTGTGCTAAGATCTAGAGGATGCATATATAACCAGAGAAATGAGTTGTGTTTGTATCCCTGTGCAATCAATTGTAGCAACATAATGGCAGGTATGAAAGAGGCCTATTGCTTTCTGCAGTCAGTGGGTGTTTATTTGTGGAACAAGTGGTACTTACAGTTTATCATAACATAGATTTTCAATCCACATTTGAAATTCAGTAATATCTTTCATCTGTATTTGCAAATACAAATTGCCCCCTCCAGAATGGCTCACATGAATTTCTGAGAACTGCCAAAGGAAATGGGTACTAAGGCACATTTTTCAAGAAAGAAGAAAAACTGCTTCTAAAAGAATCTGCCCCATGATGTTATGGAGGAGCTGGAGCAATGCTGCTTCAATTCATCTTCCCAACTTTTTCCAGCTTTCTCTTTCCTTTGCTCACTACTTCAACTCGCAGAGAAACTGCAGCAGTATAGGTGATAGGGCAAGAAGTGACACAACAGGAAAGACAAAACAACTAGTGAGGGACTGGAAAAATTCAGTAGTGAGGCTTTCAGCCCTAGACAGGAATGCGAGACACCTACTCGGGAATTGTAAAGCTCTCACAGCTGCAGAGCAGGCTAGAAAGGACACTCGCACAAAAATAAGGAAACAAGTAAGCTATTGAAGTACGTTAAAGGTGTAAGCTGCTGCAAAACCATCGCAGTAGCTTATTCTCTTCCCTGCTGTCCACATTTGTGCGTATCCTGTGATATTTCATCTCAGGTCTATGATCAGTAACAGCAGCATGGAATAAATTTTCTTTTATTGCTGAAATTTGTGGAATAGTACAAGTTAGCAAGTTGTCTGTTGCTTTCCATTCTGATATGGCTAGTGGGGAAGAATGAGGGAGAAATAGCAAAACGCTTGTAGTTTTGTATTTGTTTTAGCTTTTGTGCCTTGGTCCTCTTTGTCCAGTCCTAATGAGGATGGTTTGCTGGGTTAGGGCAGTTTTTTAGCAACAGGAACGCAAACCAAGGATCAGGAGCTTGAACTTCCACCTACTCAAGTAGGAGTACTAAGCCATGTGTTATTACATTGTAGCCTAAAAAGGATTTACTTTCATAACATAATAGAAAGTAAAACTTGTTGTTTAATTGAAGGTAATCCATAAACACTTACTATGTATAAATCCAGGAATAACTGGGCTGTTAGAAGAAAGATCAAAGAGTGATTTTTACCTTCACCATGGGATTCACTATAAAAATGCATGATTCATTACACTTTGAGCGTCATGTGTATCTACTGAATTTGCAAATTCAGCAGACATCAATACAAAAAAAAGATGATGTATTTTATTGACATAAAGTAGCAAGTTGTTCCAGATTTAGAATATAAACTAAAAAAACTCACACTTGGATCTGATGAAAATGTAACTGCATTATGCTTTATACTGCTTAGGTGCATGTAAAACTACTTGGACAAATATGTAATAAGGGTCCCTGCTTTAATTGCCTTGCTTTCTCAGATTCTAGTACAAGAAGAGGCAGCTCTTGTTCAGCAGGTGGGACTTGCACGGATGGTAAACCAGACTCTCCAATTCTCTCAATACTTGTTAATGTGTTAGTACCTATATTGCCTGAAACTAGGTGTTTCAAACTAGGCTGCAACCACTGCATGGTGAAAGACTACATATCAGCGTAATGTTAAAGTCCTGACAAAGATTAATTAGCCTGGAAGAGGGAACAGGCATGATCACTTTCACTATCATAACAGTCTGGGAAAAAGTGATTTAAAAAAAATCTGCCATTTGCTTCGTTCTTTATTGCCTGGCAAATGCTGTGAAGGGAAGGTTGGTGGATGCCCACCCATCAATACAAGGTGATAAATGTAAGGTCATGTTTGGTGCCTATTTCCCTTGTAAACATTTTCTATTGATGTATGTATGTTTGTTTTAAAATTAGATGCATTGAAACACACAATTCCTTTCTCTCACCTGCTTTCTGTGTGTCTTGAGAAATAAACATATAGAGTTTTATGATGAGATGTCTCTATGGCTGCACAACCTGAAGTGTATCAGCATGAAGGAAACAGCAGAAGGGAATACTGTCCTGCTAGTATTCAGAGCAATTTTGGCAGGCTCTAAAGGCATAGCTGTGTCCAGTTGCATTAACTGAAAGGAAGAACTGTGCTCTTAAGGGGTCTGGGAGACTTTCA
Organism: Sagittarius serpentarius; assembly: GCA_034782735.1. Classification (NCBI taxonomy): domain Eukaryota; kingdom Metazoa; phylum Chordata; class Aves; order Accipitriformes; family Sagittariidae; genus Sagittarius; species Sagittarius serpentarius. The sequence continues at coordinate 5,053,345 of JAVKLA010000002.1, forward strand.
GAGTGGCAATGGCTTGGTTTTGAGGAATGCAGTTTGAGGCAGATGTAACCCCTCCTCTAGGGCACTGTTGTGGGCATTGGGGGTCCTGGCCCAGATGCTGGGCTTCAGCCCAGGGCAGCCCTCAGAGCTGCTTTGAGCTGCTGCTGGGTACTTGCTCTGTCACCAGCTTTAGCCTTCCCGGTGGACTGTGTGCCAGTACCAGACTTGATTAGCACAGGCGTATTCCTGACCACATCGCGTTCTCAACACAGTCCTTGTGCCATGTACCTGGTGCTCTGGAGATACCCACAGTGTCTACTTGCCAGCGTAAATTTGTGGCAGTTTGCTGCTGGACTGCAGTCCTGTGGTTTGACCTGAGGAGGGCAAAGGCAGCACTCGATGGGGCTTTTTGACTGGTACAGCCAGATTTTTGGTGAGGTGGAAAATGATACCTTTTCTAGCAGCTGTTTATAAAGTGTTCTTGAAGGAAATGCTAGCTCTGTCAGGTATCCAGGAGGGAGAGAAGAACATTTTGGAAGCGCTTTTTGTGAGTAGCCTCCTGCATTTACAAATAGGTAGGATAAGTTACCTTACCCTTGAATGGATAAGTTAACATGTTTGTGGGAAACTTCCAAACAGCACGGTGGGAAAGAGGAGTGTCACAAGTGACTCAAGAGACAAGACACCACAGACTGGGTTTCAAAAACAAGCAGTATTTAATTACTGTGCTGATATCAACATAATCACAGTATCTATCCGGTGCCCATGGAAAAGAGTTCCGTGTTTAAGTGTATGCAGGGAGGTCTGGATCAGGATACAGTCCACACCTGTGTTCAAGTTTGCTTAACAACAGTATTATTTTTGAGGTGTGACTAAATAACATTAAATATTTGCATAGTGTCTCTTACCTGGTAAATTCATGTAATTAATTTAAAGCAGATAACTGCTTTGACTGATCAAAAGCCCAGAAATGTCAAAAGCTGCTTGTGTTTCTTTGTAAGTTGTTGCAAGGCATACTGTTTCAGTGATGAATTTTTACCTCGAAAGAAAGCTCAGGCTGGTTGTTAAGGTATCTCATTGCACTAGGTGACAGAGTGCTATAATGGACGTGGGCACATAAAACATTGAGAGAGAAAGCAAGGTGTGTGTTACAGTGCATCAGCTACTCTGCAGTACTTGCCCGAGTGCGTACTCTTACCTTGCAAAAACCCTGATGTAATAGGTTTCCTGCTGGGGGAGAGCCTGCACAAGTTCCATTCTCCAGTTACACTGGAGAGGCTCATGTGCTGTAAGTTCACACCCCAGTTTACTTTGCAATAGTTCATTTGCATACTGAGTCTTGGTTTCTGGTATTTTTAACAGAAATACTTTGTGAGTTTCAGAGGAAATAAATTTTGAAGATATCCAGCTATGCTGGGACAATGCCTTAAAAAAAAAAAATCTTTCAAAAGAATTAAGTGCTATGTAACTTTGGGGACTGACAAGTGTCCAAAATGTTATGGCATAGGCATGCTAATATATTTTTATGACTTTAATCTGTTACCACTTTCCTTGCTGCTGTTAGACCCTTTTCTCCCTTCTGCATGGATAGGAGCTTTGGTGTGATTTCAAACAATAAAACTCGTTCTTGGAGAGAAGCAAACATATTCCTCTTGTGAAGGATAATCTCTTTTTATGCTGACCTTTCTCTTTGTGCCCTGAGAAATTACTGGAGGGTACAGGAAGTGTAATGTCTCCAGCAGAGAACAAGCTTTCAGAATCACAGTTATGGCTATCTCTAACTTCAGTTGAGAAACATGACTATTGAGGCAATAAATTGTCAAGGTGCAGGTACAATTATACGCTGAAGTTAGTAAAAAAAATTTTTTTACATATTAACAGATTGTTTTTAAACTTATTCCAAGGCCATTCTGCTATTTTAGTTTTGTGATGGAAATAACCTGTCTAGTCAGCATGAATTTAAAGGAACACATTTTGCTTTGCTCTTTACTATCATAAAGCACGTTAGAACCTGCAGGACTTCTAGGGCATGTATCATGTCTAGAAAAGGGTAATTTGATGTAGAAAAACCCATTAATGAGTTTGTTCATGCTTTCTCTTTATTACTGGTAATCTCTTTCCATCGCGCAATGTGAACAAAAATTATACGAATATTTCTTTCAGCTGAAGAAATTGCCAGCCCCTCTAGATGAATTTTTTTCTTTGAGCAGTTTTTCAGTTGAGGATAGATGTAACAAAGATGATCAGTTCTGTTATCCAAATGGGACTTTATGGACAGCACCTTCAGACACAAAATCAGCATTTTTCTGATCCCATTAGGGAAAAATGCTGGTCTTGGCTGATCTTGCAATGTAGCCATGGGCAGTCAAGTTGTAACTAGTAGTATGGTCCAGGATTTGATTTGTTTTCTTTTTCTATACCCTCTAATACTTTCCTTTCTCTATTAGATATCTTTTTCCCCCCCAAATTCTCAAATTATTTGTGCCTCTGAAGTAAACAGGTAACATAACAGCACACAATTTAAAGGCATTATTAGTAAGAGGAAAAAGATAATTGGAAGCATAGATAACTCCAAAGCAGCAAAACCAACACGTGCTGACCTTTGAGCAGAGAAGGTGCTGTTGATAGAAACACCTGGTGGGATAACTCAGCATTTGACATAGATCGCTGATATTCTGTGGCCTTCCATGTTAGTTCTGTTGGAAAGCGGAATTGTTGCTGTGTATCCGGTGGCTCCTTTGGCTGGCAGGATGACAACTGCAACAGACTGTCAATATCATGTGCTCAGCTTTACTTTTTCCCCTTAGGGTACTGCATGTTTAGCTCAGCTGGTAAACCCAGCACATCTATACTTGATCTCCATTTGTCCTGATAACTACATGTGCTCAGTGGTATGCTTTTGGACTAGTGCTCTCTAGCTGTATTACTCCTTTTACTGCAAATACTGCAGAAGCAAGAAATGAATGTTTCATTCTAGTAGTTAGAAATATTTTGAGAGAACACAGATTTTATTTTATTTTTCTTCTTGGCTGCTTGCCAGCAGCATGCCAATAGACCTCACTGGGCTGTGATGCTCTCTGATTTCTCGTATTTAATTTTGGGCCCTAACTGAGGGTAAAGGATTACTCCGTACTTACCAGAAAGGGCAGCAGTGCTTGTTATTCCCTAATTATACTCACCGTGTGTCCAGCTTGAATTATTTTAATCATACTTTGTTTCTAATTCACAGCTGCATGCCAAGTTGAATCTTCATCTTGCAGTCCCTTTTTGTTGGTATCCTCACTTCTCTTAATGTCTCCCATGTAATATGATGGTTTTTTTTGAGTTTTAATGCTCTCTATTTCATATTATCGCACTGCATCATTCTGCGTTATCTTAACTTCCTGTCCTGACAACCTTCTCCTTGCAGTACGGCATGTGGTGGGGTTTTTTTTGTATCTGCTGTTACTGCACATTGACCAACTGCTTCTAAACTGTTTTTTTTTTTTTTCTTCTTTTCAGTCCGTGTGACCCTTTAATCAGGCTTAACAGATAGTCTGGTGTTTTACTGTTAATCGTCTTGTAATCTACAGCTGATGGCCACCTTTGAAGTCAATGATATTGCATGAGAACATGCAGAATATCTAATTGTTGCTTGTCATTTAACAACTGTAGTTTGTTCTCCACTTCTTCCTACATGTATTGTTAGGTCTGCTGTGGATTTTGACCTGTATAGATAAGTGTTCCTACTTGTTCAACCATGGGATAAAATATCTTAGCTTAAAATCTTATCAGATTTGTCCCTCTAACACGGACAAGGCACTTGAAGGGTCAGACTCCTACGCTTACTGTATGGATTGTGAATGCTCACGAGAATGTGTTTTCATTAATATTCATGGAACACTCTCATTCTGCAAACATTTGTGTGAACAGTATTTGTCAGAATCTACTTATTATACCTAAGCCTCCAATAGAAGTTTAACATCCTAGGCCAGCATTTCTTTCAAGGCTGTAACAGGTTATCCATTTCATCAAGCAGGCTGTTTGCAACACTTTGTTTAACTGCATGTCAGCCATAGGAAATCATGGATAAGCTACAGGATTGGCTTCTCTATGGGAATTCATGTCGGCTTGCACACAACTTTTTTAGCTAACTCTATTGCTGTACAGTTATTATCAAGTAGATATATGTGGTGCTGACAGCTCCTGACAGGAGAATGCTTTATTACATAGAAGTTTGCAAAGAAAAAACCTGCACATTACAACACGACAATCTTTTATGCCCAGAAAGCTACATATTGGACAAGAATCCCCATAATTAATATTAATTGTAATAAAGCGTGACAATCAAGAAAGAATAACAGGAGATTCTGCTCATAAGTCAAGACCTCAGTAGAACGGAAGAAATAGAGCCAGCCAGAGATGGATGATGCAAGAACACTGGCACGGACTAATTCATGAAAGAACACAGTATATTGCATGTGAGGTCTGGAGCCTTTTAAAGGCCTATGAGTAGATGACAAAGTTCACTCAATTTGGATAAGTAAGAGAGAAGGATGGAGAATGTACATGTGATGTAGCATAAACTATTAATAAGAATTAAGAGGTAATATACTTCCCATGTCAAATGTGAATGATCAGGAACCAAAAAAAGCCAAAAGATGTATGTAATATGTAACTTAAGGAAACAAAAGCAAGTACGACCTTTATAACAGCTTTGATAGTTTGAAGGCTTGTTAGCTGCATGTGTTTGGCATTTAAAAAAAAACCAAAAAAACTACTCCGTTTTGTGTACAGTATGTGCATAGGGTATTAAGACCAAGTATGGAGCACAAGATTTGTGGGAGCAGTAGGTAATATATAATATAATGAACAACAGTGTTATATAGTTTGGATTATAATATGAGGTGAGTGAGAGAAGGGAAACTCTACTTGATGTGTGAATGTTATGATCTCATTTACTATTGCTTCAGGTTAATTATGGTCATGCTCTTTAAACAGATCTTAAAACAAGGAAGTAAGGCTATGGGGGATTTGATGAGAGAAGATGTCTTGTGCTGAATCAGGATTCTGCTATAGACACAAATGAGTATATTTCTGGGGACAACATATTTCTGTAGAGAGACCATCTGACATGAAAGAAAAAATATGATTGAGTTTTAAGGCTTGCCAACAGGATTTAATAATGAACCTTGAATTCTGCTAGCTTCCCGGAAGTCAATTAACTTTGACCATCAGCCTTGTCAGTGATCAGCTAGGCCCATGCTCCCTTCTGGAGTTGTGAAGAGGCATAACTGGCATTTACAAGGGTCTGTTGGATGTTTCTGGCGAGTCCCTTTAATTTGCTCAATCAGAACAAATCAAATAACTACTGCGATAAATAAGTGGGAAATGAGAGAGGTTTTGGTTATTGTCTTAGCTATGCAGTTATCAGTCTGACAATTTTCTCCCAGCCAATGAAGCTGTTGATTTTATTCTTACCAAGAAGGTAGAAATTAAGAAAAATCTCAGGTTAAATGTGAGAAAGGTTAAGCAAGTAAACTCTGGGCTGAAGAGCATGCCTGTGTGGTGGTGTAGAATAGCAGCCTTTGGGTTTGTAACCTGCCCAGAGACGGTGGCTCACCTTGGATGGTGGGAGTGGGGCTGCAGTGGGTAGGCAGCTTGGAGGCTGGCAGCACTAACACTGCTTCCAGTTCTGCAGCATGGAGCCTTGTGTGAGTAACAGGCCTTTGAAGCCTTGTTTCTTTGAGATCATTGCAGGACAGTTACTTTCCAACACAATTATTCAAGAGCGTCTGCCTCTGTGAGAAAAGCCAAAAGCATATGAACGTGTTCTAAGAAATAGTAAGTGCATGCAGTCTGTAGCAATTGGTACAGCCCAGGCTTGGCGGGTGAGGCAATGTACTGACAAGGCTGGGGGTTTTTTTGGTACTGACTTGGTATTCTGCTGCAACTTTTGCTAGTATAATCAACAAGAGGTTTCATGAAGTCTGAAATTTACTGATGCAGTTATGATACACCCTCTGTCAGATATTTGGATAGTAAACTGAGTTTATTTTACACTGTCCTCCCTTTCTTGTTTCTGATGTGACAGATTTGTGTTAATATATATAGTTGCACAGTAGAGGTTGTCACAGGGAAGTGAGAAGTTCTGGCAGCTGAGTAAAGGGCATTTGGGAACTATCAGTGTTGGGAGTGGTGTGGGAAATAACTTGGAAGCTGGGTATGAGCATGTTGTTTCTGCCTTCAACACTGAGGGAGCAAACAACATAGTTTCAACTTGCAATTCAATTGAAATGCATGGATAGTTCACACTCTGTATTACTATTGTTTTGACTTTCAACAAATCCAAGAAAGTTGTGTTGAATAGGTTCTCATACAGTTAGTATTTTCTTTATTATCTCTAACTACAAGAATGAAGGACAAAATTTTTCTGTTCTTTCTACTGTAGCTAAGTGGGATCGCTGGCTTGTTGGTCTGCCTGCTTTAACACCTAGAAACAAAACAGCAAAATGTTCCTTTTAGCAGGAGAGCTTATTTTTGCGGAAAGAGTGAAAATAAACACTGTAATTAACAACATGGTTACTTTACCTGTGTACTGCACTAGCGTGGATAAACAGGCAAAGTGTCTAGAAGCTGATTTGTTTTTTCAGTGAGCATTTGTATTTGAAGAGAGTCTAGGACAAGTAGTAGATTTCTTGACTGCATCATATTCAGCATTTTGATGTGGTCATTGCTACTAAGGCACTGAAACTTTGAAGTATGCAGAAATAGCACATCTAGAAAACAGGGAATCAGTCCCTGTCTAGAGAGGTGGGAAGGCATCCACAATTATGGCAAGGTGATCACTGAAGACACTTGCAGATGTGATTGTAAGAGCAGATGGGAAAAGGCACTTAGCTGAAGAAAAATTTATTACTGTAACTGAAGTCTGTTTCGGGAGCATACATTAATCCTA
>JAVKLA010000002.1:5062052-5101410 GCA_034782735.1 Sagittarius serpentarius
GCCCCCCGGCCCCGGCCCGCCCCGGGCTCGCCGCCTCAGCGCCACCTGGCAGCGCTGCCGCGTGCCGGGCCGCTTCCCGCCTCCGCGCCGGGAGCGGGGCCCCGCCCGGGCAGCCGAGCCCTTCGGACCGCGCAGGAGGGGGCGGCTTGACGCGCCTGATAAATCGGTACCAGTTCAGTGGCTGTCCCTTACTGGGGACCGCCAGGGCCAGGTGCGGACGACTTTGCGTCTTCCAGAGAAAGGCGCCACGGCCCCCGGGGGGGGAGGGCGGGCCCGGGCCTGTCCGGTCTCCCCCGGGAGGAGAGGTGCCGGGTCTGCCCTGCGCCTGCCGCCGGGGAGGCCTTTCCTCTCGCCTGCTGTGAGGCCTAAGCCGGGGAATTCCCGCCGGTGCCGGGGTTTGACTGCTCCTGGGCTGAGGGAACAGCTCAAAAACGATCTCTGAGCTGAGCCCCTCGGCTCCCTGACAGAACTGCTTTGTGGCTTCCTCCACTTAACAAGCTTCCCTTGTATTTTTACTCTCAAATGGCAGCTCGATTACTTCCGTGATGTCAAAGCCCGTCATCACCTTGCAAAGTACTTCTTTTATGATTATTTTATGTAACTGTAGAGGGTGAGTGACTTCTTGACATGCACTGCTCAGAACCGTGTGGCTTTTCATATTTGATTGTGGCTCTTCTGTGGTTTCAGTAAGGTCCTGTTTAACAGCCTCATGACAATATGGCAGTTGTCCCAGGAAAATGGCGAAGTGTAACAAAGACAAAGGGAGAGATGTATGCACACATGTGGTAACACTGTTGCCTGGACTGTCGGCATCAGTGACAGGCTTCAAACGAGTCGTCTTGCTCACAGCTCTCTTCAGCTTCTTGCATTTCCAAAAAAACATGTTTTACAGTAAATACGCTGTTGTTTTTTCCCCTGCTGCAGGGTAAATCCTACCTGAAGTCAACTGTGCAAGTGCAAGAGGTGATTTTTCTCTGTGGCGAGAGTCTTGTTAAAGATGGAAATTCTCACTGTGGACCAACACTTCCGACTTGTGTGAGCAGATTTCTCCTGGAATGCTGAGGACTTGTGTATGGTGAGTACAATTGTTATAAGCAAGATAGAAAAGAGCAAGCTATAGAAATAAAGCCACAGACTGGAAATAAGAAGATGCAAGAATTTTTTATGAGTATTTTATACAGTGCGTATTTTCTGGTTTTGCTTTTCAGCGGTCAGTAATTGTAAGTACTGCAAATGCTAAAAATTATTCCATTACCCACTGGGTGGGGGAGAATGACAACTTGTTCGCGCTGTAGTTTAATGGTACAAAGCCTAGCAAATTCACTGTCACATGCACCTTTCCTCCTCATTCCTTCTGCCCTGAAGTTACCCTTATTTGTTTGTGTATGTCATACCATAGTGCCTTGTACAAAAGCTTTGCTTGGCTGCCTGCTTCAATGGGGGAGTGAAAGGAAAGAGGAGGATATGTTCCCCCTCCTGCATCTCGATATAGCAGTGGAGAGTACTTGTTAGGTATGCTTTATGTTTTTGGGGGGTGGATCATAGTTTAGAGTGTGCTACAGCTTTGTGGGATTAGCAGAGGCTTAAGGAGCACAATTTAATGAGAGTATTCTGGCATTACTGCTGATTCTAATGTCCTTTGCTATTGTGAGTATAGAGAATATCTGCTATGTATGACTGAAGAGAACTTCTTATTTAGAATTTTAGAATATTCACCAGTAATAAATTAAAAATACAAGTTGAGGGGGAGAACCTCTATAAATTGATGTTTGGTCATACAATAGTCACCATAAGGGAGGGCTGAATAATAAGGAGCTTAGAGTGAGGCTGGATCTATTCCAAACACTTTTTACACTCTTATGAAAAATTTAAGGAAATAGCATGTTGAGCAGTTTCAAATTTAATTATGAAAAAATAAAATATAAAATCAGAGTGCCTGGCTGAAATCTTTTGGAGTGTAACAATAACATTCCTTTCTGTATGTCTAATGTAGTATGCAGTTAGATGGGTTTTGTTTTAGACAGAAAATTCTAGATTTCTTTTTTGAAGCATTGTTAGATAAGAAACCTGGTTTGAGTTTAATGACATCCTATAAGGCACTTTTTCCCATGCCCTAATGTTAAGTGAAGGAAAAGCAGGAACATTTTATTTTCTTTCTTCTCCATATGATCCTGGGTTACTTGGTAAGCACTGTCCTTATGTACTTCCAAGCTATATAAACAGTGCTTTTACTCTGTAGTTAAACCCCTCTTTAATTATGGAAAGACACTAGTCTGTCCTCAGAATGTGAAACTAACTCAAGCTGTAAGCCTCACTTTTGACCTATGACAATACTTCACACTTCTGTAGAGCTTTCCGTAAGAGAACCTCCACATGCCTCACAATCATTAACAAATTTAACTTGCCAGCTGTCTTGTGAGGTATGCGAGTACTGTGTTAGTATGCTGCTTCTACAAATGGGGAAACTGAGAGACATAATTTCTGCTTTATTGCCTGAAAAAGCCCTTTGTAGAACATGCAGAAGACATGTTTGCCTGGAGGAGATTACAGCATAAAGACAGACATAACATAACAAATGGATACAAGACAACAAAAGAGACAGGGATGAATGAAAAGAGAGAGGCTGCAAGACCATGTGGTCACTTTGGGAGTGATACGCAAATCTTAGTGCTATGGCTGTGGATTTTGTTTTGTAAGACTTCAGGTTTCTCAGTGATGTCACATTTGTAGGATTAAAAACCAGGGACATGTTTGAGAAGCATTGTGGACACAGATAAAATGATGCTAAGCAGCATATAGTTCAAATTGGTAGGAAGAAAGCAGATTAAAAGTGGTTCATCTACCACAGGCCACAAAATAAAGGCTGGCATGCTAAGACTTGAGTGAGACTTGGCTGACTCAAACAGTGCTTGGGTTTAAGTGTGGAAAAAGCCAGAAGTCTCTGCCTTCCGCTAGTATAGTGCTAGCTGCTTTGCTTAGGCGAGCCCAACAGGCTTGCCCCAAAAGCTCATGCCAACAGTTTGCTGGAGGGTAGAAGCAACCAGATACAATACCTCTACTTCAAGCAGCCTTTTTCGTACTTTCTGAGTAATCAGCCTTGGGTGATAGACGTTTATTAGATGATTCTGAGGAAAAGGGGATGTTCTTTCTGTGAGATGTGAGAAAGATTTGAGAGTGTTTCTGTAATACTTTGGAAATCCAGATCTATTTCCCAGTGTGGCAAACTCAATTTGACTTTCGTTGTGAGCCTCCTACTATTTGTGATTGCATTAAATAGTGAAGGAGTAATCTGTAAACATATTGTCATGGTGGCTGCAGAGCTGGAAAAGGTTATCAAGGAGGTTCTGAAGAGTTACAAAAACTCCTTAAATTTAAAAAAAGCAAGGAGGGATCCATTAAAATTCCCATGAACATTGGAGGCAGTGTAACTCAGGTTTTCTGGATGTAAAACTGTACCACTATTGCTTTTTGTTACATAAAGGAGTGTGAAATTCTGGATGATAACTATATAAAATATTTGCTTTGCTGGTGCTAATCCTTTTGTAAGATACATTAGGTGATACATTAGGTCTTGCATTAGCAGTTGTCTCCTGTTTTGGTGCCAGCAGATACAACTGCAACCTACATTCAGCAGCTAAACAGCATTTCTCTTAGGCTGTGGAAGTGGGCCCTTTCCGCTATGATTTTTGTTCTTACCTAGTTAAATGCCCAGCGTCTTCTATTAGAAGATAGCCTTCGACACTGGAGAGAGGGCAGTGGTGTCTGTGTGTTAATCAGGGCTCTAGAAATTGCTATTACTGTGTTTCATTTTCAACTGTAATATATTTCTGAATATAAAAATAAACAGATTGGGAGGCCTTCATCCATAGGATCAGTTTTGTAAAAAGTTGCGTGCAAGAAGGGGAATATAGAGCTTGACTACTGTGTGCTAGAAACTATTGGCTATATTTTGATTAATATTTGTCACTAGCACCACTTGATGTGAAATGCTTATTCAGCTTATGATTTAAAGTCACACAATGCACTGCATAATTGTAAGTAGGAGACATTTGTGCATCTGGTATTTAAATGGAGTATGTGTACTTTGCATTCCAGAGCATCCCTAAACACTGCTGTTAGAATTGTCATTTTAAAAATATGTTTTGTCCTGCTTTTAGAGCACATTTAATCTTTTTCCCCATTAATCTGCTTTCCCTAAACCTTTCCCTAATTCTTCTGAAGGATCCCCCACCTGCTGTGCAGGCTACACAACACAGTGAATCTAATCATGTCTGGAATTATCATTTTTATCAGTTTAATCCATATTTTTCTGTTATCTGCTTTCCAAAGCCTTAGACATTTTATGCACTGTGGTGAGTAATGGAGCAATTGTGGCGGTTAGTGTTTTCAAAAAATCTGTGACAATACAGTTAAGATAATCAATTTAGATTATTTTCTGGAATGCAGCATTAGTGTTCCATGGAAGCTAAGCTTGATCCTTAGATTTATGGAATAATATTTTAAACTTCAAATTGTAGATGAGTTGAGAAATGTCCCTGTGTTTGTTAGAGCAACTGTTCTGAATTGTCCTGATCAACACTTGCATTTTTGTTTATACAGGTGGCATTCTGCTACCTTTCCAAATTTGTTCACATACTTCTTTCATATGAAGTCTTTTATATTTGTATTTTCTGGAAAGCTGTTATGAGATGACTTACAGCTAAGACAGCAACTATTTTCTTTATGCTACAATTTGCTATCATGAAGTGCAGCTTCAAAGACAGCACCAGCTTAATTCAAGCAGGTGATTTTGTGAAGCTCATCTGAATTTACAACAGTCTAAAGATGAGAATTTGATTTGGTGTTGCATTCTCTTACTCCTATTATCTGTGCTGCTTAGGGTCGTTAGTCAGATGCTGGTACTGGCAAGGTCTTCATCTAACAAAGTAACTGCTAGCAATACCCAGTACTAGTTTGGAAGAGGATGTTTTGCCACAGATGAGATGCTTAGGAGAAAACTGGATGACTTCATCTACATGCCATAAATGAATAGCTATGGAAGTGCCATCCTGGTTTTTGGGTTTCATCCTTTCCTTCATATATACCAGAGCTGCTTCAGTCACAGCTGCTTTTTCTCTTCTGCTCCTGTCCTTTATTTTTTGTTTTGCTGTGAGGCTCTGGGATGCTCAGCAACAGCAAGCTGCTTATCTATGTAAGGGTCTAGTATTGCTGCATTAGTAAGGCTGTTCTGTAAAAATGTAATTTAGGAGAATTCTTGCATAAACTATCACACTGTAAAACACTTGCAGAGGGCTATGGTTTGTACTATTTTCATTCAAAACAGGACATCAGGGCTCCAGCCACATTTCATTATGCATTTGAATAACTTTTTTCAATTTAAAGCTCTCTGTCTAACCACGAGCACTAAATTAATACTAGATTCTCTCCCTGCCTAGTGGGAACACTAAATAGATAAATAAAAATCATTGCAGGATAATTGTAGGTGCTGTGGGCTGAAAGCCAAACCAGGCCAATTCAGCCTTTGAGCCCTGTCTGTCTGCTTTTCTTTTTCCTTGCCCATCATAATAGGGTATTCAATTATAATCTTTTCTCTGCGTGCACAGTGGAGGTTTGCATACAGTGGCCCAGAGGCATTATTAATCTCAATGCATTTGGAGAGTGAATGAAAAGACTAAAGGTTTGGGGGGGGGGGAAATCTCTCCCCCCTGTAGCTGTATTCATCACTTAGGGTCTTTGTCAAAAATGTACTTTTCTTTCTCCCTCCCCCCATTTCTTGGAGCATAAGCTGGAATTGACTCCAGAAGTTAAAGGACAATGGAAGCATTAGCACAGGGATTATGGATCTTCATGTGCAAGATGGGGGCTGGGGGAAGAAGGTAGAGGCCTGCTATTGGCAGGATGGAAATTTAAAATCTGTGGCTAGACCAGTGCTTACCACTACATAAGAAAAAGCAATGCTGCAATCTCTATTCAGATGAAGCTTTTCAGGCCACTGAAAAGAGTATACAAGAGCTGTTTCTATAGCTGGCAAATAAATAATTGTGTTGCAAGTTTAGTGTAAGTGTCTAAAGAAAATTTTTGTAAAAGTAACATGTAGTTGTGTTTTTTCCAATGGAAGAATTGTCTTCCAGTAGCTTGTGACTTTCTGTAACTGATTAAATCAAAGTCCTCTGGATAGGTTCTATGAATGATTCTTGACTGTCTCTCTTTTTCTGAGCACTTCCCTTTAATACTGCCATGGGAACATTAGGGTTTGGAGAAACTGAATGTCATGGCTGCTATTGAAAGGGGTTTGGTTGAGTTTAGCTGGGTTTATAGCTCCGTAAACTTGAATCAGGTGTTCAACATTATGGATCAATTCAACATGAGTTTCAGGGCAACTTTCTGCAACGTGAGTAGCTTGGATCAGCCATGGAACATGACAGAGCAATTAGCGAAGTCATCCAAGTCATAATCTCTATTCGGTGTAGGTTAACCATTCATAAATTTTAGCAGTCCAAATTATCAAACCAATAAGTATTCTTTCTTGTGAAGACACTGGATTTTGGTGCTTTATCTTCAACTTTGGTGGTCAAGCTGATTTGAAGCACTGTAAGCTAAAGGGGTGTTACTGCTTCCTCTGCTTCAATGAAAATGGTGCAACCCATCTGCAGTTACACAAAATTACTTGCAGAGCTTTTCCTAGTCTTCCCATGCAGGTCTAGCAGATGCCCTTTTGTAACCGCAGTCTTTAAAAGAAAAGTAGGTGTTTACTTTGTTTCTGATGTACTAGATCCTTTCCAAATGTTTAGGCGCTAAAATATTGTCTGGAAAGGTTTTCAGACACCCAGATTTGGGCATAGCTAAGTAGAAATCTTAGAAAAAATCTATTATTATGTTGCACAACTATATTCTTGTGATGTTTTTGAACGCTGCCTTCCTTATATGCTACTGGCCTAATCAAATGATAGAAATTATTTTAATGACAAATAAACAAATGGTCCTCCCTCCCCTTGCTCATCCTGTGCTTTTGATAGAACTGCTGCAATGACTACTCAAAAGGAAAAAAAATAAATTCTAAATAATCTGTTAGGGTGTCTTTAAAAAAAAAAAGTCCCAAACAAATCAAGCCACCAAACTTGTAGAGTTCTTCAGTGGAAGACTTCACGCCTGCCTACTAGTAAACTGGTATTTTACAGAATCTGATTTAACCTGGATAATGCTTTAACAGTGTCTTCCAGCATAAAAGCTTTAACATTTCACATCAGGACCTTGATTTACTTACCATCTGCTCAGAGGTCTGTCATCAACAGAGATGATTTCTAGCTCCCTTCAGATAACTGGTGTTTGGCAGAGTTCTGCTGACAGTCTATAACCTTGAAGACAAGGAGTATATGATAACTCATGCATATCAGTTAACCTTTTAAGTGGCTCAGTAGTCTCTTTTCCTAAATAAAACTGCCGAATACTTCAGTTTGGTCCTGATTGTTCCTGATTTTACTTTCTCCTCTAAGTCAGAAAAAGAGCATGAGATCTTGGAGGCAGTGAAGAAATTATCTTCTGTTTTATTTTTATTCACCATTAACATCCTTAAACTTGCTTTTCTTTTTGTCTGTATTTTTTATGGATCTTGCAATGGTGTTTCAATCAGAAGAGTTTGTCTGGAGATTAATGTATATGTGGCAAAATAAAAAAAGCTATTTTTGCTGTGTTGCTCCGGTAAAGTCAAGAAAATTTAGGATGAGTTTGTCAAAAGTCAAGCAGTCAAAAACAAACTGACCTCAATTTTAGCTTTAATAGTAAGTTTGACATTTCAGGAGGCTAATAATACATTTCTTAAGCTGTCGAGTTAATGACAGTTAGTCACTAAGTTTAAAGAGCAGGAGAATATATCTGTAGAGGAATCTGCATGCTTAAGAGTTTGCTTAGACTTACGTTTAGGTGGTGTTAAGACAAACTTACCAGTATTTGATTCAGACCTAAGCATGTAAGGAGTAGTTAGACCAGAGCCGCTTTTAGACCAAGCGGCCAAAACCTTTTGTAAAGTAAACTGCATTCTGTTAGTTTAACAGATAGCTGTATAAGTTAGTGTGGAAATACATCACTCAAAATTACAGCAGGGCTTGAAGCAGCATGGATTCTACTAACAAATAGTGTCTTTTACGAGTGTGCGCAGTAGAGTGGCCAGCTACCAGATCATGTCTCTTTCAATGTATTGGATCAGTTACAGGACACATGGGAGATTTCTTTCTGAATGTTTTATTTTTATTTTTACTCTTTGTTCAGAATCTTCTTTTTTCTACATGGTCTCTTTGACTGACTGGGGGGGAGGTTTTTTAGGATAAGCTGGCTAGTTGTTCTCTTCAGGCAACTGGAAAGAGTGAGTACTCCAGTTGGTTCAAAATCAACTAGAAAGAAGAGCTTGTGCTGTGACCAGCACACTATATTCTACCTAATTAAAATCCTTCCCTGGATATTTTATACTGTGAGGGCAATTTTGATTTGCTCACTGTTCCCATTTGTAGCAATAATAAGAAATATAAGTCTGGGCAAAGAATTTAACTTGGATGAGTTGGATAACTACTCTTCTACCTGATCTTTTAAACAGGTTTCAACGTGCAGTGGTCAAACCTCTTCGCCAGTGGAGAAACAATTGCTAGAATCTGTGTCTAGTTAGAGGAATCCTTTTCAGCAAGACTTCTTAACTTTTTTAGCCTCATCTCATTAACAACTGTCAAAAATAGGTCAACTTTGCTTCCTCTTGTCAAAAGAAGCACCAAGCAGTGATAGAAGGCTGGTGTGAGCCACACTTATGAACAGGGAGGTACATGCTGGTAGGCATGCTGCATCCAGAACAGGGCTCAGTGTATTGCTCTATGGTTGAGGACTTGCATTCAATATAATTTTTTTTTATCTGGGACAATGGGTGTACAGTTTGGGGTGAAGAAAGAAGAGTGAAATTATTGGAATCCTTGCAAGCTTGCCTCACTTCATTTTTTCCAGCATTTTTTTTAGCGTAAAATGTCTGTGTGGTTAATGGCTTCTTTATTATACTGTTAAGAAACAAATCAGAATGGAGGGTAGCTTTGAGGAAAAGGGTGTGTGCATACCACTTTTAGGTTTGTATACTATGATGGAAGCAAGCTTCCATGTTTGCTTTAGTGTCCTTTTTTTCCTAGATGCTTCCAGCAAGTTAGCAAGGATTTTTCCACTACTCTTCGAATTTAACATCCCACCACACTAGCTGGTAACTTCTCACTGAAGTGAGTGTCAAGCTGACGAGGTGAAGATCTGGTGGTAGATTGCTTTCTCCTTTTCCATGCATTTGACCAGTTCCATATTGGTTGTTGACACTAAGTCGGTCCTGTCAGGTGTGTTCAGTGTTTCAAGCAATTGAGTACATCCCAGTGCTGTCAAAGTGATGATGAATCAGTAGACACCTAGCTGGTTTTAAACTGTGAGAAAAATGGGCTGGGGCTTACTTGAGCTCCTGTTGGACATGTAACAGGAGAAAAGCCTAAATAATGAAAAAAATCCATCTAGGCTCATGATACATGAGTTTCAAAGGGAACACCAGACATCTCTCCTACATGAAGGGCTAGTAGATCAACAGAGGCTCATCAAAAAGTCTTAACCATGTTTGTTTCCTGGCTTTTACCTGGAGAACAGTAACAGAAAAAGGTGGCTGTGAGGCTTGCTAATGTGAAGCTTATATATGCATGTGGAGAAGTAGGTGGAAGGATTAAAAACAAATTTGTTGAAGACACAAACTAGCTTTGCATGTTAGCAGCTTCCAATAAACATATGTCAAAAGAAAGAGCTCAGTCTAGGACTGCCATTACTGTTTTCACATACAGAACACAGAGGTAGAGTAATTAGTTATATAACAATGTAAATCTGCTCTTAGGTCTTGCGAGGCCAGTCAAATCGAACTGTGAACTATCCTTCAGTCTATTTCTAAAGCAGCTGAGAGAGCAAAAGGAGACTTTTAATGTTTAATTTGTCAAAACATTCTGCAATAATATCCAAGCCATCCAAAAGATCAATTTTAATGGCATTATGCCTGATGTGTTTTGTTTTCTCTATTTAAGGTGAAAAACTGAATAGCGTAACTGTGAATGGTGTCCAGGTGCAGCAACACCTTTCTGTATTGCTTTTCGAATTTCTGGCTACGCACTAGGACTGCAATTAATTTATAATAAGGTTTGGCACAAAACACCATAATTTGGCTCTGAAAGAGCCAAAATTAGCTTAGCCATGATTAGCCTATGAATGTTTCTATACTGCTAGTGATTGACAGGAGTTCTGTGGACTTCATACTACAAATAGATATGATTTTATCCATTAATGAAGGTCGCTTTGTTTACTGCTAGGCATGTTAAAATAAGAAAAGCCACTCTGCAAATGCATTGTTCTTTAAACCCTTAAGCTTGCTGATTAGTGCACAGGCACTATTCACAAGCATCTGTTTGTATTGTAAACCACTGTCATCTCTGCCTATGCACATGTTCTTTTCCATTTGTAGATACATATGAGAACAGGTTATGAACATCTTTTATGTGTACAAAAGTGGCCATTTGCTATGCATCAGATGAGTTTCTGTGCCCCAAAGTGTCTTGTGACAGAGGTCAAACACAGTATGATTTTCCATTTGTAAGGTATTTAATCTAAATATTTATCAAAAAGCTGGAAAGATTATATACTCGTGCAGGAATTGTAGTTTTCTGTTCCGGCTGTATTGTGGAATGCATCAAGAATATATTTTGATGGTTTGGGATGTTCATGGTGGGGTTTTCAGAAGATTTTCAGTGTGGCAATGACTTACAATGGGTGAGCTTGAATGCTTAGTTCTGAAAATCTACATAAGGTTGGAGGAAGTTGGAAAGAAAACAGAGTAAGTCATGGTCAAACCTGTTTCTCTTTGAGAACAGTAGTTCATTGGTGCTATGGTTTTGATATTTTTTTTTTAATAAAGTGTTTTCAGCTAAATTTCTGTCCTTGTTTCCTTTCACTATTTAAACTTCTTCTTTCCTATCTACGTTCCATAGTCTATATTTTCTTTTATCATGCTCTGTGAAACTCACCACTGTGTGAATCTTCAGGCAATTTCTCTACCTTACTTTGACCTTCTGCAAAGTATCTCTTCTGTGTTTCCAAGCATCACCTACACTAATACCTTAAATTGCTCTGACAGTCTTCAGAGCAAAGAACATGTTACACTGAAACATCTGTAAATGTAAACCTCTTCAAGTGTTGTATTTAAAATAGAAAATCCCCCTTATGTTGAAGAACTAAGGCTTCTAGATGTAAGGCTGGATTAACCCCTCTGAGGTGGTAAAGTAACACCAGCGAAGAGATTTTTATCTGCAAATGGCTGAGAGAAAGGAAGAAAGAATTGAGAGTAGACAGAAATCAATTTCTGCTTGCTGATCATCCTCTGGCCTGTGATTCTTTAAGTCATTCATGGATGGCATAAATTAGAGCAGCCTAAAGGAGCCAGAACATATTATGGCAACCTGTCGCAGAAGTAGGGAGCTGTAACCAGGTATGTGACACCACTCCCTTTTCGCATTTCTACGTTGAGTGGAGCTCTGGCATGGGGCAGGGAGCGGGGGTTCTTCCCTGTTCTCTTATTTTGTCCTGATAATTTTAGGTGCTAGAGATACAACAGCATAATTATTTCTTCAGCACTTAATAGTCTTTTGAAACACTTTTTGTATTTGATTTTCTAAATAGCTAGTCTTTCTATCAAATGTCCTGGGTATGTTTCCCTGATTTACTTTCTCATTTAAGACTCTAATGATCTCTGGAGCTGCCAGTAGTATTAGATGATTTTGTTAAACATTTGGAAACTGTCCCAGTTTCTGCTTCACCTTCAGAGGAGGTGATCTTCTGTTTAAAGTCTTCCATTGATCTCCTCTCTTTTAAAACTTCTCCAAAATGCGTGAGGGCAGACTGAAAACATAAATCAGGCTTATAGAAAATGTATTCTGGTATCCTTGCTAAAAGTAGGTAAGTAGAATGTAATGCAGTCTGGTCATGAACTACCAGCTAAATGAAAGGGACTAGATCTTCTGTCACCCTGTCTGTTACTCTGGATCCAGAAATCTCACAGCTCTACTGACAGCATGATTTCTGTCTGGAGGTTTACTCTTGGAGCAAGCATATATACTAAATTTGTGTTAACTGAATTTGGTTGGATTCTCTATTAAATAGATATTCTTCTTTCCAAGTAATTCTTGCAGATCATTATCTTTTGCACTATTTTCAACTTCTGGGAAGCCATTTTCATATAACATATTTAAAGGTTTTTAATATTGCACAAGCTTTGGGAAAACCATCTTCATTCAGAAAGTAGATTAAATTCTGCAGACGCTTACTTGACTCAGAAGTGGGCCAATCTTCCTATGACTATTTTGAATATTTTGATAGCTTTTGATGTTGTTTTATGTATTTCCAGTGTAATCAAAATCTAGCCAGAATAGCTAGTACCATCCTACCAAAAATCTACTCTTTAATAACATTTTGCATTAGATAATTATACTATGGTGGTAAATGCAAGCCATGTCTTCCTCTTCAGAGAAAGATTAGATAAAGGAATTTTTCCACTCCTTCTGGCTAAGAAACTTCAGTGCAAATATCTGGGTGTCTTAGGGATGACGGAGAAAAGATTTCAAATAATGTTGATTACATATTAACCGACGGACATCACTTTTAAGCATACAGAAACAGCTACTGTCAAATATGCAAACACAGAAAGGAAGCAAGCCTTGAACTGCTCTTCAGATTCAGCTGAGATGCTGGAGATCTATTAATGTAATTCAGTTCTGTATCTGTTTCAAAGAGTTTTCAGTATAATAAAAATATACTTTCTTACTACAGTTCTGAATGTCAGGAGTGGCTGGGAACAAGTCTGAGTAGGATAACAAATTGTCACTAGTCAAGTTTCTAGTGGGTGTCAGTGGGCATCAAGCCTATTATGCTGCAGGAAATTTTCACTGTAGATGTGTAAAGAGGCCCTTTGAGTCCTCCTGGCTTGCGGAGTCTCCCTTGCTATGCACACTAGTGTGCTATACAAAAGGGACCCTGTTGCACAGAACTGAACATCTAAATAGGATAAAATACAGGCTAAGGATCAAGAAACCATATTTAGAGGTTGATGTCTTGCTGGAATCATCTGTTCATTGTTTTATCACATACTGAAAAACATTGAGAACATGTTATAATTATTTAGAAGGCATGTGGGCAGGGGAGTTCTGTTCATAAAACAAGGAACCAGGCCAGAAGAAGTAAGTTTTGGGGCACATTGTGGTAACTGGCCTGGCACTCTGGGGACAAGAAGCTCCAAATAGGAACCAGTGCTGGAAAAAGCCTGTGGTGAACTTGGAAAGGCTAACTGCTAATCCCAGGTTCAGGCCTGCTGAAGATGAGGCCCAGTTCTGCTCTGCTAATCCAACACAACTCTAAATCATTAGTTTTGATGAATAATCTCAATATGGCTCATACCTAGGTCTAATACATGCATTTATTAATTAGGCTTACAATCCTGGAGAAATGATGCCTTCTTGTGTTTAACAGAATGAATAGTAATAATAATGCCAAATAATTTGATAGCAAGAAGATGCTAAAAGCCTGTCTAGGACAATAAACATTAGCCCTAGATTCATTAGATGGGAACTGCTTGAGTTGAGCAATACTTAGCTTATAGCAGTAAATGAAGCATTAGCTGGATTATCAGAGTAAATGTGAATGATAGTTTAGATCTGTAAGGGGGGGAATGAGCCTCCTGCTATGTTAAGTGCAATTGACTATTTGTCTTGGTAAACAATAAAGAGGTTAAAAAATAATCAAAATCCTGCAGTCTGAAGTGAATATAGCAAGCAATCAAAAACATGGCTAATAAAACACAGAAATCAGTACTTCAAGTCAAATAGCCCACCATAAAATCAATTTTAATGCCACGAGCTGCCAGAAAGTGGGGTGTTCTTAGCTTCCGTTTTAAAAAGGTAAACCCCATTCGTCCTGGGACATGTAGAGCTTGTAGGTCTTAAGAGCTTGTAGCTGCCATATTTTGCTTCGTGCAGCTTTCATGCAATGCTGGGACAAGAAAGGACGTGATCTATACTGTATAGTACAGAATTTCTGTAAGGATTCAACTAGTTACTTCCAATTAAACATGCCAGCTAAAAGGCAGTGACCATGCTATAAGTAAACAGAACAATTTTATAATCAATTCATTGACTTTGTTGCAACTGATGGAAAGGCTTTGCAATCAGCACAATATGTTCAAATCATCCCTTTCTCACAAAAAACAGAGCAGCAGGCTGTGCCTGCTGGAGACTGTGCAGAGCCCTGTTGTGCAAGCCAGTCAATAAAGAATTACAGTAACCTAATCTTCAAGAAAGACAAAAGTGGAAATAGCCTTTTCAAAGGCTTCCTGAGAAGGAAATGACAACTACTCGGCAATAGCCTTTTCAAATGGTCTAGAGATGATGTAGTGGAGATGAAATACTTCTCTGCGGTCTAACATGATTCTCGAATGTTTCCATCTCCCAAAGAAAGTATTTGATTGCAAACCACAGAAATATGTGGTGGAGGAGTAACCTCCTTTGACCTTCACATCCAAGAGGCAGCACGATGGTCTTGTTCAAGGCAAGTTTGACACAGGGGACTGAACATCCACCAAAAATGCTACTGCTGATGTTACTTGGTCTGCATCTGTAGGAATTCTGTGAGTTCTGGAGATGGACAAGCTTACATATTGCCTGCTCAGAGAATCATCCTTCTTTGGACCGCAGTGTGACATATATACTCTGCCCCTACTGTGGAACTTTTTTGGCTTCTGTAGGGTGCAGAAGGGACTCGTGGAATCTTTTACAGTGAGCAAGATTAGGTTGTGGTCTTTGCTCCATACAGGGCTTTGAGCTGAACTTTTTGGACAACTTAAACTCATCACAACTTAAACTCGTCATTGCTAATTTTTTTAAAGGCTTGAGAGAGTTTCTCTTAATGTCTTCTTTGAAAAGACATTTTCCATTTCATGCTCAGACTTTTTAGGAGTGTAATGCTATCTGAGAGAGCAATAAGGTGTGTTGCAGCCACAGTAAGAATTTGAAGAATTTGATTTCCAGTCCTCTGGAAAAGGAAACCCACACGTTTTAAATTAACAATAAAAAGAAAAGACAAAAGTTGCAAAAAAATCCTTACTGAGGATGAGTAAACCTCTAATATATTCTATCACTGTTCATAAAAATTTGAGGTAGCTCTTGAAACTACACAACAACAAAGTCAATCTGGAGATGCATACTGACTGAAAAAAAAAACCCAAGACTGATTCTCTTGTAGCTCCATTTAGGGTATTGACTGCAGAAATTGACATCCTGAGTTTTCTGAAGGCTAACCCTAAATCAAGCAACTGCTTTACTCCATTATGTAATTTTAAAGGGCTCTTAGTTGTAGAATTCTTCATTCTTAAAACAGATAATAATTGTAAACCTTTAAATCACACTTCCACTAGAACTGTTCTGTAGCAACCCAGAACTCACAAGATCAGAAGGAAAAAATGTGCCTTAAATATTTGCCTCTTTTCAGCTTGTTTGCCTTGTGCAGCTGAGATCTCCCTCTGCATAGTAGGTTTCCCTGGTTTGGCAATTATTCTTCTTCTCATGCATGTCTTCTGGAACCCTTCTCTGCACTATTAGCCATGCTTTTAAGAGGGTGTCTTGTAACAAGAGCAGTAGCGCTGGAACTCTGTGGCCAAGCATATGCACAGAAGGAATACAAAGTGAAGGGTCTGAAATACTAGAAATAAGCTTAAGGTGGACTCTGTCCCTTGTGAGAAGTCTCTAAAGTAATAAGGTGGAGAACGTGTTTTGCTTTTGTCTGCAAAGAGCTTGCCTTTTTCATGGAATAAGCATGCCTCAAATGTAAGACTTGCATCAGAGCCTGACAGGAAGAGGTTACCTTTCCCATTACCGAATATGGGGAAAAGAATCTTATTCTTGAGCTGGATCCTCCTGTGTTACTTTTTGTACCTCCAGTGCTTGCTATCTGAACACAAATAGAGCCTTGCAAGGGAGAACTTAGGGTTTGTGAACATGTTGAGCTGCTTGCATGCTTCTACAGAAACCGGAAAACAGATGAAAATGCAATTATGCATACACCTGAATTTCATATCAACTCGTTAAGGTGCTGCTTCCACTAAGAAGCAAATTCAAGTATCCAAATGAATTGTGGTGAGATCTTGAAGAGACAAGGATGGGCCTGCTTCCAAAGGGCATGAGGCAGCTCTGGGCTTCCTGTAATACAAGCAGTGGGCGTTAGAAGTCCAGCTATACAGTGTCATTTCAAGCATTGCATTTTATCTAAGGTGTATGCGTTCCTGGGGCCTGCTCTTTCCTCAGCTTTACCTTCTCTTTCCTCAGCTTTACCTTCTCTTTCCTCAGCTTTACCTTCTCTTTCCCCAGCTTTACCTTATCCTAAAAAATTGAAGTAGGGATACAAAGATACTCTTTAAAATAAAACTTTATAATTTTTAATCAGTGCTCCCTAATTCAGTGCTTGATGAATCAGGGCGGGGGGGAGGGGGAACTCCTTCCTGTATGTTCCTTGTTCTCCTTTTTTTGAGAGGAAGTAAGAGGAGAGCAGCACCTCTGACTTTGAAAAGGAGCACTGTATTGTGATTAAAAGCCTGCGCAGAGAAACTATGAAGATGGCAGGGGTCAAAAGGGTGGGAAAAGGGTGTAGCTGAGATTATGCTAGATCTGTGTGACAAAAACTCTCTCGCAAAAATAAGACAACTGTTGAAACTTCAAGGTTGAACCAGAAATAGGAGACAGGGAATAAAGCTGAGATGGAGAAAATATTTCAGGAGAATGAAATAGTACTTAAAGGGGGCCTACAAGAAAGGCAGAGAGGGACTTTTTGCAAGGGCATGTAGTGACAGGACAAGGGCTAATGGCTTTAAACTGAAAGATTTAGATGAGATGTAAGGAAGAAGTCCTTCACTGTGAGGGTGGTGAGGCACTGGAATGGGTTGCCCAGAAAGGCTGTGGAAGTGTTCAAGGCCAGGTTGGATGGGGCTTTGAGCAACTGGGTCTAGTGGAAGGTGTCCCTGCCCATGGCACAGGGGTTGGAACCACATGATCTTTAAGGTCCCTTCCAACCCAAACCATTCTATGATTCTGTGAAATACTTTAAAGATAACTGGAGAAGGAAGAGGACCAGTGAGAAATGGTGAGTCACGAAAGAAATTATAAGAAAGAAAGACTGAACTAGAGAGACCAAAAAGGAAGAAAACATACATAGAGTGAAGTTAGTTTTCTTGAAAATAACTGTAATTAAACTGTGTTGAAATATGGAAGGAGAAATGTTCTTAAGCATAAACATTATCTGGAAAATAATTTTCAAATCCACAAATTCATTGCTGGCATTGTTGGCATTTGTTCTTACTGCACTACTTTGGTGCCTGTTTGCTTATATAGTTGCATGTGTTTATAGGAATGTGCGTATAAAACCAAGAGCTTAATTGAAGCAGAGAATGAAAAAGAGCACAGGTAATGTTGTAGAGACAACTGGTAAAAATACTAAAAAAAAAAAAAGGGCAAAAATTATAATTTCTTTAAAGTTTGAAGACTACATGGCATGTAAGACAGGTGTTACACTCACTGCATGAAAAATACTGGTTTTTTTTGTATGAGTTAGGAATCTCATGGAAAAAATAGTATGTTATTGCATAATCAAAGGCTACAGTATTTTCTCATGAGAGAGCAAGAGTGAACTGATGCCTCTTTATTCTGATGTTTCTTTGATTTCTTGCAAACTGATGTTCTTATAGTTTGGCTTGCTTGCTTTTTTGCTCAGTTTGGTTTTTTTGGGCGTTACCGCCCTATTTTTGTTATAAAAATCTGGTATGACATTTCAGTACAACTTAACGTTCATATTTGACCTCAAGGTAAGCATTTGTTAAAACTTTGATAAAATGAAATTTGGAGACTCCTTTTAAAATTCATACTAGAGGAGCTGCTGTAAATAAGTGTTTCTTTGTAGCATTAGCAAACCAAATACTGAACTACTAAGGACTCTGAAAAGAATGCTGACTATAAATTGTCACTGAAACATTATTTTTCTGAAAACCGGTTCATCTGCATCAGTTTGCTCAGAGTAGGTTAAGTAACACCAAGCAGTATGATTTCAATTATATGGGTATGTCTACAGTCATGTCATAGTAGCGTAATAAGCAAGTAAATCTAAAACAACCCCACCCTTATCTAAGTTTATGTTGATATAAAATCTGTGTCAAGATCATCTCTAATTAAGACATAGTTAAGAATTTTGATGTTGAAGAAAATCTGAAGAGAGTTTTAAAATAAAAATGATGAATAAAAGCATTAATGAAAATATTTTTATAGTTCAAGACTTTCTGGGATTGCTTTCTGTAGGCCTGAATTTGGAAGTCTTTATTCATTGGTATAATGTAATGACTGACAAGTATTTCTTAGAAGTCTAATCAGTAAAAAGTTCCTTTAGGGATTTTTCTTGTCTATATTGTATGAAAATCATGTGGAATTTAATTTTGCAACAGGGAATAGAAGATGAGTCTATGATAACACAGGGGGTAGGACAAACAAAATTCTTGCTATGGGTGCTCCTTAAAAACCAGAACTGAGTATACCAGGGCTTGATCTAAAGCCAGCTCTTACATGGAGTCTGATAAGTTTTGCAGTCTGTGAAAGTAATGATTTGGAAATATTTTTGCAAAAGGGAAAAGGAACATTAATGCTGTAGGGTAAGAACGCAAGAAGTTTTGTCTTTTTCTAAAGCTCTTTGAAGAATGTCTTAGACAAGGTGTTGTGATGTTTGCACTAGAGTTTTGGAAAATATGGAAAACCTTAGTTCTTGCAGTGTGTCTTTTAACTAGATGCACTCAAATAATTCAGTTTGGGATCACAGTTTCACCTCTTTTTAGAGTCAAAAGCATTTGCATCCAAGTTTTCCCACTAAAGGACAGATGAGCTGTCCAAATTATGCAGTGCGTAGAAGTTTATCTGTTTGGCTTATCTCTGGTTCTTGAGAGAAAAAGGAATTTAGCTTGCTGTTAAGGATAAATTAAGAGAACTGTCACGAGCTCTATTACTGTATATTGTATTAGTTTCCTTAAAACGCTCCTGAAGTTTGAGTCTCGTGCAGGAAAATGCCTTTTTTGCCCTTAGAGTTTTTCAGTTCTGTAAGTACATGTCTTTGTGCTCATTACTTTAAGAATAGCTGAGAGTGCTTGAGAGTCCTTGAAGGCTTGGTCCAGTCTCTTTTTTTTCTACAACTGGAGTGAATGCTCACAATATCTCGATTGAGGATAACAGCTATACAATTTCTGTTTTCCTTACCCTCTCTTGTACTAAGAGAGTTGTGTATGAATATAACAAGAGGTCTGGGAAGTATTTCTTCTGCATTCAGTCGGGATTTAAACAAAGACAAGTAGGAAAACACTAATTTGGGAGTGGATAGTCTGTATCTGCCCTAGACAGTGTGCTGCGAGTGAATGCAGGAAAAGACTGAAGTTGAACTACCAATCTAAACAGAAATTTTCCATATGAAAATGCATTAAACCAGCTAACAAGCTTTGGAGAGGTAATAGGCTAATATCCATAATACTTAGCTTAAGAATTACCTACTGCATATGTCCAGCAAATGTTTTTACAGTAGAATATATTAAGGAAATGGAAATATTCTTGTGACTAACTTGAAGACAAATCATAAATTCTCAGTTACAATATTGCTGTACATAGCTATG
The DNA here is from genome assembly GCA_034782735.1 of Sagittarius serpentarius. Lineage (NCBI taxonomy): Eukaryota > Metazoa > Chordata > Aves > Accipitriformes > Sagittariidae > Sagittarius > Sagittarius serpentarius. The sequence goes on from JAVKLA010000002.1 coordinate 5,081,821, forward strand.
AAAAATTAGGTATCTTTAGACTCGTGTATTCAGTATGTCCTGCAAGTTGTTTGGCAAAAAGCAGATTCATTCTAGTCAATCTGCTAAACCCAGTTGTGGGATACAAGCTCAGATGAGATGACAATGTACTATCGTACAAAAATTGGAAAATAGACCAGCCCTCCAATGCAAATGGCTCCCCATAGAGATAGTATTCGTGTAGAATTTCTGGAAACAAAAACAAGGGGAGGGGTGGCAAGCTGGCCGAAAAGAAGTGTCATCTTTTGAAATGAGATTTTTCTTGTAATCTTTGGTTGAATTAATATTTTCTAGAGACTGCAACTCACTGTTTAGTAATGGCTTTGTAATGTTATTTGACCACTGAATAAATGATGGTGATCTTAAGCTAAACAAGCCTTTACAAATCTTAATGAGCAGAACTATGAACAAAGTAACATTTTATGTTTTTGGAATAATCAGTCAGACATATTTTCACCATCTGGTGATGTTTATTAATTTGTAGGCTGGTAACACAGCTATTTCTGGAATAGCATTGCACAAAAACGCAAACAGGGCCATAATGAAAAGGTAAAACTCTCAGGGAAAGTTTAATAAAGGTGAGTTCTTGGTGAAAATACCTAGTTAAGAAGCAGAACTCCAGTATGGAATAAAATAAAAAAGCCTGAGGAATATGAGTGAAGGGGAGAGGAGAGTGAAATCTCAGGTGTGCATGTGCAGCAAAATAATATGTTGCAACCATGTGTCATGACTGACAGCTTTGTAATTCAGGAGGTAAACCAGGAGGTTGTATGTGAAGAGGAGCCAAGGTCAGCTGCTTAGCTCACAGAAACAGACCAATCTTTTTCCACAATTCTGAAGCCAGTGGAAGTTTTAAGTTAGTAAGATGGAAGCTGGGGCAAGGCCTTTGTATTTCTCAGTCTTTCCACCTAAAGCTCTAGGTTGAAACAATTGTGAAACACTGCCAAGACTAATGTATTTCATATGAGTCGGGGTGAAAAGAATGAATTGCCTCTCTGCCCTGGGAGAAATACCCACGTGTCAGTGGTTCCTTCCAGAACCTTAGCTTTGCCTAGGTAGCTGTCTTTATAGAAGTGGTAAACTGCACTTTTGTGCATGATTTTCAGGTATATTAGTACGTCTAGTTTCTAAGAGCTTAAGCCTTTTAATTCTGTATTTGTTCAGAGACAGGGAAAAGATACGCAGTCTCTCTGTCTCCCACTCTTTCTCTTCTACCTTCCCCAATTTTTATTTTAAGTTTTTTTTCAGGACTTACAGTACTTGTAAAAATGTGTAGCAGGTGAGCTTTTCTCATCAAGCATCTCTTGGGGCCAGAACTCAATCAGATGAGAAACATCCGTGGCCATACCAGATGCACCAAACTCATATTAAACTTCTTTTCCTCCAGGCCTGAGAACTCTGCTTACATTTGCCTAAATACAGCTATGACACAGCCTACCTTCTTATTTTGACAAGAAACTTAAAACAAGTTTTAATTAAAAGACTATTTGATTTTTTTAGAGTGCCTGCAATATTAATATTCTTTGTCTGACATTTCAAATACTTTTCTCATTGTAATTTCCTCAACTGAAGGAGGTTTAAAGCAGCAAAGAGCATAAATTATATCTTGTTTCATACTGTAAACTTTGAGGTGTGAAATTTCTCCCAAATGTACCTCTTAAAAACCTCTTTTATATGTGAAAAAGTAGCATTGATACATATTTTGAGTCAGATAAAAATGCTGAATATTATACTTCTCAGCGCAATGGTTTTCATTATCAATGGTAAATATTTAGATTATTTTATGTATCATATACCACTTTTTGTGCATTCTCAAAATAACTATTACAGGGATTATTTTCCAGTGCAACTGCGCAAGACTAAGATACAACACAAACCAGGAAAAAAAAACAAAGACTGTCTAAGATACTGCTGTGTCTAATAGTTGTCTGAGCTTGGAGGTGTACTAGCTTTATAGCAATGACTGCTGAAAAGTTGCAGGATGCTTCTGGTTCAACCAGGCATTCAGACATTATCATTTCAGCAGTCAGCAGGTAGTGTCAGCAGCAGCAGCAAAACCTTTTTGCAGTGAGGACTTTTTTTAGGAGTTGTGGGGAGCACAGCCTGTTTCTCTTTTGCGTATCTGTGACAAATCTGGTGTCAAGTGGCACAGGAGTCACTCAACTCAAACCCAAATGCAACAGTTTAAATACCAATTGCAAGTAAACTACAATCACAGGGATGGAGATGGAAGCGTTTACTGGATTGAGATTGTATATAACTTATGAGGAAGTAGACTAGAAATTTTGAGCATTTTTAGCAGCCTCATGACAGTTCCCCAAAAAAGAGAGTAATGAGTTGAAGCTGGCCCATTTCATTTAAAAGTAGAGCTGAGCAATTAAACTAATTCAAAGGCATGTCCCTTAGATTGAAGCAAAATTTCTTCCACTTACAATGGGCCTCTTGAGATGGATTGAACTATGGTCAAATCAACACTGACTAGGTGGTTAATGTTGGGAGGATAATTCTCATCTAAATCTGGGAAGTTTCTCTGCTCTATAGAGCTTGCCTCTGAAGGTTTCTGGCTGGAGTCAGTGCACAGTGGGGCCAGCATCATGTTCCTCTCACCACCTCTGCTTCCCCTGTGTATACTGCAGCTGTTTTTGTGAAACGCTGTGAGAAACAGTGTCTCCTGGCTCTCAGCTCTCGCTGAATTTTAACTTCAACAGAAGCTGGGAATACAGAAGGATGTGGAGGCTGTTGCCCGTCCTAGAGTAGCAAGTTGTTAATTTGCTTCTGAAAAGGCACTGGCTTCCTACTCACAATTTCCACTTATTAAGCGTTCAGCAAGAGCTGGGAGCTCTTGGCACTCAAAGGTGTGATCGTGCCCATCAGGAAACTTGTCTCTGTGGAAGCAATGGCTGCCCCTGAGCCATGGTAGGTGTGGGAACTGCAGCCTTATGCTGTTAGAGGATGGATTTTTTTTTTGGTGTTGGGGAGCTGGGAAGGAAAAGCTAAATTGTGACATCCAAGCCAAACTGTAACCAGTTGCTGAGCTCTCTGTGCATCTTCTGGATGCCTTCCCCCAGAAGGGCAAGTATTGATGACAGTGATATTTGTACCTTAGTTCATGCCACTTTAAGCAAGTTCACTACCTATGCAAGTCTGTTGTTCACTGCTTTTATAATGGGAAAAAATGGTAGGTATGTATCTTGCAGAGCAGTACGTAACTACTAGGTTATAGACTAACAGGATTCTCTTTCCCTCTTGTCCTCTGGACAGGGGGAGAGAGCTTCAACAACAGCAGTGGAAAGTGTATCTACCTTATGCTCCTGTGTGTAAAACATGTGGATGTCAGGTGGAGGAGGGATTAGAGGTGTCCTAAAACTTTTGTAAGAGCTCTAACTGCGGAGCTATTAGATGAAGAAAGAGTTCTTCCTACAGCTATTTGTAAAAGACAGGTGTGCCCTCTGTTTTATGACAGAAAAAGCCTCAGTACTGAAGTTCAGAGAGTGGGGGCAGCTATCTCCCCGCAGTGGGGGTTGCTCACCTGGTGTCTGCAACCTTAAGACATCTATTACTGTGCATGAACCTCATCTGTGTCTAACCCTCCTTCTGCATTGTAGAGAAACCCTGGGCACCTAACTGGGCACTGGGGATTGTTTTAAGCCTCATCTGACTGTTAGACATAGTGAAGCTCAGTGTCACTATGCAGAAGCCTTTTTGTGAATTCTGTTCCAAAGTCTCATGAGTGCTTTTGAAAATACTTAATTTTTTTCTAAGCCTGACTTTCAAAGGTGATACAGGAGCCTCTACTGAAAAGGTACTTGAACTTCAAGATCTACAGACAATCAGCACTATCCAAAAATAATTCTCAGGTTTTGCTCCAGTGTAACCATTCTCAGTATTATTATGTGATATTCTATCTTGATATGACCTCTGCAAATAGTCTTTATTCTCATCTTCCCATTTCATATATTGTACCAATGCCTTTGAGAAAAATCCAGATAAGCCAGTAGAAGAAGCTTTATTCTGAATAAATGAGACATAATTGAAATTTGTCAGAAAACTAAATGCTCAGAACATTCCCTTAAGAAACAAGAGTTTCAGGATATCTGTTGTTTTTTCTAGACTTGCGTAAACCTGCGTGATACTTATCAAGATGTGTAGCTCTCCTTGATTGAAAAATCTGAGAGTATAAAACCTCATTTGTATCGTTATCCAGACTTCACCATACTACTATGAAGGTATGACTTTCCAGATACATAACATAGCCCATATTAAGTTGATATAAGGTCATTGACTAGAGTATGTTTTCCTAAGTTGCCTTAGTATAGCTGAGATGGATGCAAATGAGATGTTTACAGATACTTTTAGCTATGAAAAGTGATAGAAGTTAAAAACTGAGAAAAGTAGCAAAATGAGTGGTTTATTATGATTACCAGAATCTAGAAAGTGGCATCTAGTTTTTTATTTAGCTGTTTTCATTAAATCCCTTTCTCCCTTTATGAAGACTAAAACCCACTATTTTTCCCCCTAGAGATCTTCCTAAGGTTCCACTACAGAATGCAGTTCCATCTGCCTTTTCTGGCTTGTTTAGTGGTGCATAGAAACTTTGAACAGGAGATGATTTTTCCTTTCTGGGAATGCTCAACAGATTAATATATGGCTGTTATTCTAGCTTGTATTTATTTATATTCTAGCTTGTATTTATTTATTTTATCACATCATTTAAAAGACCCCCACCAGTGAAGAGGAAAAGCATCTGAATCCCTTATACAGAGAAATAACTTGAGAAATGCTGCACGAGCTAAAAATGCCGCTAATTAAACCCACTAATGAGTTAAAGCATAAATATAGAATCAAATAACACAGAAGGCTTTATACTCGGTATTGAAGCATCCATCAATCTATATGCCTGTAGCCCTATACTTTGTTAGTACCTCTTAAAGTCCAAGTGTGATTCAAAATTATCCTTGAAAGTCTGCAGCTGGAGCATCCTTCTAAGTGTACAAGAGTTGCTTCTAAAACGTAGGAGGTGGCTGTAGCACACCGGTGGGGTAATATCCCAGCTCAGCAATTTCACTTTGTCCCTCTGAGCACTTCAAAAGCAGAGAACTTGACAAATAGTGACTCAAACACAACCCAGCCTCTTAGTACAACTCTGTGGTGCAGCTTCAGCTGGGCAAGCTGCAATTCACAAGTTGTAGCTCCTCAACATCTTCAGCTTGATAAATCCATGTACAGCACAAAAGTAATTCTAGCTGAGCTGTTCTTAAGATCTGAAAGCACCTTCTTAGCTTAAGGTGAAAAACACTGGTCTGTGGGCCTGACAACAGCCAGCCTCTGATAAGGTCCTTCTGTTGTTAACAACTTGTTAGGCAGCCTTGCTTCTTGGACTTGCTCTGTAAGTGCAGGTATCCAGACTGAAACTATATTTGCACATGTGAAAAGCCTAGTGTTTGAGAAGTCTCTTTAAGATGAGCCCAGCTCTGGATTTCCTACTCCTTTCCTCCATTTTCACATGATCTCAAGTGTACCAAGTTTGGGGAACATTCAGGACACAATGCGAATCTCATTTTTTATTTCTGTGCTTGAAAACAACTGTAAAATTGCAGTGAGTGGAGAAACTGCTGGGACAACTTAATGTGCTCGCTACTGGGTTTGCATTACAGTCGTATCTGACTGCTGTGTTTTCTGGGCATGAATTTTGCTGTTTGAGTATCAGGATCCTTCCTATTTCGTGGATGCCTCTGAGTATTTTGACTGCCCAGACAGAACACTGTCTACAGCAGGAATTTGCAAAGTGTGGTCATGGATTGACATGCTTTGGAATTGCCTCTCGGGAGCAGGTGGCCTGCAATTAATTTTGCCAAAGGAATTGCAGTAGCCAGATTAATTTGGGCTATACTCAATAGACTACCTGATCACCAAAGCTGTAGTGGATACAAGCTCTCTCCCAGTTACCCAGGGACTTGTATGAGGGCCTGTGTTCCGGGAGCAGTCAGTTGCTTAGAGCCTGCGGGTTTAAGGCTTGTGTGTTACTGATTCCAGAAGAATGTCCCCCATCCAACTAACATGCAAGGCAGGGAGAAGATGGGGAAAAATCTGTAGCAAAGGTATGCTGACACTGGGAACATGGTAACTTTTTATTTCTGAGGGTGTAGGGGGAAAAAAAAATGATACTGACACACGGTTTTGGGGTGGTGTGGCTCCTAGCTTGTTGCTGATTGGGCCTTCTCTCAGTAAAAAGAGGGGGACCCCTGCTTGCAACAGAAGTCTGTGGAATTAGTGCTGTCATGAGCAAGCCTGAGGGTGAGAGGGGAGCAGTAATCTTTTTCTTCCTAATGAAGCTACAGAGGTGTGCACAAGTTAGTCCATCCAAAAATTGCTCTTTCTGGAGTTAAAACAGGAAAGGAGATAATGCAGAGTTTGCAGATTTTTCTTTTCATCTTTTTTAGAAGTCTAGAAGTGTGGCTCTTAGTCCATAATTAGAAGAACTGTGAGAAACACTCTGGTAAATGATCAAATGTAAATGCACATCTTTGAATGATGCCAGTAGTATTGTGGACCCATTTAGTAATCTACAAGGCTTCTTGGGGGGAACTGCAGAAATTTACTAATTAGCTTCATCTTTTCAGTGTGTGGAGTACATATTGCTATTAATGGGTTTCATAGCACTTTCTGAACTGCACTGCAATCTGATCTTCTTTTTGGAGAGCCAACTTTTTCTCCAGCACTTAGAGATTTTGTTTTTCAGAATGTTCATCAATAGCTGCTACTCTACTTAGACACAGGCAGTACAAACACAAAACTCCTAGTCTTGCTCAGCTGAGCTGGCATAGCAGTATATGAACTGCTTTCATTGGGAACCTGCTGGGATAAAGAAAGTAGCAGTGACCAGGCACCGAAATATCACAGATTCTCCAGAGGCAGTGGCACTATAATTGAAAGCATTAAGCACCATCTTGCTTAAATATAAAATAGCTGCACACTAACCCATGCTGCTTCCTGGGAATAATAATAATAATAATGCTATTCCAATTCAGAATTAAGTTAAAAGTCAAACAAAACAATTTTTCTGTAACCAAAAGCAAGTCTGTGGCAGGGATGAGTCAGGACTGAAGTCCTGAAATAATGGAGCGCGTTTCATGCAGGAGCCTCTCTCCCTTTCCCTGTTACCAGGGAGGGTTCATAGGCAACAGACTTAACGGGTTAGGCAGACAACTTGGTGCTGAGTAAGTCACGAACAGCTGACACCTACTCTGCATCTTGGAAGGCTTTTGCATGCTGTTTGCATGTGTTCAGTCAACAGTAGCATGCTTTAAACTATTTTCCTAAAAATAATTTTTTCCATAGTTTTTACAAATTTGGGGTAAACCACTCACTTATTTGAGTAACTAACTCATTTTGTTCTTTCTGCTTTCTTATAGGTAAAGCACACTATTGTCAGCTACAATTTTAGTTCTCTCCAACAGCAGGGAAACCTTGGGTCAGATTAATCAAAAGGGATAACATAGTTTTCAGGTATTGCATACTAATGAATAGCTGGCTCTTACTCATTATTTAACTATCCCAGAAGTTTAATGAATAGGTTGAAAGCTATTTATTGAATTTCTGTGTTTGTGAAGATCAGTGCTTCAGAAAGTGCAGATCACTGAATACCACAGACAAGTTTCTGTGTGTATTCTCTTAAACGTAAAACTAAATTTACTTCAACCATGCATGTCCTTATTCATTTTTCTATTTGCCTTTAATGGTTTGCTGTCACCATTTAAGCACTTCAGAAGGTGGGCACAGTGTGAATTCAAGACAGACACAAACCAAGGAGCATCTGGATAAAAGCTTAAATACATATATTTGTAGTATCACATGTCACCTTGACACATCTGGGAAAGAATCAGGATTCTAAAAAAGCTGACTGGTTATAATGGTTAAATGGCTCTCGATATGACTGGCTTCTCCCAATACACTGCTACAGCTGCTGGGCTTTGACAGTTGTGAGGTGGTTCCTGAAATCCTCCCAGCTGTAGGTCAAGTCCTACTTCGTGAAACCCTGAGTATGGAGATTTGAATAGCTGCAGCTATCCCCATTGAGAGTTTGTGGCTCAGGTGACTAGGCAACTCTTTTAAACTGGGAATTTTTTTATTATTTTTTTTAACAGCAGAAACAGAGTGAAGCAAAATGGAAAGAGGAGAGGGAGAAAAGACTGTTACTGTGGTGGAAGGGCTATGATGAACAGGTCTGTCATCCCAGAGGCTTGCCATTTCCCTGGTCTAACTTCCTTGTAAGCTCAAGCAGCTTGCTGCATCTGTCAGTCTGACTGACAAGATCAGAGGGATATTATTTAACTATTTGTGGTCCTTTTGATCTCTTGCTTACCTGTACCAGCAAAACAAGTACTGTAACTTGGCTTAAGCTTCTTCACAGCTAATACTGAAAGCATTAAATGATTCCACATACATTTCCAGCAAGGGGCTTGTTTTGAACCATGCTGTTTCTTCTGTGTTCCTGATGGTCCAGAAACTAAATCACCAAGTACGTACAGTGAGCAGTCCAATTACACAGTGTATATATAGATATGTGGACATGTAGTGTATTCCAGGATGAACACAACGATCCTATAGAGGATTTCTTTTGGCATGGCTTCTTCTAACTCTCCTCTTGGTAATTCCATAGATGCTGTCAGGGGAACAGAAGTGGTATCATGTGACCAATCAAAAAAGGCAGCTCAGTTTTCCAACAGTGAAATAGTTCTCTTGCAAAATAATATTTTTGGGGGGGAAAAAGCAAGGTGAAATAAAGTGCAACTCTCTGCCTGTCTTGGTACCACTGTGTTTCTTGAGTTTGAATAAAAACTTTAAAAATAGGGGGTATTTAAAAGGAAAAAAAAAGTGACAGACCTTGTGTTGTAATTTAGGCTTTTGTTCTTCTCAGAAGGAAGCTTCAATAATTTAAGAATATTGTGGTTTAATAGTCCATTTTCAAATCCAGGTTATTATAGACCATATTCCTGGTATTTGAGGTCCTAGTTCAGCAAAGCATTTAAGCGTGTATCATGTAAAGCATGTGATCAGTTTCACTCTTCATTAGTTGTGTGCTTACCCAGGTCTTACTTCTCCAAAAACATAATCTTTCAGTAATATAAATGTGTAAGTGTTGACACTGAGCTTTTTGCTTTCCGGATGCTTTGCTTGCCCATAAAGTCTGAGGTATATGTTCTGTTAATTGTGTACAGCTGAAAGTGGCACACAGATGTCATTAGCTGATACAGAAAATATTGAGCAAATGTATGGTTGTCCAATGTCTGTGTATGCAGTCCAGAGGGTATACAATTTTGCTTATAAAAGGGTTGTAGAAGCATATGCAAGCATGGTCATTTAAACAAATATTCCATCTTTGAGTATTTAAAATAATTATGGGCTTAAAAATAAAATATTTCTGGAAACTTTCTGTAATCAGTTTCAGAACTATCCCCCCATCCCCCCCACCCCAATCCCTTTTCTCTTGGGGGAAAGTGCTTGGAGAGTAGGGCTCAAAAAATGCTCTCATCCACAAACCAAAGTTCTGCAGAAGAACATACTGTGGTAATCAGTACATTCATCTGGGGAAAAAATAGAGCTGAGCTATTTATTTATCTTTAATTATAAGTGGTTAAACAAGGAGAATAGACTTAAAATTCCTACTGAACTTAAAAAGATTGTGATTTGTGCCAGTTAAAAATTAATTAGTAAGGAATTTTTAATTCCAGCATCCCAGGCCAAGAATCTATTCCTTGATAAAGATGTCCCCATGGAATAGAGTTATGAGATCAGATTAGAAGGAACGTAAACTTTATATCACACGAAGCTTGTACTTTGAGCACCAATGCAAAAAGCATGCCTAAAATTAAGGTTTTTTTCGGTGTTGGAACATAAGGTCACAGCTGACCAGACAGGGGCCCATCATGCCAAATGAAAGAATGTAAGATCCTTGAATGTAACTGGAAGATTCTGAGGTGGAAAAGTATTAAAGGCTTTCTAATCTGAAGTAAGAAATTGCTCTCCTGGATTTGTTCGTGAGCCTGAAATGCCAGAATAGCTAATAACATCCATTTTGGAAGATCATTATATGCTGCTTCTTCCTTCTTGTCTGCTTGAAGCAGAGGGGCATGAAGCACTTGTGATAAAAGCTATATTAATTGTTTCTTAGTCTTTAAGCCTCTTTTCCCTGGTTTTGTTAGATTTTGGCATTTTTTGAGGTGTAGATAGAAACTGGGGAAGACTTAAATTTCACAGTGAAAAACAATGGTGAACAGTAGATATAAAATATTTAAGGTTTTTTTGTGAAAAATATAAACCTTTTGGCTCTCAAAATCTAAACTTGTTAATTTCAAACATTTTCCCCTCAGACAAAGTTTGCAACACTAGGGAAAAAAGACGAGAATTTAAAGCTAGTATTTGTTATGAGTTCAGTTTTGTGTTCAGACAATCAAAAATTCTTAAGTAGAGCTACTGCATTGTTTTTGCATGTTTGTATTGATCTATGAAAAGCTGTAAACATTAGTAAGTAACTTTAAAGTGAACCACTTTTTGTTCCTTTGAAAATTGTTCACTGATCTGGCTGTTCCTTATGGTAACTGAACATCACCATAAAGATCTTATAAAACTGTAAATCTCAGTGGAGGGGAGGCACAGCAGTAGTTTTCATTGGCATATGTACCAGGAAAATATCAGTGTATTATAAAGATTACAGATAATTTGAAGAAGAGTAAAATTGTATTAGTGTAAAGCTAGTGCTGTAAATATTAAATTATTTGCTTAATCTGTTTAAATCGGATGCAAATGATTGCCATCATGCGAAGGTAAGAAAAAGCATACTGTTGCCAGTGAACATTTGTGTTGATTATTTTGAGTGACTAATGGCAGGCCTGCAGAGATGAAACATGGTGGAAGCTGCAAAAAGGAATGGGGAAAAGTCCTGTGGACACTTCATTAATGTGTCTGTAGGGTAACATATTAATGAAGGATGGGGAAGTAATATATTCTGTTTTATATAAGTAAGCTGATTTTCATGTCAGTTATTCACCACCTAGGATTTTACCTCAGAGATTTTTCCTTTTTTTTTTTTTTTTAAATCTTTAGTAGTTTTGCCTGGGTTGCTACTTTATTATTTTCAAATGGTGGTTAATTTCTACAATAGCAACAAGCATCATCGAGGTGATTTAGGAAAGAATCCTCTGCATTATGGGAGATAGTAAAGATAGAAAGAAATATAACATAAAATTTGCTATAAGTGGCAAGTTCAAATGGAAGAGTACTCTTAATCTGTGGAGTATGGCAGGTTTTATTTTTCCTTTAAGCTTCAAAAATAGCTGTGTGGGTTATAAAGTCTCCCAGTCACAAGATTCAAACCTCAACTAAACCAAACTTCGTATAGCAAAGAGCTTCCTATTTTGACTATGAAACCTGTGAGGGAATTATTCTTCTAAATAGTGTGTCTAAATATGTTTGTGAGGATATTTTTACATAGTCTGGTTTTGCTTTTAAATAATAGCTTTCTTTTAAAGAAAAGTAAAGAATCTTTCAAGAAGAAGAAAAGGAGAAATGCCTTACCTATCTCAGTTGATGCTGCGTTCATAGATGTGGAAAGATTCAGAAAATAGAGGGCTAGGATATTGCACTGGCAGGCTTAGTTAAGCTGAAATTTGCTATTTTTCTATGTTATTTGAATGAGAAGGAAAAAAAATCTGATGTTTTGATATATAATTTGCATAATTAAAGATGTAAATAAAAACCTTTGGCAAAGTTGAAGTTGAAGGTAATAGCTATTTGGCTAACAACCCTGTCCAGTTTATTTAAAGATGGTTGCAAACAAAGTATCAAAAAAATCACCCTCGAAGTAATTTTTATTTAGATAGAGGCCTATTTTATATTTTTTCCCTTGACTTTACAGAGAGAGACTGTGTGTGTCAATGTGTGTTGCTTCCCTCCAGCCTTATCTTTGACTTTTAATTGATAAACGTTTTGAAAATTATTCTGAATGGGCTCTTTGTTTGTAGATTGGTTAGATTGGTTTGAGAGACGGAAGTTGGCTTTTTGGTAATATGGGTATGGGCATGGCCATAAGCAGCTGTTGGTTGTGAGGGGAGTGCATCCATAGGCATGGAACAAGAAGGGTGTTCAGCCAAAATGACATGTGAAAATAACTTGCCGGTGGTCGAAGTCCTTGTCTTGGCAGAGCTTCTTATGGCTTCACACAGACACGGGCCTCACAACATTTGTGCCAGACTCACAAACCTGAGTATGAAAGCCATTTTTAATGTTACAGGTGATATGTAAATTGCTTTGAGGATAGTCGAGTCTCCTACTATAAGACATACTGTGAGTCTCTCTTGATGCTATGCTATTACCGAGTAGCCTACTTCACATTATATGTGTACTTCTGTAGTTAAACTTGTGTAAGAATCACCATGTTGATTGTACAAAGGCTGCCAAAGAGCTATCAGTAGCTTTACCATATCCAAAACGGAGTAGCTTTTTTTGGCTAGAAAAACCCATAGTTGGGTCAATTTAATGAACTCTATTTTGTGATTGATTTATTCAGTTGAAGAAGAAATTGGAAAATATGCGGACCTTGATGTTCCTTTTTAAATGTGTTCAGAAGTTTGGCTGGGTTTTTTGTTGTGTTTTTGGTTGTTTGGTTTTTTTAAAAGGAAAATATCATTTTACTTTGAAATGTATCTAAACTTGACTTTTTAACAAGTTAAAAAAATCATGGTGCAAGATGCATCTTTTAATTTCAGGTCTAATTAAATATTTTGTTTGATTAAAAAGTACTTTTCCCATCTTATTTTTCATCACAGGAAAAAAAGCTGAAAAAAACCTGTAAAGCTTATTTTGGATTTTGGTACTTAAGACATGAAGACAGCTTAAGAACAACCAAATTTTTTTGCACTATTAGAACTGCCAGTTGGGAAAGTTCAATAGCTCTGCCTTCTTCACTCTCCTGTACAAACAGAGGGGGGAAAAAAGGATCTTTTCCTTCTTACCGTACCTTTGTTCCATTAACACATTGGAATATATTCACTATGAAGCTCCTCTTCCAAGGATACTTGAAGCTTCATATTAATCCTTATAGACTCTATAAAATACGTAAAATTTTGGACTTACTGTTATAAAAGACAAAGGCTGTTGTGTCTTATTGTGGAATGTTAAGTTTTCAAAGAGTTAAAGCAGACAGGAGAATGTTTTCTGTAATGCTAGTTGACCTTTGTGTGCAGTAGATGGCTTTCTATTTTTCCTTGAAACAAAAAAATATTTTACTAGATACAGTGTTTAAATAAATCAAATGAGGCTTCAAATTATATGAAACCTGACTAATTATTTTAAATTACAACTTTCACTTCTGCATTTCTGGCATAATTCAGTTTTAATGCTCATCTAAGCTGTAATGCCTCTGCTCTGTATTTGGGCTGCTTGAATAAACTGATGGCTAATGTAATTTTTTGGTACATGCTCAATGAGGGCAATTTTTGTATTTTTGAGGTAGCTAGAAGATTGAGTTCTGTGACCTGGAGAAAAAGGAGGCAAATCAGAAGGTGTGCAGGCATGGTTCCTTACTGTTGTAATGGGATACCTGAGAAAGCTTCCCACTACCTGTTCAGAACATTTTCTTAGATGACTGGGTTGTGATGGAGTAGGAAAAGGCAGATAATTTCTATCATAACTTCTCTACCTTTCTGAAGGTACTATGTTGGAAATAGTGGTGTACTTCACCTCACAACAGCTTAGCATCGTGACTGTTAAAAGGAAAGCGTGGCAGTGGTATAATAGCTTTCTGTGAGTACTTCACTGTGGCTAAGTGCCAGCGTGGGTATGCTGCTCACAGACCTCGAATACACAGGTATTTTTTTGTCATCTTTCTTTCCAGATACTTAGGAAAGTTAATATCAAAGAATATTACTTGGCCCTGTTTTAGATTCCTGCAAATATGCAACTTTGTTTCGGCCTGACTATGCCCTCCTGTGTGTGCATTAGAGGGTTTCTAGAAAGTATCTTATTAATTACATGTTAATGCACAGTAATACAAGGTAACTCGTAGCTTTCCTATTCAGGATGATTTGGGACTACAAACTGATAGGCTTTTTCTTGGCTAGTGCAAATTTCCTTAAAGATTTTGAGCGAAAGTGAGCTTTCCAAATGCGTTTGAACTCTCCAGTATTTTATGATCTTGCCAGTGAGCCAAATAACTTAGAATGGTTCTTTCAGGTCATGTATTATGAAAGGAGTTACTGACAGAATCCACTGGGAGAATGAGAGAGATGTATGAAGGCATGTGCACAACAATCATCTAGACAATAGTAACATTTTTTTTCTTAAGGAGAAGCTATTTTTCCCCCCCTTGCTTTAATCTGCTTTTAATCTACTACTACTTCTAGAGAAACACTTTCTTTTCTCACAAAAAATTGTGAGTTATCAGTCTGATGTAAAGGATGCATTCTATAATTAATGTCGTATTTGAGGGAACAGCTACTTGAGTAAAAACACAGTTAAGAAGAGAGGGTAGTGAAGCAAGAGTTAGTTAAAAAGCAACCACTCCCACTTTGGACTGGGAGTGATCCAAGATTTTAGAGATGGTGTGTCATTTACTGATCTTCACTAGAAGAGTTTCTATTTTCTTAAGATGAAAATGTATCTTTGGATCAGATTTTTCTCTTACCTGTTTCGCTTGAACATGGGCAGGCTGAATTGCTTCTCTAATTCAATTAGCTTACCTTTGTGGGAAGAAGAGGTTGTCTGAAAGTGTGTGGAATGTGAGAAAGGTGTTCATCTTGCTAAAGGAAAATATTCAGTAGGTTTTTTAACCATCTGCAAGAAAACAGCAGCAAAGACAGCATGCTGAGAAAGAGAGGTATCTCTGGGCCTTTTGCCTTAATTCATTCACAAAAAGTATTGAAGTCTTAAGAACTGGCCTGTGCTATTGCTGCTTACTCTTTGTATCCAGGGATGCTGGTTGTGGACATAGTGCTGTATAGATAAACACAAAGGATTCATTACTTCATATATTGTATACTTCTCCACTTCAGTTTTGGAAACAGAAAATCCAGTAAGGAATGAATCCAAATGGCAGGAGAGGAAAGTGGAAATAGAGGCTTAACAAACAATGAAAAGCAGCTCATAGTTTACACTGTGAGTTTGCAGCAGGAAGAAGGAGATTCTACTGAATCTGTGCTGTTCTAGCTAGTTAACGAATGCTGCTCAGTCTTTAAAACAAACAAAATTATATCTGTGAGTGTAAATTCCAGATGAACTGCTTGATGAGCTTTCCACTTTGCTTAGAGATAAGGGCTGTGGGAAAGGGTCCACTGAAACTGCATCCAGTCGCAGTGCCTCCAGCACAGTTGTCTTATTTCTCTCCTGTTATTTCTTATTCTGTTTTCATCTAGAATAAGACAGAATGCTGTTCAAGTAGTATTTAATTTAATTACTGCCAAATATTCAGCTTCAGTAATTACTTCAGGTTCTATGCCTGTAGTTTACTCGTCTGCCTGTTTTTGCTGAAGCTTAATAGGGTGCAGAACTTTGAGCAAGTTGCTTTCAGGTATTACAGGCTGTATGTGTTTCAAGTGGAAGTAGTTTCTTGTCCTACTGTAAAATTTAATTAACTGAAGTTTTGTAAACTGTTAAAAAATATGCCAGAGAATATGGTTACAAAGAATAGGTGCATATGATTTCAGTTATTCTTTCAAGATTGGTCTATAAGCATGAGTACATCAGAATTGTACTAGCTAACTCCACTGAAGACCCAGTGGATGTCCTGCTACTTGCATGACTCTGAAATTTGCTCTTCTGAATGTCCTCAACCTATGACCTTTTGCTTTCTCTTTTCTTGTGAAGACATCAAAAACACAGACAGGGGAATGTGTCCAACGGAAGCAAATGTGCCTTAGCCCTGGCATCTTGTTGTGCAGGAGGAGGAGCCGTAACTGGAAGAATCTGGGGGAAGTCATGAGGGAACACCTAAGACAGAAAATGCCACCAGCAGCAAAATATCTTGCTAGTTCCTTTTCTACAACATTATCCAAACTTTGCCCTCATGATTATTCAGCTTTGCAGCAATATGTTCTCTACAACTGCTAGATTGGAGATAACAAAGCTTCCTAGGAAAATTTTACATTCCCCTTTTGACATGTGCACGGTGTAGCCAGCGGTCACCGCAGCCCGGATCTGCAGGAGGGAATGTGAGCTATTATATAAGAGTCTGGACGATGCTTTTAGTCACATGATTTAGTTTTAGGTAGTCCTGTGAGGAACAGGGAGTTGGACTCCGTGATCCTTATGGGTCCTTTCCAACTTGACATATTCTATGATTCTATGTACTTCCTGGGTCAGGAATGTACTTTGGTATTCTTTTTAAATTGGGGTATTTCAACAGCGGTATTATGGTGTATGTATAAGACCATTATTGACTACCTCAAATTCAGAATGTGCTTGCATCTTAATGGACCATGAACACTATGGCAAAATGGTGTTGTACTATTCTCTTGTGAACTATGATTTCCTTCTGTGTGTGTGCGCTCTACCTTGTACCTGTCCTGCATGAGTGTGCTTTCTGTGGTGTTTGATGGTTGTGTGGATTATAGCTCTTCTACCGCTTACCCTGTTTTGGTGCTCTGAAGAAGTGTCTGTATGACCTTAATCTCTCTTCTACTCCAGAATCACACAAGATTTGTGTGATTTTTTTTTTTTTTATTAAAATGTTAAAAATTATTAATCTTTATATCTACATGAAATCAACAAAACCAACAGGAAATGTTTGGTGATACTTGTCCCTTTTTGTTCCATTACTGTTACTTCTGATAGGATCTGTTGCAGGTAACATCTGCAGCAATTTCTAAACCCCTTTTTAATCTAACCAAACATTTCTCCTTGAATTTCTCAGCATACCTGTCTTTGCTGCTAATGCCATCTCACTTGTTTAAACAAGCTTAGTGATCAAAGTTAATGAACCATTTTGGTATGGGTTGGAAGCTAGAAATAAAAGACCAAAGAACAAGGAAGACCTTTTCTGTACCCAGGAAATGTCTCAGCAGAGCAGCTTTGTAGAGAGGGAGCTTGACGAGTCATGATGGCTTTCCGCCATTAAGTAAAGCTGAAGCAAACTGTCACCTTATTCTTTTTTTCATGGTGCTTTCAGGTTTTTCGGGCAGCTTGTTTTTGCAAAAGAGCAAAGCTGCTTTGTCTCTTTGCTTGTGTAGGTGCTACAAAAACTTAAGATTGTTGCCTCTACAAACATGCTACAAGTCTGTCCTGCTTTAACTGGTTTTTACTGCTAGTGACTTATGAGAGAGATGTTAAATAATATAAAATTAATTTTTCTCTGTTGATTCAGATATTCTAGGCACTTGGGTTTACTCCTCTGTGATTCCCTTTCCTCCCCCTAATTTCTTTTGAAAACCAAAGCTCTACTGTATGTTGTCTTATTGTAGCCTTCAGTGTTTCCTTCTTTCTCTTCGAAGAAAGTAAATTGAAAATTTGTTTAGTTTTAGAAAATGGGGGAAAAGATAAACTAAATGACAACTGTATAGCTAAGGTAGGTGTACTAAGTCTCAACAGCCTTTAACAGATGAGAGAAAAAAACACCCCACTCTCTGATAATTTGAAGTATCTGCAATACTAAAAACAGTCCTGCAAAGCACTCACATGAATAATCCTTACTGTGGCAAGTAGTCCGATTGTTCCCAGTGCCGGTGAAAGGCAGTGGTCTGGCAGCTTTGAGGAATGAAGTCCTTTTTTTATTAGCCGGGCAAGTTTCCCAACACACATTGCCTGGTCAGCCTGCTTAAACCCTGATCTGAAGAGGGAGGGATAAGCTTTCTCTCAGGATAACAGGCAGTTCAGTTTCCACAGCTCAAATAATTCTTGCTTCTATTTGTAGGCTGCCAATTAGTGAAAAGTAAAGGGAGAGAGTTTGCAGGAGATTGCAGCCCTAATCCACCAAACTTGCATCAGAGAAGGACCACCTCGGTGCCCTCTGCAGATTCCAGTGCGACCATGCCAAAAGGCTGCGAACCTGTCTGTGCCAGCATGCGTTACGGTGTAACAATGGGACATTCCCCACAGCCTCAAGATAAGGTGCTGGGAGCGAAGTGTACTCCTGCCTCTCTCTTCCATTTCCACTCACTCCCCCCTCCAAGTCTGCTGTCTAGGAACAGCTTCTATGAGGCTTGAGATAGTTTCACTTGTCACTGGTGAAAAGCATTGTAGCCTTTTGTGTCCATACCCCAGGGCTTCCAGGCCTGCTTTAACAAATCGTCAAGAACAAGCAGTGGTTAACGCAACAGGCAACGTCTGTGAGTTGAGCTCTGACCTCCTCACATTTATTCATGATCTGAAAATAAATGCAGAATCATTCTTAATGCTACTCCTTCTTCTGCAGTCTTGCCCATCCACCTCTGATACCGGCAGACAACAGATAATCGGAACTGTTATGGCTTTTTGGTGGGGTTTTTTTTTGTTGTTTTTTTTTTCCTCCCCAGACACGGGTAATTGGAACTTTGGGGCCTCCTAAGCAACTGACCCAAGACTCTACCCTTCAAGTAAAAGAAGGATCAGCAGTGCAAGATGTAATCCAATTTGTGGACAAGATCCTGGGGCAAATAGGAATCATGGTACGTTTCACAGCTGGTTGTGAGCAGCCACTGTTTGTGACAGAGCAGTGCAATACTGGTAATTAGACTGTAGAATGTGGATTTGTCCGGCGTTTACCTATGAGTTTCATCAGGTACCAGCACCAGCAGTGCTGAAAGCTGTAGCAGCAGTCCTGGTCGGCAGAAGGTGGCATATCAGCTGCTTGCACGTGATTTGATACCATTTGGGAAAAGCTTGTACTGCTCTCGATACAAACATCACGATTTGGTCTACTCAGGCAGTGCTTGTAGTCAGAATGGTCAAAGCAGAGAGAACAGACAGCTTTAGCACCTCCTGTGCAGGAGGCAATAGGGCTGCATGTAACATGGCCTCTGTTATACAAGAGGGATGTGTTCTTCGGCACACTGTTTGTGGCAGAGGTTACTTATTTTAAAATCAGGTAATGGCCAAGGAGCTGACTGTCACTGAGAGTATGAACTGCACAAGAGTGCTTGCAGAAGTCGGACCGGACGTGGAAGTTTTCTGGCATCTTGCTAGTCACCTTTTGTCCTGTGTCAAACTGTACTTTATTGAAAGAGAGAGATTGTCTGAACCTGCTGCACGCCTGCTAAACCTGTGGGTCTTGAGACACTTAATGCAGCTGGCATCTTCCGATGCAGCTTCAGCTGAAACCGTCATGGGCGGGAAAAGACAGCCCTGCTTAGCAGCTCTTCCCACCAGTAGTGAGGCTAGAGCTGGGCGCTCCTCGTGAGCCCGGTGACCTTGTTGGACGGGCCCCACGAACGCGTCGAGCCGCGGCTCCCAGCCCAGGCGGAGGTCGGGCCGGCTTCTCGCCCACCCGCCCGCCCTGGGCAACGGCAGCACCTTCTCTTCCCCTGGCCCCGCTCGGGGGCCGCCGGGGTGCCGCCGCAGCCGCCGCCCGCCGTGGCCCGCAGCCGTCCCGGGCCGCGGCGGCCGGGC
>JAVKLA010000002.1:5104644-5168808 GCA_034782735.1 Sagittarius serpentarius
TTGGGGAGGGGGTAACTTTGGGGTCCCATAAATTATGTAACGCTCGGCTGTCGTTTCTGTACGGATGCGAAAAGGGGCGGGGAGGGAGCTGGGAAGACCAGGCGGCTCTAGTGGTGCGGGTGTTCTCTTCGCGGTCCCGAATTGCCGAGGCTTTGGTACTGCTAACCTCCTGACCCATATGTCCCTCCTCCCCCGGGACGAAATAAGGAAGGGGGAGGGGGTCGGGCACTCGCAGGCACACGCGGGCACTCGCACAGGCTCACACTCGCCGCCACACGCAGGCGGGCGCTGGGTTATGTAACAGCCTGAATGAAAAAACGAAGGTCAGTGATGGAGGCATCCGTGTGCAACACAATAGCGAAGGCGCCTGGGTACTGTGGCTTTGCCGTCCGTGAAGTGAAATAAAGC
Source organism: Sagittarius serpentarius (assembly GCA_034782735.1). NCBI lineage: Eukaryota > Metazoa > Chordata > Aves > Accipitriformes > Sagittariidae > Sagittarius > Sagittarius serpentarius. The sequence continues at coordinate 5,105,053 of JAVKLA010000002.1, forward strand.
TTGCGGCAGTCACTGGCATATGGTTTTGAAGGGCCTGGGGAGGGAGAGGGGGAGAAGGAGAGTGGCGGGGACTGGAAAAAAAGAAATGTTTGGGTTTTTTCGGATGATGTAATGGAGTTGGCAGAAAATACAAGTCTACTCCTAGAGTGCAAACAGTAAGAGAATTGGAGCTGGCATTCTGTGCTAATGTTGCATAAATTAGCGTATTGGAAATAAACTGACCTACACACCACACACCAGCTGATTGTGCCTTTCTAATAGTTAAAACCTGGAGATACAGAACTGTGCAGGAAAAACTGATAATATTAACGTTTTGGGCTCCTTAAAATCAGGACCTGATGGATTAGGTGTCATGTGTCCCTATAGACTGGTAGTTGTGGGGGTTTTTTTGGTGCGTGTTTTTTTTTTTTTTTTTAAGCTATTGAAATAGAATTTGATTTCTTGCCCTTTTTTTTTTTTTTTATATGGTCCTGTATTTCTTATGGCAACAGTGTGACCTTAATCTGTGACTGGTATAGGTGAAATTATTTGTAGAACAGCTACCTTGTAAGCTCATATGTTCAGCTGTGTATTGAGTTCAAGAATTTACCTGTTTGGGTCATGATTCTGCAATGTGTTGTAAGCTGGCAGATCTGAACTCCCATGCAGTCTGTATGGAGTGATACAGATATATTGATACTTAGATATACGTACATATGCACACACCTCTCTAAAAATCCTTATTTTTTGACTTGGCAAACCTTTTAAAACACTGGAAATATTTGTTTCGTATCCTTTATTTTTATAGCTGCACCTGCTGCAAAGCTGCTTTGATACTTTGGAGTTTATAATAACCAGTTTACACAGGGAATGAAGAAAACAAAATTGAAGAAAGGGCTGTTGATGATGAAGTGGGCAAGTTTGCTGTGGAATAAATTCTTAAGTGAAGCTTTAGCTATTATAATGCTAGCATTTCAAAATACCTTATTCCTTGATATACAAACATGTTTGGGGTGCCAGATCCTTACATAACTTTTTTTATTTTGCTACGGTTATGCTGTTTTTGTTGCTATGTAGAACGCTTAACTGAAAACATAAATTCAGGAGTTATCAAAAGCACCTTTCAAATGGAGAATTGTTACCTGATTCATTTAGTACACAGGAGCAAGCATGTGTTACTTGCATGAGCTGGAAAATTACCTGCAGCCTGGTATCAAACCTGATCATTAGAAAACTGACACCATATATGGAAAAAGCAGGAAATGGATAAAAAGCCTGGTTTTCCCCCAAAAGGATATTTTTACTGCTGACTCTAATTGTTAAGATTTTCCTAAGAGCAGTCACTGTCCAGCAGGTTACATGTCAGTCTGTGTGTGTTCTGCAACAAGGGTTTGTGGTTTGCCGTGGTTAGTAGAAGGAATGCTTCGCTCACCAGCTCTGGCTCTGGACTGCGACTGTTAAGTGCCATTCATTTCACTTTGCAGGCTTTGACATCCATGAAGTTCTCCCCACGCTACACTCTAAGCCTTAATGTTCTACTAGTCCCCTTAGAAATAGATGTAATTGAATAAACTATATTTTAATAGGGGACTATGGTCTCATTAAAAATGAGAAGTATATAAAAAGCTTTTTAATCTGATAAAAAAAAAAGCTCTGTTTTTTTGGAACTGAGCTCTTGGTCTCAGTGGTAAGTCAAGCAAGAGAGAATCTCTTGCTGAAAAAAAAATTAAAGGCAGCTCTTACATCATTGGAAGATGCTGTATGTAAATATTTTTGATGCTTCATATTAATAATAGAAAGCTGCAGCTATGTAGGTACTTGTTCTTGTTTTCTCATTGCTGAGGTACTTGAGAGTATTTGCTGTTTTCCAGAAGCCTTTGGAATTTATTATCATGTCATCTACTCAGCCTGATCCTTTCTTTACTGATAGATTTGGGGGGCTTGCTTTTTGTGTTTTGTTTTAATTTGGGTGACGCTCCACAAATGGGGATGTCACATCATTAATAGTGACATCAGTAGGTTTGCAGTGCTCTTTCCTTTAAAAAACCCTTTATTGCTAGATTTTCTCCACTTCTGGATTTAGACTTCTCCACAGAGCATCGTTTCGGTGCAAAATTTCACATGTTGTTTTCAGGAGGACTCTTTGAATTTTATAAATTTGGATGTTTTCTGTAGATTCTTTGCCTTTGTCATCATTAAGGGCTATTCTGTGTGCACCACTGATTTAGTCCTGTTTTGGTAAATGATATGTGCTATGAATCCTTTAAAGAACAACGTTGTTTTAAATGTTTGTAGCATAGGAGCAATAACAGCAGCAGTATGTTGTTCTCTTAGGAACAATGCAGTTCTCTTACTTCAATAAACCGTAACCTATTTTCTTATTTTATTTGCTTGAGAAACATCTCAGGAGCTCATAAACCAGTATGTAAATACTGTTATCATTCAACCAAATGCTGTAATTTCACTAAGTAAAGAACATGTTTTGTAATGGAGATTAACAGACTGTGTGACAATTTCAGTTTTGGGTATAGCACTGTGTTTGAATGGAAAGGGCAATTTCAGCTCTGGGAGGTTGTGGTTTGTGGTGGGGTTTTTTTTGTTGTTGTTTTTTTTTCTTTTTCCCCCTTCTAGTATTTGTTTTATAAGCTACAAAAATGTGTGCAGGGGGAAAATCTGGAATGACTCAATTGATCTCAGTGGATTTAATGAGAGCTATCCCAGTGAAAAAGAGAGGTGGAAAAAACCCAACCTAGTTTTAAATTACTGTGATACCTGTGTCACTTTTGAAATTAATTCATGAACAGGTGATCCATTCTCTGCTGAAATATTTTTAAGAACATGTTTTCAGTGGCACACAGTTGTAGGAACAGATGTAAAAAACCCATTTTTTAAAAAAACATTAAGATTGGGCATATATCTAAATGCAGTGGCAAGTTTGGGTGCTGTATAGCTTAAGGAATGTTTACAGACTCTGTCCTTCCTTGCTTCTCAGCATGAAGCAAAGGGGCACTATGGTTGGAGGCAACAGTAGCTGGTGTTGCATGGTTGTGGAAAGCAGGGGAAGGGAAGGGAGAATGCTGGGCTTAGATACTTCACAGGGAGCTGTCAAAACAGAACAGTACACTTGACTTAGGGCCTTCCATTTCTGTACTGCGAGGGAATTGTCACCTCCTTAGCTGTCTGTCCATCCTAGAGACCTTTTAGCTATAGGCACCTGTACCATCAAAGACTTCCTGTCATCTTGGTTCCTTGGGGCAGGATGTTGTGGGGGGGAAGCAGTGGCTGCTTCTCGAGTGGATCTGAATTTTTTTTTCTGTGTCACAGTACACTTTTGCCTGGACCTGAGCTTGCTAGGGAGATTCTGTAGTTTTCTGAATTTCTGTGGCTTTGATAAAAGAGGAAGTTCCTACAGGTAAGGTGTTGGAGAAATTCTAGGACGTGTGGAAGCTTCTACATTTCACATGCAGATTTCTGCTGTCTTGTTGCTCTTCCTCTCATTCTTTTTTTCAAGTATCTTGCGTTTCACCTGTTGCTGAGGCAGTCTTTGTAGCCCTGATAATCACTCTGGAAATGTATTTTATAGAGCTGTTAGTTTTAATATTTTTTTAATGTATATACACACACACACAACTAGCAGACACTTCATGCCTCCTTTACCCGCACAGATTCTTAGATATGTAGAGGAGGGCCCTGCAGAGCAGAGCCTACATCCTTTACCATCACTAGATCCATGTTACACAATTCATGTCATAAATGGATCGAACTTCATTTTGAGGGTTGTTAGCTTTTTTTGGCCCTAGCGTTCTGATAGGAGGCTCTTCTACAGCTTTGCTGTTCTGATGATTCGAAAGCCTCTTCTCACTTCTAACTGCATTCACGATCAGTTATTTCACTTGCTTCTTTAAATGTTGGTTATAAAATCTCCTTGGACTGAAAATGAAGAGACTGGTATTGTATTTTGTGATAACTGAACTAACATACTGAGCTCCGTTCTCTGACTCATGGTTTAGCACTGTAGCATATCTGTTGTAGATGGTGTGCGCTGATAGAAACATAATAGCTTGGGCTGTTAGTCACGAGGAGTTAATTGTCTAATTTCTTGAATGTAAAGGGTTGTGAATTATTCTTCATACTCTTATCTGAAGTCTCATCTAGGTATGTTTCGTTCTCGGCAACAACTGAGCTCTTCAGAGACTAAAAGTATTAGGGTGTGTACTTTTATGAAGAAATTGTGGGGCTTATTTTACAGCAGCTTAATCTTACAGTTTAGCCTCGTTGCACTGTTCATTTGGAAGGATCCCCAGGTGTTTTAAACACTATTGGGAACCGTTTTGCTTATTACTGAAATCCAGCCACTTCTTGTGTGGAATCTGACAGCTGTTTAATGGTGCTCAGCCATGCTAAGCAGATCAGAACAGAAAGTGAAGAATACCATACCTGATTGAAACACTCGGAGGGATTTTAGGTACAGATAATATAATTATCTGCATTGGAATTGGGTCAAACAGCTCTATTCCTGTAGAAAATTACTAGATAAGTTCAGTGGCAGTGTATGGTCAAGAAATTGGTTTGAAATACCTTCCTGAAAATGGTACCCCCAGCAGTGAGATAATCGAAGATCCTGCTGCTTGCCCTATTGTGCTCACCAGTTGCGGTATGATCAATGTTTTCTTCAGGTATTTCTAGATGTATTAATTGTTTGGTCCCATGCCGGTATGTGAAATCTTACAAACCAGGGGCGATAACTGGGATGTAGCAGGTCTTGCTTTGTAAAGCAGATTCCTGTACAGTTGCGTTCTTTAAATAGTGAGTTGCACTGCTGTATGTGAAATGTACTTATATTAACAGAGGTTTTAAAACGGTTGTAGTGGATCTGTTGGCACTAAGCTAGTAGGGGATGGGGGAGGTGAGTGTCACAGTCTTTTCTTTTGAGGATATTGGGGAGTGTGGGGAAAACCTATAGCTCTTTTCCAGTTGTCTTCAATTTCACTTCCCATATAATCTAGCAAAACAGAATATTAACAGAAGATCTGTAAAGGAACAAAAGTAAAAATTCATGATCAACTGAATGTACATAAATGTTCCAGTAATCATGACCAACTGCAGAGTCTTTCATTTGTAATTTAATCTAATAATTTCCATGCACTTCTAAAGGAACGCACTGTGAAGCTGGCAACTTCTGAGAAATTGCTGTGCTGTTACAAACAGCATTTGGGCTGGCATTATAACAGCATGATAGATGGCAAGATGGGAGAACAAAGTTAGCAGTTGAAACTGAGCTGAGAGAAAATGCTAGCAGAATGTGAGAAAACGGAGCTGGATTATGATAACCTCCCTTGTAGAATCAAATTAAACCTTTTTAAAGGTTTTATTGATTTTTAGTTTGTAGTTGTACTATGTATTTACCTCACATGGGTACATGAGATTAATGAGGCAGGTGTAGTAATCACAGAGTGAAAAACTGTGGTGCTGCTGTTCTTTTGAAATGTTTCATTTTGTACAGACTGTGGGGTATTTACGGCATTAATTGACAATATGTCTGTATGCTTTAGTTCTGCAACTGTTCAAATGGATTTAAGTGTTTAATATACAGAAGCGATAGACATGAAAACTCCTGAACACCCAGAAGGAGGTTGAACAGAGCGCCCCCCCTTTTTTTATTACTTGCATAAAAATCCTTAGAAAGCGCATGCTCGTCCAAAGAGGTGGTTTGTATGAAGAGTGGTGAATATATGGCCAAGACGACTGCAGCTGGCTTTGAAAATATGGCTGAAAGAATACAAAATGAAAACAAAAAAAAAAATATCAAAAAACAGAGGTAGACCATTTGGCATAAGTGCTATCAAGTATGCATCCAATAGCATTGCCAACCCCTCACATATGCGACAGGCATCTCTTTTTCCATAGTTATGTAGAAGTGTATGCCATACACTTTGGAAATATATGCAAAACTGTAGGATACCATGGGAGAGACTTAAATTATGTATTAAGTCAAAATTGACTATTTTGGCACTGAAGCAAGGTCTGTTAGATAAAGTCAAGGGTAAAACCAAGGCCAAGGCTTGCGAAATACAGATTATAGGTTTTATTTTCTTCCTGTCGTGGAAGTGTGAGAATACTTTAAAGTAGGATTTCCCCTCATAGTTTCTTTTCAAAGGTAGAAGTGGGGAAAAAATGCCTTTTTATGAACCGATAGATGACTTTGCCAAAGTCCGTACCAAATGTAAATCAGAGGGCTGTACTGTGTTACATCTGTTAACTAAGGGCAGAGAGGTAAGGTTTAAACTATTCCTTTGACAGAATTCTTGAACTTTGATAAGACAGGCTAAAATACAGCTTTTCTTAATACTTTACTTGAAGTCAAAAACTGTCAGCATAAAGCGTCCTCTAAATCCTGTGTATATTAAAAAACAAAATAAAATGAAACCAATCTCAAAGGAAACTAGGGCATATCAAAAACCTTTTTTCTCTCTGCATCATAGTTCATTTGTGTAATCTTCAAGAGAAGTTTTGTTAGTCATTTATGTTGTCATTATAGAAGTTAGGAAGGGCCCTTTACTGCCTGGGTTGTTACAGAGAGGCCTTTTAAAAATTCTAATGAAATATACTCTGAACTATTAACATCTGACATTGAGTCATAGTGTTTCTGAGATAGTACACATAAAAGTAACTCTGTTAGGAAAAGCAACTCTTTCCAGGGTTGATGCTTGGAGGAATAATGGATGAAGAAATACGTAGTGGTGGTGTACTTGAATTCTCTAAGCACTTTTGCGCATCTGTCAATGGCCAGCCAGTCTTTACACATTGAGAGTCTTTAAAACAAACAAACCAGTGAGTCATTTCTACAGTTTTCATTACCATTCAACACTCTTGACATTTGTAATGGTATATTATTTTCTGCTAAAATCAGGTGTATTTTTAAAAACTGAAATAATCTGATTTTCATGAGCATGAATCTGCAAGAGATCAGATTAAGGGCAGTCATATGTTAGCAGCATGAAAGCTACCCTTGGCTATTAGAAGAGTTCTGCTCTACTGGCAGAAGAGACTTGATCCTGTGACAGTTTATATGTGCATTTAATACTAAGCGTTGTGAATGGTTCTGTTGGTGTCAGTGATACTACTTTGCTGTACAGAGCTAGGGGTGTAACGCGTAGTAAAGATCAAGGGAGGACTGCTAGTAATCCAGAACTGCACTGTGAAATTGTTTAAGAAAATTATGAAATTCCAATACCAATGAAAATTACTTTGGAAAAAAAAGATGAATTAACTCTTGTTTCTAGGGTAGGTAGGCCTGGGTGAGTAGTTGTAATTCCTTTGGCAGGTACATTGTTACTCTGCTATAATTTTGCTTGCGGGATCATACTGGGGCTCTGTTGCTGGAGAAAAATTTTTATCCATACTTAAGAACACCTGTTAGGAGATAAGTAAGAATTTCCTTGTGTACAGAACGTGAGTTGCACTTGTCTATTGCTGTATATGGAATATGTTTGCTAAGATTACTTAAAATTTTAGTTTTTAATTGCTGAAATCCTAGCTCTATTCTTATAACAATCGAGAGAAGAAGGGACGGAAAGGGGAACAAATTGTAGGGACTTACCTGCAGAAAATCTAGAAAGCTGACTGTTGAGGTGACCTGGCTTATTGGTATTTATCTGTCTAGATTTTGGCTAGTTGTCAAAATCTGTTTATGCTGTCTTGCCTGCTTCTAACAGGGTTTGACCACAACTGAATTTTCTTCCCTTTTTTGTTCTCTGAGTAAATTACACTATACTACTTCACCTCTTTTTAGAGATTCCTGGCTGTAGTTCGTGAGAAGTTGTAGTTGTCAATTTTTTTGACCATAGTCCCCCACTGAAATTACCATGCTAGGTCAGCAGTGTCCCAGAGATGGTCTGGTGTGACTAATAGTGTAATATCCAAAGCTATGCAAAAGAACAAAGGAAGAAATTTTCTTTTTAAAAGGGAAGCACAATCCTTCCAAAATTCTAGCTAGTCGTTAACTTTCAACAGCAGTGCTTGCATCTCTTAGAAAAGGGCTCAAGGAGTTCTGTCACTAAAATCTTTGGTTTCAGTTCTCCAAAGAACGCACCCCCATATAACATTAACCTTAGAGAAGATGAGGACAAAAGATTCTGGACGAAGCCAGGATCAACAGAGCAGCTAGGTTTACGGATAGCCACGAGCTTCCATTTAGCAGGGTGTATTTAGTCCCAGTACTGGGCTTCTCTGTTCTAGCCATGTGCTGAAATGGCTGACTGGTGTTCCCAAGTCCACCTTCCTGTTGTTTTCAGCCCAGTTTAGAGACTGTAGAAATGGCTTGTCACAGATCTCTGCAATTGGCAGGTCTCCTCTGAATTTCTTCCGCGTATCCTTTCTTTTCTTTTTCCACAGCAGAGGTTCAAAGCAGAATGTCTTCAGGGATTTGAGAGCAAATGATCACAAGTGGCGAGGTGGGGACTCGTGCCAGTATACTGAAAATATTTTGTTGCATTGCTTTTCTCTGCACACAGCAGAACGCACGCTGGAAGCAAACTCGGCTCTGGAAAGGCAGCAATAGAAAATGCAAAAACAAACCCAGAAAGGAAGTAAATGAAGCCAAAGGGGGAGCAGGGTAGTTTTGGGTAATGAACAGTAAAAGGAAGATGTGGCACTTAAGGAAGAAGTGTAATGAAAGGGCACAAAGGAAAGATGACTGATTTGGAGAATGGTCTGAAAAAAAAGCCCATTCAGAAAAGGACTGGAGTAGTGGGGGAAGCTACAGTGTCTACTGAGGGGAGGGGAATTTACTGCTTTACTGCCTCTGGACAATTCATATATTAATATTCTGTGATCTTGTCTTTACTATGGAATGTAATAAAATGTATTTTAGTGCATGGTGGGGTCTCAAACAGTTGTCTGTCACAGATTTGCTTTAGCATCCTATTGTTTCCAATGAGCTCTGACTAAATGCTTTTGCCATAGATGTTGTGCTAATGTGTTATATGAATTATTTGTCTTATCTCAGTGCTGTGAAATTAGAAGCCCTTTCCCACACTGTGTTAAGCAGATTAAAATGAAAGCCTGTTTTTATGGTCCAGGAACAGTGCAAATATTTAAAAAAAAAAAAAAAAGTTGTGATCTAAGTGGGGTGCTGCGAGGAAGCTTTATGAAGCAAATGCATTTTGTAACCTAAATGGTGAGCTAAGTTCCAAGCTTCCCTTGAAAAGGTTTATATTGTTTTCCCTGGTGCCTTAAATCAAGGGAAAGAGCTTGGGACTGGTAGTTTCTAAGATACCTTTTGTTGTTGATGTCTTTTGAAATTAACTTCCTAGGCAGCTGTGCAGTTCCTTCTTCAAAACCTTGTCAGTGACTAAAGGGCTACATTTACTTTCTGGTAGGCAGTCCTGGGACAGATTTTGGGCTGTTCTGAAAAGCCCTAAACATCATATTAGAGGCTACTACCAGCTATTTTTTGTTTGTAAGAGAAATAGCTTTAAAAAGTAGTCAAGTGATAGCTTTGCAGAGGTACACATGAAATTCAGGATTCATGTTACTCTGGCTCTTGAATTCCTGTCTTGTGTATCGGTCCCTGCTACCTTATGGGTAGAATATATTTTAGTTACAGCAGTATTTTACTTCTACGGACTCTAATCTTACTGTCATAATGTTCCAAGATACTTTGTATGATAACTACTCTTCTGCCTGTGTGTTATTTGTCACATGAAGTCTAAAGCTGTAATGAATTTATTGCAGACATGACATATGCTTAAGATAAAAGGAGTATCTTACTGTGTTTGAGCGATAGCTTAATTAAGACATCACGTGTTATTGTAATAGATGTTTGGGAGGGGACAGAGTAATGGTATCATGTCAGAGTAAGCATTGTACTTTTTCTGAACTTGGTTCCTATTTCTGTAGCTTTCTCATTCATTTCTCTTATTTCCCTACATGTATGGAGGTTAAAGCTGAGATGCATTGAGTTTCAAATCACGAGGACAGAAAAAAGCAGGAGATACAAGAGAGTTGTTCCATTACTTCCCTGTCCGTGGAGTAAATTAGCAGCACCAGGCCACTGAAGTGCCATAGAAGGTACTTCAAGGTATGACCTTTTAGGCATTTACTTCCTACAGAAGGAAGGGGTAGGCAGAAGTCTGGCATTTTTCCCTCTGTCAGTGTCCGAGCAGGAAGCAGCAGCTGTGCCTAAATGGCCTTCCTTCTTTATTGTCCAGCATCTACTCTAGGTGTCCTTTCGTAAGACTAGCTCTATGCAACCAGGTGTCCCTGGGATACCTGTGTGTTTTGTTGGCACAAGAAACGACTCTGTCACTGATACTACAGTCTAAACTACTGGTGTGGATGCAGCTGTGCCAGCAGAAGGGAGCATTTATCGGTTTATAGTTTGTTTGAGGGAAGACTGCAGCAATGTCAGCATAATTATTTTTTTTTCTCTTAGCAATTGTCCTCTGTCAAGCTATAGCTTGTCATGCTGGAGATAGTGAGGGCTGGGGAGGAGGGCAACATGTTTTGGTCATAGCTGTGTTAGCAGAGGCTCTGCTATATATGCAGTGCTTAGTCTTCAGGAGATTGTAGGGATATCTCTCTGGTTAGCCCTTATCAAGTGACAATTATACCACTACTGGTCAGTGGAGTTACCTAGTTTAATTTATATGAAAGATCCCCCTGCAAACTGTACACTACAGTTCTGTGGTGTTCTACAGAAAGATTTTGCATTATATTATGTGTTAAAACTTTATAGGAAAATAGATAAATGGCGGTGGTGGTGGGGAAGCAGTATTCCTTCTTTTGGTATAAATTCTTACCTGTTGTGAGCACTTTTTCAGCATATCTTGACCAGACCAGTGCAGAGGAACTTGGTTTTAGTCTCTCTCATGTAGTGTCTTGATTACTGCAACCACATTTAAGTGTAAATGTAAGCAGTTGAAGTTTGTGTAATGCTGACACTTCTGTGTGTGATATTTCTCTGGAAAAGTAAATATTTCTACATTACTGTTTTCCAGTGTAATGTTTTCTCTGTAAACACATTGCTTTTGATTTGCATTTCTTTTTCATATTTGTCCAATGTGCTTTGTTTTAAGCAGAGAGGCCTGTAACTGCTGGACATTACTGAGAAAAAAAGCTATAGACATAAACCAAGAACATATGGGAATAATTAGGCTATCCTAAAGTTAAGGCTCTTGAAATTTTTGATATCTGTAAATAAGCTAACTTAAATTTAAATAAATCATATCATGTAGCTCTTCTGCGTGACTTCCACCAGCCTTTATTAAGGACTAAGCAGTCTACTTGCCTCCTCTTAGAGGTTACACTTTTATTTGTAATTTGTCTTCAAATGTGCAGTTAATAGTAATATGGCAATCAGTCAGTTTTGCAGAACCGGGTAAGCTTCTAGCACTATGGAGAGGTTTCTAATACAACATAAAAACCCACTATTCAAGGCACTGCCATAATAAGTAGCCTCTTCACATTCTCCTTAAGGACAATTTGGAAGAAAAATAAATTCTTTTCAGTGGCACAGATGTGGTTATAAATTTGTTTTTTATCACTGGTTAAATTTGCTCATGAATATTCCAAATGGGAAGGTGTCTCTTCCTTCAGATTTGTTTAAAACTTCACATAGTGAAACTGGAAGGATGTAGTACAAGTGTGATGTGCTTTCTTGAATTGTACTTTTTTTTTTTTGTCCGGATACAAGTGTCCATGGAGTTACTGTGGTCAAGAGTGGGACAGGGTTCTGAAACATTCATGCTGTGTATGTTGGTTTTGTTTTTTTTTTTCCCAAGAAGTTAACTCAGTTTGTCGTCTCAGGTAAGAGTTCTTACTGTGGCCATTGAGTTATCAAGGGGGGAAAAGTCTTGCAGGTAAGCATAAAAGCAACAAACACAAACTCTTAATTCCTTGGTAGGAGTGTTTCATGTGGTTTAGTCTACCTGATCAAATCTGTACTTAAAAATTGAAAGGGATGATTGGGCTTTAAAACTCCCTTTGTCTAGAACTACCTTCTCCTTTGGACACAAGGGAAAACACTTATTTCTCTTCCACACTCCCCTTGCCAAGTTCAGCCGTAGCATGTGTGAGGTGACCGCAGTCACTGTGTGACACTGCCTGACATATTATAGCCAGGGGCAGGTATTAGCAAGAGTGAGTATCTCCTGGCTTGGCAGTGCTAGGGAACAAAAGGGTGCTGGGAGGGCTCTGGTTTGATGGCCACATCAAATGCTACTGCAGGTTCTGAGCTTAAAATGCAAGCGTTTGTTCAATGTAAGTCGATGATACCAACCATCAAAGACTGTTTAATGTGAACTGGAGTTTCAGATCTGGGATGTGAAAAGGATTGAAATACAGTATGTTATGTAACTTTAGGTTGCTAATATGCGGTTGTATTACAGAGAAGGATTAAGGGCAAGTTTTATCCAAAGGCATTTTCAGGAACTGGAGATATCCAAAATATTGTTAGTCATCCTTTCAGCTTTTTATTAATAGTATCTTGCTGAGACAGGTAATTGTTAAAATTGCTAAGGAAGGCTGGTTGGTAGTTAAAGTACGAAGTTGTATTAAAGTGAACTCGCCAGCAAAGGGGAGATAGGTCACTGCCATTGGTTTTAGCCAGGGAAACAATCCTGATGCCTGCTTTTGGTTCGTATGTTCAGGGGGTACTGGAGAAACCTATGTTTGACAGACTTCAGAGTAACAAGGAGTTTGACTACAACCAGTTAAATTATTCAGACAAAAGAAATAACTAGTAAAATTCAGAAACATGCTAGCACAGGGAAGAGAGAACCAAAAGAAGAGATGATTGACGTCTTATGGATCTTCTTTCGTATTGGGAAATGCATTATCAGTGCATTTGGAATTGTGTATTCTGGATGCAACAACATCTGTACATGTCTGGTGAGAAGGGACAAAGTATCCTCTAACAAAAGAAGAGGGTCAGATTTGCTTGCAGCAATTGATGCAGATGGATTCTCTGTCAGAGACCTAATGCTGAGATCCTTCTGGGAGAACCAAGCTGGAAGTCTTCCCTCAGAGTATAAGAGAACTGGTAAAAACATTAAAACAAAACCGTACAGGTTTCTGCTGCCTCCTTCCTAGTTCTCAGCTTAGATAAACAAATTCGGAATACTGATAATGCCAGCTGTCTGCCTTGAGAGGACAGGAGATTTGTGTACCCTTCAGAAGCTGGAGACAAGATGGAATCCCAGCCATCGATAAGCTATGGACTTTTGTCACATCAAAACCCAAAGCGGCAATTAACAAAACTGAATGCTGCACTGTGTGTGGTGCACCACATTTCAAACAGATCAAATTCAGCAGTAGGATTGAATTAAGCTTTTCTTCCAGAAATCAGCCCAAGTAACAACAAAAAAATTTAATCATCATATGAAGACCTTGCATGGAGGTGTCACTCAAATCCTGTTAATAATGTAGTGACTCTCCATTAATTCCTGTCACTGTTATGTCAGTTGATTTTCAGCTACTTGTTTCATCATGATTTTGCCAGTTATGTTGAAGACCCTTTTTATATTCAGCTATGAAAAAAATGGTTTATGTTTCTGTTGACTCTCTAATTATTGCAACTTTCCTGAGACCACTCATGTCCTGAATTAAAATTCACATTTTAGGAGTAGAAATCTCTCTTGAAATTCTGTTTCCTTACCTCCTCAATATATACATGTTGTCCTTTTGAAGTAGATTGTACTGCTTCCCAAGAGACTAGGAAGGCTTCTGCTCTTCTTTCTGTTTGAATCTTGCTAGTGCAAGTGTTACCAAGATATTATGTGTTAAATCTGCAGTGAAACAACATTGATTTCTTTCACTCTTTTCTGTATGGTATAAAGAAGCAGAAGAGGTTTTACTCTTAGCATCTATCACACCCAAGTGGGCATGGGAGTTTCTTTTCTAACACAAGAATTACTTGTAAAAATACTTTTATATTTATTCAAACTAGCAGCTTGTTTAAGCTTTCATTTCCAAGCTAAACAGATTTCTGAAGAGCTCTCCTTCCAATATGAAGATGGTGGGAGCTGCTAGATATTAAAATTTAAGTGAAATATTCATATTCCTAGAGGAAAGGTGCATCCTCAGAAAAAAATGAGCATCTGCTTAATTGATAGTGACACATGTGCTGTATTTGCTTTCAGTGAACAGTTGTGAAAATTCATCTCCCCTTATGGGTCTGTGCGATTTTGAAACTCTGACCCCTTTGAATATAAGCTTTTTTCATAAATGGGATCAGTAAGTTTTTCTAAATTTGAGATTTAATGCCAGTTAGGAAGATGGAGGTGCTAAAGCTAGTATTATGGTGTAATTAACCAGCCAGTAAAACATCCTGAATGTGAAGGTTTCATTCAAAGTGTTTAACAAGAAGCTTTATCAAGCAATTCTAAAATAGCAAAGGAAGGTTTTAGATAACAGCAAATGCAGGGGATGTAGTGTCCTATTAGCAGAGATCATCTCCCAGGCTGATTTTTTTTTTTTTATTGACAGAATTATAACAAATGATGAACTGCTGGGATCAACATGTTGCAATGACCAATTAATGGAAACAAGGAGATGATTTTTTTTTTTTTCTCAGAAAATTGATATGGTGAACAACCAGAGCAGATGCAGGTATGCTCATAAATTGCAAAATTGATGCACTGAAATACTGCTTCTGAAAGATAAACAGCTGGGAACGAGTTTGAGGAAGTGTTGATTTTTGTCTTAGTAAGATAAGTACTGACAATCAAACTAATAAAAATAATGTTCCAGTAGATTATTATTTTACTGACTTGTATGCTTTGTGTGTTGAAAGGGTAATGAAATTGAGGTCTCCTTCCACTGAGAATTAATAAGCTGTGTTTCATTTGTGCCTTATGTTGGAGTAACTTTGTTTTACTATTTTCCTTTTTCTCTGTGCTGCTTCTGCTCCAGCCTTCTCAGTCTCTCGCCTGTAGGTATTTCTCACTTATTTATTCCTTATATATCTTATTCCTCATTTATAGCCAAGTGTTTTTCATGGCGAGTAAACTTCGTGATAGCTTAATGAAATTTAGCTTTGCTCATTGCTGTCCTAACAACCTTCCTTCTGGTTAGACAAAATTAAGCTCCAGTCTCTTTGAAGACATTTTTGCTTGCAGATTTGACAAGTAACTTTAGCTGATTGCTGAAAACAAGCTAAGATTATGGGCTGGCAGTAGTCACTACCAAGTCTGCATGTTAAAGAGGCAGTATCTGGTATTTGCTGGGAAAAGAGCCCCTGTTACAGCTAGTACTTTGGTACAGGGAGCTGCTATCCCAGCCATGCTTTCAGAGGTAGCATGACCAGAGTTTTTTTTGTCATGAGGCTTATTACCAATGCTTTTATTTTGGTTTTCTTCTGTTTGTAAGACTCAGCCTGAGGGAAAGGAACGTGTTTCGTGAAATACTCTGAAGCTTAATTGCATAGGTTAGCTGAGAGCTGACCACGGAGCCCTGCAGGTGTAGTCTACATGTATGCCCTTGGCTCACTGGAAATGGCGATAAACATACGCAGAGGTTTAAATGGCTCTCGGAATGTTTCCTACATAACCCTTCACTTTTAAATCAACTTATTTAGAGTTTGTAAAAAGTAAAAGTAGTGCCAGGTTTTTTGTTTGCTTTCGACTTAGTGATGCTGGATATGTGATCGCTATTATGTGGTATGAAATAGTCACGCAATGCAAATAACAGTCTTGCCAAACAAGCAGAATCAAATTCGTGGGCTCCTAAAGGCAAAAAGAACAATATTCCTAGAATTAGTTGCTGAAAGAGAACTGCGTTGCTGCTGTTGTCATTGATATCCTACACAGTCAAAACTGTGGCATTGTAATGTATGCAAAAGGAATTTTTGGAGGGAGGACACTTTGGCTATTACTTAGTCACTTGCTTTAAATGACACAGTAATAGCTATAACTTAAACATTGAATGTAGGCTCTGTTTCTTCCCCAGAGAGGTTTATGTATGGAATCTTGAAGAACTTGTACTTTTTATGGCAGATAAGGCTGCCAGTTTCTAACCTAAAGTATAAAGAGTTACTCTCTCCAGGAGTGATTAGTGCTCTTCAATTTAGATTTGATAAGTAAGAGAGAGGATATTTTGATGCCTACATCAGATTTCCCCTTGATCCGTATGTGGAGGTTATGTGTGTGCCAATGACGCTAAAGAGTTCTGGTGGTAATGTGGAAAAATCCCAGTGGCATCCCAAGTAGATCTTGTCTCTGGAAGCACAAATCCTGAAGAGCAAGTGGAAGCTGCTGAGGAAAGGATTATGAAAATATTGTTTGTGTGACAGCTGATTAATGGGCAAATTAAGTAAATGCATAATACGGACTGGGAAAGAACAGAAGATGGGAGAAACCTGTTCCAAGAGGTTTCTGATGCCTGGAAACCAGATGACCGAGTAATGTACTCTACAGGTTTTGAGATTTCTTCAAATATTTAATGAGAATAGTTACTTTAAGCCATGGTGGAATAATATGCATGCTGACTCTCAACTGCATTATTTTGTGTCTTAAGTCCAACAACATAAAGCGCTGTGGTGGAAGATGTTTACCTAGTTTGCTCACAAAGTCTAACTTAGCTGTTCTGATCCTCAGTTATTCTGTAGTGGCCATGAAGCTGCAGCCATTTTCCTCACAAACAGGCGAGTAAGGTCTGCATTACCTGTTGTCATCTGGTTTCCCTTTCTCAGTTGTCTGAAAAGCATGAGAAGGGAAGGGGCAGGTCTCCAAGGTTGATAAGCGCTATTGTGTTTCACTTTCCACAGTGATAGCTACTGTAGGGCGTTCTAATACTACTTGTCTTCAGGTGTGCAATATTGAGACCTCTTACTAATCCAAATTACAGAACATGGAGTAGCCATCTCGTGTAGGATTCATCTAATAATACGTAGATACTTGCATAGTAGATATGTATATCTAAGTTCTTCAAAGTGCCCCTTATTGTCTAACATAAAGAAGTGGGCATTTTTAGGGGATGATATAGGAGGGCAACTCTTTTGAAGATTGTCTGAATTAAGTTGGGGAGTCACCCTGAGTTTACCTGTTTCTGTCTTTTAAACAATAAAAATTCTGTACAGCAGGCCTAGTGTGTTAGAGTACAGCAAATTCACATGTCAACACCATGGGTGCTTAAAGCTAGGAGTGGGAAAGGAATCCATCTCACCAGCATGGTTTACAGGTAAGAATTAGAGGTGGTAAGTTTATTTAGGGTGTATTTCCCCCACTTACAACTTCTAGAACAAAGATAAATTGAGACCAAGTGATGTGTCTCTACGTTTTACTTCTAACCAGCATTTAAAAAATTAATTGTTGTGAGGCTGAGTATTGCATCTTTGTGTATTTAAATGGCACAATTTTCAAATTGCAGAGCGTGGCTGTCAACCCAGTGAAGCTGAACGTGATTTTACTGAGAGATATGCAGCCCTGTGTACTTCTTAATGCAGGAAGAGTCCTTCCTCATGACTGTTGCATTCTTTACAGGCTTAATGCAGCAATCAGAAAAGTCATACTCATAATTCATTATGAGCAGGAAAAAAAAAACAGTCAAAGCTGTTGAGAATAGGTGGCCCACTGCTGTTAGTCTGTTTCAGATCTAATGCAACTATTGTTATAAACTGAGACCTTTTCAAATTCATTTTATTCAAGCACTATGTAATATTCTTCATCTTCAAGTAATTTACGTCTGCCACCGACTGGGAAATATTTCAGATTGAATGGAGATGCACTTCCAGCTCTATGTATGGAATATCATTTAAATTTTTATGGCTGATTCTAGGGCCTAAATATGCTTTCATGCGCACTTATGAAGCTGCTGTCAGAATCTACATATTGCATAACTGAGGGTAGAATTTGGCCCTTTATACCACTATATTGTTTAAAAAAACAAACCAAACCAAACACAAACCAAAAAGCCCCAAACCCAGGAATCTCATGAAATTGTCATAATACATACTACATTTTAATAGCTGAAAATCTTTATTTAATTACAGTAATTTGAAATTTCACTTTTTATTTACACAGATTCCCCCCAGACATCCTCATTTTAGCTTCTTCTTTCTGACTTTCCAAAGAATCAATGATTTTACTCCAGAAACATTCATGGATCAATAGACTTTGAAGATTAGCAGGTCATGGCCAGGTACAAAATGCATGTTGTAAAACCCAGGCTCTTATATTTGATTGAATCCTTCCTCAAAAAAATGAGAGAAGGGGTAGGTAGCTTTGAACAACAGACCTCTTTGAATGGATTAATTCCTCGTGTATTTCAAAGGGTTGAGAATATACTGAAGAAACTACAAGTGTGGAATTAATTTTCAGTGACTTGAGAATTCAGCTAGCTGACAAATAGTTTTCTTAGATAAGCCAGGATGCTGAGGATTGAAGTTAAGACAGTGAAAAAGTCTGAAGAGGAGCACTGCACATTGAGTTAAGTTTTTTGTTTTTCCTGCCTTCCCACCTTCTGTTGTAAATGGAGTTGGACAGAAGTAGCTGCCTTATTACTTTGCCTTTTCAGTCACATTTTCCTGATTTCAGGGCTTTGTTTTCTGTGCAAGACTGAACACTAACAACTGTAACCCCAAATGAAGATAAATAGGGCTAATTTGTGTCTGCTAAGAGTGCTAAATTAATCTTTAACTCCTTTAACTCTTTAACTCAGTAACAGCTCCTGAAATGGTCTGTCTAGACTTTTTAGAGCAGCTTAACTAGATCCAAGTAGCATTTGAAGGTCTCTGATTGTATTCCATTGCTATGTTGCTTCACCTGCTTGTACATGAAAACAGTGAGGTTTAAAAAGGGTGGAGGCTTTGAAGTGGCAAATTAGTTAACCGTATGAACACAGAATTCCAAGTTCTGTTTGTTTCTTGTCAATAAACTAATCATAGGATGTTTCCATTCCTCTTCCTTTTTTACTCGCTTACCCTCTTAACCTCAAGTTTGTCATCTTCATATTCCCTTTCATTCTTCGTTCTTTCATGGGAGTTTCAATTTTAGATATGTTTCACCTCCTACCACTATTTTTTAATCCATCAGCTTTCGCCGTGTTTGACAGAAGGACAGATGTTTCAAAGATAATGATGTATCCCCGAGTTTTGTGAGAACAGGCATGCAGAAGAGGCTTAATTGCACGCAATTAAAGGAAAGTACTTATTATTAGACACTAGAGAATCCATATAGAGGATTGAATTTAAAAATGATTTCTCTGCAGAAAAAAAAATGCCAGTGGAATTCGTAATTGATAATAAGCATCAGACCCCTGTGAAATCTTATTTTAGTAGTGCCAGGCTCCTTGCTATATATGCATCAGGCTGCATTTATGATGGAGGCTCAGTAACATTATTTACATTAGTGGTAAATCTGGTTCTTCATCCACTGGCTTACTAACGTAAAGTAGTTAATTCTTTTACTACTGCAGCTAGAAAGGCTATGGACCCACAACAACCACTAGTCTTATATATGCACTCCAATTAGTAAATCACCTCACCAGGCCTGACCCACAGTACTGTTGGGAACTGAAAGAAAGTCTTCCCCAGGGTAATATTATCTGCTTTCTCTTCTTCTGGGATACTGCTGCCTTTTATTTTTATACTGTGATATAACATGGAAACTTGTATTTGGATCAGCATATCCACAGAAATTGATATTTTGGGGGCTTGCTGTATGGATTTAATCTGTTGTGAAAATGCTTTTGTTCTACTGCATTGTTATCAAAGACATTTTGTGGGCTTTCCCTCCTGCCTATCTTTAGGGAGAAGAGATTTGTCTCTGTAGTTGCGAGGTGCACATTGAATTTTTAGGGCCATTGACAGTTTAATTCAGGAATGATCTAATTAGGGATCCAGAGAACTGGATTCAACATATCCTTAAGTATTGGCTGTCCTGAGAGATGCTCTGGCAGATGGTTAGTTCAAAGTGAGTTTACCTTGGGCTCAGTTTCTTTAGACTGACAGCTTTTTTTACTCAATTAAATGAGACAACTGTCAAAAGAACAGACTCTGAGTTGATGCAAATAACTCTGCGGCACAGATAAAGCTTAAATGTGTTCCTTGAGTCAGCTGAAACTGTCAGGTGCTTTGAGTAACTAGTTCAGCCAGCCAGAAAGGCACACTGGCAAGTAGAAGAAAAGGTTGGGAGGTGCCTAAAAATAAAACACCACCAAGGTTTTTGTTACCTTTCTTCATTGATTTTGCTTTTTGTCACATACTAGTATGGCATGTTGGGAAATGTTCTTTGCTTTCACTCTTCTATTCATTTAAGGAATTCTTGATATGTTTGAATTATCCTCAGAAGTTTTTGTTGTTAATGTGCCCAAAGTCCTTAGGCTATGAAAGCAAGAAAATAATGAACTATTACGATGGAGCTGTCAGGCAGTCCCCAAAGTAACTGTCCTTTGCTCTGAGATTTCAGCTGTTTGCAAATAAATTAATATGTGTTCTTCCTGGCAATTTAGAAATCCCTATGAGATGTTTATAGCTAAAATCTAGACTGTGCTCTTCACCATCTCTTGTCCCTCAAGAAGAACTAAAGTAGCTCTTTCTGGTGCTGATGTCCCCGAGCAGGCAAGATCCTGCCTTTCTGTTCCCTCTATTCAGTCCCTGCAGCTTTGGTTTCCTCATGAATTACTAGATTTCAAGAACTTTGTGGGTAATGAGGAGGTCCTGCTGACGTTACCCTGCCATTTAGATGGTATCTTCTCTGCACCAGGTTTCATCCAAGGTAAACTGGAATTGAAACCGGTGAAAGTACACTAAATATTCTCATGGATGAAGCAGAAGCCACTTGTCTGCTGCTAACCTGAAAATGAGTTGTGGGCACCTTAAAAACCTGGATGTAACTGTGGAATAAGAACAGCAGACTCTGAAGGAAAAAAGCCAAAACCTGGGGTGCCTGTGGAGAAGACTGTGATATGTGGGTACCTGCTGGTGCACTTTGAAATGCAGAGTGCTCTAATGAAAACTTGTTAAGACTTTAATACATTTTTAATTAAGGAAAAAAAAAACACCACCAAATGCCCAAACTTTACTTTCCCCTTACCCTAGAAATTTCCCTCTTCAAGAAGAGGAGTGGGACAGGGCAGGGGGGAAGAGCAGTGTTCATCTCAAGAAAAAGCAGATGAACTGCTCTTATCGAACTACACAGCTTTTATAGTACTTTTTGTATGCCCTCAAACATGGACTCATGGGAGACTCATAACTTTCCAAAGCCTAAGATGATTAGAAATGTTAACAAACCATTGTGATTTTAAATTCTTAGGAAGTGAGCAAAAAGTCCTTTGTGAAAACCAGGTTTGACTCTCAGTATCTAGCAGAAAGACAGGGACCTCTGTTCGTGTGTTACTATAATCATGTCCCAAGAAGCATTTTATCAACACATTAGTAGACTTTGGCAACTTCCATTAGTTGGCTGATTGAGTGCTTTAATTTTCATTTCTCAAATGTATCAGAAACATGAAGTTTTCAAGTCCTACGTAGGAAACTTCTATGTTAGTACTTAGGTGTGAACCCGGGAATCAGAAAGTTAGTGTTCTACTTTGGGCACAGCTTCCTTGCCAGCTTTGCTCCCAGCTTCCTGAGCAACTGCTTCCAATCATCCCTCCTATAATTATGTATTACTCTATTTCTCCTACTGTCGTCACAGTGTAACTCATAGAGGAGTGTACAATACCGAGCTCACATAAAATAAGTGTAACCAGCACTTAAGGAGGTATATATTTAAAATTTCTTCCTGATTAGGACGGGCATTTTCAGGACTTCTGTTATTTGCTTGACATTTCAGCTTGATTCTGAAAGTAACATTGTGGTTTCAAGTAAAAAAGCCCAGTCCCATGAGTTGTGTAGGGGTTTTGCATTTTAAAAACATATATGTGTCACTTGATACATTTTAATGAACTTACTTGAAAGTCTTTTTAAAGTAGGAGCATTAAGCTCTAATTTCAAGTCTCAATGAAAATGCTGACTATAATGGAAGTTAAAGAGAAGTGATGAGAACATCAAAGGCCTTGTTATGTCTATTAGGAAACAAGATACAGAACTGTCTACAAGCCTAGAGGGAAAAGGGAACAGTGAAGCCAGGAGTAATTGGAAAGATGGGTGTGGCTTGGGGGTGTCATCAACAGGTATTGAATGTATGAGGAGTGTCTGAGTTGATATAACGTTGTAGGTGGGCAGGGCTTCTGATGCCAAGCTTGTATACAAAGGTTAACAGCTAGCTACTATCACTTATTTTTTTGTGGTTGAAAGATCATTTTTTAGTTCACTTGTTAATGGGAAAATTGTTGATTTAATACTACAACTGGGGGATAAATATTTAAAGCCAATGCATTTGTCTGGCACAGCTACTTTAAAGTGCTGCAAAGGAATGGTTCTGGTAATAAAAGTATATAATTCTTCTAGCAAATGTTGGTGGAAGAGATTCATATGTACCTTCATGGGAACATAACTTACGGGTTGAAGAAACTGAAGAGTAGCTGGTCCAACAGAATTCTGAGCTCCTTCCTCTATTGTTATCACTGAAGATTCACTTTTACTTTGTAGATACATATTTTTGAAGGGGAGAAACAGTGAAAGTGAAAATAAAGAAAGCATTGTCATTCATTGTCGGTCTTAACCTTTGAATTTTCTTAGTACTCTGCAGTACTGTATAGCCAGGTCTGTGTCAGACAAGTTTTGAGCCTGTAGGATTGGTTTGGCCAAAGCTGCGCCATCTGCTAACTGCTGAAAAGTACTTTGGCCAGCTGCTTTTATCTCTAGTGAAGAGATCTGTGGATCTAGAATGCTATAGCACCTAGACCTTTAGCCACTTATCAGTCTGATTATTATGCAAGTTTGTTAAATTTTATTTATAGAAGTTATGCCTTTGAGCAATTGATGGGGCTCTCAAATTTCTTTCTGGGATTTCCTGAAGAAGAAGAAGAAGAAGAAAAAGTTGTGCAATGTGTAAGCAATGAATCTACTGGCGTGGAAGGGGTTGAACTTGGCCAGTGATGCACTGTGTAGGTGATGTGGGCATGCTCAGTTGGATCCCTTTGGCTGTTGGGCTGTCCAGCAGCTTACTTGGGCTGTCAGAACTACTTTCTTGGCTGGCTTGTAGAATGTCTAGAAATCCCTGGTAAGTTCTGTAAATCCTGCTTTTCAGCCCCAACAAGATTTGTAGTTGGAAGAAAGCGAACGTGTCTTTTTCATAAACCAAACAGTACATACCTGTTTATAAATGTATCGGATAGTATATGCTTTTCTTAATTTTATAAAACTATTGATTTTTTTCTTCACCACTCCCCCTTCTTTTTTCAGTTCTCATCCTATTGCAATCTGTTGTACTTTGCTTATGAACAGCATTATTTCGATGAGTTTCAAGAGACGTTCTAATGTGCTTGTCTTTTAAATGTGTTAAAACATCTGTGGATGTCGCTTCTGTACACGCTTTCATCATGTCACAATCAGATTCTTAGCTTGTAAGGTTTCAGCATATTTGCTTTAAATGCTTTTCCTTTGGAATAGAATAATCTACAAAAAGCTTTGACACATTCTATCCCTAACCTGTGAACTGGAGTATAAATTGTCATCAGGAGGTAATCCAGTGAAAGTCAATATGATCTTCTTTCCCTTTGCAATGTTCTCAGTTGTTTAAGTTTGAAAACAAATTTCTGTTTAGAAAGTGAAAATTGTTCTGGCAATGACAGAAGTCGGGTTTTATTCTCCAGTAAGTGCAAGCATTTTCCAGTGAAACCTGAAGGTATTTTCTAGACAGAAGTCAGTGTGACCTCTGGGCTCTGGACCCAGTCAGGAGGTGGCACAGTTATGCCTGTAGAGCAGCGGAGGAAATCTGTGGTGGTAGAAGTATCTCTTCAGCTAAACAAAGCTCTTGAGCTGTGTGAAATGGAGGGGGGAGGCAAAAAAAAAAAAAAAAAAAAAAAGGCAACGTTGTGGTATTTCAAATTTATTAGAATGATGTATGTAAACGCCCTAAAATGAGACTATAATCAGGCTCAAGGAGTCTTTTCTAGAAGTACTTCAATTCTGAGCTATTAATGTATTTATTGCTATACCTTTTCATGTTTATTTTCAGGTGTTAGTTGTTTGCGCTATGTTTTTGTTACCTGACACTGTTCTGATGTCTGTGCTTATTCACCAGTTTCAGCTAAAGGTAACTCAGTAACTTGCCTGTTGATAAATGATAGAAGGAGGAAAACAGATTCACAGCTTAATGTTAACTGATAGTCCTAGGGAAGCGCTAATTGCAAGTGCTAAAACAGTTTCATAACAGTGCTAATAATACACTCTATTCTTATTATAAGGCTCCCTGTTATGATTTCATCACGGTACGAGCACGTGCACTTTGGCTCCTCACTGCATTAAACCCTGGAACTGTCTGTTGCTGGTGCCTGCTGTCTGCATGCGGAGGAGAAGGGAGCTGGCTCTGTCACTGAGCAGCCGTGCTTTCCTCATGATTTGTTGTTCTTGAGCTCGCTGTTGCAGTGGCTGTTACCACCAGGTTTCTGTAACAGGCAGACTGGGGCCTTGATGTGGGAGTGATGCATCTCATTATTTCTGTACAAGAAGGAAACCAAAAAGGGCCCTGTGTCTTTAAATTCCTATTATTTCACATGGTCTGCCTGGCGATAGACCTCTGTCCTAAACCTGCAGAGTTAAATTTACCCAGAATGACAACTGTATACTCAGGGTTTAGTTACATAACAGCAGTTGCTGTGTTTCACGTTGCACTAATCCAAACACAGTGATAAAGCAGGCCATGAAAAAGCTGGCTGTTTTTGGCATGTTACACAGGCAGGAGGATAAAGAGCTTTTTAATTTTCTTTTCTCCGTTGCTGAAACTACTCTCCGACTCGGGTATTTGGCCATCCGGTGGCTTATTTAGTGCTTTAACTGATGTGTTGGCAAATAATGTTGTTTGTTGCACAACTGTAAGTTGTGCAGATGGGTGAGAAGATGGTTGTGTTTGTAACTAACATGCATACACTGCTGGATGCGTTCAGATGGTAGTATTAAGGCTGGCATAGTTGTAAGGTACTATGGTGATTAAACACTGCTGAGCTTTCACGTACAGTTTTGAAACTGCTTTTACCCCAGTTCCCCAGCAGCTCTTCCCAGCAGTACTCAAAGGAGAATCCTTGTGCTAGTGTAAAGCAATTACCTCTGCATGCTCACTAGTCCGCAGTGGTCGGATCATCTCTCACGTATCCTATCATTAATGTGTTATGGCTCAGCTTTTGAGCCCTGCTGAGAGCGTGCCCAAATGCACTGTTGAGTTCGCTTTCTGAGTGTAGGCATTCAGTTCCCCATGGGAGTGTTTGCAGAGCTTTGTTAAATAATAAAGACATTTCTCCAACCTCTTGTGTTTAATCAAAATATGAACTCTCCCAGGAGGTGAGGAAAGGCAATGGGTAGGAAGGCAGAGGGTGTTGAAGATTGGATTCTGCAAGGGCTTGGAGTTGGGAGACAGCTTGTCCCAGGCCGTGTATTTCCTTGAAACTTCCTCCACATCACTGCTGAGCCCCTGAGTGCTTCTCCCTCATCCTTGTCTTTTTTTGGAGACCTCTGAAGCAGTAATCGTTTCCTTGTATTCTATGGTAGTGTTGTGCTTGCCACTCAGTAAATAAAAATTAATACCTTCTGTGCCACATGAAGAGCCTGAAGGCTGGGTGTTTGTACCCCGGATGATCCCTGGAGGGGGTTGTATCTTTTTGCTGGCAAAATGCCTGCGGTCTGCAGAGGAGCCTGGCAAAGAGCCACTAAAATCTCTCGTGCTCCGTTGCACAGCACACTGTTGGGCTAACTTGGTAAGGAAAGCTGCTGTGTGCAAAAGAGACCTGAGCGCAGCAGTGAGAGGGGCCCAGGGCAGAATTGCAGCAGTAGTACCAGAGGGGATAACTGTCATGAAATTATGCTGTAATCGTTAGGGGATTGGATTTGGGTGTTGAGGAGAAGCTTTAGGAGCCTATTAAAGGAAAAGCATAAAACCAAGTTGTTGAAAGAATGGAGGTTACCAGAAACCTCGCAGGGTGTTGCCAGTGGAGG
Source organism: Sagittarius serpentarius (assembly GCA_034782735.1). Classification (NCBI taxonomy): domain Eukaryota; kingdom Metazoa; phylum Chordata; class Aves; order Accipitriformes; family Sagittariidae; genus Sagittarius; species Sagittarius serpentarius. Next base: position 5,131,064 of record JAVKLA010000002.1, read on the forward strand.
AAGTTGAGACGTTAGGGTTCAGGCTCTTCAAACTCATTTGTAGTGCATGTAGAAACATTGTCAAATGTCACTGATAGTCACACATACCAATTTAAAAAAAAAAAAAAAAAAGTTGCAACACAGGACTCAAATGCGTGTTCAGAGCAGTATCTCACTATAAGTAAATACAATTTATGTATTTTATTCTTAGCCATATAATTTATTAGTGTTTTCTTAACTGTAGTCTTCCCATTAATTTTTATGCACAGAACTGTTAAGGTTCATTAAATAGCTATGTGCTGGCCTTGGAAAGAGTACACTGAAATTATTTGCATGGATACCTCACCTTTGACCTCTCACACATATGTCTTTAAATTTAGAGCTTTTACTACTTGGTCAAGAAAAATATAAAAATTATATATTTTATATATTATATATTCAGAAAAATATATAAATAATTTTCTTAAGCCGTATCAGTGCTGCAGTCTGCAGTATAAGAAATCAGTGCTTTAATAGGTGTCCAAGAGCAAAATGGTTTGTTTTTCTGCCTCAAGCAAAGCTTACAGGAGCTAATAGGGAACCATAGTTAGATGATATTTGCATGTTCAGAGATGGGGCTTGCTCTTTTGCTACAGGATGATCTGAAAACCCTGGCACAATGGATTAAAATTTTTGTTCCGTATTTGTTATTTTGGACAGACAGAACTCCATTTGAAGAGTGTTCCCTGATATTTGTCATTTATTTGCGAGCTAATGGGCTTATTTTTTCTTTTCAATGAACACATGTACTGTTCATCCCAATTAGAATGAGATCTGAAACACTTGATTTTTTTTTTTTTTTTTTCCCCCCTTCCTATTCAGCTCTCCCTTGTTTCATAATTTGTGTTCCATTTCTTGGACAATGTTATATGAAGAGCCATTTTGGTTACTACTTTCAGCATGAGAAGACTCAAAGTGTGACAGTGAAAAATAATGATAAGGAAAAACATGATTCCTGTCTCTTGAACATATTGGAAAAATCTCTTTGGTTGTGGTAAATAACTGTGTTTCCTAGCTTAATCTCTGTATAGTTAATTTCAAGTTCTTAAAAAGCAGAAATGGATGTGCTAATGTGAGTCACTTCCTTTTAAAAATGAAATCAGAGATAGTAGAGTCAAGTTTTTGGGCTCCAAAACCGAGCTTTTAAAGTGTTAGTAACTGTAGAGTTGATGCATTATATGTTTTCTCTTTAAAAAAAAAAAAAACAAACAAAAAACCAAACCCCCAAACAAACAAAAACACACACACAAAAAAATCAAACCAAAACAAAAAAAATAAACAAAAGGGACAAGGGGAAGGGCCTGGTCTTGACCTCTTTGTTAAATGAAACTGTTCTCTTAATAAAGATAGCACCATTTTCAGACACATTTTGTGTCCATCTTTATATATCAGCAGCTTCAACCTGTGACTTAGTCTCTTGAGAAGCACTGCCATGTAGTTTAAATACTTTATGGAGATCTGCAAAGTGGAAATGGCTAGTGCCTTTGACAGCTAGCTCATCTTTGGCTTTTTGAAGCCTTTTCCTTCCCCTTAACACCTTTTTTATTTGTAGTAGGAATAATCTATATGCCAGAAGCTCTGGTTTGAGTGTAGTGTCATGAAGTTACTGTGTGTTGTGGTGGTGGTTTGTTTTTTTGTTTGTTTTGTTTTGTCATTTGTGCCGCCCCTGCCACCTCCATGGCCTGGGCAAGCAAAGCAGTGAAAAGTTTTCGTTTTGTGTTTTGGTTTTGTTTGTGGTTTTTTTTTTTCTGCTGCTGGTGACTTTTTTTCTTTAAACAAAGTACTGTTTTTACCTCTTCCTTATGAAAAGACACAATGTGAAGCCACTTGTCTTTCAGCTGCAACAACAAAATAAGAGATGTTAATACAACAAGCTCTGTTGCTGGTGTTCTGAAGTTTTCCTGGGATTTCATTGGGTATCTGAATGCAAATGTACTCACTCTCCCCCCCTTTTTTTTTTCCTGTTTGAAGGTTAGTTTTCTTCAGGGTATCGGTTCATTCCTGCCAATCTGATAAAGCTAACTTAATTAAAAATATTACCATTAGATCATACAGTTCTCTTTATTAGTTTAGTCTATGGGGCTCCTTTTCCACTGGGAAATTATTTATTTCAGAACTTGCAAGAGTAGCCTTGGCTGGCTTTGTTTAATGCAGCTGCTTTAAAGCTTTCCATCAGATTAATGTTTTTCCACATCTTTTCTTGCAGGTACACTGTTACTCAGAGATAACTCTGATTGCTCAGATCTGTGGCATTCGCTGCAGAGCAGTGCTCTGATTGGAGGGGTTTATGGCAAAGGAGATGCCATGATTTTTTTTTTTTTTTTGGATGGTTGGTTATTTACCCCTTTTCCCTCTCTTTCCCTCTTCCCTCCCCCACCCCACCCCCCTACCCCCCACGCCCTTGTTTTTGCCTTCCAAATGAAAAAGTTGCCTTTTGCTGTATGGACAGTTGGAACTACTTATTTTCTGTTCCAAGCATTTTTTGGCTTTGCTTGGTGGGGGAAGGGGGGGCTGCTAGAGAAATTATGTGACTATCCTCTATTTCTCACTAACAGTTTGAAGCAATAACATTGACAGCTTGTTTAGCTGGAGGTCTAGTCTGCAGGCTTTTATTTATACTTCCTATTCCTTGTATTGTGTTGTGGAGGAGCCATACTGTAGCGGATGCTGGAAGTAACCTTAATGTCGTACAATCTACAGGTGTAAGATGGAGGACTAGAGCACTGTGTAAATTCTGTGCTCTAAAACAAGTTGTGGTGTGACTTCACATAGGTTACTTTACCTCCATTCTTGTATTGCGCTTTCCATCCTCTATCTGACTTTCCTTATGAGTGTTTACTTTCTGTGTGTTTCTGTAAAGCCTAGCATGATCCTTGATAGCTGTTTAGACCCCAGTGCTACTTTGGTACAACTAATAGGTGGCAGTGAAACTCTTATTGTGCATTTGTTCAATATTCTTAATTCTTTCAGCACAGACATGTTTTTCTCTTTGCTCTCCATCAGTACATCTAATCTAGAATTCAAGTTACTGTTTTTAACTAAATACTTCTAAAACCCTGATACAGACCAGATAACCTTACTTTAATGCATCAGCCTATAGAAGCAAATTGGCAATCAGCTACTGAGTGCTGTTGCAGTATATGGCAGTCCCCGCCTGGGCAGCTTCATAATCTTAGCTAATACAGTGGACACTAGAAACAAGCTGCAGGACTGAAGATACCACTGGATGTGACTGTGCTTGAGACTTATTTCTAATCCATTCAGTAATGATGTTTTGAGGTGTTTGAGATGGTACTGTTGTTTCCAAACATCTGTCTTCTAAAGTATGTGACCTGATTACGTACATGCCTGTATTAGTCTGTACAAGAATTAATATTGCTTGTGCTCATAACATTTTTTTAGGCCGACCTCTGAATGTTGAATCCATCCTTGAGGCCAAATCCTCTTCTCCTCAGACTAGCAGCCCTACTGAAGCGAAAGTGAGTAGGCTTTGTCCCCCTCATCTTGCCTGTTTTATTTTCATGGGAAGTGACTGCTGTAGCTTAGGCCATGCTTAATGCTAAAATGCAGGCGGCATTATTTTTCAAAATGCTCCCTCCCTCATAATTAAAATTCATGAGCGGTTCCCCGGAGAGCCACCTGAGGTAACAGAGTCTTTTCAGTACGCCATTAATATACAGGAACACTGAATACAGGCATTTGGCTGTGTTCACTCTTCCTCACTCTTCCCTGGCTGGTCGCCTGTATGTGTTGTGGAACAACAAAACTGAAATCTGGACAATTTATATTTCAGTAGTGATGGGATATTCTCTCTTTCCCTGTCACTTCACATTAAGGACCTGCCACTAATAAAACTAATTAATAACTCTTGGCTCCACACAGAATGCTTGGACTCCCCAGTGCTGGCGTCATGCCACCGTAGCTTTTGAAAGAAGTGCTTCATCTTAGTCAGGGACAGGATGAATATTTCTCCACAGTTCTAATTGGACAAAGTGCCTCGGTATTTCGAAGACAGCAGATTAGCAGGCTGCAGATACTCTAGGTAGGATCTCCTTTCTGTAGCCTCTGAGATGGTAAGTTGGGAGGGGCTATAGTGAGTCTTGTTTCGGTGCTGTGACAGGAGCAGGACGAGGTTGAGCACTGCATGTAAGACGTAGTCCATGTTGTGAGGCTTTGCCCTGCGCAGAGGGGGCCCTTAGGGAAGATGCAAGTAACACCTGCAAAAAGCAGGATATGTAGGTAACATAGTTCCTTGCTCAAGAGGACAATGAAATACTGTCAAAGGGATGCCTTTGGCTGTTCTAAAATTAAGTGATAGAAACTGTACTGACCAAATGACAGTCTTGCTGAAAAGTTTTGTCTCTATGGGAGGCTTTGTTGGCATTGTGATGCCACTTGTGGGTGTATTTTGGGTTTTTTCTTCTCGCTACTGACATAACTGTGCCAGCAAAATTTGGTAGTATAAGCTGGGTTGTTACATAAAAATATTGTTCTGCCTTCTACTCTCACCCCTCCCTTTCCCTTTAGAAATACTGTTTGCTTGCACACTCTGGCTTCGAGACCCTTTCCACTGATGTATTTCTGTTCAAGTCAAGGAATTGTGCCTTGGTGACCCTGGTGATCTGGGATGTCACAGTATATGTGTTTATTCATGAAGATCATTATAAACAAGAATGTTCTGACACCTGTGCAGTGCTCTCTGTGTGCATTAGTTCCTGCTTGGGCAGCTGCAGTTGTTTCTTGACACCACTTTTCATACATGCCTGATTCGGAAGAGTCAGTACAACAAGGAATACGGTTGAATGTGAAGTTGGCCAGAGAATTTCTATCAAAGAAAATATAAAGAAAAACATTAATGTGAATGTATGTAAAGAAAACAAATTGCAAACAGCAAGCCCTTTTGGATTTTCTGACCTGGTAATCTAATGCCTTACCGCCATTTTCCTCAACTTTCTGAATTTGCCTTTGTATAACTGGTGATTATTTTTTAGGCTAAGTTATTTTTCAGTGCTTTAGGAAAGGAGACGCTTCAAGCTTATTAAAACAACTGAGTAGATTCATAGCTGGAAATATCAAGCATTGATTTTAATATCCCACAATGTATCAAGCAAATGAGCATCTTTTCTTCATCACACCCACCAGTTTACTGTCAATATAACACACTACTCATTTATTACTATTAATTTTTTATGGCTGTGGATGTTGCTTTACTGACAAAGGTGGATTCTCTGGCAGAACTTGTTATGCAAGTTAAACGAAGCTGGAGGGGGTGGCAGATGCTGGATTGGAGGTGGAGAAGGACGGCAGTGGTGAGACTAAGGCTTTCATAACTTTGTGTGTGTGCATGGTGGGCTAGTACTCAAGAACACGCTCAACAGATATTTTCCTGAGTTCCTGGTGCCTCTCAGTGCTTACAGAGCCTTGGCAATCATGGTGATGGAACTGCAGCAATTAATATACATCAGGTGCTAGAAAAGGAAGGAGTGCTTCTGTTTAACCATAGTAATGTCTCTCTTAGCAGGAAGAATATATTGTCACATATATATGGAGTTGTTGGTTTTCCAAGTTCCCTATCCTGTACATTGTAGAGATAGTAAAAGATGTAAAGTGAGTCCAGCTCTTTTATGATGATGTAAATCTGTAGTGCCACTGACTCCATTGTCACTGCTTTGGAATTACACCAGTGAAACTATAGAGGAGAATTTGCCTCCTGGACTAGTTGTCAAGTAAACTTAAAAGCGTCAGTAGTAAATTACCGAAGAGCAGTGCCTTGCTCTGCAGGTCCTGGAGAAGTATAAAAATCCATGTTGTACTGTCAGATGAAAGGAAGAGTCCCTAACTCCCAGCTATATGCTTTTCCTAGTCCCATTCTTCCAACAGTTCTCCTTGACATTACACTTTAATCCTTTCCAGCAGAACAGCCAGTTGGCAGCCTTGTGGTCTCAGAAAATATAGTAGTTGTCTCTTCCCTTCCCCCAGCATGAAAAAGGGGGAAAGGCTGGCCGGAATTATAACTGGTAACTTCAGTTCCTTCATTACTGAAAAAGCTTTCAACTACTGCCATCTCCTTCAATTTTTGTCTGGATGTCAAGAATAAGAACACAGCTGAGCAGAAGTGTGTTTCTCTCCAGCCCTCCACTGAGTTGTTTTCAGTTACTTATTTGTGAAGACAGAGGTGATGCACAAGCATAGGATCTGTGAGACCTGACCCTCCGTTCTTCCTGGGATTTGCTGTTCCCTCTATATCTGCTGCTGCCCTGCCCCGCCACCTTTGTGTCTCTGTGGATGATTTTTGCTAATAAAAGGGCTGCAGTGGTTTGGGTTTTTTTGAACAACAGTTGCCTTCACAGAAATAGTTAAGCTGGGGCTGTCTTTCCCACCAGTGATTCTTGGTAATCAAATCCATGTTTTCTAGGCAAAAAACCGAAAGAGTTTATTTCTTAGCATAAAGACTTTTGTTAAGGTGGTGTGGTTTTTGGTTTGGGGTTGTTTTTTTTTTTAAAGGTGTAATCCACAATAGTGTGCTGTTGGAGGAAACCAGATGCTGGGTTATTAAATTACCGCTATGCTGCGAATCACTGTGTAGCAGAGGAAGGCAGGAGAATGCTGTCAGTGATTAGCAGTGTAGGAGAGCTGTCTTGGGGTGATTGTGCTTGAGGATTAGGAGAGAGCATCAAAGGAACTGTGGGCCACAAAATGAGCTGAGCATTTAAGCAGCACCCAAGGAAGCTTGGTTATGTAGATTACAGGAATGAGCAGCCAGACTTTGTTAAGGCACAGGTACTGCTGAGAGCAAAGCTGTTGTTGGATTTAAGTTTTGCAGAGAGTTATTCTTGTAATGAGAAGGCTTTGTTTCAGGGCACTGAACTATCGTGTCCTTTCTGCTGCTGTTGAGATGCTTTATTCCAAGGTTATTCCCTCTATAAACACGTTTTGATACAATTATTTTTGTTTAGAAGTGGTACTTTCAGTCAGAATCTAGGATGTGGATGGCTGCTTGCTTGGGGTTTTTGTCTCCTTCCCAATATTTGTGCGAGCTCTTTTTAAGGAAAGCATGACATGGGTGCAGCTTCAGAAGTGCCTTGATGTACTCAGCTTTAATCCACAAAAAAAGAAACATCAAGTTTCACCACATGGTTGAATTCCTGGGTGCATAGGGAACACAGTGCTCTGTATTGCTCTAAGTCTTGGAGAGTGGTATAAGGCAATCAGAAGCCTGGAAGTATTTCTACAGCTGATTTCTTAAATGGGACTGCTGAGAGATGATAATGCAGTACTTGTTTGTGGTTAGTAGTCAGAAACTGCAGCACTTTATAGTACAGTCTTTGGAAGGTTCTCTGAAAATGTAGGCTGTACACAAAAACAACTGGTATATGTCAAATCAAAATGCAGGATCAAGTCCTGGTTGCTGCACTGTAGTACACAGATTCTTGCAGCTTACCATTCCCTCCTGCTATGGGCAACGGCAGCTGCCTGTGTCCATTGTACACAGGAGCTGACGTGGGCTGCTTAGGCAGCATGCTTTGAGGAATGCCTTCCTCAGGTTCAAACCCCTTTGCTAGTAAATGTGCTTAGGGAAACAGGGAAAAGAGAATTGGTTTGTCTATAGCAGCACGGTGAATCCTTTTTTACACAAAGAGTTGTTAAAAAGGAATGTAAAAATTGAGGAGGTTGTTTCAGTGAGTCAGAAGCTGAAATGGAAAAGAAAATTGTAATACTGCTTAGTGCTCCGATTTGACATACAGGGGATATTCTAAAATATCTTGTTGGTTTTGTTATTCCTGTAGCTTTATTTTGGAAGTTAGGAAAAACAGTAATTTTTTAGAACCTAGTCCCCTCTAAGTATGCCTGTTTAAAAGCTTACTTCTTAAGAGACATGACTTATTTCACTGGGTTTGGGGCTCTTTAGAGCATTGTTCAATGATGAACTTATTTGCCATTTAAACTTATGCTGAATTACAGTGTTTGGAGGGAGAATACCATTTTGTATTTTTGCTTGTTCACTCTCTAGTGAAATAGCAGTGCAGACTTTGATTCCTGTACATCTATTATCTGTAAGAATCCCCTTCAGCTTTTTCTTCATTGCAAGATTCATTCATCAAAAAATAAAATAGTTCTTGGTTCTGTTACTTTTGATGATGATATAAATATACAGTGCTATCTATATTTTTCTAAACAAGTTGTGCATGAAGAAAAATAGGAGTTATAAATCAAGATGGGAGTTTCTTTACAAAGTCTTGGGGGTAATCTCTCCTGTGTTGGGTTCATGCCATACACATTATAGATAAAATACATAATTTATTAATAACTATGAATACATGTTGGATATAAGTAGTTTATTTGAAGTTGGAGGTCATATGTTATGCTTTTGATAATATAGAAATAGAGAAGATCACTTGAAAGTTGTGGAGTTATGTCCTTGCTAAAAAGTTCCTGCATTTCCTTTGAGTTTTCCACTGACAGCTATTAGCACTGGAAATTTCCCCTGTATCTTATAATCTGGACAGCCTCTCAGTCTCTCTGTGATTTCTAGGTAATGTTCTACGTGGCTATACAGACACAAAAAGTGTAATTTACCTGATGGGGCTTGATAGTTGCAGCACTGATCTGCCATTGGATTTATCAGAACCTAGGTATGTAAACGCTAGTCAGTGTGGCTTCGTGTTCTCTTATACAAGTTAATTAAATAAGGATTTACAACTTCTGATTTATTCCCAGAAGTGCTTCATATAAATGCAGTATGGGAATAAGGATTTATGACTTCTGATTTATTCCCAGAAGTGCTTCATATAAATGCAGTATGGGAATAATCTGTTGATAACCTGTTTTGGTGGTGATGAAGGTTTTATGTAATGTCTATCTGCAAACAGAACAAGTTCCAGCATGTTAATCTTTATAATAAACAAGACATGGATAAGGCTGGCAGGTATATAGCTCAGTTTGAAAACAGAAGAATTTCAGAAGAGAAACTATGCAAAAGCAGAACTATGGTGGTTATGGAAAATACAGGCTAATTACATGTACTTTAGTGTGGTATCTGCCAGGTTATCATCAATGGCAACACATGTACAGAATTGTGTGTGTACGTTGGTTCTTGCAACACTAAGAACAATACAGAAAGATACTAGGTAACGCACGGTACATGTATGAACAATATAAAACCTACATATAAAACCTGTGTAGTATTTTTTTCTTAAACTACTTTTCAAGTGTTCATAATAGATCTCCTAATAATGAATAAAAATTGAATCTAAAACTAGTGGCAGATCAATGTTACTTCCTTGATTGAAAACTGGTAGTCCAAGTGTATTACCTGGCTAGGGAAGTCCCACACCCACTGATGACCAGATGCTGAGAAAAGATGCTGGGAAAAGGATAACTACATTTATGCCCCATTCCTTATGCTGTGTATGTATTTGTCACTGAAAATCTTGCTAAATGGCTTCTTCCCATTCTCTTACATAGAATTGTTTTCAGAAATCCTCTCACCTCAAATGCTCTGGTTTTCCAATTATGAAAGAGCACAAGAATTCTGCTGCTGCAGCTAGGGAGTAACAAAATACCTTCCTGTTATATTGACTGGTTGCTACAGTTTTTATCATCCTGTGATACAGCTGCTGTTTAGAGCATGCCGATACCCAGGAAAAGATGTCTGTCTTAAGACCCAAATGCTCAAGACTCAGTTTCACTGTCAGAAATATGGGCTAACAGTGTGCTTCCTTTTATAGGTTTTTGCGCCTATCCTTCCTTTGTTTTTCCTGGGGAAAAAAAATACTCAAATGTCAGCAGTATGTAGTGTTCTTACAAGACCCCACATAGGCTAAACGGTCTCCTGTGTAAAGCTTAAAATCCTAATTTGCAGTTAGCCACAATATGCTAATGTGTCGATGCTTCTTTCAGACAGGTTTATATCTAAATACCTCACAGTAGTGCTGTAATCATGTTGATGAGATCCAGAATGTGTTGGAGAACTTCCCCCTTTTTTTTTTTTTTTTCCTCCCCCCTTAAGACGTAAATTGTTTGCAGGGCACCATGCCTGACTGCAAAAGGTACATCAGAGGACCTTGGATACAGCCACTTTCTTCCTCTCTGAAAGGGTCCTACATTAAGGTAAAGATACTTCATGCAATTCCAGGTAGAAATCTATGACACTAGAAAAGTGTCTTTAAAAATGCCACATACCCACAAATGGTTTTGGCTAATGACTGTGTTATGCAGTGGCTGATCTTTATTTTTTTACTTCCTCATTTGTGCAATCATTTAAAGTGGAACTGGAATTTATTCACCAGTCTCAAATTCTGACATATTCAGTCTAAGGATGAGGATTTATATTCATCAAAAAGAAGTTTCCTAGCTTTTTAATCAGTATGGAGTAACGTTCACCTTTGTGTAGAGTTTTTAAAGCTATTTCCTTGTGTAGGACTTTTTTTTTTTTTTTCCGAACCTGCAATTACTTTGCGATGGTATTTTTCTGTTTAATTTTTTTAAGCATTGGTATTTAGCACTTGAAGGACTGTTTTGTTTTCCATTTTGCAGGCAAGTTCTTAAAATGCTTTTGCATGTGTTGAGGCCATTGGCTGATTTGTTGTCTAGATTTTTAGAAATCTTGTCTAGTGAAAACATCATGTAAGTCTGTTTTACTACCTTGAAGCTATCTATACAGGCAGAGACAATTAGGGTAAGACTGAAGTCCTTTCTATAACTCCTGCTTCCCTCCATCTATTATGTAAAATGGATAAATAATGTAGGTAAGTTCTTGTGTCTGACTTGCACATCAGGACATGCATTACTGGTGGGTGGAGTGCTGGCCATTTTGCAGTATAGAATTGCATCAGAATAACCTATTCTGCTGTTAGTGCATGCTGGTCCTGTCTGAGAGACACATTTGGACATAACACCTATTTTCCATGAAGACTTTTTGTCTTCATGGAATACATACTGTGACGACCTCTTTTCAACTTGCCAGTTTCCTACGGTGTGGAGGGGATGACTGAAGGAACAGTTTAAATGGAGTAACAGATACTTCTGCTACCATTTGCTGAACAGTGTTTTGCAGGCTCATATAACTGAGAAAAAGCAAAGGAAGGAGGCACTGGTGAAGTATGGAGGGGAGATAGAGACCAGGGAAAGAGAGGAAGACTCCTTGCTGGCCATTCAAGCTCTACTCCCTGTGGAAAAAGACACTTAAGTCCACCATTCTTCTGTGATTTGCCCCCACCCGCCCAACACTCCTTAACAATAGAGATACTGAGAAGAGAATGCAAATGATTGCAATGTGCCATAGTACTAAGGCAGTGGTCTATGTGGATATCTAGAGTTTCATGTGAGGTAAAGTGTGCAAGTCTGCATTTAACTTGGCAATAATTTTTTTTTCTACTTTAGACAGAGACTCTTTGAGCACAATCCTAGAACCAGTTTTGCAGTGTTTATGTGAGTGATACAACTTGGCTGGAGCAGAGCTTTCATCCACCTCTCCCACCTGCTTACTTGGTTTCTCTAGTATTGTTTTCACCTCTTATCAATCTTTCCAAGCCCATCTGTCTTCTACAGTGCATGTTTTACAGTATATACTGCTTCCTCGCCTATATCAACCTAAGCTCAAAAGGTAGCTGATCTTTTTTTAAGTATCATCTTGGAAACCTTCTTTTTCTGCAGTAAACTTAAGTATGCATGTAAAAGAACACAGTGGGAAGATGATGCTGCATTATTGTATTCTTGGCTTGATAATGGAATCTTTTCTTAAAGTAAATGAATGAAATGGGAAGAGGTTCTGTCATTTGACACCAGTTGCGTAGCATTTTGAGGGTAATATCTGTGTATGCACTGTGGGTGCTGTGATTTCTTAATTGCACAGTATAGGAAATCTGAATTTGACACTTTAACCAGCCTCAGAGACTCTAGAGCAGCAGTGTGTTAGGGCCTGGCTGGAACTATAGTCAGTGTTTCTGCTCCCCCGGGACCGGCCATATGAGAAAGCAGCCCCCTGTGCCTGTATGATGATGATAGCAGGCACGGTTTCTTGCATGGTGCTGAGTTCCAAGTAGCTTCTTGCTGAACAGCTTACTTTGGTGTACTGAGGCTTCATGTTCTTTCCCTTTAGAAACAGTTCTCTCTTTTCCCTGAAGACAACAGGATGAGCATTTCAAGTTGGTATAACTTAAGCTAGGTAGAGATTATCTTGCTATGAAGCAAGTTAATTTTTAACTTAAAAGGCATTCCAGTGATCATTTTTTAGCCCAAGTTCTTTACTTTAGTATCTTAACACTCACTGAAAGAGAGCATATGCCTTTTCTAGGAGATACTTCTGAGCATACAGAGTGATTCTGTCATATATTCAGCAGCTTTAAACATTTGGTTTTAAATTTTTCATATTTAATAGGTGGCTATGAATGTGACAACATGGTATTTCAGGGTTTGGGGGAAGTTTTAAACACAGGCTTCTACACGTTAGATTTCCCTCTACAAAGATGATGATTTGTTTTTTAAATTAAAAACAATCCCCATGAACTCTAAACTTTATATAACATCTAAGAACACATTTGTCTTTTCCTGCGGTGTGAGAATGTATATGCCTATATAAATATATACTGGCACATGTTTTTTGCCTTCAAAATGGTTTATGGGCCATAACTGAACAGACTGCTCAGTTACTATGCTTGGATTGCTTATTTATTACTTCCAAATTTAAATATTTTGTATATGTTGGTTTGTGGCAACAAAATGCAGTCAAAAATTAAAACCGGCAATTTATTTTTCTGAAGGAGAATTGCTCATTACACGAAATACACATTTCTCCAACAAATGGTTGTTTTCTCCTATACTACAGACATTTCTTTTCAGTGCTTATAACTTAAGTAGGAGCACTAAGTATATTGAATGGGAAATACCTTTATCTTTAGTATTTGGCATAAGAAAATGTAATTCTGGTCTAGCAGAGAAATTTTATTATTTTTTTTTTTAAATGTGGAAGTACAAATTACTGTGCATCACGTAGGCATGAGGTGAGCTGTTTCACTCAGAATCAGGTACATTACATAGTCTCTTGCAGTTTCTCCAAGTTGGTACTGAAGTAATGTTTTACTAATGTAAATAAATAACATTCTCCAGTATTCCTGAACTTCCCATAAGCTTTTCAGGCAATTGAGGTTCTTGATCTGAAAATAACCTGTCTGATAAGCTTTCATACATATATTAAGGCAGACCAGTTTCTGCCACAGGTCACCTCATTTGCTAATTACTCAGAATTCAGATCAGGTATTTGGAGTGAAATTAGCATGCAGAGAGAGCATTTCTGAAGGTGTTTTCTGCTGGAAAAAAAGAAAGGCAGAATTTAGAGTAACATTTAGAAATGTAAAAACATTCTTATTCCTGTGGACTTGGTTGCTATAGGGAATATGGGGAAAGGGTGAATAATAATAAATGAAGTGGAAGTAGTATGCTTGGAGATAGCCTGAAGTTAGCGCCTCAGTTATGTGGAAGGTCTCTCCTTCCAAAGGCTAAAAAAGGGAAGCAACAGATTACATCTTTCCATTTGGTGGAAAGCAGGAAGATCAAGGATTGTGCAAGGAGTGTATGCATGGAGATAGAAGAAATTAACAATGGCTGGAAAAAGAAAAGGAATAAAAGGGTTATGAATCCGATGAGACTTATGGGGAATCTGTTTTTCAGATGACTTAAGCCATTCAGATGAGAGCCTGGGAGGAAAGAGAAGAAACATTCACAGGATTGATCTGTTTTCTGCCATCTGGATGATGGCTGTTATCTCTCATGCTATTCTTTTGTGCTTGTTTGTTTGGTGTCCCAGATTGATCAGCTCATAGCTAGTTTCAAAATACATCCCCAGCATTCACAACATATTTGTTCTTATGTGATAATTTCTGGTGCAGAAGAAAAGGTTGTGAATTTTGTTTCTTTCCAGCTGGAAGACATTTCCAGACATTTGTAGCGAACGATGCAGATGCTATCCTCTTCCCATCTCCTCCCCCCAATACCTCAGCAAGGCAAAGCCCTGTTAGGTAAATTTTAAGCGAAGACAGTGAGGTGATGTGTGGGAGAAGGAGTGCGCTTTGAAATGATAACTTCTTACTCCCTTGGAAGTGTTTTGTCTTCCTTTATCATGGTGCTGGTATGTGATTTGAATCTCATTAGGACTGCCTGCATCTTGAGTACCTACCTGGGCCGAATAGGTGCCTACCTATTTGAATATACCTTTGTCCTTGAAGACTCCCATGCCTACCGCTAGTAACTATGCTTTGGAGGAGAAGGCAGGCATGGATAAACATTTCAGCTGGTTTGCTGGAGCTCTGCTACGTACAGTGACGAAGATCCATCGCTCTGGTGTTCTTCACAAGATGCTGTCTCTTTGTCTTGATAGGATGGCAGTAGTCCTATTTGTCTCAATAGCTCTTTTTGCATAGTGCATTGTGATGCACCTAGTTACTGGCACCTTCAGGATGAAGCTTGGGTGGACAAAGGGGCAGCATTGAAGACTGAGCTGTGAAATTGCTTATGGTAAGACAGTAGAATGGTAAGAGCTCTACGCACTTCTAATTGAAATAGTGGACAAGAGCATTTGGAAATGCTAGAGAAGGAGAAACGTTTCAGAAAAAGATAAGAAAGATCATTGTCTCCCTCCAAAATGCAATGAAAATTTGCTAAACTCTGTGACCAGTTTTATGTGTTAGACCTTGTTTCTTTGGCAACAGGGCTTCAGGTCACCTGTACAGCTGCTTACAATCTGAAGGAGGATGGTGGCCCAGCAACAGGAGAGGAAACAAAGTGAGCACTGAAACTGTTCGTCACTGTGACACTTGTTAATGATTCTTCTGAGTAGCAGCAATAATGAGCAGTTGAAAGAAGTACTTTATGTACCCTAAATAAATTGCTTCCAAACCTTGTAATTGCCGCAGTTCTGGCTTTCAGTAGACCTGGTAATGAATTTTTGAGTGGTGTCCACATGTTGTGCCTGTTACTATACTTGACTTCCTTCCCATTTTGAGTGATCTCATCAAGGGATGGATGTTATTATCTGAATTGAATATACTTGTCTAATATTGGGAACAGTAGTGATGATGAGATTGAAATAACTCTGCAACTGACTGCAAGTGATTTTTTTTTTTTTTTTTTTTTATTTCTGTAAGTCCACCTTTTCATGATTCTGCTGTATTACTGATAGGTGTGTCATTTCAGATGGTACTGCCTGGAAAACCCACTGTATTGATTGCAAGAATGAAAGGATGCAGCAGCCTCTTAAAGGGTACTTTTATACATGGGAGAAAATAGATGCTTTCTTGTCTTGGAAATGTAGACGCCACTGAGGTGTTTCGAATGCCAGAAAATGCCTTAGGTTCACATGGACACGATGAAGGTAAATGTCCCTTAAAGGCTTGTGGCATGTGCTTGCAATCAGAATTTAACACAGTTCTTGCCTTCTGCTGACAAAATAAAAAGGAGAAGGAAATGGCAGGCGGTTTTTTTTTTTTTTTTTTTTTTGAAAGAGAAAAAGTAGAGAAATCTGGAGAGACTTCACCTCACTTACATGAGTTCTTCCTATATGTATAATTTAACATGGCACCTTATATATAATTTAACATGTGAAATAAACATAGCATTTGAATTTCACAACTGGAACTCTTCTACGTACAGAAGTGGAATTTTTTTCCATCTGTTTTTAATTTAAAAATGCAGTTTCTTAAATGAAGTGAACATGTATCATGACTTACTAACATTGAATCCTAAGAGTGAAGGTTGTATGATGCCTTGCACCCTTACTAGGACAGTGAGCTGAACCGCCATACAAGGTATATGTTGAATTGATGTCAGTGTCATGAGTGATAAATCACTTTCATCCTGCAACAGAGCCTTATTTATAAATAGAATTAATAGAATGCCCTAAGTTTGCAATGATGCTTTTCAAACCCCTGAGAATACTGGCTCTTGCCTCGGAAGGCTTATAGTCTAAATTAAATAGATACCCAGGAAGAAAGCATCAAAGAAGAGAGGAGAAGCACAAAAAAGAGAAGCGGTGGGTAAAGGGGAAGGGAGGTGGTCATAAATCTCAGGAGAGTAGGTCCTGTTTTATATTCTTGTGTCGGCTTCTTATTTTTAGAAAGAATATTGTTCGCTGTCATTATAATTGAAATCAGATACTGTTTTGGAGCAAAGCTTACCGAACAGACTTACCGGTCTTGGTGGGTTTTGTAGAGGAAGAGAAGGGTGTTCTTTTGTGTGTGAAGAGAAGAAAGGCTGTCTTAGACATTAGGAGTAGCATGAGTATGCTGCTTGCAAGGGGATTTTACAATAGGTGAACAACTAGTGTCAATAAACTTTGCTTCATTGATTTTGATTCATTCCAGCTTAGGGTATAACCCAGTGGGAACAGTTAGGAGAAAGTAATAGACCTAGAGAAGAACAGGACTTTTTTTTTTTTTTTTTTTTAAACCTGTGCTAAGCCTTTTGTCTTGCAATCTGAATTGCACCTTTGCTCCTAAGTGAGTGCTTTGGCATGTCATGCACAACAGAAGGGACTTACTGTGCTGGCCCTCCTGAAGAAACAGAATAAGGGTTATTCACATTGCCTCTTCCCTGCCTTCTGGCATGTAGGTGTTTGACAGAGACTGCAGAAATGGGATGCTACCTTTATTTAAGGTTTCTTAGCATAGAGGAAAAAATAGCCCAAACCAACAAAATTTATTTAGTTTGGTGCACTTGTAATTAAATGGGTGTGCTGTGCTTTTTGTGTTTGGGTTTTTTTGTTCTGCAAAAAGGTTGCTTTTTATGTTGCTCATCAGAGTCTTTGAAATAAAAAAAAAAATAAATCTGAAAGTCACTAGGCATTAATCTGTGATTTGCTGTGATATTTATTAGCCATAATCTATAAGCATTCACTTGCTGTTTTATTTTGACTACAAGGCAGTCTTGGCTTTGGTATTTCACTAATAGAGCTGATACCATTTTTACTTGTCGTTATCCTGAATCTGCTCTTGGTGGAATACCAGCAATGGTGCAGGAAAATGAATATGGTACCTTGAGGGAGGAAGAACATTCAGAAACTGAAAGTTGAGCAGAACTGATGGTTCAGCAGAAGGGGTTTAGGTGACCGAATATTAACAAATGTAATAGGTTTGGGTAGGACGAGTCCTGATCTTCCTGTTCTCACTCATTTTTCAAATAGATTTAATGGAAAAGCAACAAAGTAGTGATGTTGTGTAGGCTTAAAAGTAGCAGTTATGTTTCATTTTGTAATATTGACCCTTCTTTTATTACTGTTAAGGTGTGGGGAAGGAAATATACATATACACATACGTAACAAAATTAAGTAAAACTTTGAAGCCATTATAGAATCATAGATGGTTTGAGTTGGAAGGGACCTTTAAAGATCGTCTAGTCCAGCACCCCTGCTGTGGCCAGGTGACATCTCTTACTAGATCAGGTTGCTCACAGCCCCTTCTAGCCTGATCTTGAACACTTCCAATGATGGGGCATCCACAACTTCTCTGGTCAACGTGTTCCAGTGTCTCACCACCCTCATTGTTTAAAAAACAAACAAACAAACAAAAAAAACAACCAAAAAAACCCCCCAAACCAACAAAAACACCACCCCCCAAAAAAACCAAAACACAAACACCCAACAAAACACTTCCTTTTATATATATGTGTATGAGGAAGGGCACTACTTCCATATATGTTTTATATATATACGTTATATATATATTTCTCAGATATGACAAAGTACCTGCAAAAGTTGTAACTTACAATTCTATTTGTAAAAGCAGAGTTTTATAGAGCCAGGCCTGACAGGCAAAACTATGCCTGCATTTCTGGTTTTATAGTCTTAGCCACTGTCTTGTATTTGAATTTAAGCAGTTAGCCTTCCTGGAGAGAAAGAGTAAACTAAAATTTTTCCTTGTTAGAATTGACAGTGTGTGGAGTGTTTTAAGTGTACACACACAAACATGGAGAGTTAATTCCAGGTTTGAATTTGCTATCCTCTCCCAAAGTAGATATCATCTGGAAATCTTGAATCATATGATGGAGAAAGTGGAAGATGTAGGCGATTTGTCATTTACCATGACTTTATCTCTTATATTTAACATCCTGGCCACAGTGTGCTCTAGGAGATGCTACTGTTGCTCTGGATATGCTATGGAAAAAGTAGAGTAACTGTATTTCTGGTGCAGTGTGGTAAAAATGGGATTTCTTTTTTAAATTCTTAATTTCCATAGATATTCTTTTCTTAAATGTAAATAAATCTGCAGGTTAGAAAGTAACTGGATGCACAGATAATTCCAAGTGGTACTTCTAGCCAGTTTATGTGCCCACTTAAGGTAAACAAATACAAATGTGATTTACATTAGTTAACTTTGGGAGTAAAAATCTAGAGAGTTTGTAATAGTACTTATTTTTGTTACACTGCTGTTCTGTTCTGAATAAATTGGTCACGCTCTGAGGCTGCACAGCTCAATTAAGAATTTTTTTCATCCCCTACTGCATTTGTTTCCTAGGTGTCTAGTAGGCAAGGTGCTTACAACCTGTCCGAAGCACTTCATTTGTGTCTCTGCCAGTGACTGTATCTCTTTAGGTTGGGGAGAATGAGAACAATGTTGTTGTGAACTGAAATCTTGGCAATCAGCCTGAGTGTTGGTAGCAGATAAGAGGGATGATGGAAATTGAGGGAAGTCTGTTTCTTTTCAGACGGTCACCTGTGGAGGAGGATGAGACAGACTGTTGCTGCTGACAGTGGATGCGAGTTTAGGGTCTCAAAGTATGGTGGTGCTGACTTGTTCCGTATCCATTGGAAATGGAAAGCAAATGGAAACCCAGAGACAGATGACTGGAGCTTTTTAATTTGTGGCAATTATTTTTAGAACAGTAATGTCATTGCCATTCAGCTGGTCTCATAAAATGGTCAGAATTTATTAACAACCTACAGCCTGGTTATGGAAACTTTACAGACACTGGAGTTATGGAAAACTTTGCCTTTCAGTCTGTATGCCACCAGTGATGGTTGTAAAATATTTCCAGCACATGGAAAAGTTTGCCAGTCCAAGAGAAGTTATCATATGTCAAATACAGCATCCTGGTATGACTCCTAAGATATTTCAAACCAATAGAAACTTAAGTATAACCAGTGCATGTGTTTCCTTAAAAACAGTGCTAAACTCATAGCTTAAAAATGTACCTCGTGGAAGTGTGGGATTTGTATGCCATGGCCTGAAGTGTGAAAAGTCTCTGTGCCTGTTTTCTTCAGTGCGAGGGATTTCAATATAGAAGTGATGATCAAAATACTTGATACTGTACCCGCTTGTTGTTGGGAAAGATGACTAAGATGGTTTTAATTCCCATCTTATAAGCAGACAGTTCTATAAGATTGGTATTGTGTCCAGGCTGTGGATATGGTGCACACAGGTAAAATATCGTGTGTTATTAAAGTAGTGAATTCAGAAATAAGAAGTATTGCTATTGCCCCTGTACAGTAGTCAAGTTCTTGACTATGCCACAATAAAACCATTTCACTTCTCATTTTCTTTTCATAATGTGCTGGTTTTATTTTATTGCGCAGCCATACCTACATTCTTGTTTTTAACTTGAAGTTAGTGAAACATCTTGCTGATACTTTTCCATTAACCTTGTCTGAATGAAGATAACAGTGGTATAGCATAATATTTTTTTATTGATTTCCTCCTTTCCCTCCCTGAATTGCTAAGCCAACACAGAGAGGAGTGAATAGCTATTTTTAAAATACCTGCTATGATTAAAAACTGTAGATAAAAGATACTGACAATTTTTCTCTTATTCTGGTCTCTTGGTTTTCAGCTGTTATTGGAGCAATTTAACCTCCAGCTGGGAGGGTGGACAAGTAGCACCCTCTTGGATCTCTTTGCAGCACAGGCCATGAAAATAGCTTTGTGGATGGCTTTATGCAGTGCCTTGCGTTAGCCAGTTTTCCAAAAGCGAATTGACCTTTGCTGTATAAAGTTTTATGTCAAGTAGGAGACAGACCTGCAGCCGCTTGTGCTGGAATTTCCTCTAAGTGCAGTATTAGATTTTCTGTTGTAATGGTGATACCAGCTATTATGCTAGTTGGTGTTTCCTCTGTTCCCCCTCCCACTTTTTTCAGTTCAGCCAGGGCTGCCTCTGCATGTGTCTGTAGAAATCCTTACAGCAACTTGTAATGGCAGGGCAAGAAAGGGGAGCCCTGAGCATCTCAGCCTCAAAATACCCTCCCTGTGGAGCTTGTCCTGTGCAGGTGTAGCTAGCAGTAACATCTCCTCTGCCTCTTCTAGTGGCAACTCTGTGTGCTGGGGCTTTTGCTGCAGGCTGGAATTGCAGACAGGTGGGATGTGGGCCCCAATCCCAGCCCCACAATCAGCAGTTTCTCTAGTGCCTTGAAACTGAACAAAAGAGTGGCTAAAACGTGTGCTGACTTACAAGATTCAAAGTGATACATTTGTCTGCTGGGCCTTCTTCAAGCTGCGGAGGGAAAAATAGAACAAGCGTAGTTTTTCCATAATTTTCCCCCCG
The DNA here is from genome assembly GCA_034782735.1 of Sagittarius serpentarius. Taxonomy (NCBI): domain Eukaryota; kingdom Metazoa; phylum Chordata; class Aves; order Accipitriformes; family Sagittariidae; genus Sagittarius; species Sagittarius serpentarius. Next base: position 5,151,605 of record JAVKLA010000002.1, read on the forward strand.
TAGCCCAAAGGAGACTACATGGCAGAGATGTCTTCTCTAATCTTCTCTTCCTACCCTGCATTATTTTCTTTCCCTCCTCCTTTCCTTCTGTCTCACAGCTCCCCTCCCCACACGCATACATGCAGACTTTTGACAGCGCACCAGTTTTATTCTCGAGCTCTCTTTTTAGCCCACATGGGTGTCTAGTCAGTGCCTTAGCCCCGGCTAATACATGAGAGTTTGAATAAATGTATAACAGCAGGTAGCAAGCGACTGTTGACAGGGTGACATATTGACTTAATATCTTGTGTTATGTGATATGAAGGATGTGCCTTTTGGTGTGTATTTTCATTTTAATTTTTTTGTGTTTCTTAGACAGACACTTGTAGGCAGTTTTGAGTAATTGTCTGAAATCATTAACATGTTTATTAAATAAGGAAGCAGAGTGCATTATCTAGCAAATCAATTATGTAAATGCACAAAAAGCATAAGAGATTAGTCTTTAACTGTTGCTGAACTGCATCCACTTTCCTAAATTATGGATGAAAGTGGGGCTTTTTGGTCACTGTGTGTATGTATGGTGTTAGGCTCCACTTTGCTCTCTCCGAGCTTAAAGCAACAGCAATTAATTGGAGCTATTGTGCAAGAAGAGGGCATTCCTGATGTACACTAATGAATGCCAGTGTGCATACATCCTTTCTATACAGGGAAAACAGATGGTCTGTAGTGAAGAACAGAAGTAATCTCAATTGGAGGGTCTGGATGACAAGATAAACTGACAGTGAAGCCCTAGCAATTTATTCTCTCATCTAGACACTGGGAAAAAATCTCCAGGAAAATCTGTTAATCTGTAGCATTTTTAGCAGTACGTTTTCTTTCTGGTGATTTATGATCAAATGAGACTGTGCCTCTACAGTTTTACCAATCCTCAACTTCAAGAGGAGGGGAGAATAGAGCTCATCACTCACTCTGTGTGTGGAAAATTCACTCCTTTCAATTACAGCTGTATAAAAGGGGTGTGTAGGGGACCATGTGGTAATAACAGCACAAACTACACTGCTGCATTTTCACCCACTGCATTTTCAGTTGTGCTTAACTGGAAAGAGAATACTCTTCTGTGATTCAGACAATTGTGACTTATCTCCTGCTCTGAAGCATATTGTACACAAAGAAGGAAGACTTCCATCTTATGTAAGTGGTGGGTACCTGTGCAAGAGTCAGAGAAAAGGTTATGGATACATTTTAAACTAAGCGAAGCTCATGGAAGCATTATCTTTCTTCTGTATTAACTACATTTATGGTCTCAAGCTTCCAGTAGGAGCTGGGGCCTTCCCAGAGGTTATCACTGTGCAGTAGAGAAGGAGAACATCTACCACACTAACTGGTTTTTTTGCCACACTATTATTTTGCTACCACGTCAGCTTCTGTGTATCTTCCACAAAGGCATGCAGGGGTTGGACCACTTCCAAATGCCCAGCATGGGGGATGCAGAATTTCCCTATAATGTTGATTTTGCAGATGATCATAAATGCTCAAACTGTCTACAGTATCGTTGTCCTGAGGACACTCTGTAGTTTCATCCCTACTGGAATGCTGGCACAAATAATTCAGCTTTTTATCTCCATTGTTTTTATTTCTTACCCAGGCTTGAGTTTGGTTTGAAGTGGCTAACTTCTGTTGGCTTGACAGATCACATCCTATTACCAGAATCCAAGGTTGCCTCCAAGGAATGGAGGCAAGTCACTTTTCTTTCTCCCTCTCCCCTCTGGTATTCACTCTTGTCCCCTAGTCCTGACAGGTAGCTTGATGAAGAAAGGCTTTGCAGCCTTACCTCTCTTTTGATGGACCGTGCACTATAGTGACAAGAGTCAATACACCATGTATTGCGGGAGTTAACTTGTCATAAAATCAGCAACTATGCTACAGAGCTTAATATAAAGAATGCACACTGTTTCCCTGTATTCTGACCATGCTAGTTGGAGACAGCTATCAGAATACAATTCAGTTCACCAGTGCAGTCACATATGTCTGAATTGGCTATTTGCTGTCATTTGAAGACTTTCTGGAGTGTGTATCTCTGATGTTAGGAATGTGGAGATGTGGTGATGTAGCTGGAGACAGGAAATTATATCATTGTACCTGAAAGTAGGATTGGTTTAACTTCTGATGAAATTTTCATTCATGAAGACTTTGTTTAAAGGCAATACTGTCCCAGGGATTCTCAAAGTAACAGGACATTAAGTGTGTCGTGTTTATTAATTGTCAAAATTAGATCAATCATAACAGAGCTAACAGATATGTCTTGTTGAGCTGAAAGATGAAGATGGAAGAGCTAGCGGATATCACCAAGGAGCTAAGAGATGCCAGGAGAGATGACAAATGTGGCTGGATGAGCTGAAGGGGGATTGGAAAAACACAGTCCCAGTCATTGCCTCAGGGAGGAAATAGTAAACCTTGTAGACACTGAAAAAATGTCTCAAGTGAGCAGGAATGGAGGGGTTTGTTCTATGCCGTTGTCTCTGACTCTCACTTGCAGTGTCTGCTTCTTCCTCTTCACGAGAAGTTACTGTAGGGGAATGAATACTATGATAGCTGGGATTTGGAATTTTGTTCATGTTTAGATTAAAAAGCAAACCGTGGAATACTATTGTGCTTGTGCTGATTCCTTCTGACCTTAGCAGTGTCCACGCTTCGGCACTTGCAGAGACTTGAGAATCTTTAGCCTGCAATGTTAAGATCTTTATCCTGCAATGACTCACTTGAGGACAGATTCCTGTACCTGGGCAGAGAGAAGGAATAAAAGACAAGACTGAAGGGTGGGTGATCCAAGTCCAGCTCTCTGCTTTCCCAGAGACTTTGGGAAAGCAGATACACTGGTGTGATCTGTGTGATTGTTTTAGTTGTTCCCTGTGAAGCAGGAAGAGTACTCTACAGTAATGTAAGAAGGAATGCATTGGGGTTTGCAAGGTACCCAAGTTTTGGGTTTGCAAAGTACTTAAGTGGCTCTCATAATATGGCCAAGGAACTGTTAGATACAGAATGGAACCTATATCATTAAAGAATATATTAATAAGAAGACAACATCAATATATGAAATATGGCCTTTTGAATATCTTCAAATATGAACTATATTCCTTATTAAATACATCCCCTTACTTAAAGGATCTATTTATCTGGAATATGCAGGTAGCTGTTGCACTGAGGTTTTTAAGCGCAGATTGCACAATACCCTTTCTTGTTATTTCCAGTATCTTAAAAGCTCATTGGGCTATAATAAAAAGAATAATGGGAACACATCATACTGCATTTAGTGAAGTACCTATCCTTTTTCAAATAACTTCTTCTTCTTTTTTTTTTTTTTTTTTTTTTTTTTTTTTTTTTAAGCCTAGAATGAGAGCTAAATTCCTGAGTGGTGTCTTTTTAAAAGGAGAGCTCACAGAGCTTTCGCAAATAATGAAGAATGTACTTCATACGATAATACTGCATAGGTGTGACACTTCTATAAAAGTTGGTTCAGAAAGTCTGCACAACACCCCCTCATTGATACTATAAATACATCTTTGTGATGAAGCTCAAAATGTGATGAAAATATTTTGATATTGTGTTTTTAACTTTTGATACATCTCTTGGCTTTAAAGATAAAAGGATTCACTCCTAGAATTTACACTCCTCTGATGTGATTAAAACCAGATAGGTGTACTGTAAATAGAATATGCTCTGTATGATGGTAGGTATGGCTTAGTGGTTTTAAGCAGGAGGTTTCTTACTGTGGAAAAACAGTTTTTCTTGATGAGTTGCTTGTCACTGTTTTCAGCAGCACCTCCTTTCATCTATAATTCATTTTGGAAGACTTAATAGTACGGTTTGGGCGTGGGCAGGTACCAGACGCCAGTAGAGTATAACCCCTGCAAAAATAAGAGATCCACAGGGGTATCAGGGATAGAGTGGAAAACAGTAAAAATGCATCTTTGCTTTTTGAAAATAATTCCCCTATCCAAAAAAGAGCCACAAGTTACATGCTGTAAACACTCTCCTGTAGCCCCCTATTTAAATGCCTGGTTGAGCAGACAAAAAGATGAGTTTCTGCACACCGTATGCCTGTGTAAGGTATGATGTGAACAAAGACCCCTGTCCTCTAGTGAAAGGAGTAGATCTGCCCCTGTTGTCTGATGATGATTGGAACATGAAGCAGTATCTAGGAAGACTGCATCTAATAATTTTCTCTAGCCCATTAACACAAACTGGGGGGGTTGTGGAAGGTCTACAGTTTCTTCCCCATGGTTTACTGTGAGGTCTGCAGGGCTGCAGTTTGGTGTGCATGTAATGACTGTGAAGTCCTATGTGACCGTGGATTTGTTGCAGTCGCTATGTGCATATAGATGGATATATTTATAGAAGAATCACTGTGAATGTGAGAAATAAGCCTTTGAAGTGTCAAGCCAAATATTCTGGGGGGAAAAAAGAAGATTACTTGTCTACATCAGAAGCTTGCATTTCATGTAGACTTGTCTCATTTTACCCAAAATATCTCCCCACAGGTTAGGAGAGCTAAAAACAATAGTAATAATGGGAAATGTAGCGGGGCGGGGAGGGGGGAACGTGTGAGAGAGAGGGGGAGAGAGAGAAGAGGGAAATAACAAACATCTCTGAAATGTTTTTGTTCCTCCTTACTTACAGCTTGTTTCTTTCCAGTAGCTTTTTCGTCTTACTTTATTTCCTGTTCTGTCATAGAGCTGCCAGGGACACAGAGCTGTGTTGCTTTCCCTTCAGTCAGAGCCCTGCAGATGTCCTACTGGCAAGGAACAAGTGATGGAGGACAGCTTCCAGTGTTCTCTAAGCAGGCTGACCCCCCCCCAAAGCTCTGTGATGTGATGCTAAGTCAGGGTGATGGGAGGTATAAGATGGATGTGTGCCTCTCAGCTCCCAGCATGGCTGCCACCACAAAACTAGCCCAAGCCTGACATGAAGATTTTTCTGTGTTCATTGCTTGCCTTTGGGAAAGAAAAGGCATACGGATACTCCAGAGTCACAAAAGAAGGGGTCCACTAGTCTTTCATTAAGCTGCTACTGTGATATTATAAGAGTAGGCTCAGTGACTTTTGGATATGGATTAAAGCCAAGGAATGTTACTGAAAGGAGGCTTTTTGCAAAGCAAAATAAAATACAGATGTTTTCCAAAATTAACTCTTCAGTTGATGGCAGTGGTTTTGTCCGTTACTTCCATTCCATAAATAAGAAGGTAGTCATTTTTATCGAGAACTGTTTCGGGCTGCAGTTCCAGGCTGGTAAGCGTCTTTGCACATGTTACCACTGGGACATCTCAAAGTCTTCAGTTGGTGCTTTCCGTGAGAAATCCTTGGTCTCTGTTAACAGGTTTAAGAAGTGACTCTCTGCTTCCTTTGCTGTGTCTTTATGGTTTGAATGCAATATATCCTGAAATTTCTAAGTTTTGCTCTAAAAGAAATAAATCTTGAGAGGACTGTGTACAGTGCGTGTATAACCTTCAAAAACATACATTGCAAGTAGTTTTTGGTGTTAAGGATGAGAATTCTTACTTTCTTGCTTGTAAATAATTACTTATATCGTGCTCGTTATTTCCATTATTATAGGTGATCTTTCCATTCCTTGTTCTTTTTAATACAATGTGTAGTACTGAAGCTGAAGAAAGCCAAGAAAGCAAGAGGGCTGGCTTAGAAGTGGGACACAAGGTATTCTGGTTTTAAAATACCATATACTTTGTAGTATTAAGTCGTTTCATGCTATGATGAAAGGTCGTGTGCTAACAGCATGCACTGTTAAGAGGTCATTTCAGTCCTGAGCTATTAAATCCTTCCAAGCAGTGTGATTTTTAAACAAGGTTTGTGAAATCTAGCCAAGCTATTTGTTGTGCTCTGTATTTGAAATCCGTTATTTCCTATCATACGTTGGTGCAATCTGTGGGATTGTTTTCAGTTTTTTCTTGGACAGTGTTAGTAAAATAGCAGTGGCATTAATATTTTTCTTTAGTGACCTGGAAACTTAAAAATATCTTACAGTTAAAGTAGCAATAGATTGCTAGCTGCCAGCTTTAGTATGCATTTTGAGTAATTTTAGAGAGACCCAAATTAAGCAAGTGAGTGTGGAATTAAGATGATGTTAAAATGTATCTGTAAATAGCTGTAAGTATCAATAATTGCAAATGCTTAATTTTTTCATGAAAATGTCTTGGTTGGAGTGGGCCTGCACCTTGGCATTTGAATTGACTTGCGCTGCTGTAGGTAAATGTTAACATGCAGCAAACACTGCAGGCAGATGAGCTGGCTGCCAAAAGCAGGACATTTTTCAAACGTTTCGCTGTAGTGTTGAATGAGAAGCTGAGAATATGGTTTCTCTGAGAGATTTAAAATATTAAAGAAGCCAGTAGCAATAAATGAAAGTGCACCCATTGGTTAACAGCATTTGGCTATATATCAAGACCATTTCTGGAAGTAAAACTTGTAACATAAATTACTGAATACTGAATTACTGCAATGTGTTAAGTATTCTTTTTAATTACAGGATGTTAAGGCTTCAAAACTAAAATTCTTCAAAGTTAATCGTGAAGTAAAATAACTCCATATTTAGCTGAGCTTCAACTTCATTAAAACTGTTCAAACGGCTGATGGAGCCCTAATAAGTTTTGTTCAAAGATATGACATCTTTGAAAATTTTCTGCAAATCTAACTCTATTATCTCTGATACTCTCTAATTGGATATAGCGATCTCTCTTCATGTTGTCTAGTGGATTGCATCCATGATAAGGTGTTGTAAATGTATCCGGTTGTCCTGAAATTAGAAAATCCAGGGATGGTAAGGGCTATTTTCACAGTAGTATTTAAGCCCTTCAGGCAATGTTTTGTCAGAAGGCAAGTACAAAATTACGTATTTTGCCTTATATAAATATAAAACCACTTTGGGGAGTGGAAGATGGGGGGAAAAATGGAATAAGCAACATTCTGACAGTATCAAATCATTAATGAGGGCACTAGTTCCTAAATTATTTACAGCATATTCCATGTGCTCATCTGTTTTAGAATTGTTAATATTGAATGCGTTGTTTGTTATATACAAATGTTTTTCTCTCTTTTTCTTTTAGATTTCCTTTTTGTGATATAATTTAATTACTGATGCTGTTTACTCTCTGAAGCTGTAAAGATTTTTTTTTTTCTTCTGCTAAGTAAAATCACTGACTAATTTACTACAGAATATCATCTTACGAGAAGCTGTCGATACTGCGCAGATGATGGAGAAGCATAGGGATGTAGTGTTTATTTTCACAAACTGAGGTAGACCAGATACGGACATGATGGGGAGCAGATACCATGTTGTGTCATCTCCAGGAGGAAGCTAACTAGGTTTTCTTCTTTGTCTTCTATATTCTTGTCTCCATCACTGTCCGGGCCGGGGAGCTGGGCGGTGTTCCAGTGCCCACTCTCCTCTTTGGGAGCTGTTACTTTCAGGACCATCAGCTGTTCCTCCTCTTTTTGGTGTCCCTTAAAGCAGCTTAAGCAGCAGATACAGAAGTAGCATTTTGCCCTCTGCTGGGAAACAGGGTTTGACAAATAAGTGGTGTGAACTGTTGTGACAACCATTCTGTTTAAAGAAACTGCACAAATCTGAAGAAATACTTATCAGGCTTGTAGAATTTTTCTTTTTCTGTGCTTCATTTTCTGAGATGTTGTAGCAACAGCCTAAGTTTCTGTTCTCTTTCTCTTTAAGTGCGTGATGGTTTTTCTCCTGTATGATATCTATTCCTTTTATGTCAGTGTTGTCATTAGAAATCATCTGTGGCTATTAGTTAGGCTCGGGTGAAGTCCTTTGCCCCAGTCTCTTCTAATAATATGAGAGCACTGAGCTACTGTGTCCTACCCTGCCACTCTATTTATGGATCTGATTTGCAGTGTGAAAAATCAAATGCAGAAAAAGTGGCAATGGCCTGGCTTCTAGTTCTGGTTTGGAAGTAGGCACAATACTTTTTGCATTTCTAGTGTAATTTCAGCTAAAGTTGTTGGAAGGATAATAAAAGCAGTAATTTTTTACTTTAATGTTCTGAAATTTAGTTAAGAACAAAATTTTTTCACTGGTGTCTTAAGATGCTCCTTGAATGAGCCCTGACTTCTTAAATAATCGTAATTGCGGATATGACTATTCCTCCTTCACATTTATCTTGTTACCAATGACATAGACTCTTTCACTACAAAGTTATTCAGTGTTTTCATGAACACAATGCTTTTCATGATGCTTTGTTGGCCAAATACCCTTCTGCACAAAACAGCAATGACAAAGCCCGGTTTTCTGAAATAATACACATCTTAAAAACATCATTATAGGAGACAAATTTCATGCCTTTTCAGTGAAAAACATCACTATGCCAGTGAAAAAAGATCATTATGCTCAACTTTCAGCTATACAAATAACAAAATATAAAATGAGAAGTATTAGTAAGATGAGAAAATACTGTATAGCTTATTCCCTTGTATCCCAGATCCTCCATTTTACCATCAGTATTGCTATTGTATTGATCGTACTCTGAAACAGAGAGGCTGATTAACATGAAGCATCAACACAAAGCCCTTGTGTTTTGTTCATGGAAACATAATGTATTACTATATTTTGGGAGGTGAAATTTATTCCTGCCCCTGAAGTGGTAAAGCAGTTTTGCAAGACTTTTTGGACTCTTTCAGCCTTCTTTAATGCAGGGATATTTCTATTTGTGGTTTGAGAGCCCTTCTGTGTTGAGGTGAATTTTATTCTTGGGAGTATTTGGCTGGAATATGAAAGATACTGTGCTCTGTGGCTGGCATCTGTCAAGGACTGTAGGATTTTGAGTGAAAACTGTGGTTCATACATAAAAAATTGGTATAAAGGTCCCACAGAGGACAATGTTATTGAAGATGTTTAGATATCTTATCTTCTGTTCAAATACCTAGCATGTGTTACAAGCTTTATTGGTGTTACTTAATAGTCATTGGGTATTATGGAGGTCCTTCTTGTTACTACATTCACATTTGATACTCCGTGAAACATAAATTTCAAGTCACTGTAACTGAACTGAATTAGCTTTTGTTTCTTATGAGTTGTCATTTTATCTACAGCTCTGCCCCAAAGAGGTAAGTAATCATTTTACTGTATTTTTCTGAAGGAGCTTCTTTGTGTGAAGAGAAATAGCTCAGGAGCACGAGACAAAATAAAGAATAGACCCATGTTATTTTGTTCATGGCTTGTGAAAATGCCAAATGTATGTTTTGATCTTTTGCCCAGCTGAGAAGTTGTGTAGTTTTGAAAACGTGAATTCTCCTATTGTTCATTTTTATCATTTCAATTCATTTTAATTTATGAAGCTTGGTGATTTAAAAAAAAAATTATGAAGGTTGATTTAAAATCTGCACGAAACCACTTTTTCTTGACAGCTATTATCATGCTCTGTGTTACACACAGGTTGTGTACTTGTGGGATCAAGTTACATCATCTTTATATAACACCCCCCACCCAAGTACTCAGTCTTTTTTTGTTGTGGTAGTTGTTCATGTCTGGACACAATTTCATGTGTATTATTAAATGAAACTTTGTTTAAAATTACCTGTTGACTAAGGCTCACAGCGAAGGGTTTGGGGTTTTGTTAATAACTCTTCTGCATTGTGCTTTTTCCAGTTGTTTTTATACAATGTCCCACTTGAATAGAAACAGCTTGTTTGATAGAGTGTGGAAAGATGTATTGTGCCAGGATGTTTGCAAATGGATGCATACGTATGCACACGTACAACCCCGTCATAAGATTTGGTGAACATGTCTCTGGAGATTTTCTCAACTTTGAGAAGAAGTGGGGAAGAAGTCAATCGAGGGTGTACAGAGGCACTTCCCTAAGCTTTATAGAGTCCTACTGATTTATGAGAACTATTGTTCTGTGGTTATGGCACATATGTTGAAGCTGTTGGACACTGTTCACAGCTCTGTCACAGACTTCTGATGAAGTCATGCACAAGTTGTTTGGTGTCTCGATGCCTCAGTTGTCAGTATTGTCGGGTTCCTGAAGGTCCTCTGATAGCACCGCAGAAGTGTGGACAGGTGGTTGTAGTATGAATGAAGGCAATGAGCTTATTGCAATAATGGCAAGTTTGTCAGGCTTATTGTACTAAGATGTGTAAAAGCAACACTCTTAAGAATATTGTTCCTTCATATTATTAAGCGCTAAACTAAAGGGGAATAAATATAACTGTATGGGTTTAAATATATTCCAGTTTTTTTTATAATTAAGTGGTTCTGCCCTAACTCGGCTGCAAGCATTTTTGTGTTACTGTGGTTTTTTGATCTTGAAGATAACACTGATAACGTTCTTGGTTATTATGGAGTACTACAATGCATAATATGTCTTTATTTGTATCATTTTTCTTCACATCAGACAAATCCTGTCCCTGGTAATGCTTAGCATTTCTCTGTCTCATCAGTGGTGTGCACTCAGTTTCACTTGTTTGATAATTTGAGTGATGAGGATTTAATAATCTTTCTTTGTCGTCTTCTGAAGTAAATTGTTGGGTGATAGTGATACTAAATCTACTCAGTCATGAGATTCAGAGCTGGTTCGTTCTGCACAGAGCTATGTTACAGGCATTGCTGAACACAGATTTGAGACTGGAAAATCACAGTAGCTGTGAAACTAGCACATAGTCTTTGAACAGCAATAAATTTTAATCTATCTTCCTTCCCTCTCCCCCCCCCCGCCCCCGAACAGGTGCTTTTTGTGTATATTTACTGAATCTCAATAGTGACCTGATTTTTCACTTTTATCAGTGGATAGTGTCAACACAGCAGCACCATACACAAATGTCTCCTCCTTGCTACATAACTTCTTCTAGAATACAGGAAATAGATGGAAACAATTAAGCAGGGAGTAGACATCATCTGCACGTATGTAGGGCAGAGGAATCAATTGTAGTAAGTAGGAGAGAGCTATTTGAGTATTGAGGGACAGAGGCAGAAAGAGAGAAGATAGCCACCCTCCCCAGCTACCTTTCGCAAGTTAGTCAACAACTGTTGTCTTGATAAATAGCTCATGCTGAAACTGTCTTAGCAACAGCTATGTTTAACGCTGCCGTCTGGTGCAGATTATGGATAGCAGTGCAGGAAGAGTAATTTTCAGAATGTCCTTTTACATAAACAAGCTTGAAAAAGGACTGTTAAGATACTAGTAAAAAAACCTACTTGACTATATCAAGGGATGGATTGTAAGAAAAGATGCAAACTAGTGCGTGAGTAGGAGATGACTTTAAAAAGTATAGGTAATGTAGAAGAAAAGTGGTTGGTGGAAATAGAAACGGAGAAGAGATGAAAGATGGGAATATACAGCAAGGGAAGATTAGGAAAAATACAAAGAGGAACCAAGATAAACTCTGGCTTTCAGAGTTAAAGATGACAGAAATTACAGTAGCTATTCATCTCTCTAGCTTGGCTGAATGCAGAGGAGTGTGAAAGTTAAGGTCCCGTTAAAGGGCAGGTCAGCAGTGTGACTTCATCATTCTGTGCTCCTACTGCAATACAAGGGCTTGAAAAAGGGAACGGGATGAATTGAAGGTACATTGGAACATAAAATCCTCCTTTTTCTTTTTAGAAAGAGATTATGATGATTCAGCATGAAATACAGGCAGTCATGCGCACTGCTTTGAACAGGATTTGTTTTACTTGCGTGTTTAAAACAGTTGCTGCATTAAAGGTAGATATCCCCAAAATTTAGTCTGTCTCCATCCAGATGAAAATTGTCATTCAATCACATCTGTCCTATTTAGTGTCTCTTTTATCTGTCAATTCCCTGTGTTGGCTGCTGTGAAGGAAAGTGTAAGAAAACCTACAACGCCCAATTAGGGAGTCATGTGGCTGTGTATATTTTTTCCATCTCGGCTGAAGACTGGCTTCTGCCGTGAAGTGTTTGCATTTCTATCCCTTCCACATTTACTGAATTCTGTGCAACATAGTACAGGATATTCTCGTTAGCTATATAAATCTCAAAACCTTTTAAAAAGCTGCCCCACTGGATTATCTTGTGTATCTGAATCTCCAGTCTTTGTCTTCTAATTTTCATTCATGTGGTGACAACCATCTTGAGTTGGTCCCTAGCACAACCATACTAAACGTGATAAAAATATAAGCATAAGAGATAAAGGTAAGATTGAAAAAAAGCAAAGAACTTTTTTTAATATACAAAGGTTCTAACATACATTATCTTGCATATTTCTTGTAGATTAGACTAAATTATCATAATAGTTTGTTCCTGTCATAGTATCACAGTTCTGTTAATTCCAGCATTTTCAGTTCAGAGAGAAAAAAACACCAACCCTTCATTCAAGGATCTGGTTTTAGGTCAGGTCCTTTTATACCATCATAGGTAAATGGAATTCTCATTTCCCAAATATATTGGAGTCCTCACAGCATCTACTGTCTTTCTAACATACATAAACACACAGTACGTGGAAGTTCCCAACTCTGCTGGGAAGTTGCAGGTTAGTAAGTAAAAAATTTTTCCATTTGGCTATCAGAAACCAGACTCAGGAACTGAGATAGATAGAGGCCAGTGTTCACGCATACACCTGTGCTAAGACTATTCTCCATGGGAGTGCCAAATGAAGTCTTGGTTCTTGTATGTGATTTCTCAGTCACATGAGAGTATTTAGAGTATACTTTGGTTTATTCTTGGTACTTGAAAATTCTCAATATTTTTGCCAGTGATTTTAAGCATTAAAAATTTTGCTCCTGCAATATCGCTTTGATATTTCCGGTTGATATATTCCAAAGAAATGAACTCTCCTGGTGCCAGAGGATATCTCCCTACTTGACATTGATATTCCATACCAGTTGCATTCTTTTTTTAGTATTGTCCTCCAGTTGTTCCTTATTATAATGCCCAAAGAGATGATATATCAGTATCTTAGCCCCCAGACACCACTGCAATTTGTCTGATAGCTGTCATTGAACTACAGGCAGTTTTAGAATGTCACATTTCTGCATTAAGGAAAATTGTTTTTTCCTGGCAGAGTGTTTAGGTACTCTTTTTCCTCTGTCGCACTGAGCTGAAACTGAAGTTCAAATACACCCTCAAACATTTGCCTGATAATTAAAATTAGGGGAGGAGCATATAGTTCTTCTCTGTGGAGTAGGAGTTCAAAAGGAAAATAGGAGAAATGGCAGTGAGACAAGTCACTGACTTCCTCTGATCTACAAATGGTAGGTAGAGGGGTTTTCTCTGAAATACTTAAGAGTAGAAATGAATCAGCTGAGCTTTCATGCAGGTTTCCAGTTGTCTGGCTTACTAAATAAAATGGAAATGGCAAAGTACAGAATTGTTCTCCAATTATAATAAACTCTCAGTGTGCCTCAAGAGATCAGTAGGAAAGTAAAAAGAGGTTAAAACCTTGGTGAGACTTATTAATGGAAAATGAGCAAACAGCTCTATTGCCAAGAGGGGAAAATTGTTTCATATATGAGTGATGATGTGTATCCTAATAAAAGACATCTATTCACACCCACCAGGAATAAGACATATTCTGTACTTTTATATCCTGTCTTGTTTTGAGTAGGAAGAATATCTTTTTAAAAAGAAAAATGTTTCGTAAGGAAAGAGATTTTCCTACACGCGGAAGAAATTCACAAATCATTTCCATCAGAGTATGTACAAAAGCAGGGGAGCATGCCGTAAGGGAAAGAACTGGTATTTTTCAGTTGACCTTCAACACGGACACGATCTGGTCATGCTCTGACTGGTTTGTGACAAAGTTGTCTTTAATAGGGAAAAATAAAAATTAGGACCCTTCATTGCCTGGAATGCTAAATATATCGGAATATTTTCCGCTGAGTTTTAAAAAGAAACAGTTAAAACTGCAGTCAGAGACAACAGATCCAAGAGAGGTGACCAGTAGGTGCCCATGTTGTATTACCTTTGCTCTGTAGTCTCGAGTGGGAGGAATATTGTTGCTAGATGGAAGGTGTGTGTTCAGGTGAGGAAGTTCAGCTGAGAGAGGCACAGCCCGAGGCTCTGAGTCATACAGGCAAAATCCTGTTTTGAAATTGGGGTAAGATATGTGACACACAAGGGAAAGAAGACGGAGTGTAGGGTTGTTTTGGGAGGAACTTGGGGTATGCAAAATATTTCAAGAGGGCGTTGAAGTGGGTGGCAGGCACCTTTTCATCTCCTCTATTTCTTTCCTGGCATACTTTTTCTTCCCTGCTCCTGTCCTAGAACCCCCTGTAACTCCAACCCATGGGCAGCAGCCTCCTTCTAGCCACCTATTTTCACTTCCCTCTAGCTGTTGGGTAGCTGCAAAATGGGAAAGAAAAGGCACCATCTTGTATCAGTGGGAAACACTAAATGGAGCCTAGATGAGAAGCAAGAAGATGGCTCCATGGGGAAAGCATTATTTTGTGGTTTTCTGGAGGTGTGTAGTAAGGACTTTCTGCTCTCCAAACTTCAACCTATTCACCTACATACAAGCAGGAGAGAAGCTGTTGCAGCTGGATAGTTGCTGGCAGCTGTTCTTGGCAGCTGTCTGCCTTGACTGCCTTGAGCCAGCTCTGGGCACAGATACTTGAACACAAGTTTGGATCTCTTCCTGTGCTGCCAAGTTCTAGGTGGAATGAAACTGCTGAGAAAAGGTCAGTAGGTACCCACGCCTTGGAGCTGGACAAGAACACCATCTCTTTAGAAATGTAGTAGTGTTTTGTATGAAGTCAGGTTCCAGTTTTCCAGCTAGAAACTGCTGGCTAACTGGTTTCAGAGCTTCTTGCCCTCTAATCAACTATTATTAGAAGAAATAAATTACTTGTTGTATAATCTATTTCACAAAGTGATGTTCATCACTTTTCCTGTCCCTGACTTCAGAAAAGATCCAACTGATTGTACACAAGGGAGTGTACAAGAGGAGGGGGAATGGAGCCGGGTAGATCTGCACTTGAACCTGGCCAAAGAGTTAAGCAGAACTATTTTCATGGATTTCAGAGCAGAAAGACATGCACGTTGAGGGATGTGGGGGAGGGGTTGTGGTGAAGTACACCAGCTCTCCCAGGGGACTAAAATACAAAGCACTTAATTGTCCTACAGATGGAGATGTATTGGCATTATTATCTAGCATCTTCACTGCCAGAAATACAAAACCTGGAGAAGGGAGGGTCTCCAGCTGCAGCAAATAATTGAATGGGAACAGTTTCTGCAAGGCAAGAAGGCCTGAGAGGAGGCTGTTCTGAGTTATCATCAGCTAGAGACTGGTTTTATGGGCTCATCGATAAGATTAGGAATTTCCCTGGGTAAGTGAAGGCTCAGTCTACAGTTACTGTGATCTGGAATCTCTGAGGTAAGCAGAAGCCCGGGAACAAAATGATACACGGCTCTTGTTTCCTTTCTTTGCAAACTGCTTGACAGCTGAGTGGGAGAGACAGCCAGGGATGGCTGAGGGAAAGGAAAATCTGTGCTTCGTTCTAACCCCTTCGTTCACTCACTGGAATTTGCCCAGCTACTACCAACTTACTTGGGTATCTTAAAAGAGGTTTCCTTTCCAAGGCCTTTCTGAGCTTAGTTGATACCGTGTCACCTGACACTTTGCGGGGTAAAATGCTCTTTGCCAAATCTGCAGTTTTTATGAGAAGAATTCTCAACTTATCCAATTTATGGCACAGTTAAGCTAATATACCAATAAACTCCTTCATTTCAGCAGGAACTTTGATGCAGGTTTTTCCCTTGATTTGACATGTTTGAATGAAGGTTTTGGGGGATTGGTTTTTGTTTTAATGAATTACAAGGCCTTTAATAAGTCATATTTACTCAATGTTTTATTAAAATAATAAAATTCACAGGTTTACTTAATAAGAAGGTTTACTTAGTCCTTCAACAAATGGTACAATAAACCATTCTTTTTAATAGTGTCCCAAGGAATGCATTAGTCTTTGAAGCTGAAATACTTTGACATCAGACTGGGTGATGAGTTGCTATGGTTTCAAGGGCAGTGTTAGTGCTGGAAAAAGACCGCATCCTTGAAATGCGCACACATGCAGTCCTGGGCTCCTATGTATTTCATGACCAGAACTTAGGAAGTAGCCTTCCACATCAGTGGCTTCGTCACAGGGCATAAGGAGAATTTGAAGGAAGATGCGCAACTGGATTCCTATTCGTTAATAGCCGTTTGATTCAATTTGAGTAGAACTTTGTGTATGTGGCAGTTTTCAGCACTTTCATGGAAAGATGGAAAGCTTATGCCTACTGCACTCTACGTACACAGGGGGAATTTCTAAGGCAGGCAGAAATCAGAGTGGGAGGGAGAGGATTCTTTATTTTGATGTGGAATAGACTATTAATGCAAGCCACTCACTTAACTTCTTGAAATAAATTTTTCAACCTGCAAAAAATGGCATGTTTTTATCAGGTGCCGACAACAACCTTAAAGTATAGGTGTATATATACTTTCTCCGAAGAAGCAGCAATACAGCAGGACTTTTTTAGAATATAAAATAAGTTTTAATAACCAAAAAAAGGTATATTAGCCACCTTGCTTTACTTGTCATTTAAGTGTCTTTTAACTAAAATTAGAGCCCTAATCGGTTTTCCCTTGAGTCCTTTAGCCTGCAAGTAAGAAATGGATAACCACCGGATGTTTGAAACAGTACTTTATTTCTCCATGCATCATAGAAACGTGAATTCGTCTGAGTTATATTGAATACATATTTTTCTAGAAAATATATAGCAGCCTCACTGTGGATATTGAAATGTGTCTCTGAAAGAAAGAATGATTTCCTTAAGTCTTAATGAGTGCCTTATTGATTTGTAATGTACAAACCCTCTTCTCTGCAGACAATCTGTTTCTGGTAAAACAGAACCATGTACAGTTACCATGATTGACTCTGTTATATTGTCCCCTGATATTTCAGTTCCTTCCTTGGTGTAGCTAAGGATGGTTTAGAACAACTGCTAACATTTGGAGCTATGCTTGATTTCTCCCTATACCACACGTTTCCCTCTTCCCCTAGATAGAATATAACCACTCATTAAGTCCTTTGCAGGCTTCAGAAATGGGTCCCAGCTGGGTAACCTGTCAGTCTTGGGATTCGCCTGCATATCAGGTGCTTTTGTAGAAGCTGAGAGGTTATTAGGACTTGGTGGGCTCACAGAAACAGTGAGGGGGTTGCACAGTCCTCTTATCGTCCTTGAATTACTCGATTTTTGGGGGGGGGGGGGG
>JAVKLA010000002.1:5168908-5179491 GCA_034782735.1 Sagittarius serpentarius
CCCCCCCCGTCTTGATCTTTCTTCCGTCACCTCTGTTTTTCAGTCTAACTGGTACCATTTGACTTTTCACCAAAAAAAGTTACCTGTAATTTTTGGAAGTCAATTTTTGATCCTTAATGAGTTTACGGATGTGTTGAGACCAGCAGAATGAAGGGAAACCGCTTGCGAATGAGTGGTATTCATCTAGAAATTCAGCATTCTCACCAGTGTGCAAGGGAGGAAATGGTGCCAGAGGAGTTCCCAAGACTTTGAATTCTAAATCAGGGATTTCCAACTCAGAACAGCTGTATGTACACTGAGGCTTTTCTCTTCATTTGTCATCTATCTAACAAGCTCATGGCACATATGTGTATTTTCCTGTGAATTACAAGGAAATGTTTTGGAAGTCTATAGGGAATCCAGTTAATCAATTTGATTCATTGCAGTACTTATTAGCCATGATGGCTGAGCTTCAGAAGGTTTGCCATTTTCTTTGGGTAAAGTTCACTGTATTCTAAGCCAAAATTGTTGAAATTAATATCTTAACTTTTATTACCCAAAGAAACTGTCAGACTCTCTAATGTGCTGGGGTTTTGTGTTTTTTTTTTTTTTTTTTTTTTTTTTTTTTTGTTGTTTTGTTTTTTAATTGGTTCAGCTGAAATGCCTAGTGCAAGCATACACAAATTGTGGGAGGGGAGAATCTGAATTAAGGTCTGGGTCCTGCCCAAATCTTGTGAGGCCATTTAGGTAATCTTTTTTTATTTTGTGTCTTCACCAACTGCTACTTAACAGCTTGTAAAGATCTTTTGAAACTCTATTACTTTATGCATTAGAGATTCGCCTGCTTCCACCCTCCCCCCTTTGGGATTCTGTGAGGCTTTTTTCTTGTATGCTGTGCCAACAGCAGATTTTGCCTGAGTATTCTTTTTCTCATTAACATCAATTGAAGTGAGACGTCAGAAATCCAGGACCATTTGCAATGACAGGACAGTGCCAATGCTCTTCCTTTTATAACCCATAGGAATAAAACTATGCAAAGCATCATTTCATTATTCACATTATGATAGCCTGCATAAATTACAAATCATAAGCTAGGGAAAAAAATTTTCATGATGTCCTTTGTCAACTATCCAAGGTTTAAATTTTGAGAGGAAATACGAGGAAGAATAAAAAAAAATCAAAATAATATCTCCAGTGGATTTTGGACATGTCTGTTTTCCTTTGTTAGTTTAGGGTACTTAAGCAAGTGAGAATGAATGCCAGGCTATCTATTTCTTTGCCGGTTTAGAGCAGGTGTGTACTGAAAACCATGTTTGTCTTTTTTTTTTTTTAATTTTTTATTGTAATGGTGAAATATTGAAGGCGTAGAGCTGAAATC
Source organism: Sagittarius serpentarius (assembly GCA_034782735.1). Lineage (NCBI taxonomy): Eukaryota > Metazoa > Chordata > Aves > Accipitriformes > Sagittariidae > Sagittarius > Sagittarius serpentarius. The sequence continues at coordinate 5,170,266 of JAVKLA010000002.1, forward strand.
AGATCCTTTATACAGCCTTAATTTGGTAATGAATTAGGTGAAATTCTCCAGCATATCACACACCTAGATCCTACTAAATTGAGCAAAATGCCCAGCGCACACTTTGCAGAGTCAGGACCCTTGTGCATGTCATAAAAAGGACATTCTTTTTTTCTTAAGTTGAGCAAGTCCTCACTTGTACAATAGATTTTTTAAATCTAATTCACCATAGCGACGTAATTCAGCACCTGTCTGTACTTTAGTTTCAAAGCTCACTGAATTTTTGGGCCTGTTTCACTATATTTAGTTTTTATGTGAAGATCTCTGAAGAGAGCAAATACAAGTATACAGACAGTGATTATTGTGAACATTGGTCTTGCTTTCATTAGGTAAAACATTTTAGGTTAATTGATGAGGTAAAATCTAGTTGAATTCAGTGGAGGAAAAGCCATATTGTAGCTTACTCTTAGAGTAACTGTGCTCTTTTTTATTGGATTCTGCAGACTTTGGCCCACAGGAACAGAATAAACCATTTTTCATCATGAGGATGCAGCCAGAGCAGCCTCTGTCAGAGCTCAGAGCCATTCAGTTTTTCTGCACCTTCATGTTTGAATCTATTGCTCATGTTGGGATACAACAATAGCTGAGGGGTATGGCAGCAGGCTGTGCTCTCTGATATACCCAGACTGTAAAAACGTGCTGATTAGGCATGTGATAAATACATTTCCTGGCTTAACATCTTGAGTCTTGCCACCTTTTCAAGGTACAGAAGTGGTCAGATGTTTCTTTGGAGAGGCAAATAATAAGAAAAGAAAGAGAGCTGTCAGTCTTTAGGTTTCCCCTCAGATCAGGTGTTACAGTCACATGTTTTTTCCATAAATAAGCATTTTGGTTTAGGGAAAAGTTTCAGAGGTGGAGGGGGACGCCTTCGTTAAGGTCAGATATTTAGGAAAATTAAAGATGTTAAAGTAATAGCTAAATTTCAACACCTGTTAGAATTTGTTCAATGGAAATTGATAGAACTTACTGACTTTGAGACTTAGTAAAAAACAAAAAAACAAACCCACAAAAAAGACCAACTTGTGTGATTTTGCTAATTTGCCTAGTTGCCTGAATAAAGGATCTGTAGGGCACGACAATCTTCAATCTGACTAGTGGAACAGGAGGCTTTTTTTGCTTTGCGGGTCATGAGAAGGAAGCCTGGGTTTTGAAATGAGATAAACAGGGCAGACAGAAAGCCTGAGATGCGTTCATTCAAAGGTGTTATTTAATGTGTATGTGCTTCCTTACTATTCCTAGGAAGAAATAAGCTTAAAATATAGCAGGAAATGGGTTACTTGTTGAGTTAAAAAGGATCAGCCTATTGTTTAACGGGGGGGAAGCCCCCAACATCACCCTTTCTATCAAATTCGTTAAGATTTAAGGGAGTTTGATGTTGTTTGTTTTCTAGATTAATGAAACACACTGCATTTGTAAAGTAGCATTTCGGGGTGGTTGCAAGGCAAATTCAGCATATTTATGGGAAAAGGATTTCATCCCTTCCCGCATGCAAATGATCTAGAGTTGCACTGTTCACAGATCCCTTTTTGTATCCCAGCTTTCTGGGACACAGGTTTCCGATGTGTCTGGAGCCAGAAGTCAATGAATGTGGTAGGAATTGGAATGTGGTACTTAATATCTGTACCTATTAGTTTGTGCTTGCGCAGAATCAGCCAAGGTAATTTTTAGGAAGTGTGCAGGTTGTTTAGAGTGTCAACAAATCTCTTCAAGATAGAGGAAAATAAAGGACATTTAACAGTCACTTCACATCGTTCTTCTATAAATTGAAGTAAAGTTCAGTATTAAACATTAAAACAAAGCCAAAACATAACCAAAGGCAGTGTTACTGTAACTCTAAATGTCATACATCCCTTACAGAAAGTATCTCTCAGATTAATTATGGAACCCCCGGATTTCAAGAAATCTATTATGGAGGCAGGAGTGATGGCCCTCCAGGGAGAAATCTAAAAGATGTTTCATGCCAGCAATAAGAAATTGTTAGGGAACTAATTGCTTTGAAAGACTTTTTAAAAAATAAATAAAATACGGAGAAGTCATCAGCTTGAAATAAGGAGGGAAAACGAAAAGATGATTTGAATGCTATTTAAACAATTAGTAGAAGAATAGAGAGGGCTTAGTATGGTTGTCTGAAATCGATGACCAATTTCAAAGATACTTACCAGTACTCCTTTGGAGTTACCTCTGTCACTGCTTCAGAGGTTTGCTGCCTGCAAATGCAGCCCTTCCAAGCTCACACCACAGGCACACTTCAGACAAAACATGTTGTGTTCTTTGCCATTTATTTGGATCTAAATCTTTTTGTGCTGTCAAATGTCATAAACTTATTTATCATAATGTGTGACAGAGTGATTTTTTTTTTTTTTTTTTTTTGTGGGTTGGGGTTTTTTGTTGGATGTTTTTTCCCCGTTGTAACACAGCAGGAGTACCTTGTTGCCTATGTCTGATCTGCAAATAAGAGCAGGGCTGGATTATGTTTTGCCTGGCCCCTGTTTTTTCTGCTCTCCAGCTTGAGAAGCCCAGCTGGCCTTTACCATTTCAGATACCACAGTTTTTGGGATACATGGAATATAAACCAATTGTCAAACCATGGTGAGGTACAATCACCATGGAAGCTACTGTCTCTGAGGTATACTCTGATATAAATGTAAGTTAAAGTTTGCAAAATGCTGCGAGTTAAAGTTAGAAATGTTAGAATAGGTACACCTCTGTCCTTTGTATTCCTGTTAAGGCACTGTTTCTTACTTGCATGATCATAATTATTTTAAAATACTGTGTCTGATCTTACTCTGTTCCTTTTAAATCCAGAAAGATCATGGACTTAGCTGTTTTCAAGAATGTTACGAGCATGTGACAGAATAGCTTTTGTAGACTTGCACTGACTTACGCTTAGGTCACTGCCAGGGTTCAGGTCTGTGGTATAGCTGGCTGCTGCCTGGATTATGGAGGGACTTTAGTAGGCTTTTGCTAGCTGGGGACCAGCACTGGCAGAAGGAAGAAACATAGTGAGTTACCTTTTGGTAACAGAAGCATAGATTAACCAGATCTTCTGAAAATCTGGAGTTGTTCTCTTGTTAGATGCAAGGGAAAGAACGTTTTTTTTCAGTCTGTCTGCTTTCACCTTGGACCATTTCGGCAGTCAGGACATCCCTCCAGCCCTGTTTCTAGAACCTCTTCTCTTTATCCCCTACACTCAAATAACTATAACTTCTTTCTGCTCCTCCAGGGTACGTGCTGTGAGAGGGCAAGAAGTGTCACCTCCTTGTTCCCACTTCTGCGGTGCCAGTGTAGTACAGTACTTTTAAGAGCAGAGGGGAGGAAGTGTCAATTTTTCTATGGGTTTAGGATGGTGCTACTTCAGGTTCTGGAGACTGGACCTATTCAGTGCTAGGGGTGCTACTAGAACTGTAAAGGCACATAAAGTGTTAGCTTCTCTTCTGGTTCTGAAGTACTTAAAATCTTGGTCACTTTGTGTGAATTTCCATCACACTGTGAGAGAGGGTTATCTGTATCCCTTACCTGAGGGTCATCCTTAACCCCACCTCCTTTTTTCTGCAGGAGCAGAGATGTGAGCTGCTGAAACGGGATCGCAGATGCAGTTTGAGCTATAAATGTAGCTGCGTGCCTCATCTGTAATGTGCACCTGACTCTATCCCTGTTACCTTTGGCAGCATGTCAGGCCATCTTCTGTTCTTCTTGTATTAGGCACTTTTCTCTGCTTATACCTTTTTCTTCTTTTTTTTTTTTTTTTTTTTTTTTTTTTAATGCTGACTAGTTTCCAGAAGAACTGCATCTATGTGTGTTACCACCACATGGAGAGAGGTATAAGTGTGTGGTAAGGCAGAAAGAAAATAGAAAATAATTGTACTTGCACGGGAGATCTTAGCGCTTATCGCACAAGACTGATGGTTGTGAAGATAAAGAGTAAATAACACTGAGGAAAATAGAGAAAGAGATCTGGGGAGCCAGGGCTGTGTAATGGCCTTGGTGTTACAGAAGAGTAGAATACACAGTGCACAGCTTGAGGCAAGACTTTATTTTTGAGAAGGACAGTTGAGGCATCTGTGAGAAGTGTAAAATAGAAGATCTCGGCTTTTGTGCCATTTGCAAGGGGTTGCTGTGGCTTGCTTCAGCTTCACAGTTAGCCAGGGTTCAGGAGTGTGCTCGATCCTGGATGGAAGACCGTGGAGGAGGTCTGAAGACCTTGCCAAGTTGTTACACGAATTGATACCAAGACTTTTTCAGCATCTGGAAGCTGGTAATAGACAGTGGTTCAGCCTGAGACTCAAGTCCTTGTCTTCCCAGGAGCTTTGGGACAACAGTGGGCTTCACCAAAAATAGCTTGCCAAGAGTAGGAATAAAATGTTTTTATTTGGCAAGAAAGCTTGACTGTGTACTTCTGCGCTTGTACATTACTATCTCATCCTCTTTAATTTAAGCCAATCTATTTTTATCATGAAATTTAGTCTATCAGGTATGAGAAAAAGCAAAAGTTCAATATTTGGATAGCTGTTTGCTAAAAGCATTTCTGATTCCTGCTTCTCAGCTGACTGGTGTGTGTCAGTCAACTTTGTCAGCATATTTGCTAAGGAGCAGCCTTTATTTGCAAATTCATGTCTGTCAGTATGTTCTTCCTTTTATTCCAGGTTTGAACTACTATCACTGCCTCTTTCTTTTAACTAGATGTTACTGTCTTCAGTAATCATCAGAAAGACTGGTTCGTGATAATGCTCAAACGCGTAAGTATCATAAGCAAGTGTGGTCCAAGAGCATCAGGAGTTGAAATGTACTGCAGTTGAGGGAATATGATCTCATTCACAGGTTTAAAGTTTAAATTGGTCACCAAGTGATGGAGATAGAAGTTCTGAGACTCTTGGCCTCGTTTCCCAGCTGCTCCAGTATAAAACACAGTGTCCCTGGCATGGAACCTCAGGAGCCCAGGGTGTATTTTTCTTGCTCACCAGGCACTGCATGTGACTCAGGGGAGTTTACAGAGTTTGTGCGACAGTGGTTTGATACAGTCTGGCAAATTCTTGTACTTTCTGCTCCTGTTGACTGCCCTGTGGTTTGTGAGTGTGAACCCTACCCTACCATAGCGTGAACCCTACCCTACCATAGCAGAATACCTCCTTTCAGAAAAGGGAGGAGAGAGTTCTAGATCTTTAATTTTTGCAAAACATTGCAACGCAAAGGCACAAGTGATGGTTTCATCAACATTTTGAACATAACCTGGTTCATGGCTCTCAAGTTGGTTTCTACAGGGCTTGGGATGAAAGGCTGGAAGAACTTTTTCAGCAAGTGTTCCCGAGCTTGATGTGCGAGGTTAACTGGAAAAAAGATCAGAATTTTGTATTTGAAATGGATGACATAAAAAAAGAAAGAGCAAGGCCTCACAAACCTCTCTGCTGCAAAGAGAAATAAGGCATGTGGCGATTGACAGATTTACGTATCCAGATAAAATCTTCCACTTTTCTGAAAGCAGAACTTTCTCTTTATGCAATGTTAGTTTCAAAGCTTCCATCTCCTGCTGTGCTTAATGGCAGGTATGTTTCCAGCTACTCCTTTTCATGCCTGAAAATGGGATCATTCTCAGGTCTCCTCATTGTCATCTGGTAGCTATTCCCTTTCACTAATTTCCCCAAATGAGTTGTGGCCCACTCCGAAGACTACAGGATTCATTAGAGTGAAGCATAATAAGAATGTCCTTGGTGTTCGAGCAGGAAGAAAATATCCCAAAGGCTGCCAGAGATAAAGATCACCCACTGAAAGGATAAAAATGAACAATGCTTCTTGCAGGGAACCTAAAAATACAATACTTGATTCTCTCACACAGAGTTTAGTTATTGAAATAACTGGATCGTACAGCGCTAGGATTATTTCAGTCTCAAGAAAATATGAAGTCTTGCAAGTTTAAATAAAACACGTATCAGGGAAAACATGGTTTCAAGTCTAAACTGTACCCAGTGTTCTGGGGTGATCAGGAGTTTATGTGTGTGAAGGTATGAGGCTGGAACTTTCAAGATCCCTTTTCAATACTTAACTCTTCAACAGACTTCTTGAATAGCTTTGGATTAGTTGCTTAATCTTTTCATGCCTGTTTTCTGTCGGCAGGTTTTTTGAAAGTGAAATGGGAATAACTATGCTTTTCTGCCTGAGAAAGTGGGTTATAGGTGGGTTGATTGCTGTGTTATTTCAAGTTCTCTGTGTCAATAAGACTAGAAAAAACAAGTTGAGTACACTGGAGTTGGAGACATTCATCAAGCCAATTACTGTTGCCTGAAACAGATTATTTATTATGTGAACCTGTGCTTAAGTCCCTTGCTGAGTGGTAGTTCTACATTAATAATTGTTTTCCTTTCTCTATTGTAACATGAATATGTATGCATACTATATGTACACAGAGGTAGAAATGACATCTACTGAATGGATCCCACATACTATAGTCCAGCTCTTAAGACACTGTAAAGAGGCACAGCTCTGCAGATTTTACTTTTCCTGTGTGTAAATACACACAAATTCCTGCTGTGCCCATGTTTCTGAGTCCTGCTTCAGATCATAGAGCTGGAGGAGAAAGAAAAAAAGAGAGTGCTTTTACAACTGCAGTCAGCGCAACTAATTGTTCCTACTAGGTAAGGATGCCTCCCTTTTACTGGCTCTCTGATGATGGCTTTTTGTTTCTAGCTACAAGCAAATCTAATTTGCAAATGAAAAATTTCATTATAGTGGAAGTTGCCTGCAAGGGAATTAAAGGAGGCACGTTCAAAAGAATTCAGCAGAACATACAATTGCTTCTTAAAGAATGGATTTACGATCCCAATTCACAATTAAAATAACAATTGCTTTTAAGTGGTACCTATTATTTTTGAAAGGTTGGATATTCCAACAATAGAATTTTAAGGGAATAAGGCAGCTTGTGAGCAAAACATGTGGTAGGTAATTGGCAAAGCTCACTTAATATTTTTTGTTTGCTATCCAAGAGCTATTCACGATGCCACTGTAACAGTATGTTGTTGGTACAACAGAGCTGACAGTTTTCTGAGATGAAAAGGAAGAGAATGGAATTAATCACACAAACTTCATCATCCAGTCTGGCATAACTAAAAGTGAGTTCTGCTATACTTGAACTATTTTAAATAACTTCATGTTTTATACAATTTTTTGTCTGTTAACCTCTTCTGCGCTTTCTGCCCAGAATCCCGTGTCCTTTGAAAGGCTGCCCCTGGTATAGAGGCGGCCTTGGTATGTACTAGATGTAGTATACGGTAAAGAGGAGTGCTGCAGCAGCCCAGATACTGTACCATGCGTGTACATCATGTAACGTACAAGATGTCATGCGAAGGCTGGAAACGGGTGAGTGCTAGTGCAGGGATTTCCAGGCTGGTGTGGTGATGCTACTGCTGCCCCTTCAGGGGAGGTCTTCTTCTGTGGCATATAATATGCAAAATGGCTGGCTTTTTGGTATTGCCCTGCAGTAGCGGAAATGTTTGTACTTTTTTTTTTTTTCCTCCTTTGTCCGCAGAATAGCAGAGTAATAGAAAACTAACTTCTTTGTGCTGTGGTGCCTAGTTTAATCATTAGCTGCAGAGAGACTAAGTTATGTGCAGAGGAGCCAGATTATTGATGTACTGAGAAACATTTATATTAAAAATAATGTATGTTTTGGAAATTTCTTTAAGGTAAATGTGACTACGTAAAAATAAGCTTGTGGTTGTGATTCTGAAGACACTGGCAGGGTCCTTGTTCAGAAGAGACAAAATAATTTTCAGTGCATTTTTCTCCAAGCCTGCTTAGCAGCCACATCTTCTGATACTTACTTTGACATTATGCAGAAAGTGCCTAGCAGACCTCATGAGTCCCGTGTCCCCCTTGGGAGGGGAGAAAAGCAAATACTAGGGGTCAATTTTTTTTTTTATTTTAACTCAGTCATTCATTACGGTTTCGCACTATTTTTTGCTTCTTCCTTTATATCATTAGAGGTCATGTTTTGTGTCTGTTGGCATAATGTTTCCTCAGGTAAGGAAGAATGTCCTTTTTTTTTAATTTAGTAAAATACCATTTGACCTGTATATTCCACAGTTTGGCAATATTTTGATATGCTGGCCTCTTTTAGAGAGAAAGGAAAGGGTTCACAGAAAGACAGCATTGCTAGCTTCCAAGGAAACTGCCCTAGCTCAAATCTTTTACATATTTAATGTCAAGCTATGGGTGTCTTTGTGCAGATGACAAAAATTACTGGTCTTGCGTTTACCTAGTAGATCACACTTTCCTCAAAGGGTCATTTTGATTCCTTTCAGTGTCTTTCTATTGAAGTTGCAAATTGCATCCACTGTGATGTAACCTTGGTATGTTGGATATTTGCCCTGAACCTATTATGAATATATATTTCCATCTGGAGCTTGGATTTGCAATGTGAGACAGTGAAGGCTTTATGCAGCAGTTCAATCAAGCGGGAGTCCTGTAGGTACGCGAAGGAGGCACCGTGAAGCCGTGTAGTCTTAGCTCAGGGTATTTGATGTACACCTGCTGATACCAAGGAGTCTTTCACAGCTGTGGATTTCCTTGTTCTTTCAGGTTTTGACATTACTTCTGTGTCTCGGGAATATAAATTACGTACAGAAAGAGGAGGAAATGGGTGTTTGAAATATTCTGTTGAGAAAGTCAAATGGGTAGAACACTCTGAAATTGTTCAGCTGCTGCATTTCTTTAAAACAGATGCATATGTGTTCCTCTACATATGAGATGTAGTCTGTGATGAACGGATGATTTTGTCGGTGTGGTGGGTTGACCCTGGCTGGACGCCAGGTGCCCACCAAAGCTGCTCTATCACTCCCCCTCCTCAACTGGACAGGAGAGGGAGAATATAATGAAAGGCTTATGGGTCGAGATAAGGACAGGAAGACTTAACCGATTACCAACATGGGCAAAACAGGCTCAGTTTGGGGAAAAGGAACTCAATTTATTGCCAGTCAAACTAGAGTAGGGTAGTGAGAAAATAAAACCCAAGTCTTAAAACACCTTCCCCCCACCCCCCTTCTTCCCGGGCACAGCTTCACTCCCAAATTCTTTACCAACTCCCCCCAAGCGGCACAGGGCGACGGGGAATGGGGATTACCGTCAGTTCATCACACGTTGTCTCTGCCGCTCCTTCCTCTTCAGGGGCAGCACAGATCACACTCTTCCCCAGCTCCAG
>JAVKLA010000002.1:5179591-5192139 GCA_034782735.1 Sagittarius serpentarius
TGTCTTAAAGCCGGCTGGCATTGGCTGTATCGAACACAGGGGAAGCTTCTAGCAACTTTTGAAGAAGCTGCCCCTGTAGCCCCCCCTGCTACCAAAACCTTGCCACCTAAACCCATTACAGTCTGTGATTACTATGTGCAGTATTTTGTCATTGTTTTGAGAAGTTTATAACTTTAGTTCACCTTTAACAGGTTAGGAAAAGGGCTCATTTTAGAAAGGATGCAGATTTACATTGTTTTAGTTTGGTTAAGCATCCTATCCCTTTTTTCAGATAGCATATTTCTTTAAAGAATCACAATTCCACATTCTCCTAATTGCTCTAGGCCAGGATCTGTACTTTAATATACATCACATACATGTAGCCTGCGAAAGAGCCTACTGTAAAGACACAGAGAAAAATACTGGTGGTTGATACTGTCTGAGAACGGTCAGTAGGAAGAGACCTGGTAGCACCTCTTGAAAAATCCTGATTTTACGAGGGCTGTGTTCTAGGTTAATGTCATATCTTATTTAATGTGAAATCACAGTAACAAAGGCTTAAGAGACTACAGCAAGGAAAGCGTAGTTGAATTGCTTGTGCTTATGATTAGTGCTCTGGCACTGCATTCCAAGACCTGTTTTAATAAAAATAAGTATTCTTTATTCCCAGATTGTTTCATAGACTGTAGCTTGGTTTTTTGGCAATGAGATTTCATGGTCTGTATGCGGTCTAAGGGACCTCACTTTTGAGAAACCAGGTAATATACTTAACCTGTCCTTAAGTAAACTAGTATCACATGCCATAGGCATGATCACATTCTGGGGTGGTACAGCGAGTGTTTTAAAAGAACAGTTGGAAAAACCCAACTGATTTTCAGGACACTGAAATCTCCTTGGCATGCTCCTTTGCTGGAAAGACGAATCTGATGTTCTCTCTCCCCTTGCCTTTGAGCTGCGCTTCTCCAATAAGTAATTGCTTCTAGTGCTGCTGTCGCTTTAGTTTTTCTTGACTGTCTTTTTATGCATCTATCTTATTATAGTGCTTTAAGTATGACTAGACAATTTGCTCTTTATGTGATGTGGAAATGTTTTATCTTTGCTTTATAAACACTGACAGTGCTTTTTAGCACAGGGATTGCCAGCCAGGCTATTTTTTCAGACTCTTGGAGGCAGTGAAGTTTTGAAACAAAAGTTTTCTTGTTTCATAGGCTCTGAATTTTCAGATTACAAATCACTTTCTACATGCTAATAAGCTTAGATAAGCAGAGTACATGTTAACACTGTTGTACAGATGGGGGAACCGAGATACGGGAACGTTAAGAAACTTGCTTGAGGAAGTCTGTGGGAGCTGACCTTATTCTGTGAGAGACCCACGCACCATCCTTTTTCTTGTCAGATTCTTTCTTTTTAGTTACTCAAGCCCCTCCCTCCCAGAAGTTGTCGGTACACAGATAGAATCTGAAAGATCTTTTTATATATCTGTGTTTACCTACAGCTATGATGATTTATCATACGGTATTCCATGTGGGACTGCAATCTTCAGTCAATCGCAAAGTGTTTTCTAGTTTTAGAAAGCAAATGCTGCTTTGCTGGTTATCTGGCAAACTGCACTTTGGAGGCAACCGCACCAGGAAGCGAGTTCTGCAAAAAGTACAGCGAGTGTGTGGCGTGGAGCTGACTTGCATGAAGAAAGTGTTCCTTCACCTCAAGTACCCTGCAGGTCGCGAGCCTGACTACACCGAGCTGCACACTCTGTCCTCATCTTTAAATGAGAATCTCCGCTGTCGTTTAGTACGGTGGAGAAATCGGTGTTATTCCTCTCCTGCAGGAGTGGATGTATGGAGTTAAACAGTATAGGGAACTAGACATTTACTATTACCATAGCAACTTCAGATGATGATTTATTAAGCCTTTTTTTTTTTTCCCCACATCCAAGACTATGCATTTTGGTTGGTTTGAGCTCTCCAGGGACTGTTTCTTGCCAGTCCCTAGCATGTCCTTTTCTCCTATCCAGTTCTTTGCTTCGCCTTGCTGAAATTACGGAATGATGGAAATGTGTTTGTAGCAACCTTTATGTCAGGCAAAGAAGGCTTGGTACAGTTATTGGTTTATTAATAAATACACTACTGCTATTTACTACCTTGGAGTGGGACACAATTCCGATGGCTGGCATAAAAATAGGGAGCAAAGGCAGCACCGGTGGGGAGAGTGTCACAAGTGCTAACAGAGCACAAGACACTGCAGGAAGAGAGGGAGAGACCTTTTGGCCCAACTAGGCTCTGTCTTTTTATTGATCTTAAACTCTCCATCTTGTTTTCATTCCTCTATGACTGTCTCTTCCTGCTCTTGACCCTGCAATGGGTGTTTCTGTAGTCACCCTCGAGTGCTGATTCTGTGCAATTCATACTACAACAGTGCAGGAGCTCTTCCAAGTTGCAGTCCCCCTTTGGAATCCATGACCCTCTCTTCTGATGTGGCTTAGTGGAACTTAGTGAGCTTGGCTAAATATGTCCAGTTTTATAGTCGTGATGTATTTGCAAAGCTAGGGCCTCAGTGACTTCTGTGGTCAGTTACATTTGCTAGCCCGTTTGTACGACTGTTTTGGAACAAGAACAGTGACAGCCTCTGTCAATGTCTGCACCCTTGCATATCGTAACTGTTCATGTAGTGCTTTGCATCATAGGCAAGTCTGCTTTGTTCAGCCTTTGGAATGCCAGCTAGATATAGCCCTAAGTGAAGTCTCCAGATGCAAATACAGGGGACTTAATAAACTATTCATTTTCGAGCTGCATAGACAGTTTGAAAATCTTGAGGACGATGGTAACCAGGCCCAAGCAAACAAAAAGAATGGAACAGTTACAGAATATAGAATTGTGAAATGAATCCTCAGGGCAGAAAAGATCTCTCTCAAAAATCTGGCGTCTTTCTTATCATGCATCGGTCTTTATGAGCAGACAGTGATCTTTGTCTTTAATCTTTAACAACATTATCTGCATGTAAACATTCCTTATCTCAGGTTTTGGTGTCAATGGGTTTGGGTTTTTTTTTGTTTTCATTCTCTGAAGTACAGGAATGCCCTAAAGATTCTTAAATAATATAGTTGTGATACATCCTGATGTGTAAACTATTGTCCCCTACCAGTTTCTGCTGGCTACTTGCCTTTTCTCAGTAAGATTTATTCATGTAGTGCAGTTTCATTATAATTTGGCCATATTTATGGTATTTTTTTTACTTGACAAAATTGTTCATTATGGACTCCCTAACGCTGTAATTATGTACTTATACGTGTGCTTATTTCAGTATTGATTGCATAAGTTTATAAGTAGCTAATGCACAGCTTTGTTCTTCAACTGTGTACCCCTGAGTTAACTCTGCCTGTAAGAGAATACATACCTGTGTGGGTACTTTCTGTAACTGCTTTCAAGTGATTTAAACTTGTTTTACGAGAGCGGGGCACAAAGCCCTTCTCTGGGAGAACTTTCTACCTTTTTTTTTTTTTTTTGGTTCTCCTGGATAATCTACACTGCATTTTTCGAAGACAGGGATATTTTCCTGACTTTGTTTCTAAGCATATTATAAAAGTAGTAAGACGTAACTATTAAGTGTAAAAGCATTAATGAACAACGTGTAAAAGCATTAATGAACAACACAGAACCCAGTTCTAAGCATGTGGATGAAAGCCTTGCTAATATTCCTCAATATAATGACAAGGAAATCAGTATGTAGGGGGGTTTCTTGACGTGTACATACATGTTTAGAGCAACAAGGAGAGGCTTTAGGTGTGAAGGACTGTCTGAAGTACAATGCTACTTTGTTCTTGACAGCATCACTTTACATTGTACAAGTATCAGAACTTAAATACTTGTATTTTTTAAATTGAAGACTTTGGTGTGGAAGAGGAAAAATATTTTAAGTCTCAACTGTATAATACAAAAAGGTTTCTGAACAGCATATAAATTTCACCCCGCATACCCCCCCAAAAAATCATTCTTCTGCCATGCTGGACAGAATTTGTAAGAAACATTTTTCAATTTCAGCTAAAAGTGGCTCCTTGCTATTGTATGTGCTTGCAGCTCTCTGTCACCCAGTTCTATTGTTTTACCTGTGCTGTTTTTCAAAACCAAGCTAAAATAATACTTCTTTCAGTGTTCATTGCCAAAAGACAGTTATGTATCTCCCAGCCAGTACTCATTAATTTGCTTCTGTCTTTCAGATTTTCACAGACAACACAAGTTTGCAGGTGTGTTTGTTAGCTATTACTGTTACCCCATAGAAATCAAGTGCAGTAGAAGAGCTGAAATCCGATCATAGACTAAAACTGAAAATTCTTGTTGTTGTTATTAGGGAAGTCAGCACAGTATATTGCAGTGATGATATGAAAAACCACTTTGCCCAACTCGCCAACTGCTGCAGGGGCACTTTCTATAATCCAGTGCCTGTCAGGCACAAGAGAGATTTGATTCTGGCACCTATTATACACCAGTATGTAAGTCTGAAAAAAATCTGTGCTGAAAGCATGTAGGAAGATGGAGAAGCAGGGAAAGGGACAATTCATTTGCTGCCTCTGCCTTTTAGAATCCTTTTCTGCTTGATGATTTGAATGAACTCCCTGGGTAACAAAGTGTCTTTAACAATAACAAGGGGAAATAAAAAAAAAAAAAAATTTAATAATAAAAAGAAAAGAACAAGTAAAAAACAAACCAACCCAAATACCCCAGACTGTACAGGAGCCCCAGAGAATCACTGGCTGGATTTCACAGCTGGGGAGCTGCCATGCCACCGTTATTATCCTGTCAGAGCAATCACTGGGAATTGCTGCTGCAAATTCAGAGATGCTTGGCAAGAAGTCAGCTAGCCAGGAAGAAAGAAAAAAAACAACCAAAAGATAAAATAAAACCCCACCCCAAAACACAATCCAAACCCAGTCCCATAAACAGATTGTTAAAACTAACGGCAGAAAACAAGCAGTGCAGACACGAAAGGCTGTATTTTTTACTACTTGCATCTCTAATAGATTTCAGAAGGGACTGGAAGGGACCTTTATAACTGTCTAATCTGACTTTGGTTTAGTACCAGCCAGAAACTTTTGTTCTGTGTCAAGCCCATAAATTTTTTTTTTGTTTCTCTACACCTTTGGGGTTTCCATGTGATTTGACGGAGTTGAAACTATTGCTGTAAGCAACACCTCTGATCACCGTACTACCAGAAGCTGAACAGATAGTGTAAGTTTAAGAAAGATGGGTTGCTTTAGCAATATTTCCATGAAACTGGAAAACCATTGAAAGGATCAAGTATAATCAAGGAAATTCACTGCAAAACCAGGAAGCCTATATCCTTCTGCAGAACTCATGCCTTCTGCTATAGGGATCTGGCTTTGGAAGCGTCCTCGAATTTTCTGCCACAAAGTCCATCCTTCATGTGCTGAACATAATATTTGCAGCAGGTAGTATATACAGGCTAACTCTCATGATACCTTTACTATTCCTTTAGTGGCATAACAGCTTAAGACAAAAAGCTACCCATTTAAGTGAGGATGAAAAAATAGTTCAGAGATGGAACAAATTTGCTTTGCCTTTGTGACATTAATGGGATTAGTGAACAAATATTGGTGACTGTCTCAGTCCCGTTTGCCAGTGTGGTTGGTTGACCCTGGCTCGATGCCAGGTACCCACCAAAGCTGCTCTATCACTCCCCTCCTGAGCTGGACAGGGGAGAGAAAATACAATGAAAGGCTCGTGGGTCAAGATAAGGACAGGGAGAGATCACTGACCAATTACTGTCAAGGGCAAAACAGACTCAACTTAGGGAAATCAGTTTAATTTATTACCAATCAAATGACAGTAGGGTAATGAGACACAAAACCAAATCTTAAAACACCTTCCCCTGCACCCCTCCCTTCTTCCTGGGCACAGATTCACTCCCAAATTCTCTACCTCCTCCCCCCAAGCAACACAGGGGGATGGGCAATGGGGGTTGTGGTCAGTTCATCAGACATTGTCTCTGCTGATCCCTCCTCCTCAGGGGCAGGACTCCTTACTCTTCCCCTGCTCCAGCGTGGGATCCCTCCCACGGGAGACAGTTCTCCATGAACTTCTCCAACTTGAGTCCTTCCCATGGGTCACAGTTCTTCATGAACTGCTCCAGCGTGGGTCCCCTGTGTGGTCACAAGTCCTGCCAGCAAACCTGCTCCAGCGTGGGCTCCTCTCTCTCCATGGGTTCACAGGTCCTGCCAGGAGCCTACTCCAGCGCGGGCTTCCCACGGCGTCAAGGCCTCCTTCGGGCATCCCCCTGCTCCGGCGGGGGGTCCTCCACGGGCTGCAGGTGGAGATCTGTTCCATCGTTCACCACTACGGGCTTCAGGGGGACAGCCTGCCTCACCATGGTCTTCACCACGGGCCGCAGGGGAATCTCTGCTCCGGCACCTGGAGCACCTCCTCCCCCTCCTTCTTCATTGACCTTGGTGTCTGTGGAGATGTTTTTCTCTCATGTTCTCACTCCTTTCTCCAGCTGCAGCTTCTGTTGCGCAGCAACTTTTCCCCCTTCTTAAGTATGTTATCACAGAGGCGCTACCACCGTCGGTGATGGGCTCAGCCGTGGCCACCGGTGTGTCTGTCTTGGAGCTGGCTGGCATTGGCTTCATCGGACATAGGGGAAGCTTCTAGCAGTTTCTCACAGAAGCGACCCTTGTAGCCCCACCAGCTACCAAAACCTTACCATGAAAACCCAATACAGCCAGGAAGGCATCCAGTGTATGTTTTTCTTTTTTGTAATGTGACTCATCAGGCCATTCCAATGAATGACACCATTGGGGGTGCTCAGAGTTGTCATGACCTGGAGAGGGAGACGTGTTCTGGAGCAAAGCAAGTCTTTACTCACTTCCAGATAGAATGCGCGAGTATAAAGTAAGTTGGCATATACCTGTTAGCAACGGCCAGTTTCTCCTGGGTCATGTATCCAGTTGTATTACAACTTTTAAACCATGCAGATAAAAGGATGAAATTCACCACAAACAGGGAGAGTTTTTTCCAGTGATTGGAGAGGGACAAGGATTTTGCCCCAAACATACGTATTTTTTCCAATGAGGGTTTTGGGGGTGTTTTTGTTTTTTGTTTTTTTTTCCAAGAAGTGAGATGAAACTCAGTCATATTAGGATGAGAGCAATTCATGCAAGATAGGAAAGGGTGATTATAGCAAAAGAGAATTATTAATAGGAGAATAATTTACATCAAGGGGATAGTGGGAGTAAAGTGAATTTTGATGTTTTGAAGGTTGATTGGGTGGGTGGGCGTGTTGACAATAACAAGACAATCATGTCATCTTCAGGAACTTACTAACAGGCTTCAAGGATTTAAAATAAAATGTACGAGTTCTGTGGGAAGTACTCTTTTTACAACAGTAGGAGCACAGTATAATTTCTTGGTAAAAGACCAGAACATAACTTCAGTTATGTGCTGAATTTTCAGATCATGCTGTCATCCAAGTGTTTTCTTTTAAATAAAATTTTCCTTTCAACATTTCTAGAATTAAGCACTACCGTTCAATTTATTTATGTAACTTCAGTAGCTTCTGGAAACCTTCAGGATAATATTCCCAGTTTTCAGAAAACATTTGCCTCTTGCAGAGGCTTATGTTGTGGGAAAAAGTCTTTGGTGTGTATGACGATTCATTTCAGCAACATACAAATGCAGACAGACTCCTTCACATTGGCTTTTTTGTCCAAGTACATCTTAAAATGTATTTTTAGTCTAGAGAAATTAAAAGTTTTGGTATGAAAGTGTTAATAAACAATGGCATTCTGTAAAATGATACCTGGGGAAAAAGTAGATAAATCAGTCGCATGGTTGTTTTCTTGTAGGGTTAAAATGTAAGCTCAGATGATAGGTATTTTTCTACCCATTGTGTAATCTAGAGCAAATCCTCAAGTGGATTCTGGTCTTTGTCACTTTATTAGCACATATGCTGGAAAACCTGTTCCTGTACCAAGGCTAGTTCATACTGAAATGTATCCCGGGAAGCTGGCCTGGTTGGAAAGCTCAGTAGACAAACAGATTCTGCTCCACTCAAATAGACGGTTTGATATTTAGCACTTTGGGGTTGGTTGAGCATTCATAAAATGAGTGACTTGAAAAGATGGAAAAGAAATAGTAGCAAAGGCACCTAGAGAGCATGTCTGGGAAAAAAATAGCAATAGGTCACTTAAAAATGAGCGAGCAGGGCCGGCGCTGGACAAAGGCATGGGAAGTGAGGAATCTTGGACCCGAAGGTCCTTCTGCCAAAACTTTCAACCCTTGTTTATGCAATTATACATTGTACTACAGAAGCCAAGGGAGTAACAGTATCTCTCTAACATTAGTCTGTGCAGCACGTATGTTGGGTTGTTGAACTGAGAGTGCATTTTGCGCTCTGCTGTTCCTGTATCCAGGTTTGTGTCGGCATATTTGTGGATGCTTTTAGGTGCTGGATAAGATGCAGACAGGGCAGTCGTAGCTTTGTGCAGAGAAAAGAAAATAAAGTTCTTGCAGTGTTAAATGCAAACTAATTAAATTCTAGATAGCTTCTGCATCTGAATCTTGTATTAAATTACTACATACTTGTTCCTAAATATTGAAAGGGGGGAAAAAGAAAAGGCAATTAAAGGTGCTGATGACTTTTTCTTGGCAGTTTTCTCCCTTTTCAAATTGCCAGTCTCTAGAACCTTTTATAGAGTATTAAAAAAAATTGTTTGCTCTTTGCACACCATTTTGGTTTTTAGGTGATTTCAATGCCAAATTTAGCAGTGATGAAGCAGAAGTTTGGAGAGAGGGAAACTTTATTAACATGTGTTGTCTTTGCTCTGATCCAGTCCACTGTGTCCCAGTGCGGAGGCTGAGGAGGCACAAAATCAGATCAGTTTAACCGCAGTGGGAGTTCAGCTTTAGAGAGCTATTCCTTTGCTGTCCCTTCCAAAAATCCCTGGGGCTCAGCAAATCCAGTGGCTGAGGTGTGGAAGAAGTAGACAGATACCCATGGGCGGGTAACAACTGTATCTTGTTACTTCAGTAGGTTTCCTAGTGTAAGGCTTCATGATAGTAATTATCCATGTCTCCCTATTTTTGTTCTTAGGCGATAATTAAAAATAAAAAGCTGTATTCCCTAACATCTTATACAATATGTGTTTCTGTGTGTTGTGGGTTTTTTTTTTCTTCTCAGCATGTAGGAAAAGAAAGCAGAAGATGATTTTCTAGAATTAGAAAGGAAGGAGCTTTATTCAGATTCACTCTTTCATAGTAACTCACACTTTCACTGCGTCAAAAATTATTTTCTTTTTTATATATCTAGGTATTATAACCTCTGCTGTATTTCTGTCTAAGGCTTGCTTGTTGATTAGGCCATCTGAAGAACTGTTGTGTCATCCGATAGTTTTGTTTTTCAGTATTATTACTTCCATATTACGTTGTTGGTGGTTATGTAGTTACAGTTGCAGGCTTTTTCGGGTACTGCCTTGAAAGATATCAAAGATTAGGCCTGCAGACACATTATTAAAGGTATGTATTGTGAACATGCAAGTATTAATCTATATTTATTTTTACAAAGATGTTCAAACGCAGCCCAGTGACTGCTGTGCCTGGGGAAGCCGCACAGGATCTCTTAGCTCAGGGAGTTGTCACAAGTTCCCCACTTCTGGATGGGTGATCTGCACAGGAAGCTCTTGGTGTTCTAAGTACCTACAGAGAGGTAACGGGATAATCATGTGAGTGTCCATGTTACTGGCCTGATTTCCTGCTGTCCATAGCAAATTTTAAAAAATGCTCTTTGCTGTAATGGTCCCTATAAGGATAAATAGAGCAGTCATGCTTTCAGAAGCTCAAATAAATAACTGCTGGTGCTCACAGAACACCAGTCCTCCATTCGGGAAATACCACTTGATGACAGAGTTGATGAAAGGTCTTCAGACATCAAACACATCAACTATATATAAAAAAAGGCATGCTATATATGGTCATTACTCTCTTTGGGAAGACATTCCTTCTGTTGTTCTCCTTCGCTTATTTTAGTCACCCATTTCATACCTCCTCTTCAACACTTGACCCTTCAAGATAACCAATCTGTGGTGATGATCCGTATTTTCTTCAGAAAACTTGGAACCAGAAAGACTCTTAGTGATAGTGCTTAGGAAGTCCTGATTGTCTTAATTGCTCCTTTACATCAGCACATCTTCACCTTTACATTACAGATGTGATTCCTGGGTTTGAGAACTTCTGAACTTTAAACTCATTTGCAGCTTCTGTTTATGACGGAGTTCTCCGTACAGTCACAGTGCGGGGTTCAATACACATTGTTCACTAGGTTTTAATCTGAAGCTCCTTCCTGCTTGCTTCCTGCGAGTTCTGCTTCAGTTGCAGTAGTCTGTGCACTAAATGCAGCTCTGGCTAACTGCCTCATCTCAGACACCCGTTCGTGGAGAGTCAGTGTGAGCTCGTACAGGGATTTGACAAGGATCAGGACTAGTTTCAGTACTATTCAATATTTCCGTCAATTACTTGGAAGAAACTACCTGAACCACTGATGCTTTATTTCCAGGTAGCACAAAGAGTGGCAGAATATGAGGTTAAAAGGTAGTAGACACTTTACACAGAAAGCTCTGAATTGATTTGCTTGTTTAAGCAGAGGACCTGTGTAAATCAACTTGCCGAAGAAAAATGTTTCTGTGGGAGAAGGCTATGTCATGCAAAGCAGAGCCGCTCCACTTAGGTAACAGCTGACCACCGGCTTCTAGTTGAAGAGAACTGTGATGCCATAGTCGTTTGTCTAAATGGGAATGACAGATGGGAGAGGTTTTGCCTGCTTATTTGCCTGTGTATGTTGGCAAGACAATATCAGAATAATTCCTGTCATTCTAAGATCCATGTTTTAGGAGGGACATTGAAGTACTGGGTAAGGTTCAGAAAGTCACCACAAATTTTTGGGGTAGGAGAAAATGGTTGGTCTTCAAACTACTTGGAGCATCACCTCTTAAATTTATCAGTGAGAAAACTGGGCATCTATAGGATAACAGTGTTTCTAAGAGTCTTCAGAGAAAGAAAATACTGGCTACTTAAAGGACTCTCTTTAGTCTAATGGAGAGAGGCAAAATGGGAACCAGCGGCTGGAATGCTGGAACAGATGAATTAAAATTGGAGAGTAGGTAAAAATGCTCAGCACTGAATGTGGTTAAACATTGGAACAGATTACTAGGAGGAACAGCTGCTGTACTGTTTCCTGAAGTCTTCAGATTGAGCTTGGATGCTTTTCTGTAAGAAAAGTTTTAATCAAACACTATTTATGGGGCTCAGTGCAGGGGTTAATGATGTGAAATGCAATGACCTATGACATGCACATCTTGGGATATGCAAGAACAGATCATCCTGCTTGTCTTTTTTTGACTTTAAATTATATGAATTGATGGATGTCTGCTAGTGATACAGCTTGAATAACTCTTTGTACTTTGCCCTAATTCTCCAAGTCTTTGTACAAATTTTTCTCATTATAATCTTAAGAATACCTTACATATTATTCTCTCAGTCTGTGAGCTACTATTAGCAACCTGTGTGAATCCAACCATTGGTGTTCTAAGAATTACTTGGGAAATAATTTCACTTTCTTATGCTGAATTTTGATAAGGTGGAAGTAATTTTGACTTTCAACTCTACGTTCTTGAAGACAAATATTATGAGTCATTCAACTTTTTCTCATGAGAAAATTATAATTGGTCTCAATGGTCAGAAAATATAACACAGTGCTTGCATGTTCAACTGCACAGAATCCAGTACCTAGTAGCTCTTTAATTCTTCTGTTCTTTGAAGATCAGATATTGGCCACTCTAAAAAGCCTGGCTACTGCATGCGGACCATCCCTCTGAACTCAGGTTTGCTGTGGTCTCACAATTTTCTTGTTTGTATTTAATGCCACTGTCTATTTCTTTTCTGTTGCAGAATATGAAATATTAGATCCAGTGACTATTTTTTGTTTCTAACGTTTATGGGAAACAAGAACAGATTGTGAGTGTCTTCACAGAACTTCCATATGTCTGAACTAGTATTTTTCTTTTGTGCTTTTTTAATGCAGTGTAACTTATTGCTGGCATATACTTAACGATAAGCACTGTGTTAAATGGTGTAAATATTACACTATTTTATAGGCTTGAATAATGCTCCATTAAGTTGATACATCCTGGTACCCTAGAAACGAGGGAGCCTAATGATTAGATGTTACTCTGTTTATACAGCACCCGCAATATTGGATGCTGATCCTGGTTGGGGCTTGGAAACACATGCCAAATGGTGATAGCTTTTGCATTGTACCCAGTGGTGTTAACAAACTAATACTGCTGGAGTATTTTGTAAAGAGTCAAAAGGAAATTCACTCTCTCGAATTTGGAAATGTATTTACATTTCTAAATATGAATTCTTTCAACACTATACCATTGTCATTCTGAGTAATGAACTGATGCAGTTCATCATTGTGGTGGGTTGACCCTGGCTGGACGCCAGGTGCCCACCAAAGCTGCTCTATCACTCCCCCTCCTCGACTGGACAGGAGAGGGAGAATAT
>JAVKLA010000002.1:5192239-5205289 GCA_034782735.1 Sagittarius serpentarius
AAACCTGCTCCGGCCTGGGCTCCTCTCCCCACAGGCTACAGGTCCTGCCAGGAGCCTGCTCCGGTGCAGGCTCCCCACGGGGTCACAGCCTCCTTCGGGCACCCACCCGCTCTGGCGTGGGGTCCTCCCCGGGCTGCAGATGGAGATCTGCTCCAGCGTGGACCTCCATGGACTGCAGGGGGACAGCCTGCCTCACCATGGTCTTCATCACGGGCCGCAGGGGAATCTCTGCTCTGGTGCCTGGAGCACCTCCTCCCCCTCCTTCTGCACTGACCTTGGTGTCTGCGGAGTTGTTTCTCTTACATGTTCTCACTCCTCTCCGGCTGCGGCTTCTGAGCCCCAGTACTTTTTTCCTTCTCAAATATGTTACCACAGAGGCGCTACCACCGTCGCTGATTGGCTCGGCCTTGGCCAGCGGCGTGTCTGTCTTAAAGCCGGCTGGCATTGGCTGTATCGAACACAGGGGAAGCTTCTAGCAACTTTTAAAGAAGCTGCCCATGTGCCCTCCCACCCCCTGCTACCAAAACCTTGCCACATAAACCCATTTCAATCGAGTGTGCTGCATTTTGGTTTATATTGTGTGTATTTGATTGTGAAACTGAAGTGAAAAACTGAAATTTAAACAACATGCATTTTTTTGATCTGTGACAAGTCCTTAGAAATGTAAAATAAGAGGACCGAGTGAAGGAAGAGATAAGCTGAAAGATATTCTAACACTGAAATATACTTTGCCCTCCCAAACAGCTTCTCTAAAGCTGGGAGGTGTTTCTCTATAGTACAGAATGAGGAGTGTGTTAAGTCCAGTGATGTTGACTGTATTCATTTAAGTTCTGGTACAGGCTGTGTGGTAATGCTGAAGACTTCTTGTGTATCTGTATTTGAATCCATGAACTCTTTCAAAAGATGCATGACGAATGAGTTACACATACCAAGTATTCATTGGAAAAGGAATTGTCACTTCACCGATGTTTTGGAATCATACAATAGCAATATGATTTGAACACTTGTTTCTGTGGACTTAAGATCTGGTACTTACCTTGTCAGTCTGACAATTCCTTGCTCTGAAGTTGGGAAATATAAATGCAGCACAGAATTTCTCTTGATGTTACACAGTGACAGCAATTTTTGCGGATAGAATTGTAGGAAGAATATTGCAGATGTGCAATATTCGTTGCAAGGTCTCTTGATCTTTGGCACTAGCTGGTGGAGCCTTCCTGCTCCTCTAAACTTTACTTTAGAATAGTTGATAAAATAAATGTATACATCTGAAAAAAAAAATACATGGATCTCCACGTAAAAATATATTCTCTAATAAAGTGATCTGATTAACATGCATGCGAAAATTAGCTTTTTTTTTTTCCCTGCAGCCTTTAATTGACAGTTGTGAAAACTAGAAATTTTCCCATTCCCTCTTCTTTTCTTTTGATTTCATTTATGCACACTTCCATTCCCATTTGTTACGATATTCTTGCAGTGATTTTGGTTAGCTCAGAAATATTTTATAGACTGTCAGAATACATCTGATACTCTCTTGGGAAATGTGACAGATAAATTATGTCTCCATGGCCAATAAGGAGCTCTGAATGGGAGTACACTGGTTCAGGCTGGTGCTGCTCAGATGGACAGAGTGGGCATTTGGCCAGGACATGGTTGTGCTGTGAAGCACCTTGTAGCAAGCAAGGTCCTTGGGACCATGGAGGTGGCAGCAATGAAAGCACCTTGTCAAGTACAAGATCTTCCTATAGCAGGCACTTCATCTGTGTTCGAAGCTAGCAGGAAGAGCTGTGAAAAGGAGTGCTGTGTGGGGAGGCGATCGGAGCTGACCCATGCCTCGCTTGGGCCGAGCAGCTGATTTACAGTCAGGTAGTGTCAGGAGTCTCAGAAGTATGGTTGATGATTTCTGCATAACTAATCTGCCTGAAGATAATAATTTCAGGGCACTTGGAGTGGAGACAGGAAGTTGTCGTCCTTCAGAAAGTAAATTGTGGTCCCCCAGGGTCTGCAAAAGAGAGAAAAAGGCAAAGGCATCTTCAGGAGTGTGTTAGTTCTCAGGCAGGTGCTTTTGTCTGTGGGGATTAGTACTGGCCTGTGTCTAATGCTGACAACCTTTTCTATCATCAGGTGTGGTAATGCAGGAAAAGCAATGTGGATAGGGAGAAGTGGAGATCTTTTTAGCTCTTAATCAGTAGGAACAGGTATATGATCTTCTGCAAATTACAAAGATGGTATTAAAGAGTGTGCATGGCTTTTTTAAAAAATGAAAAAATAAAAAAATCAAATATTATTTCTGAGCTCCAAGGGCTGACAGCTGTTCCAGTTTTGCTTGGGGACGTTTTCACAATGTGGATTAATCAATGTTATGAACTGGGTCCGTGGGGTTTTGGGAATGTAATTGGTTTCAGATGACACTTTGCTAGTCAATCTGCGAAACAGCCGAATGTTGACACAGCTGAACAATTCCAGCTGTTTCCACTCACCCCTTCTTCCTTCCCTGGATGCATCAGCCTTTTCCCTCTCTGTCTCCCTTTCTTATTGTGACTTTGTAAAACAAATTTGTGATCTCACTTTCTGTCATTTGTCTCTGCTTTGGTTTTGCTTCTTCCCAGCATGCTTTCAAAATGCATTATTTTAGGTATGTTTTTTTGATGTCCATTTTTATCACTTTGGGCCTAATGTGGTTTACAGATATTAACTCTTTTGAAGCATATTTAGAAGTTGCTTGAAGGTGCAGTTTTCAGATAATTTTGAGAAGTTTGAAAATACTTTTACATTTATTGTGACAAAGCCACCTCTTCTCTCAAAAAAAACTAGCAAAGAAATGGTGATAACCAAAGGCAGGGGCAAATTGTGAGGACTCTACACAGAGACGTACTGTTCTCCTGCTTTGAGGCAGGGCTGTTGTTGCTTTGCCCTAGCTGATAGCCCAGCTTTGGTAAGGTTGACATTTCCGTGCTGTGCATTTAGACATTAATGACTAGTAGAAATAACTCCCCAGAAGGAAGTGGCTCATAAATTGCTTATGTCATTTATGCTTCTAGAATTAATTTTTAAAGTTATTTTTCCCTTATTTCCCCTTTTTTTCCCTCCCTGTCATATGATAAGCATAGGTAAGCCCTGAATATGTCATGCCGCCTACATCTGGAGTTTTTAATATGGTATCAGTGCTGTTCCCGATTTGTGGCAATAAAGAAGAAAACAGATGCAGTGCAAGACAGTACGCATTCATTTTCTACAGCATTTATCATGCTAACTGAGCTTCAGGATACTTTGCAGCAAGGACTACAGCATGGCCCATCCAGTTGTTCCATTAAAACCAGCGTGCACGAACACCTACACGTGATTCACAAATATGGCATTTTAATGAGTAGGCCAAAACCACTGATGAGATGGTCTGGCTGTGTTACGAGAGCCTTTGGTCACTATACCTCTTGTAACAGGCTCGTGGCTAGTTTTTTAGTAGTAGCTATAGTGGTGGTGATTTTCTGGTTTTAGTAGTATTTTCCCATTATGAAGTTGGACAAATCTTGAAGGACATATGCTCCCTCTTGTTTGTGTGGCTACTCTGATGGCAGACTATTCTTATTTAAAACTGATGTGTAAAAAAAATTGTAAAATCTGCTGGTTTTGGACAGCAGTTAGCTCTAGCTTTTTGAAACAGCAGAAAGTACCCATGTGTGTTGAGCCATTGTAAGCCATCTCTATTGTATTAGAATAGCATGTAATGGTATGACTGATGTACTTTCCATGTACTATTGCTAATGCTTTACCTACAAATGAATTTCTTTGACTACTATATATGGCCTATTTAGAAAAGGAAAAACAATATATTGAAAACTTAGTAGGAAAATGGCACCTCTGTGACTGTCTTTCTTAGACGTATGTTGCTGACTGAGAAAAGTGCAAATTTGTGTGCGATCGTTTTCAGAGAAAGTCTTGATGTCATTAATTACTGTTTGGGTTTTTTTATTATCAGGGTATTCAATAAGAACATCCCATCCTAGAGACGTTATGCTGGCAGTGGGCACTAGGAGGTTTTGTGGATTACTTGGGGGGAAGGAGACTTGGAAGGCATAAATTCAGTACGTAGATCCATGTAGGTCTCTTGCGTGACTAGTGGCAAGCCACTTTGTTTATCCTTGCCTCAAAGGCCCCATTTGTCCGGCAGGATAAAACTTTTTACGTTTTTCTAGCTTTTTGCATCTTTTCTTTATGCCTCAGAGATTTTTTGATTCTGACTAGTAGTTCAAACCAGTATTAAAATAATTTCATTGACTGAGAACTAACTGTCAGGATTCTTCATTCCATAACTTTTAGAAACTGAGAAACCCTGGACTCCATTGAAGGACTGTAGCTTTGTTTTTTCTGTTTTATTACTGAAGACCGGTGTTTTTTCAAAGCTAAAAGTAGACAGCTGTTGGACCTTCAGCAAATATTTAAATGCACTTGCTACTTGCGCGTGTGACTTGAGGTATAACCCAGTGGTAAACTGGATCTTGCATTTAATCCAAATGGTATTTCAGGTAATTTGGGATTTTGTCTTTCGCTGCTGTACCAGCCCATAGCTAGTTCTTAGTTAAGCAACGTCTACACAGAGTTGAAGAGAAAAAAGCAAAGGCTGATGCTTGTATTAGTTCAGAAATAAAATTACAATGTTCCTTCATACTGAGCAGACATTAAATGCATCGAGGACATGTATGCTATTCACTCTAATGTTCTCTTCATCATTCTCCAAACAAGCTGTAGAGATTTTCTGTTGTACAATCTTTGACAAATCTTTCTTTGTATCCCTAGTTCTCTTTTGTTATGCTGAACCGCCAAAGGGACTAGGTTCCTTGGAAAGACACAGGGAATGCACACCACCAGTGTGGTTATGTGCTTTTATGTGGTTGAATTCATACCATCTTAGAGCTGTCATAAGTCCAGATTTTCCCAGTGTGTCTCTTGTCTCCCACTGGAAATTTTGTGCAAGTAGAAAAGAAGGAATTTGGCTGTTGGCTAGGATTTGCAGACCTGCATGTGCTAGATCAGTACCACTAGTTGCAGCTAGGCTGCCTGATGCTGCCGCTGCTCAAGTCTGCTATTCAAACCCATGGATCTAGTATAGAAGTGCAGTGCATTCAGTCTAGTGCATGAACAAGAAAGAACAGAGTGCTGGAGATGTCCTACTCACAAATTTGAGCATTCGGTAACTTCCCCTTTTTTGAAATGGTTTATTGTTAACTTACTGGAATTGAAACAATTTACTGGCTATTAGTCATTCCATTGTATGTTCAGACACACTTGCAGAAAGAAATGCATCTTGGGCTGCAGTGTGTTGCTAAGTGTTTTGCTTTGTCAGGTTAGCGTTGCTAGCTGTAAAAAACCCAGAAAGCTAAATTAACTATTTGAGTGTTTTGCGTTGCAATCTCTGGCCTGCAACAGAAAAAGCAGGTTCATCAGTAGAACCTGCTCTGAGTGTACCTGCTATGAGCATACAAAACACCCTTTTTCTCTTTCTACAGTGGAGTATCCCTGCATTATCCATTTTCATTGCTTTGCCTGTCACTTCCCACTAACTTACTTGATCATCAAAGCCTGGATGCCCTCAAGAAGCTCCTCCAATAATACAATTTCCAGAAATGGGAAAGATTTCTGAAAAAGTTTCTAATAATCAGTCCATTTCCAAGTTAGTCATTGGTAATCCCAAATCACTGGTTACTTCAGAAATTTAGGTAGAGCCATTACATCCCCAAGTACTAGAGGTAGATTTTGATTCTGTAGGCAGGGAGAGTCATTTCTCTTGCTGCGTCTCTCCTGTTAAGTTGCCAACAGAGGTATGGCTCTGAGGAGAGCAGTAACACCCTCCATTGATACCTGCCCACAGTTTGTATCCCTAGGATCTGGGCCTAGCCTGTAAAATATCTCAGACGGGTCTGTTTTCCTGTGTGTCTTTACATGTCAGTCTGGTTCTGAGCAGGGGCCCTGGTGACTGTCACAGAAGTAATGGGGTAGAAGGCACCAATAATATATTTTACTAGTGTGCACTCATTTGTGTATCTTCAGACATCAGGCTCTCAGAAGTGCAGGAGTAATGCATGACAGTAGGGCACTGTCTAATCAAGCATTCACATTCCCGATACCTGTGTGCATCAAAGAGAAGTCTTCATTTCTGTTTCTCCCCCCCGCCCCCCTTTTTTTTCCAAAGCAGAGGCTGTGTGGAGCAACACACTAATACAACCCTCATGTCTTACTTATTTTTGATACCTGTGCAATGTTACTGTTTCCAAGTAAGTTAGAAGGGGACCTTATATGTATTAAGGAAGCTGTTTTCTGCTTTCACAAGCCTTATTTCAGTCTTTTTCTGCTTTCTGGAACAAGTACGGTAGCAAATTGCATACATTCACTGTCATGTTGCAGAAGTTTCTGCTTAAGCATTACTGTGTCTTCAGAAGCAGATCCCTGGTGTTTGTGTCCTCCAGCATTTCTATGTCAGTCAATGCTTATTAGACTCTGTTAGGGCCCTGATTGCACTAATTGCCCTGACCAGCCTCACCTGGGGCCTCCACCTGCACCCCTGCCCAAGGGCCCAGGGGCTCCTTTAAGCTCAGGTCTGGGCCACATCAATAGGCCTTGTGTTTCCCTTTCTCTTAGAATTTAACAGTGCAGTTATATGTAACAACTTAACAGCCCTTCCTCAAAGAGTGATAGGAAGAGATAACAGAACATAAAGAAAATTTCCATCCTTGATCGTATCATCCTGTGTTGGTAAGTTGTTGACATTGCGGTGTGCTATGCTGCTAAATTTTTGACTCATTGGAAATGCGGCTTGAGTCATGAACTCCTATATTCTGTCGCTTGCTATGTTTTGGGGCTTTTTTTCTTTTTTTTGTAGTAGCTTTTCCTCCAAAGAGGAAAGCTGAAAAAGCAGTTCTGAGGAGCAGACAGAGTAAGTTGCAATTCCAGTTGTGCAATAAAAAGAGGAAGAGCTAGTGTAGAAGGTAGGAAACCTGGCTGGCAGTGCAGTGTGTGATTCAGGAGGTATGGTGAAAACTGGAGTCTGTGCCCTGCTGCTGGGAGTTTGTTGCTTTTGCTTCAACCCACTTAGTCAATACCTAGCTCGTGCTTTTAAGAAAGATAATTTTTAAAGCTTCACAGGTGCATCAATGAACATTTCAAATTAAAACTTTTTCAGAAATATCAGAATTCTGTGTTAAAGTAGGATAAAAACTGACAGTTTTGAACTTAAACTTAACAGTTTGGATTTTTAATGCATGAAACCATACCCCACGTCTACTGTGGCACTAGAGACTCCGAGGAAAATGATCATCAGAAAAATCTTTGCTGCACTGAAGTTATCATTGATAGAGATGAAATCAAGGTCAAGATACCACAATGTGTGGGAGGAAGCTGGGTGAGAATTAGCAACTTCATCTAAGGCTTTATATCTCAGCTCGCTTCCAAGTTGTCTTTCTTCCTCTGTCTCTTAGTGACTGTGAAACAGCCCTGAGAAATTGTATCTCATATATAATTTTCCCCATTATGTGAGATCTCTGGATCTTTTTGAAGATAAGTTCAAATAGATTCAAGCTGATTCAGAAAAGAGGCCATTTAAGAATTCTTTACTTTTTCAAGTGGTTCATTTCATTTCACATGCTCTGGAAGGAGGTGACAGATTGCTCCTGGTGGAGGCTCCTGGCAGTCTGTACGAGATGTTTTGTGAAGTTCAGGCATGGTCAAGATGGGATTATTCTGTGTGAAGAAGTTGTGCGTAACTTGAAGGCAGCAGCAAGTTCTCTCCTCCCTTCTTTTCTCTCCCCTCCCACCTCCACTTTCTGGCATGTTCTTTCACATCCTTAGAAAGCCATAAAAATGCCATTGGTATTTGTAAGATACAAATTCCACTGTCTCAAAGAGGCTGGGTTTGTATATTGGCACATGGGTAATTTATCTGTTACGTCCTGGTCTTGTTCCTCTCTGCAGGCAAGACCTTTCTGTTGTCAGTCAGTCTGCCTTCTGGATCCCATATATTCTTGGGTCAAGTGTCATAAATGTGGACTGTCAATTCCTCAGTGCCCATGCCATTCAGAAAGTTAGAGTCTGTGACCCAAACCCTAGAACAAAATTTGGGGCTGCTCCCTGTTTTTTGTTGACCACTCTGGCATGAAGCCCTTCCTTAGGGAGCATGCTGTTTGTTAGATGGTAACATTTTATAAACTTGATATAGTCATTTCAGCTTTAGTAGTAGGGTGTCACATTTCCTACTCTCCCACTTGCCTGTATAGTCTGCTGCAGGTATTCAGAGCCTCTCTTTAACCTCTTCTGGTTGTGATTTTGGTTTTCTTTGTTTCTTTCCTTGGCCTAGTCTAACCTTTTGCCATAGCCCGTTTCCTTAAATAAAGCACTCGATTTGTTAGCAGAAAGAGGCACTAACTTGCCAAACAGGTGCCATACCTGGCAAATTCAACCTTTTTCTGTCTCAAAGCCCACTTTTTTTGTTTTGCTTATTGCTGAAAGATGATGCAGATGGCCCTAGATTCCTCTGCTGTAGCTCTCAAGCACAGCCAGGAGCACCAGCTCAGAGTCCCTCTTAGCTGGCTACACTGGTCTCTGATGCGGTTGCAGCAGAAAAGCCTTGCTCTAAAGCAAAGAGCCAAACATGAGCTCTAGCACCCAAAACAGAATGGTTTGTACAGGATGGACTGGGTTGCATGGTTTGATTCAATAACATCTTGCTCCATCACACTGAGCATTTATATCCTCACTCTGACGTTCACTGATACTTTTTGAAGATGATATTGAAAGCACTTGAGAAGGGGATAAATCAAAACCTTTAGCAGCATTACCCCAGAGAAGAGAAAGCATGTTTTCTTATGTTTGTTATGTATAGCAGTGACCTCTCTGGAGTTTGAGTAAAAAGGAGTTATTAAAGGAACTCAGCAGGAAGGAGAACCCTCCAAATAAAAGGTGTTTATTTTCATATTGCTCTGAGCTTTGTAACCTTGTAGGATCCAGTAGTGCACTATTTTGGCAATAATACATTTGAATTTTTGGCAAGTTCACTGGTTGCAGCTCCCTGGATCAAGGCCTTGGCATGGCCGGATGCACTGAAGGTGTCCTGTTAGTATGGAGGGAGCCGCAAGCCAGAAATTGGGCTGGCGTTTCTTGTTATGCCCAGAGTGAGGGTCAGGAGTGGATCTTACTAGGAGTGCTTTCAGGAGAGACTCAATAACTCCAGCAAGGCTCAAGCCAGAACACCAGGAAAGCATTCAATGTGTGCGCTTGGGAAGAAGGGCAGGAGTAGTCAGTGTCCATTAATTCAGATGCTTCTGAGTTGTTAGACGGGTACCTACCTTTTTGTGTGCAGCCTTTTCAAAGGCTGATACTGCTTTTTTTTCCTTTTTTGGGGGTTTGTTTATTGCATAACTGCAATAGAAAGGAATTCCTAAGGCATGAATGCTAAAGAGGAAAGAAAGAATAAGTGGTGCCAGTTAAATTTTCATGTATTTATGCCTTATTATGGCCTGACAGTCAGAAATAATATTCTCTTCCTTTTATCCTGGTTTTCTCTTTTGACTGTGTATTAAAAAACCACCAGCAGTAACAAAGTGTAAAAGATTGAATTAAATCCTAGTTAGAATGACTTCACCTTAAATAGTGGAATATCTTAGATCTCTTTCTCTTCCTTTTTTCTTTCTCTCTGTCTAGTCTACAGAGACTCGGCAGTCTCCGATACCCTTGGGTGTTCAAAGGTAGATCAGTCTGCGGCAGGGCTGCCTTTGATGTTTTCACCTACAAAAATGTCACATCACAACCTGCTCTGTTATTTCACATTGAATGTGAAAGATTCACTAAAAGGTTAATTTCAAGTCTTGTTGAATTTTATACCATTAAAGTCAATGCCTTTTCAAGGATGCACCTAGAATGGTTTTAGAAGGATAAGAGAAGGGGCTGGTTCGAAGTTTCCACTGCAGCTACACAAGCGCCTAATAACTGTGCGCACAGGGCGCTTGTGGATGCGGGAAGGTTTCACCCTCCGCTCCCTGTGGAGAAAGAAGATCAGGAATTGCTATAGATACTTAAAATAGTTCTTCATCTGCCAACAATACCTTTGTCTATTTGTGCATGAGGCCCTAATTTGGCCTGTGTTCAGTCCTGTCAGAAAAATCGAAAGGGAGAGAAACGCTTCTATACAAGTCTTTTGTGGGAGATTTTGTAAAAGGGAAATTTTGAATATCTGTTCTCATTTCTGGGTTTTAGGATTGATTTCTGGAATGATTTGTAGAGTGACTACAAATACCTGGGAAAATATTTTTGAAACTGTTTTTCTTGCTTCTTCCCCTTCCCTTCCAAACTTGTATTTTGAAAAAATGCTGTATGTTTGCAGTAAACAGGAGCTTTAATTTCTTTGTGAATGCAATAGATTTTACCAGGGAAGGCTAAATGTACTGGATTTCAAACAATATTTTGAAAAAGAAATAGGTTTTTCTAAAAGATTCTTCAAGTTGGAGAAAAATAGTTGTCAGTCATACCACAAATAGCGCATGTGAACAATTTCTGAATGGACAAATGCTGAAGGAATAGGAAATGCAGGTTATGGTTTTTTTTTTTTGTTTTTTTTTTTTTAAACAATTGCCAAGTAAGTAATTATATTTTTTCTCTTAGTACAGTGAAATCTTCAGACTCAGCGAGGGCACTTAGAAAAGAAGGTGACCTTCCCCCTCTTCTCCTTCTCCTAGAATAACTCGGATATGGCATGTAATTGGTTACTGAGCGTGATGCACGCATGCACACACACCCCCACACCCCCCCCAATCATTTCTCCAAGTGAGCAGTGAGAAGTCAGGTAACTCACTCTAGTGTCCTCACATTCGTGGCGTAGCGGAGGCTGGGATTACATGCTTTGTCAAGCTGTGTTCTTAAGGATGTGCCACATTTCCTACTGTTTTAACACAGGAAATGTCTCTGTCACCAGGCAGCTCTGCTTTTCTGTGCATCCCCTAATTGCGCATGAAGTGAAGGTGCAGCTGGAGAGCACTTCATACCTAATTGGTGTGTGAAAGCTGAGGGCAGAAAAAACAATTAGGAAGTCATGGTCAACTTCAAGAAGGGCTGTAATTGAGGCAGAACTGAAATTAAATATTGGATTGCTACTGAGCTGAAGTGAAAAGGATGTATGGAGGAAAGCTGTAAACAGCAGAGCTGCGTAGGCTCCAAAGTTCCACTTTCTGTAGTGACTTTGGAGCCTCCAAGTCCTTGGGAGGAGTGGGGATGTAGGGACCCAAGTGCCTCAGGTGTCCTTGACGTGGAGCTTGGCTTTCCAAGCCACTTGGCATCTTTAAGAAATGTCTGTGGGTTACTGTGGCTAAATTCAGTGCGTTACAGGATGTCTCTGGTTTTGGTCATCCCCCTCTTAATCAATTACAGCCTACTGATAGCACTGGGACAAGGACTAACTACTCCATTCAGCTGCCTGGTTTTGTCTTCACTTAACAGCAAATAAAGAAGTAGAGGTACTAGGCATACTCTCGAGTGCTATTTTAAATCCACCTAGTCAAGAGTTTGAAGTAATTCAACAAAGGAGTTCATTTTACTGTTCAAACTGTAACAGTTGCTGTGTACGCTAAGTGATAATGAGGCCATTTAAAAATCGTTTTCTTGCCACTTCTAATAATTGGATGTAGGTTTTGTAAGAATGTATTAAAATGTGTATCGCAGTAACTCATTGCTGTTTTACTGTTTGGCTGAAGGGCAATAAACTGGCAAGTCCTAATTCTTAAAAGTCGTGGTCCAACCTGTCACTTTTATTGCGGCATATGTGGTACTAATTTTTTTTTATCACTGTCTTAACACTAATTGTACCAATATAAACCTAGGTCATAGCTGTGCAAACAGAAAGGTAGTGCGTGTGATGAGCCTCTGTATTAGAAGAACTTGCGAGTTACTCAGTAAAGCCCTTACCTGAGAAGCAGCGATGTGCTGTCAACAGGGAGAAGGTGCAGTCCTAGCGGCCTGGTGCTCATAGGAGCTGTGGGAGGTTTTCAGAATACACCAAGAGGAAAAATAAGAGAAAGATTATACCAAGAGCAGTTCTGAGCAACTAGAAAGCAAGAAGTGCCAGATGTGCACTAGCCAGGAATAGATTTTGATCTTGGTTTGTTTATTTTTCTTTCCCCATTATGTTGATGTTGGAGATCACTCTATCCTGTCGTTTTGTCAGACATTTGCTTATTAAGGTGGTCTGTCAGTCTTTGCATGGGGGAACTCTCATGCTGCTGGGAGAAGCTGGGAACTAATGAATTAAAATTGTTATTTGGGAAACAGGTGGGCAGCCTGTGCAGAGGGTGGCTTAGCTAGCAGGTGTGATACCACTGGAATACTTTTCTTTCAATTAATTAGATTTTAAGTGATCACCGGTTCTATTTCTTCAGACTTCTGTGACCTTAGTCTCGTTCCCTAGAAACTTTCATCTCTTGCTTGAACAATGGAAAAGGGTGGTTTGGGCAGTACTTGGGTTTCTATTGCCATGGCATGGTGGGGCCTGTGCTGAAGGACTGCTGCGTTCCTACCACAGCCGGAGCAATTTGTAATTCAGACATGCAATTACAGTTTTTTCTCAGATTTTGTGTGTTAATTTTTTCATGTGCATTCCACATAGGGTTATTGCTCTACATTTTCTTGTAAGTTCATTCAGAATCTTTTTGGACAAAAGGAACTACTGAATATGTTGATATTTTCTTGGCAAAGATGGTGGTTTTGATGGGCACTATCCTCCAACTTGGAGGATTTTTTTATTTTTTTTTTTTATTCACACAAAGTAGCTACCTCTTGTGTAAAAGACAAATGCTGCAGCATGTAAGGAGAATAAAACAAGTCATAAATAGTTGATGGGATAATACCCACCTTCTGAAGTAGCTGGTGACACTACCCTGGTGATGTTAGCTTGATCCTGCCTTGTTCTTGTTTCTCTGATCGGTATTTGCCCTGTGCATGTCTTGCCCTGGGGGGGGGGGGGGGGGGGGGGGGGGGGGGGGGGGGGGGGGGGGGGGGGGGGGGGGGGGGGGGGGGGGGGGG
>JAVKLA010000002.1:5205389-5238205 GCA_034782735.1 Sagittarius serpentarius
GTGAAGCTTAAAGGCTATTTCTGTGGCTGCAAAGGCTGGAGGAGAGGGGCTGCCACCTACTCTTTTTACCTTTTTGCTGCTTGCCGTTCAGAGAATTATATAAAGTGCTGTGTAGTAAGTTCAAGGAACGCTTTTGAGCATTGACTTTTGCTGAGGCCTATCTATTCAGGCTTTCCCTCCTCTTCCTTTTCTTTCTTCCTGCTCTGGGCTGAGAACAGTACATTACAAATATCACTAGGTGGCATAGCCACCCTGGTGTACTACCCAGGTTAAACCACATTTGTAGCAACTGAAGTTTTGATTATAGTTTGAAATAATTCCTGTCTAAAAGACATGATGTCCTGGTCTTTTATAGCACACTCTTAACACTTAATCACTGGACTCAATTGTAAGGCAGAAAGCAGATAGGCGGGTGTGCTCAGGCTTATGCAAGTTAGAGCTGTCCTGAGAAACCTGGCCTGCTTCTATTAAGGCAGCCCAGGCAAAAACTTGAAGATTTTGCTTATTTGGGGAAAAAAAATTCAAAACGACGTTTCCAAAGCTTCTTGAAATGTTGTTTTACCAGACACATACCTTAATCTTCCTGTCGAGTTACCCAGTTCCTGTGAAGCTCTGTTTCAGCCTTTTGGAATTTATTCCAGGAAATCCATTATACAATCCCAAGTTTAAATAAAGCACTTTATAGTGGGTGCTTATGTTTTAAGCACATGCTGAAGTGTTTTCACTAGCGAAATGAAGAATAGTGATATAAAGCTTGTGCCGAAGAAGTTGAGTATCAGTTAAGTGTATTGTTGAGCTGGGAATTCTCTGAGTATTTATTTATGAAACTAGTTGGGGGAACTGCATTTAAAAGCTATATGATGGTTTCTGTGTTCGTTTCTTATTTGGTAGAAATCAAAGTGTAGGATGGACTGTATGAGAGAGGTAGATGGATCTAAGTCAAATTTACTTTGAGGTGTTTTTTTTTAAATCAGAATGTCTTTAGTCCTGAGGACTCAAAAAATTCTCAGCAATTGATGGATGAGTGTCTATTTTTAAAGTAAATTCATTGAACTGTGATGTGTCAATTCACTTCTTTCAATCAGCATGTGTTTTCAGGCACATGGATTTGTTGGCAGTGATTTTAATTGGAGTGGTAGCGATGTGTCTAAGAATGGAATATGGGTTTGAATTTACAATAAGGGGTTATGATTTAGAAGTTATGATTTAAAAGAACAACTGTTACCTGCTTAAGTATGTCGTGTGTGGGTTTTATTCATACTTAGCTGCTGCAATTAGGTATTTTCAAGTGCAGTGACAGTTATTTAAAAGATTGCTGCTGTTTGAAAATAAAGCATGGCTTCAACTTCATTTGTAAAGAAAGATGCTATGAGAGAGAGTGGTGGTATTATTGTTGTTATTAATGTAGTTTGAAACTCATTCTGGTTACTTATCAAAAGCAAAATAGAAGTTTCTTCCAGAATCCCTCATCAAAATACTCCTAGAAAATCAGAATAGTCTGGTAAAATAGACCTCAGAGCTGTGAATTAAACATAAGGGATTGGGGATGTCTTGCCTATAACAGGAAATGAAGATTTTTTTAAGTTTTTTTTTCCCAAGCCCCCCCCCCCCATTGTCAGAATATTGCATAAATAGCAGATTTATTTCCACTGTGAAGAAAGAACTACTTCTTTGTAACAAGAACATTTGTGCTGAGACAGCGGATGACGGTGGTGATGCTAGAATAGATTTAGGGAGCCTAACGTATACATCCTGTTAGAATGTACCATTCTTCATGTGGAGAACACGTGGAAATATTTAAGATGGACACATCTGCATTTGCTCTGGGTTCAGTCTCATCTCTGGCTCCGTGATAAATATTGCAAGGAAGAACCAGGATAATCTTGGGTTCTTGCTTAAAATAATGCTATAGGTTTCCCACACAGGAGCGAGTTAGTTGTTGAAGGGGATTTTTATGGCTCACACTGGGACTGACGTCAGGCTCACCCACAGCCTGGGACTGGAGAAATTCTGAAGCTGTGCAGATGAGCAGTTCCTTCCTCTCGGGCAGAATAATCACAAGCAGGTTTGGCTCCCTGGCTGTGATGCACTGGAGATTTTTGCAGGCAGAAGAGGAGCTTTTCTAAAATCACTGTGTAAAAATAAAAGCATCCTTAGTGGGAAACATAGCTCTTCCCTGTGCATGTCCCTTGTCTATGTTGGTTTTTGTTTTGGTCTTTTTTTTTTTTTTTTTTAATTTGTCTTGAAAGAGATGTTTTTCTCTCTGTGATCTGTCAGTTTCCCTCTTCCCTATCACTTCTGGCCTCATTTTACTTCTAGATATGTACTTCTGTGTGTGCTGGTGAGTATGTACATGTAACTATGTTGATCTGTACTAATCCTCTCTGTTGAAGTGCCTTATATTTCTTTGTTTCCCCTTTTTATTAGACACACAAAGCAACTTGGCCAAAAGTATGCCACAGGTCAGTGGGAAAACGCAGATGAAATCTCCAGGTTATTTTTTTTCTTCCATGCCCATTAAAATAATTGAAAGAGTTACAGTCCCTGAGTCGCTTGCTCTGAAGTGTTCTTGAAATAAGAAGTTAAGAAACAGACTCAGGAGAATCTATTTTCTGGATCTTACTAGACAGCCTAAAGGTAAACCTTCTTAGCATTAATCCTGCTGGAAAGAGAAGCATTTGCTTTAGAAATGCTGGTTTCGTCTTGATAGTGAATGTGACATGAAGAAGACAGGCAACACCAAGCCCAGCCAGACATTCTCTCTTTCATTGGTACAGCATGGAGGAGGCGAGGCCAACACTGAGGGCAAGCTTTCTTCTTTTCCTTCTTGCAGTGGAGAGGTCAGGTTTAGGTACACCATCTGCTCCTGCTTCTTGCTTTAAAAGTTTCTCTGTAGCACATAGCAAAACCCAGCTATGAGGAGTTCTTAGACTGAAAAATTTGCATGGGTGGTGCCAGGAATTGTTCTCACTTGGGATGCCGAATTGCTCACATAAACAACTTCATAAATTCAGTGTTGGTACCTGTGCTGAATTTGGTTGTTCTTGCTTTGACTTCTCAGAGTTCCGTGAGGCTGAAGTTCAGCTAAATCTGATTCAGATGGGAAGGAAACCAACTAACTGTCACAGAATCACCTCTCCATGTATCCTTCCAGATCCTACTTTTGTATAACGTTTTCAACAGCTGAGTGCATGAGGACTTCCTAAATCCTGTGGCTCAGAGCTGTAAAGTAGACTTTACCTTTCTTTTTTATTTTGCTTTTGGGTGGGTAGCACTACCATATCTTGGTCTGCCAGAATCAATTCTCTTGATGGTGTTGTGCAGTCCCTATAAAAATATCAGTTTTGAGCAAAAACAGTAGAACTTGAACTGGTTACAGTTAACATCATAGCAGGTGACAGAATCGGAAGCTGAACTACTCTTAAGCTATCTCTGTGAAAGCAAATGTGATGTCAACGTTTTACACATTGCCCTTTTTATTTAAAGAAAGTATCTTGAATGTCCCTAATTTGCTACCTGTCTTCCCAGGTACTCTGACAAGTCCTTTCTACTTCTGGGCCTGCAGGATATCTTGGAATTTTGATTTTCAGAGATGTCTTCATGCAGTTTTCTGAGCTGAAAAATATTGTTCGTTTGTGTGGAGTATAGAGGACATGTAACTGGAGGCTTGTTCCGACTTATCTGTGCCAACATCAGTTTTGTCCTGCTAGGGAGATGAGAAGGACTAGGAGAAAATGCAGTGCTTTGACAGACTCTTTTTGCTTTGACAGACTGACTCTTTTTGCTTTGACAGACTTTCTGCTTTGAGTGTGTGCTGCACTTCTTATTTTGTTCTTCAACCAGGACATTGGGCCACTCATCCCATGTCTTGGACCTGTGGTATGTCAGCTAGATGATGGGGTATGCTCACAGCAGTGAAGTTCCCCTGCCAGTCATCAGCAGGAAACCCCATTACTGTGGTTAGCCCTTTTAAACAGGTGCAAATTACATTCATACTGAAATTAAGATAAAGGTTGATGCAAAAGGTCAGTATGTAATGGCTGACGCCAGAAAAGCTGTTCTGGCTTGCACTTTACTAACTTCAGCTGGTAATTATATGAATAATCTCTAAAAGATTTTAGATTTTACTGAATGTGTTTCTTATGCTTGGATTTTGTTAGTTATTTGCTTCCTGCTCCACCTCTTGAGAAAGATACTGGATTAGACCTCACAGTGACAAGAGAGAATCCGCTTGAGACCGAACAAAATAAAATGGCCAAACACTGGAGGAGCATCAGTGGATACTTGGTGTCCCAGATATCAAAGTTGATCAATACTAATGGTGGAAATCTCAACATAAATAAAGACAGACTTCCTTAATGCTGGTGGTTCCAAAACTACACAAGTGAACATGGGTGTGTCAATGTGGTCTTTTCAAAGTGAAGCCCTTCTGCAGGGTACCTTTAAAACCACTCAGGCAAAATCCCCTTTAACAGGAAACAAGACCCTAGGGCACTGAAAAGAGAAGGTCTTTCAGGAGAATTTCTCTAAGTTGGCCATAGAAGGATAACATGCAGCAGGACTGGCATGGGAAGAAAAGCTGCAGCAAGAGCTGTATGATATGTTTCTAGCATACATTATGGAGCTATCATTATGCCTTCCCAGCCCCTGAGCAATACAAATTAATATCCTGTGGCTGACCAAGTCCACATACTCTTGTCAGAAAAACAAGTTCTGGGAAATAGATGCTTTGAGACTGCTGCCAACACCTTCTTTTCCCCCTTTTACAAGCTGTAGTAAAGCTTTGAAGCTTCTGTTGTCCATAGCGTGCTTGATTTTTGTCAGAAACAATCTGCAAATGGTCAACTCTATGCAGAAGCCTAAAAATAAAGGAACACTCAAACATTTTAGAAGGTTTTTGTTGTACTGTAGATCGGTTTCATACTATAAAATTAGTTCAAAATGGCAGGAGTGCTCTTGATGACAGCAGTGTTACAGTGTAAAAGTTGGATCATGATTTTACAACCTGTGTTTGCTGTAGACCACGTGAAAAAACATCAATTTACTTGCATGTGCACAGTAAGTCAGTAGGGATTTCTGCATCTGAGTGATTAATCAATTAAAAGCCAGAGAACTCAGGGACAACTTCATTTGTTAATCAGCTGCTGGTTTTGCTCGATTTTGTGTTGGCAGTTTTAACTCTCTGTTGCAGTTATATTGCTTGTAGCACGAGGATGATAATGCTTGTCCATCTCTATAATGTGTTTGAAGACATGCTCTGAAAAAGTGCATTCATAAATATATAATGTTTAAAAAAAACCAAACAAACCAGTAAACACAAATCCTGAACATAAGTGAAATGAGAAAAACGAAGGTGAAATTTATGAGATTAATCCCAGAGAGGGGAATGGTGATTGTTTAAGGAGGTCTATTTTTAAGATAGTATAAGGGGAAAACATAAAGGTACAATTGCTTGAGGAAAAGCTGGGAATGACCTGTGAGATGTCCCAGTTTTGAAGTCAGTTTGGTGAAAAGCAATCTGACACACAGTCCTTTCTCTTTTCCTTCCCTCTCCCAGTTCTTACTGGTATTTAAACTGGGAGGAAGACCTCTGTGGTTGAAGACCTCCAGGAAAAGTATGTAACCAAAGCCATGAAAGGAATTATGGGGGAAGCAAAAAACAGCAGCTTCTTGCTAGGAAAATCAGAGTGCTTATCCTAGATGAGGCAGACTGTCAGCTGCAGGTCAAAGTGCTAGATGAGACGCGGAATCAAAAAATGGAACTTGGGGCTTGTGGAAGCTATTGACAAAATGCTTGTTGATTTGATGTGGCTGGAATTTCACTCACAGTATATTATGGTTTGGAGGTTCCCTCAGTGCTAGTGACTTACCAACTTTTTAGGAATTTCTTTAGCTCTGTTTAGAATTTTTTAGCTTGTTCCTTCTGCTGTAACTGATTCTGAGCAGGCATGGGGAAAACACTAGTGAAGCACATTCTGTATGGCTGCAGGCAGCCGAGCAACAGGGACTCTTATTTTCTGACTTGTGAAAAACACTTGGTCACTATAAAGAGACAGTTTCTGTGATTTTTTTTTGGTTTATAGAAATCAAATTATTTTTTTGAGCTCTTCCAGCAACTTCAATGGCTGGAAGCCACACACTGGCTTATCTTCCTTCTGGGTGTAAGCATTGTTTATGTAAATAGCGAAGACTATATGTTAATGATGCCATGAGTAGATACTTGCAGGATTTAGACACAGGCCTTTTTAACATTCTAATATCCAGGTTAAGTGCAGTAAGATGCCACGTTACCACTTTACTGTTTGCAGTGTGAGATATGAGTGATGACAGTGAATGACTGAGAGTCAGTTTTTGTCCTCACTGGAATTGCACTCAGGTGCTTGCTGGAGCAAGCAGTTGTGGCTGTTGGGTGTTGTGGTCAGTATGCGCTTCCTGGGCTGCTGTCGAGATTACCAATGATCCAAGGGGAAAAATACAGTTATTGTTTCTAAAGTAATTTTTGCTTTTCATAGGTAGGTAAGTTTGGCCAAGCTTGGCTTTTAATTAAAAACTCTGTTGTAATGAAGATGGAAAGGTGTTAAAAAAAAAAAAAAGTGCAAAAGGAAGTTGTAAGTTATTCTTGTATGGCTGGCCATGTGCTAGTTGATATGAAGTGTTCAGAACAAAGAAGTTTTTTTCATTCAGTTGATTCAGAAAATGTGGTAAGTACCAAACTAAGCAATGTCCTTACAGTAATTAATTCTTTCCCTGGCAGAAGAGGAGTAGGAGGATTTACGAGCTGAACAGAGGTGGTTCCGAAATTCTGTGTGAAAAAGACCTCTTCTGCTTGCCTTCTAATTTGCCAGATGAGCTCTTTGGACTGAAAGTAGAAGCAGATTCATAGCTTAACAAATTTACTCTTGTATTTGGGTCCTTAATAGGATGTTTCTTACAGAGGCCCCTAGATTACTTTGCCCAAGTGGTTTCTTTTCCCTGACAGCATAGCAAGTAGCCTATCGTAGGCAACAACACAGAGGAATTCTCTGTATTTGCCATTTCGGATACTTAACTGGACTGCATTGCAGCTGGCCTAAACTCAGAGCTACAAAAGAAGTAGGCCTTGGAGTGACACGTGAGTAAAGAAGCCCTTGAAAAGCTGAAAGAAATGCAAGATTTGTGAGACACCAAGTCCTCATAAAACTTGTAGCCCTGTTTTTCATCACAGTTCAGAGCATTCACTTTCCTGCTTAGAAACGAGTATGTTCAGTGAGCTCTCCTTCACTGCCAACCAACCACTATTGTTGGTTTCTCAATACACCTTCTAGAGTCTAGATCTTCTTGCAATATAGACATTGGTGTAGCTCTGCTTGATTGCAGCGCTGACTCACAGCCAATAATGATTTGAATTGGGGCTGGTTGTATTTACCTTTAGGATGAATGCTGAGTCCTAGTTTGAATCTTAGCTTTGGCATGAGGCTTGAGGTTTAGCATCTGGATATGAATTTAAGTTTTATGAATATTTGCTATTGCAGTGAGTCAAACAAAAGCCTCAATGGAGAGGATAACCAGCAATGTCAGTTTAAAAACCTAGGGTCCGGACCATCCATTTTTCAATTCCCCCCTGCCCCCGAGCCTCCTAATAGCCCACGTTTCCATTTAGCTGTCATTTACTGCTCCCTGGGTCTGATGGTTTCTCAGCTTAGAAACAGCTGCCAAGTGATGTGAATGATATTTTAAAGTCCTGTGTTTGGGTTCGTTTGATAGCAGTGTGCGGAGAATTGGCAAGCTCTTGGAAACAAAATGGCATGCTTTATTTTGTCACTAGAAGTATGTTCAATCTGCTATTTGATTCTCTGTAGCATTTTGATTAAGAGCTCCAGTGAAGTTATGTGAAAAGTGAAAATCCTCTTTATTCTTTCTCTCC
This sequence comes from Sagittarius serpentarius, assembly GCA_034782735.1. Lineage (NCBI taxonomy): Eukaryota > Metazoa > Chordata > Aves > Accipitriformes > Sagittariidae > Sagittarius > Sagittarius serpentarius. Next base: position 5,213,293 of record JAVKLA010000002.1, read on the forward strand.
AAGAAAATGAGACACACAACATTGTCAAAATATTTGCCTAATCTTGCAGATTTGGATACTTGTTGTAGTAGTTCTGACAGACCAAAACAATGGTCATTAAATGAGAAGCAGATGCAATAAGTATGCAAGCAAGCTTACTAGAACAGACTCAGGGGGAAGCGGGGGAAGCTGCCAACAGTACTCACTAAGCACTGGAGAATAAAGAAAAATAAAATCTTTCCTTGCTATTGTGCCCCATAAATAACCATTTTCCTTTAGTAATCTAGGCATTTTACTTTTCTGCATTGGCGTTTTCGTATGTTTTGGTGCAATGTTGACTTCAAATCCGGATGCTTCTTCTGGCTTACTTAAATTTCTTCCTTGCCAGGAAAGGAAAATGCCAAAGAAATGCTTTAGCTTGTTTTTGCATGTGGTGTGTGTTTGGTTTTGAGTGGGTATTTTGTTCATTTTGGTGGGGGGGGTTGGGGTTTTGTGTTTTTTGTTTTGTTTTTTTTTTTTTTCTTTTCTGGTTTCACTCACTGCAGCACTGTTATTTTAGGACTAACGGACGTTGTCCAGGAAGAATCTGGTTACGCTAAGTTAAGTTCACAGTTTTGTGTGACTGGGAAGACAGAAACTGCTCAGAACAAAACCCCGAGTCTGACCGTGGGAGCTGTTAAATTTTGTATCAAGGTGTGGAGTATGCTTCTTGAGCGGGTAGCTACTAAAGTTCTGTTTTGTGGTTGCAGGGCTGCTGTGTGGACTCGTCAGGATATTGGTCCAAAATCTGCCTTGCATTATGGATAGAATTACAGCTTTCCAGCTTTACTATTGTTCCAGTTAATTACTCAAACCCTAAGAATTAAAGATTTGCCTTTAAGAAATAGAACTGAATTATTATTCAGGATCCTTCTTCAGTGATTTGTGTATATTCAAGCTCATCTATGTGATTGCTGTTAGTGTTCATGTTTTCTTATGTGTCCTTAAGTTATCCGTAAGTTACAGGTACTAGCTGGTGTGTGATAATTCTTGATCCTTGAGTTAAAAAGCAAAACCAAACATTGGCAATATGGTTGTGTAATTTTGCAATTCCAATTCTGTCTCTCTGCTGCCCCACCCTCCAAATCCTTGCATCTCCTCTAGGACTGTGCATAAATGCATGCGTGTACACACACACACACATACACACGCACAGATCTTTTTCAGCGAGAACAAAGAAAATGCTAGTTTTGGCATACATGAGGAAGTGCACAATAAGGATAGGCATATCAATGTCAAAACAATGTATTGCTTAGAAAAATAAATGTAATAGGCTGCCTCTAAGCCAAAGATAGAGTAGTAGTGCAATGTATTGCATTACAGAAGTTCCTCATTTCTAGAGGAAAGACACTGCGGTGTGATGCCTGCAAATCAGCCCAAGATTGACTTGGTTGGCAAAGACTTGTTCTGGGTCAGACGTCTTGCAGTCCTATGCCAGTCCATCAGTGTGCAGTAACTCAGTTCAGATGGCTATAAGGTCTGCCTGCAAAGACCAAGCACCTCTTGCATGAGGGTTTTAAATTTTTTTAATGTATGCCAAGTGTGTTCAGAACTTAGATCTAAATGGACTAATAGCAAGGCTTTGTTTGTGGGCTTACATCACACTGACTATGGCTTGAATTTATCTGTGTACGATGAGTTGTCACTAGTACTCGCTTGTAAGGCTCAGGAAATGTCCTTCCATTTGTCTTGTGTATTATACTGTATCCCTGTCTCATCCTGCAGTCAAGTACAGCTGCTTGTAGAAAAGGTATCATGTTAGGCAATGCCACTGCTTGCATTTTGTTTTCTCAGACTTTGGGGGAGGTGCGCGGGAGGCATTGCATTGCTGGGTCCTCATTGGAGACAGTGCTGTATAGGTAGTGATTTTCTATGCGGTGTTTTGCCTTGATTTCTAGGGCATCGAGTTCTCTGAGAGAATGCAATATTGTTAGTCCAAGGTTTATAAGTTGCAGAGCGTATTAAATGCTTCTGTTGCCTATTCACAGATTCAGTATTGCCAAGCTCTAGACACAGAATAGCTAAAAGTGCCATTGTATTTGGCTCTTGGGTGTTGCTATAGTATTTGCTTTAGATTCTTTTCTGTTCCTTATTTTTGCTAGTTTATAAAGGGTTATGCACATTATGAAAGCATTGTAGAGACTGTTGTCTGGATTCTATGGTTAGAGATGTAGATTTTCCTAGTTACTACTTTAATTAATGATTCTTCCTGGATATGAGATACTTGTAGTCTGAGAACCTGTATGATACCTGAAACAGTCTATTTTATGTAAGTTACTGCGTAAGGTAAAGAGAAAAATTTGGAAGCAGCTAGTCAGATAATAATTCTCTTCCTGTAGCTCTGTGTCAATGAAGAAGTGGTTCTTCTGACCAAAGCTTAAAAACAGTTGAATCAACCCAATACCCATGTTTAAACATCTGGAAAAAATATTTATAATTCTTGAGAGAAATACAAAAATGTTGGTCATTAACTGTGGTTAGAGAGACTTTATTCACACATGTACAGCTCCAGTGTGAATAGATGATACTTCACTGCATATGGCCTAGTGTCAGTTTTGGATCTCTGTTAAGGATTTGCATGTGTCTTTCCCTCTGAGTCTGTTCCTGCTGACTAGCTGGGGCTCAAAGGACGATATGTTCAGAAAGTAATTTCTGCCTCCTTTCTTTTTTTGTTGTTATATGTATCTCTCTAATATGTTGGGATTTTTTTTCCCCCAAGTGTGTTTTTGATGTGATGTCATGACTCTCATCCTTCTGCTGCCTGAAATGCTCTGAGTCTTGAGGGAAACTGAGTCTCTGTTGGAGGAAATGTGGTCCACTCTAGGGCACTCCTCATAAAGCCCTTTAAACACAGATTGGATGAAACAATGACCTTTGGAAAAGGTTGGCTACATTTGACAGGAATGGAATTATGCTATTTTTCACCTATTGATGTTATAATATTACATTTTTTTACTTAATGACTGTTACTTGTCTTAGCATTTAAATGTTTTTTTGTACAGAGTGATGCACTTTGATAACTTCAAAATATAGGGAGAAATGATTGAAGCACCAAAAGTGATCTGAATTTCACTCTCAGCTTTTCAGGATTTGATTGTGTATGCTGAGTTGTCTGATGCTTCTGAAAATTAGACCACAGGCATAAGTGCCTAAACTTGAACTCCCGACTTGCTCTTTCTGGAGGGGTAACTTGCAAAAGAAAGTTTGTCTTGATGGAGCTGGGAGTAGAAGCCTTATGTCTTCAAACAAGGGTTCTAACCACTAAGAGCCTCCCATTCGTCATCTTCTGATTAATTTCAAACTTGTGTTTAAAGGCAGTCATAAGTTAATACGAGAGATAAGAGGAATAAGTGCTTCTCAGATGCTCAAAATATTTTTCAGATTCTAGTTTCTCTGTACCAGCTTCAGCTAGCTTGTAAAGGGACTGTAGCAAAGCAAACTGACTTGTATTAATTTTTTTTAATCAGTGAAATTAAGCTGAGGGCCAACTGGAAGACTTTGGTTCTACTGGAATAACATCTCTGATTAGCTTGGGGCTAAATTACTAATTCCAGTGAGGGATTTTGAATTTTTTATTGGGCTTAATGTGTAAAGCCCTTAAATATTCTGTCATATTTAGTAATCAGAAATACCAGGACCCTGTGAATCTGTGTCTAAAAGGCTAAGCCCCACAAAAATAATGCTAAAGTTTTTGCTTTAATATTTTAAACTAAGCAGATGTTGCCGTTACTGAAGTTTTCTGAATCACTACTGAGCAATAGTATAATATTTGAATATTTTTAATACGATGAGTTCTTCAGTGTTAAGATTTCAATGCAATTTGGTACACACGAACTTGGAGCATTGACACCGATTAAATCTCACCAAAAGCTTTAACATTTTGTGAATATTGTACTGTAATGATGGCAACTTGGTGAGATACATATCTAAACAGCAAACACGAAATAGCATCTACTGAAATGAATATAAATTGAGTTCTAGCTCACGATTAGTAATCTATACAGCTGTTAGCTTGAACTCTGTAAAATCTGGAGCTTTACAATTCAGTATGGAGAAAAAAGTGGACAATGTCAACAATGATAGAGGCATTGGTGAGCAAAATTAAATGGCGAATGGTAATTGTGATAGCTTAAAAAGAATGATCTTATTTACAAAAGCTCCTTTTTGCATGGAATCTGATGTCTTCTCCCATGAGCTTGCTTATAATTCATATTCCACTTTAATATGCCTGCAAAATGTGCTTTCTTTCTGTATACGTATTATTTTTAGGATGTTATGTTTCCTTGGTGCATACACAATGAGCCTGAAATCCTGTAGGAATGTGTTTAATTTGAAAGTTTTATCCTCTGGGCCTGGTTAATTCAAATACGAGGCTCAGAACAGAGGTGCAGTGTCGGCAAGAATGCGGGAATGGCAAATCATCTGCACAAAGGCAGCAGAGAGCCCGTGCGGCTGTGATGCTTGTGCTGAAAGGTGCCAGTATCCTGAAGATCTCTGTTCTGAAGCTACTCTGCTCACTTCTGTCCTCTGTCAGTCCTGTGCCTAATCAAATGAACACTTGGCCAGCTTTGCTTTAGTTTATATCCTTAGCATCGTTTCTAGGGATCTCATAATTACAGCCTTCCCAGATACTCTTTTATCTGGTGGTGTGGTACATAGCAGTGAGCTGCTTGACTTCACTGTTGGTGATGCAATGCCTAGACAGGATTTGAAGAGGGTTTGCTGGTGTCTTTTAAAGCTGGAAAAAATTGAACTCTGGCCAGCTTTAACCCCCACCCTATTTTTTTGGAAGATGGAAAGAATAGATTTGCTGAGTCCGTCCTACTCTGAGAGCAGTAAACTATGTTTGCGTCTGTAGGAATGCGAGAGCTGAGGAATTCCAGTGTGCAGCCTGCTGGAAAGCGCTGCTGGCTCATGGGCAGCAGAGGGGAACGGGCCTTGCGACGAGGGCTGGGGGGAGAGAAATGAAAGGCATTTTTTATAATACCCTGGGCAGCATATGCAGGATGTTATGTCTGGCTTGGATTGGGCTGACGTGGTGCCTCAGAATTTTTTTTTTTTTCCTCATAATGCTGGAAAAATAGATATAAGGGAAATACAGAGATAGAAATGGAACAAAATTAAAATGAAAAGCAAGCTTTTGTATTTCACAGTGAATAATTTGCAGCATCTTTCCTTAAAGAAATTGGGCTGCCACTAGAGATGGGAAGCAAGTGGCATCAAATTTTCTGCAAATTTATAGTCCACTTGAATATCCAAATTATTGCAGCCCCATTCTGTGACTTGGGAAAAGGCATGGTTGTGGGCAGCTGTGGGGTGGGGTTGGGAGCTGCCTCCAAGCAGCCCAGCTAAAAGGAGAGAAAGTGTGTATTTGAACAGAGGAGACAGCAGGGTGGAGAAAAGGTATGAGAAAACACCTGGCTTGTAGTTGGCCAAGGAACGTCTCTAGGCTTGTACATACTGAGGTAGGAAGGGAAGGTATTACCTCCTTAAAAGGGGTTATGCATTTACTTGGAGAGTCGTGTGTCCTTTTCTCCAAGCACCTCTGGAGGGTGGAGTGGATCATATTATTTTCCCATAGCTGTTCACGAGCAACTGGAGTTTAAACTTGCTCCCTTTTCACGAAGGGGATGCGGTCAGATTTTTCTCTGGTCTCTCTGATGAGTTCAAGCCAGCACTCAGATTGGTACCTTTCTTGGAATAAGTCTGTCTTCCTTGGCTTTTTTTTTTTTTTTTTCTTTGACCCGATGTAAGGTGGATTTCCTTTCTGTTTGAAATCTACATATAAAGGCTCTATGCAGTCCTTGCCCTCTGTGGAATTCACCAGTCGCACCCCAAAATGTCGCCTCTCGTTTTAGAAACAGAAGTGTTTAAAAGCAAAGAAGTGTGTGTGTGTGGGGGGAAATCCTATTCAGTGCTATATACCTGATCAGTGACTGAAGACTGTCAACTGGCTCATCTATTTCAGTGTATTAATAATGCAAGTCTGTAAGGCTGATTATTGTCTCTGGAGTCTGTTATGTGCAAGTGCTTTTCTATTCCAGCGAATTCAGTAATCAAAGTCCCACTGGCAGGGCCAGTGCCGAGGAGCCCCTAGCTTAGAAAAGATAAGCCATGCTTTTTTTTTTTTTTTCTTTCTTTCTTCTTCTTTTGTCTCCTCCCTTTTCCTTTATTTAGGCTCAGCTCACATTGCTCAGGAATTTTTGTGTCCCTCCTCTTGACTTTCATATATAGTCCAGATAACAAATGAAGACTTTCTTTCATCATTTTAAGTATCAAGAGATAGAAGAGAATGAAACAGCCATGCCATTATATCTGCATCTTGCTTAAAAGGAAAGTGCTTTGTCTGAAGAAAGAACAGACAACATTCATTGGACTTCATTGCGTTCTTCAGCTTTCAGAAGTCGCAGGGAAAGAGTTACTCCCCCTGCTTCCCTAGGAGCATACACTGGGATTTCTAGCTCAAATTTATTTTGCTGAGACTTTGGAGTCAAGTTTTTATATATAGTTTTTGATGTAGGACCTAATTAGGCCCTACACATCTTAATACTTTTTGCTACATCTGCATTAAAGATGGCATTGCATATATTTGCATACAATTTACATTTAAAAGTTAGCCATGCTGTGCGCAATAATCATTTTAATCAAGTACCATTGACAGTCAATATTGTGAATAAGCATACAAAAAAATATGGGTGCGTGCAGTCTTGAGTGATTCGGATTTCTTTTTTAGCATCATAAGTTTGTTGGGATATTTCCCACAAACAAGTGAGCAAGAGGAGCTTAAAAGTTATAGCTCCTCCTTTAACTAGAACCTACGTGTGCAAGACTGTGTCAAACTGTTCCAATACTTGTCAAAACTTACCATGAAGTTTGAGCATATACGGTCTGATACGAGTGCCAGCATCAGTCAGGGTGCTCAGATGTGGCATTCGTTTCTGGAACTTCAGCTTGGTCCCACTCTGAATGTAAACAGTAGCTAAAAACCAGATCTTTGGGAAGGTCTGAGGTTATTAGGTTTTAGTGCTGGCATGTAAAAGGTTGTTGGTTTACTGATTTGTTTTCAAAAGTACTGCTAATGGTCAATGTTGGAAAAACCTGAGGTCTTTTTGGTGTTTTCCTGCAGAAGCACACTGGGTTGTTCACTTTTTCATTTATCTCAAATCAGAAAAGGAATCTACAAGTGGCAGGAAGTCAGCAAAAGAAACAAAGTGAGTTGCCTTGCAGGGCAAAGAATCTGTGTGTTGACACTTAGGCCAAGCATTCAATCCAAGAGATGCAGTTTTAAGTCTTGAATAGTCAATTTAAAGAACACGCCAGCAGAAGTGTGTATGTTTTATTCGGCAAAACTCAGGGATTTTTTTGGTGGGGTTTTTGGTGGTGGGATTTTTTTACTTAGGGAGATCGACATTTTTCATTTCATGATTATGACGATGTCAATCTTTTCAGACTTTCTTAAAAAAGCATGAAAAGAACTTGTAGTCAGCTGGTGCTTAGGCTAGTAAAGATCAGACAGAGGCACATTCTATTTAGACAGACTTCAGATCTGATTCTCTGTGGTGGAAACTAGGAGTTTGACTTTTGTGCTACAGATGAGTTGCACAAACCAGCAGAGTCAAATGTTAATTTGTGCCTCTGCAGTTAAATAATAGGAAAAATCAAGAAGGATGAATAAAATCTTCTACAATCTCTCATCTGCGGGCAAATAATTTTAATTCTTTGCATTTACTTATCTGACTGCTTTCATCTGTGTAGACATCACAGGCAGTTGAGGTTTGGCAAGTTGGCAAGCTGACGAACTAAGGATTTGATTTTGCAATGTAGACGTTAACTGGAGTTTTTCCATTGTCTTGGTCAGATGCCTTAGAAATGTGTTCCTCTGTTAGGTCAGGAACAGAATGAATCCTCCCTTCTGCAGTATTCCCAGATAAATGGAAAGGGGCTCTAAATCATGCAGCCTCTTAAAGTTTGTATCACTAGTTTCTTTAGTCTGCTTCTGCTACAGATTGAGCACAATTGAACTCATCTGGGAAGCTACAGTCTGGCATACTGTTTCTCTAGCTGTGTGAAATCAACTGAGCCAGTACAGCACCATGTCTGCCAGATGATGTGGCTTCATCAGCTGGAGTTGCTAACACTGGATTAACCAGTGTGATACTGGTATAACTAATAGGGGATGAGGATTGCCATGTTTCCCATGTAGTTGAATCAACTACGATTCTGTCTATACAGTGCCTTATAAAGTCAGATACATTTTGTGCTGATAATCCCAAGGTAGAAAGAAGCACTTTGGATTGTCAATGATGTAAATGTTTACACCTCAACAAGCACATGCAAGTAAAGATTTGCAGTGAGGTAAATACTTCAGAAATACTGAAGTTAAATCAAGGATTTTGGCCTCTTTAGAACTTCGATTCCTTCCTGCTCCCTCCTCCGCACTGTGCTTCAGTTACTCTGAAGACGATATAGAACATGCATGAGGTATGCAATACCTGCTTTGCCTTTACAAGTCTAGGACAGCACACAGTTGTAAGTCTTGACTCAGCTCCTGGATCTCTAATCTTTTGTGGCTGTGGGAAATCTTGCCTGAAAATAGCTGGGTTTGCTCCTGAAAAAAAAAAACCAACTACATTGTGTTTAAGTAATTTAATTCTATATTAACTTTGTGCTTCCTGACATTCACAACTTTTTGGTTTTTTGGTTTTTTTTTTCCTAATAATGTCATCTTGTCCAAGGCAATCAAAGAGCTTTTTCCATAGGGGCCTTTTTCAGACAAAAGGCTTTCAAAGCAACTTCTCTGTAAGTGCATTCTACACCATATGAATTCTGTAAAAATAAGTTCTGAAAAAGATTTTCATATCTGCTGAGTAAAATATGAGCTTAGTTTCAAAACCCATGAACTCTGAAGTGTCCCCTCCTTGGAGAGTGCTCTTCTGGGGTAACATTTCTGCTTTTGTATTTACAGACAGACATTCTAATTATCTGGATGATGATAATGAATGTGTTGCTTATAACCTATTATATGAGGGTTGAAAAAGCTGGAGGGTGATTGTAGATCCTGCTCTTGTCTTAAATGATGAGAAACTAAAACGTAAGAGGAGAATGCAGAAAATAGAGCATAAAAAATTAATGTTTTACTAATGAAAATCTTCCAGATTAAGCACAAAAAGGAGAGGGAAAAGGGAAAGAAACTCCCACAGTAAACGAGTGGTACTAAAAAAAGTGAGAGATTTGAATCCAACTCAATGTTCTATGTATAACTGATGATTAGAATTTACTTTGATTGTGCTGCTCTCTTTTCTTTGTACTACCAAAGCTTAACTGCACTGTAAAATTTGTCAGGAAGGAAATGAGTGGCTTTTGAGTTTCTTTTTTTCAGTCCATATAAATACACAATCGTCATGGGTCACCTGGAGAGGCTTTTTTGGACTGTTAGTTAACATGAGTTGGCTATAACTGTTCATATTAGCTGTAAATAATTAGTTACACTGGCATTTAAATTGTCATCCTTAAAGATCAGTTTTAGCAACCCCCTGAAATCAATTAGACCCTTCATGGTATACAAATATTTTAGACTGTCAGCAGACTCAGGCAGGTGGCATGTATGAGTTGACACTTCCTTTTCATTTTTCTGTCCTTCACATTTTTATTGCTGCAATCTGAATGGGAGGATTAGAAGTACAAACTTCAGACTTTGGTATAGGATTTAAGAACTAGTAGTGAATCACCCAGAAGAGAGGATGGGGTGCTTCCCAGAAGCCACCTGAAGACTTCAAAATTTTTGCCATTGTATAGTGGACAAAATTAAGATGTTTTTTAAAGTTCTTCTATGGAAAGACAGAGTATGTGGGAGAGGAGGAGAGATCCTTTCCAGCCTCAACTATCAGGGGATTCTGTGGCCATTAAGATGGTCAGGGGCTGCAGCACTGGCACATGAGGAGAGGCCGAGTGAGCTGGGTATGTTCAGCCTGCTCAGGAGAAGGCAAGAAGGTTATAGTACAGGGTGGGACCTCATTGCATTCTGTGGCTTTCTTAGGGAGTGCCACAGAGAAGAGAGGCAAACTTTTCTCGGATGCGTGTACAGTAGAAGGACAATAGGCAGAAGTCTACACTTGCAGCAAGGGCGTTACCGGCTGGGTATGGGAGCAGTCAGACACTGGAACAGGATTCCCGGAGAGGGTGTTGGGTCTCCATCCCTAGAGACTTTCAAACTCAACTGACTGTGGCCCTGAGCAACCTGAACTAGCTTTGAATTTAGCCCAGTCTTTACTGGCCTGTAATGAAATAGGATTTCCTTCTTATAATTATTATAAATTACATTTAACATTTTTCAGTGTCACGTGTCTGTGAACATAAATCACTGTTCCTACTGCAATTAGTGGGTTTTAGTTGGATTTATCACTAAACAGCCTTTGGCATTTAATAGCAAAGGAGTGTTGTTATTGTAGCACATGTGCTCCCAAATGTTGGAAATATGGTGGCATATGTTCTTTTAGTGCATGTCTTAAGAATTACTGTTAACTTTTAAAAGGCAATATTTTGGAATTGTGAGAAATTATGCACAAAATCTAATCAATCTTTTCTAGTCATTTCATACACAATATATAGATCATTTGGAAGTGATGCCATTATTTCATTATTGTGTTGCTTGGCTGTTACTCATTTAAACAGAGAACTATGTTTTTCCAAAATAGTTACTCTGACCTTTGGGCAATTAACATATGGCTTGTCAAATAGGTGCTCAGAAATCTTTACCATACTGTCTCTAATGCAGTCTGATGTGCGCTTAATATTGGGTGAAAAACAAAATTTGTAATACGTTCAGTCAGTCTATCCAGCATGCAGATCTCTGAGAGCTGCTCGTAAACGTGTCTGTGGAAGGGACTGCAAGACAGTGCATACGGTATAACCGTAATGGAAAGTTAGAGAAAACTCTACAATGCTTTGCTTTTAAATTTATGCTCTGAAATGATAGAAGCAGGCTAAGCTGGGAACTTGTAAAATACTTGGTGGCCTGCCCCATTATAAGTCAAGCAGTATTTAGAAGTCAGTTGAAATAGGGAGGTTTTACATAGCTGTCTTCTGCTTTTATCTGTTTAATGCTCAAAATTGCTCTGTGTTTAGTTATGTAGATTTGGGTTCAAAACCAAATCATTCTAAAGTTTAACACTGAAAGGAAATGATAGCACTCTCAGTTTATTGTATCTGTTGGTCACTCAGGTAAAGCCTCAGAACATTTTTTGGTTTGTAGCACACAGCAGTTGCATACAAAGACATTCTTACTAAAAAGTTCAAAGAGAGGTGAGCTAGCAGTGTTTGCAGTTCATGTGTTGATTAATCTGCCTGCTTTTATTTCTTTTCCTTTCAGTTGTGCAAATTAATAAACTAGTAATCTCTTCATCATGGTCTACCCTGGTATAGCTGTATGTTTCAAAGCTGTCCTGGTTTCAGCTGGGATAGAGTTAATTGTCTTCCTAGTAGCTGGTAAAGTGCTGTGTTTTGGGTTTAGTATGAGAAGAATGTTGATAACACCCTGATGGTCTCAGTTGTTGCTAAGTCGTGTTTAGACAAAGTCAAGGACTTTTCAGCTTCTCCTGCCCAGCCAGCAAGAAGGCTGGAGGGGCACAGGAAAGGTGGGAGGGGACACAGCCAGGACAGCTGACCCAAACTGGCCAAAGGGGTATTCCATACCATGGGATGTCATGCCCAGTATAGAGACTGGGGGAGCTGGCCTGGGGGGTGGATTGCTGCTCAGGAACTGGGCATTGGTCAGCGGGTGGTGAGCAGTTGCATTGTGCATCACTTGTTTTGTGTAATCCAATTCTTTACTGTTATTATAGGCATTTTTGTTGTTATTAGTTTCTTCCTTTCTGTCCTGTTAAACTGTTCTTATCTCAACCCGCGAGTTTTACCTTTTTTTTTTTCCTGGTTCTCTCCCCCATCCCACTGGGTGGGGGGGAAGTGAGTGAGTGGCTAGGTGGTACTTAGTTGCTGGCTGGGGTTAAACCATGGCAAAAGCATATCGTCAAATAAATCAAAATGCAGAGTCACACTGGCAAAGGATGTTGGTGGGCTGGCTTCCAGAAGGCTGACTGTACACATGGGAAAGGTACATGTCCCCTTGCTCTGACTTTGAAGGAACTTTGTTTTTCTTTATCAGTTACACCCTTTAACAGCACGAAACACGTTTCTACCGTTCTGTTTCTTTTGTTTAATGAAGTGGACTTGTGACCACATTCTGCCCTGGCAGAACACTAATAGAATCAAGACAGATTGATGCATTAAGTCTTTTAAATCTACTTCTGTTCATCATGTCTTGGTATTCTGTATTTAGTTTTGTGGTTCTTACATAGGCATCGAGCTTTGAAAAAGGCCTTATAATCATTTTAACATAATCTTATACTGTTATCTAAAGACAGACAGAGAAACTGTGGCAAAGGGCATGGGCTTAGCCATGAATTAATTTATTATGCTATAATCATGCATTCAAGTATGTTTACTGTAGTAACAGACTGGTACTAAGGTTGTACTTTTACATAGCTCATCATCAAGCCATGGATTAAGAAGTAAGATACTAACTGTGTATAGTGTCGTTCAGAATTCAGCAGTACAAGGCTTTTAGCATCGCAGTTAATTTACTTGTGCTTTTTACACGTGTTTTTGATGTATGCATCGGTTTTGTTAAGATCACTTTGGAGCTGCCTTGAAAGAACTCTGCTTGATCCTTGCACCTTGCATTGGCTTAAGGCCTTTTCCTAACAAATATGCTGATTGATGCTTGTTGAGGTATTCACAGGTATCCAGGATTATGCAGAAGCGTAAGTAGCCTTGAGGAGGAGAAAAGGTCACAAGCTTACTCTACAAAACAAGAAAAAAATTTTTTTTCTTGTTTAAAATAGTAGGAATTCTTCTTTGCCTTCATATTTTCGTTAGTGGATGTTATAAATTCCATGTATAACAGTAAATTAATCTTTTTCTCTGTCAAGAAACACTGTCAATATGAGCATATTGAGTATAATAGGCAATTTACGTAATGGAGGAAAATCTCAGGAACAGAGAAGAAAAAAAGGTTGTTTTCTCGTGTGTTACGAAGTGAGTGTCTGTGAGACGTTCAGAACGGCAGAAAAATTTCCACGTTTTGTTCTGTGGCATCTGCAAAGAAGGATCCTGCAAGTCAGGGGTTGTACAGAATCTTGGGACATGGCCATACACAAAGGATTCTGTGATCTGCATCCGTTTAGAAAAGGCAGCATACAGACTTCATTGCCAGCGTAAATGGAACACTGCACAAATTGCCCAAAGGCAGAGCATGATAAAATATCATGAGCGAGTAAATGTTGTGCGGTAGGGGGAAACAGGGAGGGGAAATTCTGGTCAAAAGGAGGAAAATAGATTTGTCTTACTTCCCTTACTAATCATCTCGTGTTCCCTCCTTCGAGTTAGTGTGGTGTTATGAAGATGCATCAGATCCGGTCACTGATCCATCTGTTTGTCTCTGACAGCACCATTTCAGGAAAAGATACAAAGACCCTACACAGCAAAACAGTTCATCTTGCCCTGCTGACAGAGGGTATATTAATCATCTATACAAAGTCCAAGAGTTTCTCCTTATCTCTTGCCTTTGTGATAAGCTATGGCAAAGAGTTCTGCCAGCTGTTATCTATGTTCGGCTGAATCTCCTTGTGTCCTTTCCCGTGTGAAAGGATAAGCAGGTATATATTCTGTACCTTTCATAAACTGCCAGTGTTTCATATGTATTTGTCCTATCTCTAATAATTTCTTCTCAGAATTAAGGTGCCCAGATTTCTTAAGCATATGTGAAGTTTCCTACATTGAAGTTTTATAATGCAACCATTACGAATTTTGGGGTTTGTTCCTGCTGCGAGCAGAAACCACCCTTTGTAAACTTTTTTTCTGAGTGACAAACCTTAGAACGAGGGAATATGTTCCTTAAAAGTGGTATCATGATACTTTGGGATTTTTATAGTTAAAAACAAAATGTGAAAATAGCACAGTAAGTACAAAACTTGTTCCACTAGAGACTGGGGTTTTACCTCTGGTTTCACTTCTCTCCTAGCGTCAGTGTTCTTCCTTCCTCCTCTCCTTCTCCTGCCTTGCTTTTCGTGCCCTCCCTCAAACCACACTGTGCACAGAATGCCAGAGTCCTGTCATTCTGGTCAGCCTTTCTTAAGGAGTCTATGCATCTGGACTTAAAGCACAAGGCTGGCTGTACCTGGAGGCCAGAATAGGTGAGGCTTGTTTCTTTAGTTCAGAGAAGAATCCTGCTTACCAGTGTCTCTCTTTTTTTTTGTACCTGACAGCACCTTCTCAGAAGTGTCTTCTGCACACGCTAAGAGGAGCGGTGTTATATGCCAAGGGAGCAGGGGATGAAGGACGCAGAAATCCAGGCATCTGTTAATAGCTCTATGACCAGATTGTTACGTGACTTTGTGAAAGGCTTATAACCTGTCTCTGTCTCCCTTTTTGCTACTGGAGAAAGTGTAAATAATACTTTTCTCACCATGGCTTCTGTGGCTTTATTGAGGCTTAATTAGTAGATGCCCACGAAGCATGGAAAAAAAAATTGCTGTGTTTTTCAGAGTTAATTGCAGTGATGTGCTTAGCGATGCCAGAAGCCCATAAGCTCGCCCTTCTGAGAATGGTCTGTATTGGCTGCTGCCAAGTATTTTCTTCAGGTCGCAAATTTATGAAAACTCACAGCTGAATTTCTTATGTTGAATATTGTGAAAGATTTGAACAAACTACTTATCTTATGATGTCTGTGTATCTCAGAAGATTGATGGTTAATCCAGGATCTAGCAGAGGTAGTCTCTTTTCTTCCATCTGGTAATATCCATTATCAAAGTTAACTTGAATTTCATTCCAAAAGGACAACTGATCAAATCGCCAGCTTCCATGGAACCCCTTATACTGTTGTCAGTCTGTTGCAGGTGTGTGTGTGTACAGGTAAGATAACCGCAATTTCTTATGCGGTTAATCAGCTTTGTTCATTAAATTTCCATTTTGAGAATGTCGTTTTGGGCAGATCTGTTGTTTGTCAGAAACCTGCCAGAGCTTGTCATCCTCATTGGTCTATAAATGTGTCTTTGGGTCATTTACATTACCTCTGGAGGTTTTGACTATGAGTGTCTAGATGCTATCTTGACAGCAAGCAAGTAGACGCTGTCGGTGGCCATGGCTGAGAATAGCATGATGAGTGGCACTGACTTCTGCTCCTGTGTCAGGGCAAGTCTATGTGTGGGAAGAAATGTACCGTTTTTCCTAACCCTTCCCTTTGGTGTTGTTGAATGTTACTTTTCATCTCAAAGCATAATCCCATCTGCTCTTCACCTCGACGCACCCCACCTTTCACACCGCTTTGTTTCTGATTTGGGAGTGCAAGTCCAAGTGTTTGGATCCCCACAAGTATTTAGGGGTCAGCAGTTACTACCTACATGAAGCAGAGGACCTACCTGTGTAAATAACTAATATGGATGTTTACTAACTGTCTGTTTCCAAGTGTCTCTTCTTGGTTCTGCTTATAGAAAGCATTGGAATGCATTGAGGTATGCCAGTTTCCCTTGCGCTTTAGCTACTTTCAGGGAGTGGCAGGTTTCTTGAATAGGTGAATAAAACAAAAAGAGGAGGAGGAGAAGGGCTTGTCAAATGCTCCAGGGTGCTCTTCCAATAGAAAAGTCAAGGAAGACACAAATTAATAGAGTGGAGAAACCTGTGGAGCTTGCTGTAATCCTTGTGAAGTAATTTAAGAGTAGTCCTTTGAGTTTCAACCCAAAGACTTTGTCACTGGTAACAAAGGTTTGCCACCTGAAGAGGCTAGTGTGATGATCATTGCTAACTAATAGCTACTGTCCGAGCTGTGATGTGTATGAGCCTTCCTGCTTTCCACATTTGGAGGGGGAGGAAGAATGGCATTGCTGATATTACCCGTGTGCTAACAGGGGTGGAAGTGGTGTCTTTTTATGGCAGCCACTCTACTGGATTTCTCCAAACTAAAAAAAACTAACGAGGGCTATACTAGGTCAAATCCAGCCCAGTATCCTGTCTCAAACAGTAACCATATGTCTAAACCATTTAATATCAAATCAGACATAGTCATTTTAAATTCAGTATGAGCATTCTGAGGAAATGGAAACTTCCTCTTTATGAAACCATTCCTCTAATTCCTTCTGTGTTCATTCTGTTAGCACATTCAGAGGCTCTCTGATGTTCAAGATTAAATTAACATGATTCCCCCGCTGTTTCTATTGAATTCAGTTAATATAATGAGTTTATTGTTAAATTAAACAAAATAAAGCCGGCCATGTGGCAGAAATACCACTGAGATCCCATAATTTCCACCTAATAACTAGTGTCTGTACTGTGGGGTTATAACTTAAATGGCAGAGAGTATGTGTCTGTCAGACATGTTAAATACTTTTCATACAAACTTTGTTTGGACACATAATCAGTTATAAAAGTAATGTGCCTGTGACACAGAAGCCAATAATTTTATCTCTAGTACAGGAAACTAATTTCCATGTGGCTTGCTTACTTTACCTGTGTATGCTTAAGAATTCTCAAGGTGTTTCCATGACTTCGATGACGTGTATTGTCTTACTTGTTGCTAAGCCCAAATACTTTTGAAGAGTTTTGGCTTAGACTGCTGGCTTAGTTAAAGGATTCACTCTGATGTTTATGATAATACAAACGGGTTCTGGGAAGGGGTTGGGCCATACCTTCCAGCAGCACCAGCTACTGCCATCCCTACTTGTTCAGCATCTATATTTTTATGTTCTCTTCTACCCTGCAGTTCCGTCATGTCATATAAGGAAGTTTTGTCTCTTTTTTAACATTAGATTGTTTTGTTCTACCATCTGTTACTTCTCTGCCCATAATGCTCATTATCCATAACCTCTCTTACAGTTTTTATTTTGTGTGTGCATATATCCTTTCGTGGCCAAACGCAAAAGCTAGCTACAAACAAAATGTTTGTATATTCTCATGTTAATTCAAGTATCACAGCCCTGAGGTCCTAGGATGATATCCATCAGTGGCCGCAGGATTTGTACTGGGTGAATGTCACTACAGAGCGTTATAGTGGGTCATTTCTTAATTTAATTTCACACACTCTTGTTCTTTTTTTCTGCTGTGTTCTGTGGTGTGTCTGTAAGAACTGCAAAGATTTTTAGCCTTGGGGCTTGTCCAGACCTGGAAAAATGCAAGATTTAATTTTGCTGTTTGTTTTACTTGGTTCTGATCTCAAAATGAGATGGGCCTACTTGTGGGTCTGTAGGCTTGTTTACATTTTGAGAGGATTGTTGGGCTTGGGTTTTGGTCCGTCACTAATTGAAATCCCATTAAATTTAAATGCCTGCTTTTGATGAATTTAAACTGTTGTTTGACTGGTGACTCAACTCTGAGACATGGAGCTTTGACACTTCAATAAATGCTTGCAAGGCATGTGCCTGTGTGCATCAAAACCCGAGATGATTGCATAAGCCCCTATGAAATGAAACTGCTGAGTTACTGCTGGTGCTTGCTCTTAGATGAGAGTTTATTTAACGTTTGGAAACTAATGTGTAGCTAATGTCATTACCATTCTTTCAGGCTTTATTTTTATAAAAAATTAAAAAAACCCACCACACCAAAACACTACTTCTGGAAAGTTATTTTTCTTTCCTACAGGTTAAATATGTTTTACAATTTTCCATCAGTTGAGTGGCACAAACTATTAAATGTTAATACTAAAAGGTTGCTATTCCAGCTGCTAAACCATTTGAAACCTTAAACGTGATACAGGAAGTTGCTTTTCCAGTCTCTTAAGTGTTTCTAAATGTTTGATACATTTTTTTAAATTCTTACCTCTCTTGCCCTCCCCAGAAATCCGTCTGCAGCTCAGCTGCTCACAATGGTCTTTGCAATCGAGGCCTGTTTAGATTTTGCTTGTGAAACCAAGTGTGAAATCTGTGGCCACAAGCCAATCCCTGTCCCATAAGGCTGAGATTGCTGAAGTCTTCTCAAAAGCTGAAAGAAAATGAAAGAGGAAAACAAGCCTGCATATTTATGAAAGCAGATCTCTGCAAGGATTTTTTTTTTTAAGCATGGATTATTTGCAGGTCATCTCCAAGTGATTCAGATCCTCTTGTAAGGTTCTCTTCTCGTCTTGACAGGTTCAGTGCTGCTGAGAGAAGAGTGTGCAGAGCCAGGACACCAGGGCTTGCTTCTCTTGCTGACTTGGTCACTGATCTGCTGGGTGGCCGTGGGTGAATCATGTTACTTCCATTTGTCTCAGTCCCCACATGTAAGTGGGGTAATATTTTGTAATCTGATTATGTGAAGACCACTTGTTGGGAGGAGTAGTTACAAGTTGTCTTGTGTTATGGTGATTTGGAGGGTAAGGTTAAAATCACAAGTGCATAATAAATCTCAGCAACCCATAGAAATTTGTCATGTGACATTCTCAAAGGAGCTTAGATTCCATTTGAAATATTAAATGTTCTGTCTGTAAAGAAGTAGTGTAAATTCTTCGAGGCAGGCATTCATTCACCTTACACCAGTACAGTGACTAGCTCAAGTGCAACCTTGGCATGTTACCATTAATAAGTAAGTAAGTTTTTCTGGTGCAAATCTCCAAATAAGGAGAGGTTCCTGAGCCTGCTGATAAACAGAATAGGTAATACGGAGAAGTTTACACTACCTTAGTGCTGAGAGATTCAGTTGTTTTTTATTTTTCTCAAAAACTTTCTCACCAGACCAAGTCTAACAATCATCCTTGCCAATTCCTTGCTGTTGCCACGGAAATCATACCATTTTGTTGCTTGAAAATAGCATACTTCATTATGTGCGGTGTGATGATGTGAGCATTTACGTAGGAAACCACAGTGCAGCCTGAGAACAGAAGGAAGATTTGAATAGGGAGTGTTTCACAGGAGATCTCAGAGCATGGATGCCTGCCTGCCTGCTGACCTGCTGAGAAGACCTGTAGTTCCATCCATGCAGCTACTTCCATCTCTTGGTGAAGTTTTAGCCTTTGAAAGAAACTTCCTTGGGCCCCATGTGGTTGGTCAGAAGTGGTCAACAGGTCCACAGCTCGGTTTCGTCTTTGAGAGGAAATGTCAGGTCCTTTCCTTTCTCTCAGGATTTAAGGAGTTTTATGGGGTTTTTGCCCTTGGTCCTTATTAATTCCTTCTGTATTTTTCTTCTCTCTTTCCAGCCTTCTTCCTCAGCCCTTGACAAGGATTTCTCTATGGGGCTCCTTTTACTGTGGAATTAGGAAATGAGCCAAAGATGTTGTTCTTACTTTGTAAGGCTTTTAAGGCAAGGGTGGGTGAACAGTACTACTATGGCTGTTGTTTTGTCTTAATTTTCTTTGTGGGTTTTGCATGTTTGTTTTTCTTCCTGTTTAGGGAAAATAAAAGTAGTAGGTGGAGCAGCATCAGCAGGTGAAATACGTATTTGTGGGAGAAAACAGCCTCAGTAGATGTGATGCCGGGAGAGGGAAGTAGGCACAGGGTACTGCAGGACTCTTCTGTGCACACTGTTCCTTGATAAGGGGCCGTTGGCTCAAATGAGGATAGACAGATGAGAGCTTCCGAGCCAAACTGGGACTCCTGACAAACCTCAGATCAGGCTGAAAATACCACTTCGAGTTAGAGACAGTGATAGAGTTGGAGGTGTGACAACCCACACAGATCGGTTTGAGCAACTGTGCTGGGGAAAGTGTTGGGTTTTATCTACTGTTGAATAAGACATGTCTAGCTCTAAGACAGGAGGAAGGATGGAGTTGGTATGAGGAGCAGAGGGCATGAAGAAGAAGAAAATCCTGCTCCAAGGTCACCTTTTACCACAGGGATGGGAGATTGAAGAGAACTTTCTTGCTCCTTTTGATGGCTAAGGGCTGCTGCAATCCTGGCAAGTCTCTCGGGAGTGGTTCAGGAAGATCTGCTGCCATACCTGAGGCAGACACTCATTTATCTGAGACGCTGCACTCCAACTGCTAACAACCAGCTCAAATTGGCTTATTTTTTCACATTTGTCACAGAGCCAGCCGCATTGTCTCAGCTGTGCCTCTCTGAACAGGGAAGTACAGACCCAGAAAAAGTTTTGGAGTCATCATTCTTATGCATTTCTTCCCCCCTCATCTCATCCTTCTTTTTTTTCTGCAACTGTGTTTATAACCCTCCTTTCCTTTGTTACCTTGAAATCTTGGAATTTTTCCAATCTCTTCTCCTGCAGGTAGATGCTCTGTCCTGACAGTATCTTTTTATAATATTCACTGATAAAAAGCTGAAATTACCTATTTCTTACATACTCTAAATCCCACTGGAGTATCTGCCCTTGTTAAAGTCTAATACCCTTACGGTACCAAAGAGGGTTCTCTGCTGGAGTTGGAGGGGGGAACGAGGTAAAATGGCTGATAAATCACTCCCTGTTGGGCTGGTGATATTTGAGTTTTAAGTCTCATGAACTCCTAGCCCTCTTCCCACAACAGGATTTCTGTCAGGGCCTCCACAAAGACAATTTCTACCACGATTATCGATGAACCCCTGCTTGAGCTGTGTGGGAATAATATCAATAAGGACCAACGCTGCTGCTGTGATCTGACACCTTCCCCTGCCAAGCACTGTATTGTCTTCTAGGTTTGGGATTGGTATGTCAGCTGGCTTCTGGTTTGCACCAGAAGAGTGCTTTTGTCACTAAAATACAGCACATGATACTACTAGGTGGGACAGTTGTAGGTGTTTGCATGTCACTTCATGATGGGTACAGGTGTTCTCAAAGACATCTTCAAGTTAGGTGACTTGTCCCAGGTCACCCAGCAGGCTAGTGACAAAACCAGGAAGACTGTAGAAACCTCCCTGGACCCCAGACCAAGCGCTTCTGGGCATTATCTAAAGATTAGAATACGCCGAGTCTCCTTTTCAGCTCATTTTCCAGGGATCAGCAAGTAGCAGTCACAAGAGTTAACAGATAACAGAAACTTTAATTATTTTATACTAGATAGCATTTAGGAGATGTAATTCCTCTAGTGGTGCTACAGTTAGGAGTGCATTGCTCTTTTCATCTCCTTAGTAGATTGTTAGGATTTAGTTTACCTCTACTTGGACTGCTGAATATTTTCACCTGTGAATACTGTCGCTGAGACCTGGAATGTCCATTGATGCCTTAAATGTTTTTTATTGATGCTATTTGGCTTTTCTCAACTGTGGGACGCTAACCGTGTTGGTTGTCCATAAGATCATTGTGGAACAAACTATAGAACATGTCTGTATTTGTAGTATCAGTAATTGTTTCTCAGGGGAGAATTTTAAATGCAAAAATCTATATCACTTTGTGCTCTGGTTGTACTTCCAGCCCCCACATAAGTAGGGATGACTGGGTTGCTGCTTGGGTTGAAGTAATTTCCGGGTTGTGCTTTTTCCTTTAGCCCTCTCTAGTAAATTTGTGTATCTGTGCCCTAGTGATGAGACAAGAGCCACTGCATTGCTGTAGAAACCCTTTCCAGGGGAAAAGCCAAATGAAAAACATACATAAGAAAAAAAAAGTGGTTTGCTTCTGTTCATAACAGACAAAAATCCCTCCACTTCTAGACAAGATTTGCTCAGTTTTTGATGATGAAAGAGGTGCAGGTGTGTTGTCATGTGTCCTGCCACACACACCCACACTCCCCCTGCCCCCCAGTTTGCATCAGTTGCTCCAAAATGGGGAACCTAACTCTTTGGGATTTGATGGTAAAAGAGAAAGTTCCTACTTGCCTCTGTGGCTGTAGTTGAAAATTTCTAACAGATCTTTTGGAAAGAAATGTTATCCTGCTTTAAAGCAGTAACATTTCCTGTGCTGTAATAGCTGGTGAGTGAGGTAGTGGTAGAACTGACAAAATGATCATACTGGTTGTGTTTAGAGACAGCACCTGTACAGCTGGAAGAGCAGCTAAAATGAAACAACTAAACTAAATCATTTGTAGAAGCAAATCCATTCATGTGCTTAGGAGCATTTGCCATGGAAGATTTATGCTGCATGTAGTACTTAGTTACAGGTGCTGTGACTCACATGTCACTCAGCCATACAGTCAAGCCCCAGTTTTGACATCACGTTGAACGGTCTTTAGAAAGCTGTGTTATAATGACGGTAACAGAAGTTCCTCCATGTGGAAAGCACTGTAAATGTAGGTACCAAGAGCTCAAGATTCATTGGTAAAGTGAATCTAACTGTAGAGGAACAGTAGTAAGAGATTCTGTTGCGTTTCTTCTCAGGTTATTTCCATCACAGTTGTGCCTCAGCAGCATTGATGTGCTTCAAATGCCACTCTTCTGCCCTTGAAAGCACCTAACACTTTTCTTTTACAGTTCCTAGTGTCTATTCCAGTTTCTTAGTCTCAGACTCTTGTAAGTAAACCTTTTATACTTTATACAGATAAACTTAGACCAAGCACAAATGAAACGTGCTGCTGTTAAAAAATAAAAATTGGGTAACTCTAAGATGTACACACACTCTCACTGTGTCTGTTAGGTAATAAGCAATTGCATTTTTTTGTCACAGATGTTCTAATTCAGTAGTAGGTATGTAGAGGGATGGCTCCCAGGTGATGTTTTTAGTGATGAATCATAATGTTTCAACCCAAACGTTTTATGAGTTGTGAAATAGACCTCAGTATTGTTGGATGCACTCAATAGCCAAGAGTTTTCTAGTAAAGATACCGGTTAAGTAATGGGATTTTTTTTATGATTTTGGTTTTGTGTGGTTAAGTAGTTAATGAGATGATCTTTCTAGGACTTTTCATATTTACAACTAAAAATTGAACTACTCTACACAAAATTCATGATGAATGCTTACATTTAAAAAGGAAAAAAACATTTTGACGACTTCAGTGAATTGAAATTCTTCTTTGAGAGACTGTATTTTAAACAATCTTCTAATTAAGGTGATCCTGAAAGCTGTTAATTTTCTGAATGAGCATGTATTAGTAAGGATCTCATTCTGGAGTTGTTCCCACTCCTAAGTGTGTGCTTTGGCAGTCTAGTTTCTGTTTCAGTTTCTTTGCTGCTTCTATAACTTGTTGCTAGAAGGTTGTACTGGTGGAAAATCACTCATTTACTGGCTATTAGTGATTAAATTAGTAGCTGACCGGCCCACACTGACTATAATATGGCTTGAAAGCAATTGTTAACAGAAACAATGAAACCTATTGGCTGTTAACTGAAAGGCTGGTGGTTCAAGCCCAGCCAAGGACGGGTTCCCCTTCCCCTGCCCATGGGAGGGGACTTAGAACTAAATGATCTTTAAGGTCCTTTCCAACCCAAACCATTCTATGATTCTACATCGTAATACCAAGGTAGTAAAGGAACCTGTTTTATCACATAAGTAAATGAAAGTTGACTTAAAATGTAAATGAACAATGGTTTGGAATGTGTGTGGGACAACACGTGCTTCTGAAGTTTTTATGTTTAAGGAAAGGTCTTGACAGTAGGAATTGCAAAGTTGCAGTGAGATGTGGTGGTATCTGGTGGGCAGCCCTCCTTTGCTTCCCTTTGGGATCCTGCTGTCTGCTGGGTGGAGGACTGGGACCAGGCAAACAAGAAGTACTTCTGTCAGGTCCTGGCACAGGGCAAAGGGATGCGCACAGCCAGGTTTGGATCAGGCCTCCCGAAGGCAAGTGTTTTGCTCTTTTTTTATAGCGCCTTGAAGAGAACGCCCTGTTCTTATTACAGCCCTAATTATTGGCAAGGATTTGTACTAGGTGCCAGGGGAATTACTTGTCTAAATCCCTTTGAAAAAATCAATTTAAGTCCACTCAGAGTAAAGTCTGGTTTTGTTGTTGTCCTGTTATGATTTCTAGTGAAGGAAATCAGTGTGATTTAAGATTCAGTATAAGGGAATGACAGAGATTAAAAAGATGTAAAATGTTAGTGATGTAGAAATATGGAACAAGTCTGTGCAGGTAGCAGTGCAGGCAAATACTATGTGTGAGCAATATACGCACGGTGAGGAGCAAAACGCCATAGAAACAGAACTTTGGGAACTCTTTACCAATTGACTCATTTCCAAACTCTTAACAATGTTGTTATAGCTTCTGTTCAAGCCAACCTTATAAGGGACTGGTAGAGTAAAACACACTTACCACAAACCTGTAATGGTTCTGCATATTGTAGGCCTCTGAATACAGATGACAGAAGCATGCAGTGTTAACTGCAGTTACAACAGGACGTGACACCTTTCTCAAGCGTCGTTTCTAGTTGAGTACATGTAGCCTGGAACAGATAGGGTCAATTGACTGGTGCAGAACATAACCAAAACACAGGGCTCATAATAAGATGGATGCATGCTCGGGCGGAGACCTTCTTCAGGCCAAACTCCTGCTCGTCATGAAAGCTGTGACTCTAAGGTGGCCAATCAAATTAGTTTTGTTCGTATTATTTTGATCACTTCAAGTGTGGTGGCATCAGATAGCATCTTAGAATTTATCTTGACTCTTCAAACTTTCTCGTGGGATGTCTGCACTGACCAGGTGGCTGAAAACATAAAAGCTGAAGTAGTGTCAGCTGGGCTTGCCGTATTACTCAGCAGCATAGAAAGGTCCCTGAAATTTAGGCACCGTTTGCTTGCATGGTGAAATCTGTTTTCTTCATCCACTTTTTTCTTCTGTGTTGGGATGTACAGGGTTGTCATCATTATGAGAAATAACTTTCTTTGGTAGGAAATGGATATAGTGAAAGTTACAATAGAATAACGCTAATTATGCTGCAGAGACCTTTAAAAATTAGCTTTTGTGCAAACTAAGAACTGTCAAATAAATGGAATTATTTCTAATGTATCTGCTTGGGTGGTGAGGCACTGGAACAGGTTGCCCAGAGAGGTTGTGGATGCCCCATCCCTGGAGGTGTTCAAGGCCAGGCTG
>JAVKLA010000002.1:5238305-5249895 GCA_034782735.1 Sagittarius serpentarius
CCTGGAGGTGTTCAAGGCCAGGCTGGATGAGGCCCTGGGCAGCCTGATCTAGTGGGGTGGCCCACGACATAAGGTCTGGACTAGATGATCTTTAAAGGTCCCTTCCAACCCAAGCCATTCTATGATTCCATGATTCTATGCCTTTAGTAGCACCTACAGTTCTTTATGTACAAAGAAAGGATAAAATCTGCTTCTATTTATAGCGTCACTTAAACTCCCCTGGAAGTAACAAGGCTGATTACAGGCTGAAAGAGTGCGCTTGATGGAACAGTCTTTTCTATTTTCTTAAACATGTAAAATCTGGAGAAAAAACTTGAAGCAGTGTAGTCTAGTCATCTAGCACAGCAATAGGCTAAAGACTTTTGGAAGTCTGGCTGTAAATAGGATTATTTACCTTTTCCTACCTCAGAGGATAGGGTTCTTTTCAGAGCCTTTGATGATGCCATATCTTAAATAGATACTGAATTGTTATATTAAATAATATGAAACTATGTGACAGTAAATACAATGTAAGGAATGTGACCTTGAGCAGCCTTTGAGAATGTAGCATTCTCTGGGAAAAGCTTTTCCTTTTTCTTCTGATATTAAAAATAATTTGTGTAGTG
Source organism: Sagittarius serpentarius (assembly GCA_034782735.1). Lineage (NCBI taxonomy): Eukaryota > Metazoa > Chordata > Aves > Accipitriformes > Sagittariidae > Sagittarius > Sagittarius serpentarius. The sequence continues at coordinate 5,238,911 of JAVKLA010000002.1, forward strand.
GAGCTATGCTGTAGAATTGTTCATCTCGACATTCCAGCGTGTGGATTGTTCAAGCACATGCTTTCACCAAACACATGGGAAACTAACATTTCTGGGAGAAAGTAAGTGTAGTGAATATTTTTTCTCCCCCCTTCTTTTTCAGAAACTAGATTCTGCCAAGAAGCATGCAACTCTGTATCATCCCACTGGTCTGTGTTCAGGATTTTACCTGGAACAGTGGCAGGAAGAGAACTTTAATTTCTTGACGGCATTTGCTGAGAAGTCTTTTTCGCAGATTATTTAAATGTTATTTGCTGATGTATTGGGTTTGCATGGCAAGGTTTTGGTAGTGGGGGGGGCTACAGGGGTGGCTTCTGTGAGAAGCTGCCCAAAGCTTCCCTGATGTCTGATAGAACCAATGCCAGCTGGCTCCAAGACGGACCCGCTGCTGGCCGAGGCCGAGCCCATCAGCGACAGCAGTAGCGCCTCTGAGATAACATACCTAAGAAGGGGGAAAAAAACCTGCACAACAGCAATTGCAGTCAGAGAAGAGAGGAGTGAGAACATGTGAGAAAAACAACTCCGCAGACACCAAGGTCAGTGAAGAAGGAGGGGGAGGAGGTGCTCCAGGTGCTGGAGCAGAGATTCCCCTGCGGCCCGTGGAGAAGACCATGGTGAGGCAGGATGTCCCCCTTAGTTCTTGAAGAACTGCAGCCTACGGAAGGGACACACGCTGGAGCAGTTCATGAAGAACTGTAGCCCGTGGGAAGGACTCAAGTTGGAGAAGTTAATGGAGAACTGTCTCCTGTGGGAGGGACCTCATGCTGGAGCAGGGGAAAAGCGTGAGGTGTCCTCTCTCTGAGGAGGAAGGAGCAGCAGAAACAATGTCTGATGAACCAACGGAAACCTCCATTCCCCGTCCCCCCGTGCTGCTGGCAGGGAGGAGATGGAGAAAATCAGGAGTGAAATTGAGCCCAGGAAGAAGGGAGGGGTGGGGAGAAGGTGCTTTTAAGATTTGCTTTTACTTCTCGTTATCCTACTCTGATTTGATGGGTAATAAATTAAACTAATTTCCCCAACTCGAGTCTGTTTTGCCTGTGATGGTAACTGGTTGAGTGATCTCTCCCTGTCCTTATCTTGACCCACAAGCCTTTAGTTATATTTTCTTTCCCCTGTCCAGCTGAGGAGGGGAGTGATAGAGCAACTTTGGTGGGCATCCAGCCACCCAGCTCATCATTCAGAAGTAGTTATGGACTGATTTATGAATTGGGGTTTTTTTATTTATTTTAGCCAAACTAAGTAGTAGAGTTTTATTTAGCAATATCATACAAAATGTAAGTTTCAAAAGCATTCAGATATGTAGTTGGCCTTTCAGTTCTAAAGGTGTTTTAGGTTTGGTTTGTCTTTAGGAAAATAAAGATAGTTTTGAAGCGTAACAAATAATGCGGATTTATAGAAATACTCTTAATGGCAGCAACTCTTAGTGTTCAACCAGCACAGCCTGGCTTTTGCCTCCACTTTCTTCAGCTGCGGTCAGTTTCCTGCTTCTGCGTAGGTATCAAAGGTCCACTGTGCAGAGAAACTTGCATTAAAAGCTTCTTAACCTCACCCAACCAAGTGTATAAAGACATCTGAAATTTTATAGTAACACTTTTTCTCCTCTAAAATTGGATTTGGATCTGAAATTTGCACTATTTCTGTAGGGAAAAAAAACAGATCTCATTTGCTCTGCATGCACAACATTGGAAGGACTTCCGAGGTGAAACCTAACAGTTATTAGCCAATGGTAACAGAGGGTTCGGAGGCAGATTAGAAGTTCTTCACATTACTAATTTCTATAAATTGCTAAACTTAACGTATGTTTTTATTATTGTTACACAAAACAGCTGTAGAAATGCAAAACTTTCTGCAAACATGCAGTAGGATGTTGATTTCTGATACATTTGTTTGTTGTGGTATTTTATATATAAATACATCAGCAAGAAAGAAGTATAAGAGATCACAGAAAAGTTGACACTGTAGAGGTTCAGTCACAACTAATTAGTTTGAATGTGTTGTTTACCATAACTTCTATCTTTAAAAACTACATCAGTTTTGTGAACAGTCTTAAAAGTCTATTGTACATTTGGACTAGTATGATGTGTACTGTCTACTGACATCTGACTATTGTTCCTTTCACGTTTTCAATCTTCAGTTCTTAAATACACAAACTGTAACCCCCTTTTTGTTTTAAAAACATAGACAATACAGTAGCACCATAATCATTTAAATACACTAAATCTTGAAATAACTAAAATATAATTAAATGGCTTGACATTCAAATAAAGATTGTAATCGAGCTTCCAGAAAGCAACTATTCTGTTATCTTTTCAGGTCTTGGAAAGCACTGATACTTTACAGTCCAGTAAATTCAAATGACATGTTTCCAAATGACCAGTGCTACAAGTGTAACCAAAAAAAGAGAATTCTGTATGACTTCTCTTTAACCTAATCGGTGTTTTATGACTTGATACATTCAATATAGTAAGCAAGCAAAGGAAATACTGAACTCCAAATGCAAAAATGAGATTCTTCTGAATCTCCTGTTATAATTTAGAAGACTTTTTAAATATGTTCTCTTGATTTATAAGTATGTGAAAGATGCTTTAAGAGGAACATATAATATCCAGCAAAGGGCTTGTAAAACTTACTCTACATGCTTCCTACCTTATGGGGTTTTATCTCTGATCTTCTTTGTGCGTTTAACCTATGGGGGAGCTAGTTTACCATAGTTGATTTCCAACTGCCAGAATTAGGAAATACTTTCATGTGAAAAACACTGAGCTTCAGTCAATCCCAAAATATTTGGCTGTTTGTAATCAGCTGGGCTGTTAGAAGACCTTCAGCTTGTTCAGATCCAGAATCCAGTGCTGTGTAAATACATAGTTCTTCCTAAGCTGGTATCAAGATATTATAGGAACAACTTCTGTTCTCAGGCTGTGTTGCCAAGGTGGATATACCTGCCAGTCTACATGAGAGTTTTTTGTTTTAAGTTAGTTTTAACATCAACGTTTTTAATAGATGGTAAGAGGTGAGGACCAGGAGAGCCTCTTCCTTGAGGCTGAGGGCTAAGGGACCCCTCTATTACCAAAGCAGTTTGTGTCCATGGTTTTTTAACGATACCTTCACACATGCTTCTCAGCAAAAGGTGGATCTTGCCTGTAGCTTGGAGCAATTGTGCATTTCAACCCTGACCTGCCATTGCAGATGCTGCTGTGGAGGAACAGACGAGGCTCCTGACCTCCTCTGCTGTTCAAGATTGATTTTTGAGGTACCCGCTGAACAGGTCGCTTCAAAATGTATTTGAATTGAACCTCAATTTAGATGATTGCTCAGGATGCCTTTAGAAATCAGCTCTGGCTTTGATAAGAAAGGGTGAAGGAAATGGGAAGAATCTCTTACTCTGTTTTTAACAGAATGTTTTAGCAAATCCAAGCCTGATTTATGTCAAAGGCTGACACTGGGAGATCCCCTTGAAGTTTCTATAATATAAAAAGAATACAAGCTCAATAGATTTTATACAGATGAGAAAAAGCTGCACATAACCCCTGCTTTGACAATGATCTGCATCCATTAAAAAAAAGAGTCCCATGCTTCTCAGCCCATGTAAAATCAGAGCAGACTGAGGGGCTACAGAGCTAGAAGAGATGGGCTATAAGGAATCAGGGGGTCAGTATTGCAAGAGGAGGAGCAGTGGAAGGGAAGATACAGAGCCTCATAGTATCCACGTGCGCTGGTGGCCTGCAGAGCTGCTGAATATCATGGGCTTTTTCATTTTGTTTTTTCAGATAATCCATGGGCTTCAGAACTGAAAATATCCTCATTATGAATGGCAAAGCTAGTTTAGATCAGATGCAGAGATTTCTGAAGTGCATTTCTCTCTCTTTATGTAGAACTGTTGGTAATTAAAATGTTTCTTTATCAACCGGAAGGAAATGTGGTTACTAATCAGACTTAACAATTATGCAGTAGTTAAGTAAAATATTATTTTCAAATAGCATTAAACAGCCACAGTATAGCTTAATATTTGTGGTTTATGACAAGAGTAATTTATCCTCCTGTGACTGCCTAACGAGCTACTTGTATGTCCGCTGTTGGAGACGAGGGTGGTTCGAAGGCATTTGATGCTGTTACATTGAAATCGCTAGTGTGACCACTTCGCTTATTTACGAAAGCATGAGTGATCACTTGTGATTGAATCCAGTTGTAATCTGAATGTTTGTCAGGAATATGAAGTCATTAGCGGGCTGATTATTTTCTAAGTTAACGCTCAGTGATGAAAGTGTTTGTTTTCATCTTGGTTTCTATTTATTTGATGTTACAGCACTTGCAATGTATAAAAGTATCGTGCTAATTTTTTCCATTTCCCCCCTTTGGTTACTCGTGGTAAGTGGCCGGTTTGACTATGGAAATATAGGACTTGGCTGCCTCTGACTCTGTATGGGGTCATATGTAGCTAATAAAGGGAGGTGTAAATGAGCGTGTGTAGCTGTGAGTGGCTGGGAGCTGGCAGGGCCTGGCTCCCTACCTCCTGCTCCCAGTGCTGCCGCAGCGCGAGTCCCGGCAGACAGCCAGCCTGCAAGTGCAGCAGGAGAGGTGGCCATCGGTTCCTGAAGGCCTCCCCATTGCTACAGTCGCCCCCCCTCCCCGCGCTCCCCTCCCCAGTTAATCCAGCCATGTGCCTGCCTGCTCAGTGAGGAGGATTACTTTAAGTCTGCATATTTTCATCTTTCGTGGGTCCAGGTCAATTTACTGGCTGGGCACAGCGAGCCAGAAACAGATTGGTGTGGTGCAGAGGAAGCCAGCTGAACTTTCATAAAAGGCAAGGCATCCATTTGAGATGTTACTGTGTTTACGGGTTCTCCTGCTGGATAAATCACAGGAAACCCAGGCAAAATAAACAGCCAATTTTTCTTTTTTTTTCCCTTCTTTGTGGCAAGGTGATTATATTTAAGAGAAGTGTAGGAATTTCCATCTTTCCAGTGACACCATATGAGAACCCGCTTAGCACTGAATAGTGACAGCAAATGCTGAAGTGGAAAAAATATTTTCATCCATCTGCACTAATCTTCTTTTACTCCAAGATTTAAAGGGGGGGTGGAGGGAATGAGAGAGAGGAATCAGAAAAATCTTAAAAGCTTGGCTTAAGCTTTTAGCTTTGCCAGCTCATTCCCTAGTCAATGAAGAAAGTGCCAGACTTCTGCATTTGTGGTGGAGATACTGGGATTTTACTAATTTGAACAGTGATGTCTGCAGACTTTATTACCGAAAATAAACAACTTAAATAATGGCCTCTAAATATAAACAGAGGAAGGAAGAAGTCATAGCTGAACAGAACTGATTCTTTTTTAAAAACAGACTGGAATACACAGTGTACAACTGGAAAAAGCATAAATTAGTAACTTGCTGTTGAGAAACTGTAAAAGTATTCTGGTTATTTCTGCTGCTACATAATTGAAGTCTTGTTATGCCATCAAATTTGTGATCACCCTTGTTATTCTGAACTGCACAGATCTCTGCCTTCAGAGCCCTGCCAAACTGATAACAAGTATGGAAGGATTTAAATGTTGTGACTTACTCTCTTTGCCCTTGCCTTGTTAGACCTTAGGTTTTCAAGGACTTTTTCAAATTGAAGAACCTAGAGTATTTTACTGCTTTTTAGCATTGAATCAGATCTGAAAGTTGTGTGCTTGCTTACTCATTAGTAGTCTTTCCCACCCCATTGCAAGGCCATCCTTGCAGACATAAGTGCTTTGTTTTATAGTGGCGCGTCCAAATCTTCTCTCAAAGCTGCAACTTCCTGTTCAGAATCTTCAGCAAAGAGGCAAAAATCAAAAAAGAATTCTTAGAAAATCTGCAGATACCTAAGAAAGATCTTGTTGCTGTGCTAGATAATGAATGGATAACAATTGCTGGGAAAGAAAAAAAAATTGAGAATGGACAACTTTGCAGCAGTCTCTCTTCTCCCTCAGGGTGGGTCAGCTAAAAATATTGTCATGTTTTTCTACTTAAAGGAAGGCCCAGGCAAAGAACCAGAGGTAGGACAACAGGAACAAAAACATCCTTTTGAATTAATCTTTGGCAAAATAAGCCACCGCTCCATATAATGTATTTTAAATGTTTTTTTAGTTTGGATTTTTTCCTCTTTCCACATCTCTGCTCCTTTAGTAATGTTAGCTATGGGGGATTTTTCTGCATTCCATTCTGTTGCGTGTATTTCACTGGATGTTTCTGCTTCCTCTTTCCTTCTGGGGAGGAACACAAAAAGACTTACCTTGAAATTCAACTTTGAGGCTCCTGGGTGTTTTGGTTTTTTTGTTTGAATAGTGGGTAGAGTTTTCTTCATCCCCATTAACTAGGAAGAAAAATAATGGCTCAGGTTTAATGGAACAAAAAAGCACAATAGATACATCAGTGTGACATGTTTAGACAGAGATAATAAAGCAGCAAGGCAGTGTAACATCTAGCCATACGTGACACTTGAATTACATGAATGTGAAATTAGTACTGATCGGTTTTGTGGTGATTTGTTTTTCAAAGTAATAGTCAAATAGTTGTGAAACAAGACTTCTGTATTTTCCCATGTGCAGTAAGTATTTGAGCTTGAGGATTTTGGCATCTAAAGCTACTGCAGATTGCATATGTAAACTGAGAGGTCATATTTGAAAAATCTGTTATTTCATGTTTTTCAGTTTAGTTGCAGTCAAGTAAAATAAGATTATTTTTGTCAACATCATTATATTAATTCAGGCGGCTTTGGTACAAGGCAAAAATAATTTAAAATAAGTTATGTACTAACAAAGTGACCTGATCTTAGTTCCTTCTGAAATTCCCAGGAGTATGAGACGTTGCTATGTGGTGACAACCCCATTAAAAAAAGGGATACTTCCAAGCTGCAGTTGGCAAAACAGAGGCCTGGGACCTGGTTGATTTTACTATAGCGGCTGCTGGTTTGAGAATTTGCCTTGCACCGCTACGAAGATACACATTTTCAGGGCACAAAGGAACTTTTTTTTCTGGTTCTTTCTGTGCAGTTGGAGGCATATAAGGAAACATTTCTCTTTTCACTTTCATGCAATAATACCTGCTGCTTAATTTACCTTGGCTTTAAAAGTGTCAATATTTAAAGTGCTGTTAGCATTGTGACCTACAGTTGGTGGGCCACATTTTCCTACTGTGTATTTTCATATTGTCTGGTGCAGTAAAAATCATATCTAACACAGGATATAGAATTACCCAGTGTTTCCCTTAAACTCACTGCTTAGTCAATCAGCTGGTCCTACCTGACTATTGTTTTCTAAGAAAGTTAGAAATAAAATGTTTTCCTTTGAATGTTTGAAATTATAATTTTGTATTTGTTGTTCTTTCTCTCTGAAGAGGAATGCAAAGAAAATGGTCTTGAAATCCAGTTGTGAGGTAGTCCACCACTAAGAGGTGTATCACTCACTTCACTTAAGTGCAGCAAGGGAGTATTAAGCAAGACATTTAGGATCTTTCTGATTCCTATACTTGTAAGAAGTATAGGAATAGATTGCTTGGAGAAGCTCTGGAATCCTCGCTGTTAGAAGCCGATAAAGATGCAGATTACATGACCTCTTGAGGTCCCTTCCAGTCCTATTTGTCTGATACTACACCAGCAACTAAAGGCTTTTGCCTTTCTTTTTTTCTCCTCCCCCGCCCCCACCTCCCTGCCTGGGGAAGCTATTGGCTCCTTGGGACAGGGATGTTGATTTTTCTGCTTGTTTTTCTTGCCCAGAAAAGTGAGGGTGCCATCCTGGCAAGACTTAAGACGCCCCTGCAATGCAAATACCTACAGTAGAAGTTCATTTGGTTATTTAGAGACTACATCTTGCTGTTACTTCAAACATCACTTGTGCCATCACCTCAACTTCCTTACCATCATTGTCTACCCTCCTCTGGGTGCCACTCGGACTTCTCAGAGCAAAAGCATTGTCAGACATTCAGGACTTCCAAGATCCAGCTCTGCAGTAATAAGTGTAATTGCATTTGGCAGAATTTGTATTCAGGACATAAACAGTGGGGGAAATTTGTTGTTTGGGGTTTTTTTGTTTTTTTCTTTTATTCCAAACCTACAGCAGGTGAAATAATTAGGTAGGGAGGCGGGGGTGTGTGTGTGTGTGTGTGATTTCAGCCGGGGAAAACAATCTTGCTGGTAATTGCCATGTTGTCTTTGATTAAATCACTGTTTTCAATATTTGTTTGCTTTTTCGAAAAGCTTTGTGAACCTCTATTCTGTTTTCTTTTGGTTCTAATCTGAGTCTTTGTGCTTTTGGGACAAATAGTCTGAAGGTTGATGTTTTGCCAAAATGAACACTAGAGCACTTCCAAAATGAATTAAAATGAGAAATAACGAAAGCCACTTTGCTTCTGAATGAGAAGTCTTTCAAAGAATTTAATGATCTTTAATACATAGTAATTTTCACTTTAGTTAATTTGATTTAACTTGACTTGAATGAGGCTGTGCAGACAAGCACCAAGTCCCATTGATTTTCTGTGGGACTTGAGCTCTTAAAAAAAGGACTTGTGAAAATGATAAGGCTTCATTTGAAAATGTTGACTGCTCTTGTTCTTTGCTTAAGAAATACTTCAAAATGTCTTATTTAGGTTTCATAGCACCTTTGTCAGTTAAGCAGAATTTAACAAATCCACTTCTATTTTAAGGTTTTCTTACTCATCATTACTGGACACATCATGGTGACTCAGAAGCTGATGATGCCGCTGGCTTGGAATTCAGCTCCAAAAGCTGTAGCCCCCCATATAGCAAAGGAAGTTATCTTCATGTGCATAACATAAGTTGCTGGAAGAAAGAATGTAGGAGAGCCTTAGTACAACATTTTCATTCCTTGTGCTTGTGAAAATTAGCTGGGTTCTGGTTTGTTTATATGCATCATGGATGGAGATACTTCTCAGATGAAAAATGAATTTCGTATCTACTACATAGACATCCTGTCTGCTTTATATTTGCATGGTTTGTATGTGTATGGAAACTTTTTTCATTGTCATGTTACCGTTAACAATTATTTTAGTGTTTATAATAGTCTCTGTGGTGAATTGACTGGAGTAGAAATTTACAGATCTACAACTGCTGCCTGATAGAGTAAGGAGGAAACAATGAAGTAGTAAGCATTATAGCAAATGAAGTTTGTGGTACTGTGTGTAATAAGACAGGAAATATAGTTAGCTACCAGTTGGCCATGGATAATTGAGTAATTGGTCCTGCACATGGCTGGAAGGCCATGCTGTTAATTACTAATTTCTTCCCATGATATAGAGCATCTGCTTTCTTTGTTTCGTTTTAGTAGTCAGTGGTTGACAGAACACCTTCTGGGTTGTTTGGTTTGATCCCTGAGATACTTATCAAAGTCATTTCTATTCTAATAAGGCATGTATGTGGATGCAGTGACTTGAGGATTATTTGTAGGTTATTACCCTCTCTAGTGTTGTTGTTTTCTGTGGCAAACACAAAAAGTAATAGTGAACAGGCTTGGGAGGTGCCTTGAGAAGTCATCGTAGCCATACCTGTGCCTGAAGGTAGGAGCTTTATCTGGAAAGCATTCCTGACTGACAGATGTGTGCCCACCTTAACTCCAAAGATAGACATTCTATAATTGCTCAGGTAATCCATGTCAGGTATTTGTGACGTGATCTCAGTCTGCTTTGTTGCAGTTTAAGCTCAGCGCTTTCAGTGCTATCCTCAGGAGTCAGGGAGAAAAATGTGACGACTGCTGTCTTTGGCAAGCTTTCAGTTATTCGGAGACTTCTGTAATGTCTGTTCAGTCTTCCAGTATCTAGACCATAAATCAAATAGTTTTTTTGACATTTCCTTACGTCCATATTACCCACTCCTCTTCTCTGAGCTCTTTCCAGCTGAGCACCATCTTTCTTTCAGATGCTTAGAAGCATCAGAGCCTCCCCAAATAGTTCCTACCCCGTCCTTTCCCAATGTTTTGTACAGTTGCTTACACCACCCAAGCTGAGTATTTTGCCTTTGTCCTTGATGAATTACCATTTGTTTTGTATCACTCTCCAATCTGAGATCACTTGAATTCTCATCTTCATTCACGCTGCTTGTGACCCCTCCCACCTTTAAACTGTCTGCAAAGTATTTTCCTTATTGTGAAATACTGCTATTAAATACTGCTAGTAAGTGGCTCTTTCCTGGAAAAATACCAATAGAAGACTTGGTCCAGCTGGCAAAACCACAGCTTCCTAGCATGCCAACACTTCTTTCTTCCCCAGAGAGCTGTTGTCCTCCTAATGTTCAGGCTTAGGTCGTTAGAATCTGATCCTTCTGACCTTTCCATAGGTTTAGCTGTATAAGTTTTTGTTAGTGGTTTAACTGGAACTGGTGAAGGCTGCTCTTTGCTTAAATAGGCCTATAAAACAGTGTAGGACTGGCACATAATTCATGTGCAAGGGATTGTATGTCTGGTTTTGGTAAATCTTTACTTTTCTCTCCTCATAATGTGAGGATTGATCAGTTGTGTTGACTTGTCCAGGGCTAAGCTAGGTTAAGTCATTTGACCTCAGAGTACCTGCTCAAAATAAAATAAGGCCTGTCAGCCCATTTTTGTCCATTCTTTTCAAGGGACTTTTCAGTCTTCAATTCTGGGAGGCCTGACCTGTATTTATCCCATCTATCAGTGCACTTGCTATATTGTCAGTAGTCCTTAGGGTAACAAACGTGTGTGTTGCTTCTCAAGACTCATCATTTAAATATGTTCCTCTGCTCCCTTTTTTTTTTCTCCTGCTTCGTACCCTAGATGTCATTTAGGGAAAATACGACTTTTTCCTTCCTTGACAGCCTAGGGAAATTATCTTTAGGAAATTACTTTCAATATATTGAGCAGAGAAATCTTTCACAGATGATGTCCTGGTTTCGGCTGGGATAGAGTTAATTGTCTTCCTAGTAGCTGGTACAGCGCTGTGTTTTCAGAGTGGTATGA
>JAVKLA010000002.1:5249995-5320080 GCA_034782735.1 Sagittarius serpentarius
CATCCCACTGGGTGGGGGGGGAGCGAGTGAGCGGCTGCGTGGTGCTGAGTTGCTGGCTGGGGTTAAACCACGACAGATGATTACTCATTAAAAGAATTTAGCACTTAGTCTTAATATTGGCATCATCATCCATAAATTAGAAAAACTGAAAAACACATGATGTATGTTAGCTTGAAGCACTCCTTTTGAGGTATTAGGCTCTTGACCTCAATGAGAATTGAGAAGGGCTCCTTAACTGTAAAACACAAAGGTGAGAAAAATCAAATGGGCTTTAATACCACACTTTTATTATGTTGCTTGTATGTCACTTGTAAGCTTTTATTGTATAACATGTACACTTGTAAAATGCCATATTACTAAATGAATATGAGTCTTCATGCTTTCAATTTCTAAGCAATTGTCTTTTATCAATAATGTCAGGGGGAAAATTTAGAGAGCTCCTTATACTGCCATAAGCGTTGCTCCCTGCCAGCCCAGAGTTCTTCCTCGATCAGATTGTAATGAGCTTAGACAAGCAAAGAGTGCGGGGGACTGGGTACTCCCCCAGCTGTCTACAAGGCATCACTGAAAGTACGAAAAGAGAAGATTTAGGTGTCTTCAATTAACACTGGACTGATGAGGTGGCTAGAAGAAAGCAAGTGACCATGACCTGGTTCTGTGCTTCATGAAGGAGATGGATTTGTAAGCAAAATACCTGAGTCTGGTCTTTGATTATCATCAGTTGGGAGAGAAAAGGGGAACACCCCCCCCACCCCCACCCAAACCAAACCAATCAAATAAAAAAAGCCCCAAACCTTGAGCTGAAGTATTTATTTAGACAGTCTTAAAAGCAAAAACAAATTAAAATCACTTCAGGACATGATTGTGAGATTAGACAAATTGTTATCTGGGAAAAGCATGTTTAACAGATGCTAAATGAGACAATGAAATAATGGAAAACTCATTATAATTTAATTTCTTTAAATTAAAATAATGATATAAATTGCTTATATAAAAAGTATAAGAATATTGAAATCTTCAAATCATTAAAAATGTAAATACAGTCAAGAAAGTAAGAATGCCAAGGTTTTATCAGTGGCTTAAGATGGATTGGTTTTACAATATTTAGTATTTTGTTAGAGCCTTTAGAGTAGTATTCATTTGCCTGAGCACTTTAGTTATAGCAAAACTCTGTAAATTCCAGACCTTCTTGTCTTTTTTTCAAATTATAGTAAATGACCAGTTATGATTAGTAAGTGGCTTGTCAGAATTATGGCACAGCTTTCTACAGTAGCTATAATTTATTGATAAGGCTTGTGAATATGGGCATGGACACAGTCTGAACTATATTATTGTAATTACTCTTCAGAAGCGAACGTTATGATGCAGCATAGCGCAGATCAGTGCTTTTTGCCTGTCTTGCTTTCTTCTTTTGTCTTCCTGGTGATACAAAAAAGGCCCAGGTAAAGTGAGGTAGAGTATGCAGCATACTGTATTTACTTAGTATATAGCTTATATCCAAATTGCTACAAAACCAAACTAAGCATCAAGTCCAACTCTCCCTGGCTTTTCTTACAAATGTACGTTACAAATAGACATTGATGGTAGGTCACAGGACACCTTGATTAGTGGCAGCTTATAATTGTACAGAAACATCCATCCATTTTTTTCTGAAGGTGGATGATATATTTGAAACTTGCAGCTGACAGTTCCTACATTCAAGAAGTAATTAGTGTAGCAGCTGATAGGTTTTCCCACAGCTGTATATAGGTTACTGACCACAGATGTTTGGATATTGATGGCGTGATTAATGGATCCTGTCTGTCATCAAACTTCGGATGGGGTTAATATTATTACAAAGAAAAAAAATTGCATGTTCTAATGTAGTAATTCTATTAGTAATTAGATGGGAACTAAGTTGTTAAACAGTTATTAAAAATCTGTAGAAATACCTGCCAGCTCTGCTAGCATCATGTATAGGGAATCAGGCCTCCAGTACTGTAAGGAACATTTTGTGATCTCCTGCATATATATCATCTCTGTCTCAATTTAGTAACTTCCCTTATTCCATTTAGTAAGCTCCCTTACAATACTGCAAACCAGTTTACTGTTCTTTCTAGGCCTTTTAGGGTATGACAGCCATGCAAAATATAGGCTCTAGGAACAGAGAGGGTTTCCTTCCTGCTCGGAGGAAGGGCTGCTGCCTTCAGACTGCACAAAGTTGAACTAGGAGTGGAAATGCAAGAGAGAAAATCTATAGGGCGATTTAAAGGTAAGTGCTGACCTGAAGCAGCATCAACATTATCACTTAGAACTGAAAGATGGTCTCCAGAAAATCTTCCATCCCGCTGTTATAAATTCACCTTAATGAACAGCAAACAAAAGGTTGCAAAGGATGGTTTTGACTGATTGCTGACAAAGTTGTCGTACACTGCAGCTGGCAAGGCTCCTGCTGGCAAAAGACATAATATGTATTGCTACAGGTCATATAATGGTAAATGAACACTTACTGCCTCTGTGGCAAGTGGATTGATTGTTGTGTCCACCTCCAAACAGGTCTGGCTTTGTTTTACAAGTAAATATATTTGCCCCTGCTGTGTTGAAGTCAGAAGATGAGTTCAAATACACAGAGTTGAAAGCAAAGATGATAGTGATGTGTACAGGAGCTGGTTTCAGCTCTTACAAAATTACTTGTTACGTGCATATATATAAGTAAATGACTGTGTATAAACGTACTTTTTGTTTTTTTCTTGCAAATGTGATTTTATTTTTCACAAGTCAACGTACCTAGAGTGTTATTCTAAGGTAACAGACAATATTTGATTGCCAGGCACTGACTTCACATCCTAACCTGTGGTCTGATTAAAAAGGTCGCTGTTGGTAAATACCATTTAGCTTGCTTCATATATTCTTAATACATTTTAGCTTTCTTAGTACACTTGAGAAAATTACAGGTGCAAGAAAGCACACTTTAAAAGTTTTTCAGTTTGTAGCCTGAGGTGCGTGCAGATCTTGTCTTAACTAAAAAGCCACATGCATTGCCTAAAATAGGAATTTGAGTATTTCCACAAGGAATATTCACTGCTGTGCAACCAGAAAGGAAGGAAGGATTCTGTCACCTGAGAAGGATGGCCAGTGAGATTTCTGGGGTGTGGGAGAGACAGGTGTGCTTAAATCGGCACAAGCTCTGGTACCTTTCAGTCTCATTTTGGGGACATCCCATTTGAAATAATGATTAATTGTTCGCTGGGCCAAATGTATGTGGCAATTGACTCTCTAGCTTTTAGCTATTAGAGAACTCATTTAGGATGCAGGATGGTGAAGTTCAAGTCCTAGTTCTGCCTGATTGGGCACCCTTGTTTCAGGTAACTGCTTAAGCTACTAGATTGTTAACCATTCTAAGATAGCACTTTTGCAAAATTCTAAAGGCTTTAATCCATCTACTAGTATCGAATGGAAAGCATTTTCCAGGTCTTCGTGAAATATAGTTCTTTTTGTGTCAGCCACAACTGTAACTTGTGGCAAAAGTCAGTTTGGACTCCAATCAGCACCACTATCAGGGAAAACAGAAGAGTGGCCTAAAGCTAATTCTGCCACCCACCTCCGGAGCTGTGTCAAGCGTGCTGAGACCTAAGCCCTGCATGTGTTGTGCATGTGCTCTCCTTAATTATGTTTGACAGGGGGCTGAGACAATACCATGTTTTGATGGAAAAGATTTTCTTACAACACTTTTTTTTTCCCCAGTCAAATGTATTTGTACATATCTTTCACATGCTTATCCAGATGTGTGTATACATATACTTAATATGTATCCTGCAAATCCAGATATATTTGCAGAGGTTGAGTCTTTGAGCTGTTTTCAATGAGAGATTTTTTATTTTTTTTTCTTTCTCTAGAACTCCTTGCTCAGGATCCTACATCATGTTCTTGTATGCTAACATGGAACGTGTTTGCCACGCGCAAGTATTGCTTGGACTGAGGTGACAACAGCCTTGCACTGAATTACCAGGGGTGTATAAGCAGCTGATGCCCTTGCTGTGTCACTGGAAAGCAGTTTTTCCCCAGAAACTCTCTCTGCTGAGTGATTTTTTTTTTTTTTTTTAAATTGTGTTAGGCAAGAACCACGAGCTACATCCAAACATCTTGGATTTAATTGCTTTTAAAAGTATTTCTGTTGTGGAACAACTCCTGCAGTATCTGTCTTGTAGGAAACGTAGTAATGATGTGAGGGAGTGGAGACAGGAACAGACTAGGGCAACCTTTAGAACAAAGCAAAGCAAAACAAATGCTTCCCTGGATCTGTGTCGGTGGGAGGCCACTGTGACCCTACAGCAGTTAATTTGTTTAGCATGTTGCTGCTGTTATGCTAATTAGGTATTTCTTGAACCAAGAGACTGCCAGTTCCAAGTTTCAAAGCTTCTTTCTTTTTCTTAAACACAAAAAAAAAAAGCAGATGAAGGTTTCTTGAAAGTGTACAATTCAGTCTGTCTGTGTCTTTCTCTCCGCTTGGCTTTTACAGGCACTACAAAACTTTCTTTTTTTATGAAAAACACTCTGGTAGCACTAGGTCAACCTCAAAATCACAAAATTAACAGAACTGTATTAAATAATAAGGTTTTCAGTGCTAAAAAGAAATTGGCAGTTTTGATGAGGAAGGACCTCTGCTTGCAAGCTGCACGCTCTAAAGGGACCATTAGAGAAGTGGAAGAATGGGGGGAATGGTGGAGCCCACCGACTTTTCAAACCTGTAGGATAATAGGTTAGGTTGATGAAGTCCTACACTGATCCCTGGTGTTAGCATGACTTTCAGGACTGGGAGAGATACTGATTGCGATTTGCCATAAAAGCAGAAGTGTGTCTATTCAAAGAGTGGGATGATACTTGCGTGTGTGTGTATGTATGTATGTAACAGACTTGGCATAACAGACTTGTTTACTAGTTATGAATAGTCAGCATTCTGTGCACATAGAAACTGTACTTTTTAATTCACTTTTCAGTTTTAACAGGTAGGGAAGTAAATTATTCAGAGAAATTGCTAAAATCTGTGAGATCCATTCTTAGCAGTTCAGTTTCCAGAGACTAAGTAATTTGCTCTGTGCTCAGAAGTAATCTCAAGAAATATAATGACTATCAAGTTTGTCTTAGGTAGCTTCACTCTCCTTGGCAAAACATTATTTGGTCAGTCCAAAGACCAAGGAGTAAAATGCTTTGTTCTTGTTATTTCTTTTCAGCAAATATTTCTTTTATATCAGGGTCATTTCTTGTTTGTTTTTTTTTATGTTCTACTGTTGAGCTTTCTGCTTCTCCTTCTGTATCACACTTAGAAAACTGGCAGGCATGTATCACTCCAATATGGCAGTTTGAAGATTTTTTTGTATTCGTAATCTAAAATGGAATCACTTTCAAACTACCCTCAGTCCCAGTGTTGGTAGAATTGGGCCAGTTTGCATTCAGAATGTCAAACTATAGTTGTTGGCAATGATAAATCCTCGTGACTGGTTCAGACCGTTATAGGCAGCGTGCCCTCTTGCAGACGTCAAATTCAGGTGCAGGCTGAATTTGCCCTTTTTTTCTATGCTGAAAATTTGCAGTTTGGATCTGTGAGTCTCTGTTTCAGGCCTGTGAATGTTGCGCTTCGCGTTTGTCAGGGAAGACACTAATCTACAGTTATGCTTTCATGTATAATGCCATGGTGGTGTAAATCTGGAGCAGTGTAATTGTTTTAGCTTTTTAGCCTTTATCTGATTTCTGAATCTTATTGTTTTAGAGAATCTCCTCTTACTCAGTGTGCTGTCTTACAGCGTTGCCTCATGAATCCAAAAATGGTTTTAGTAGCTTCATATCCAGTTGGGCTTTGTAAGAACAGCCTTTAAGCTGTGAAGGATTTGGCCATAAGAAATGGTTCCTCCATAAAATGTACTACCAGCCATCAGTTGCTCTACCTATTGGAGGCAAGTGTGAGGCAAAAATGAAGCTAAGTAAGACTGCAGTAGTAGTAATTACCTAGGTGCTTGTTTAACCATGCAGCAAGTAATGAAGTCAGGGACTGTAATGTCACATCAACTACATTACCTCATTTTCTTCTCTTGCAGACACAGGGAGGTTAAAAATAATGAGCCTGTCTGCCTCTCCCCCATACCCCTGAACACATTGAATCACGAGTACCTTCTTTCTAAAACAAATTTATTTCTTGCTGCCTCCTTCCCAACAAAGACTTGCCTGTGATGAATACCAGACTTCACGGCATATTTGTCAAAGTGGTGCACCTGTGAGGGTTCCAGCACAAGATAAATCTTGGCAGGCCGAGGGAGTAGAGGGAGGTACTAGGCAAGGAATAAATCTTTGTGTGTTACGCCAGACTGCGAATGAGCATTCTCCTCCTAAGAATTGCCCCTCTGACAAGTTATGATAAATTACACTCTTTGTTGACACCTTCATCGTGTTATTTATGGCTCATTAATTGAACCGAAAAGGAGACTTGTAGCGCAGCAGGGGTATTGTACAATACTTTTCCGGTACGCTGGAACTCAAACCAAAGAACAAAAAAGGGGAAGAAAAAGGTAAGGTAATATATGCATGTGTGTACTCTTCACTGAAAAGAACTAGCTGCTGTGAGAAACCAGTCCAGAATTGTAGCAAGTGCTCTGAGTCCTCTCAGAAGCACTCGTTTCAGTCCTCCTGGACGTCCCAGTAGGAGTGTGTACGTTTGCTTTTTGCTTTCATCTTTAATTCTTATATCTGTCCTGCTCTGTGCATTGCTGAAGCGTGGGATTATCAATCCCATATGAAGGCAAGCCTCCAGCCTGTCTTTGTGGACTTGACCATCCCTCACTTCCCAAACGGCAGTCTTCCCTGCTCTTTCGTATTACCCTTGCCCAGAGTGAGATTCTGACATGATAGTAGGCAAAAAGGAAGGATGCTGATCTGGCACTGAAGAAGTGTAACATTTGTATACCAATACAGAATGCTGTTCTTCTGGAGCAATATATGCCTAATCCAGAGATGCACTCATTTGGGGAACCTTTGTGGATCCTAGCTTTCTGCCACTGTTAAAGGCTAGGTCTTTTGACCAAACATCCTATTGTGGCAGTATGGGCGGGCATTTTCTCTGAGAAGCAGTATAAACAGGAAAGGGAGAGGTACAGGATCTGAGCGGGTAGCTGTCTACACTTGTTACGCAAGAGGTGTCCGCAGGAAACATAGCTGAAAGTCATTGTGGGCGATGATAAAAGAAAGAAGAAAATTTTCTTCAGCAGATAAATACTCAGGCAGATGAGCTTGCTTCTATGAAGAATTGTAGATTTGGTGCTGAGCTGTTTAAAATCTGAAATTGGTCTAACAAGCTATGTCCTAAAAGGAAATTCAGGAAACTGACTCCTGAGAGTCATATTTATCATGCGTTGAGTATGCTCACTGCAGGGGTGTTGGACTGGGTGACCTTTGATGGTCCCTTCCAACCCAAGCCATTCTATGATTCTATGAGTATTTTGAGACAGGAGTGCCTGCAAAGCCTGGCCAAGAGAGAGGAGCATGTTTTCTTATCAAAGGATTCCAAGTTGGCCATTCAGCTCCTTGCTGGAGAATACCATCTGAAATTCTCAGGTTTCCATAGCAGTATGAGCGGCATTAGTCATGCACTTGCTGTTTGGGCTCCTGTCTTGCAAAGGAGCCAGGCCCTTCTGTAGTGGCAAGCTTAGGAGTTTCTTAAATCAGCAGAGTGAGTGACAGGTTCCTTGGTAGTATGGTCTAGAAGAAGAAGTAGTCAGGCTAGGTGTCAAGAGATCTGAGACTCGCTCTGACATAGTTGCTTAATCAGCTTTGTAGGCACAATCAAGCTTCCTGAACTTCATGGCTTTAGTGTGTCTTTTTTTTCAGGTGTGAAATAAAGCTTTACTTTTCCCTTAGCTAGAGATTGAGCAAGTGGTTCTGCAGGGACAGAATTTAATCAGGTAACACTGACCATGAAAACTAATTCCTCTTCTGACAGCTTTCCAGCCTTCCGAGTGAAATACAGGTGCAGTTCCTGTATGTTCCCCTTTTAAGGATTTCCTGGTTATAGGGGTGACCTCTCCTGTGTGTCAGTCAGTGGGGAAGACACCGTATTTTGCCAAACTCTTTGTACGTCATCCACAGTTCTCATGTATGCAGCTCTCCACTGCGGCTCGTTGGAGGACTGGTTATGCCCCTGAATTGAAAAGCGGCCTTTGTGACTGAAACTGTGATAGCAGTCTCCATCATTTCTCTTTTAACGGCTATACTTGCTGTGCAGACTGTAAGCAGTGCTGTTTACTGAATGGTGACTGTTTTGCAACCACAGCTGTTTGTTGGAAGGCTTTGCTGTAACATACGGGTGCTGTAACTCTGCATGGTAGATCGGTTGTGACTCACGGAAGGGAGCACTGTAACTTTGGAGCTAGTATGGAAACATGACAGCAGGCTGTAGAGGCGCAAGGCCGCAAATCCCGCTCCCAGCTGGCCCTTCTGTTCCCTATGGAGCCTACTCTTCCCTCAAAGGCTGCACCATTCCCTGTGCCCTTAATGAGAACAGCATCAGCATTGCCGCTGTCAGTTTTATTTTCCTCTCTCCTCTTTATACATTATGTTAATAAAAGAGTTAGCACAGTGTAGTAGCACTGTGAGGGTGGAGGCAGTGGGAATACTCTGTATTTATAGTGCTGCTCTGGGTTACCTCCTAGGGAATTTTCGCCTGCGTGCGGTGGAGCAAGTCTAGAAGTAAAAGCCTGGGGCGGGGCGGGGGGGGAGGGGGGGCAGTGCCCCCACCTCAGACGGCCGGGAGCAGGGCCGGGGCCCTCCCCGGGGAAACGGCCCTTAGCTGGAACTGCTGAGGGGAGCAGGCGCCCGCCCGCCCCGCTGCTGGCCCCCGCGGCAGGATGGCGCTGCCGCGCCGGGCCGCCCGCTGCAAACCAGCGCGTGAGAGCCGGCCTTCCCGCCATCGAGAGCGGCCAGCCAATCAGCGCCGCCGCCGCCGCCCCGCCCGCCCGGAGAGGGTGCTGAGGCGAGGCCCTGAGAGGGCAGACGGTGAAGGAGGGTGCTCCCAGCCGGCCAGCGGCGCGGTCCGCCCTGCCCTGCTCCTCCGCGGCGGCCGCTCCCTCACGTGAGGAGCTTGCCTCTTGCCCGCATCGTGTACTGCGTGGAGCCTCTTGAGCTTCCCCCCGGCGGCAGCAGCGTGGCCGGGAAATGGTGGTGCCTGCTGTGCAGCTTCTCATAGCCATTAATTCCTATGTACACGTCTGCCCGGTAACGGATATTGTTGTTTCATTTCCCTGTAGGTTTTTAATTCCTTTCTTTTTAGGTTTACATAAAAACAATATAATCGGGGCTGTAATTGTAACATAGATTAACTTCTAGGGATTTTTTGTTGTTGTTTTGGTCTAGAGAACAGGGTCATTAAGAGCAAGGGAGAATCAGACCCAAAATATAAGGTCCTTTGCTCTGTTTTGAATGGCAGCCCAACTCTGTGATAAGTGGCAGCAAACTCTTGGTTACTTTTGTGTGCCTGATTCCTCAGTTAGGAAATTTAGTGCCGCCAATAAGGGTGCAATAGCCAGCATAGGACCTGGACCAAGAGAGTTTCAGTTTATTAGTTGATCAGTTACCAGGATCCTTCCCCCACCCCACTCCCCAAACCACTCCACAGCAAGGTAAAACCCCGAGGGAAAAGCCGCACACGCTGGTTTGCTACCTTCTAGAGCAGTAGTTCCACACTGGATGGGTTTAATGTTTAAATATTGAAGAATGTTTTTACATTCTGTTCTGAGCTGAAATGTAGTCCAGAGGCCTGGTAAACTGGTTGCTCGAGAATCTGTCCAGTGCTGGAAACCATCCTGCCACCTTCTTGCTCACCCTCCGTCTGCTTCCTTTATGCAGTAACTTAAATGTGAATGTTGCCTATAGGCCTTTTTCTATCCTTCGCACCCTAGGCTGTATTGCCAAAATATTAGTAGCTACTTCTGGAACCAGGAAGTGGAACCTTGCAGGCTGTGTGAGCAAGGAGAAGGAAACAGCATAGATAGGAAGTCTGATTGAAATAAAGCAAGTAGGGAAAAATGTTTGCTGCAGGCAACTTTCAGCCATCAGTTTTGATGAGTTTAATACGGCATTCAAGTTCATTTATGCCAGCTCTTTTTCTTCATTGTTGATGGGACTGAAAGTTCACACGTACTATCTTGTCTCTGTACCTAACAGGCATAATCTGAAAATACTTTTTGTTGTTTGTCGTGAATTTTCTTGTTCAGTCTTTTACTGCCTTGAGACAGTTATAAACTTTCCCGGTTTTATTTTTTTTTAATTGATCGTATTATTGGGACATTTGAATTGATACTCTGCATATTTGCATGTGCCCGTTGCTTCATTTCCAGATGTTGATACAAAGGCTTAACCATCACAGCATGCGAAGACAGCACCATCTCTTGGGCTTCAAATACTGTAAGCATGTGAGTAGGCTTCCCTGAATTAATTCTCTCAAATGAGACCGTGAACTGTGAACTGAAGGTAACTCAGGAAAAACAGTTTACAGAATCTATGTAGCCTAACAGGCCTTTAATTCCTGGACCACTTATAAATAAATAAGGCAGATACAGCTAGCGACATGTTCACGATCTCAAATATTGAAGCTGCTTTTTTCCACAGGCTTACGCAGCCACAGCTGTGTTCTTGTGCCTGTGTCAGAAGTGGAAACCATGTACTGTGGAGTAATGAATATACCAGAAAGAAGGGTAGCAGCACTGGTGTCTGTCTTCAAACTGAACAATTAAGGTTTAAAATTATTTTTTTTTTCTTTTTGTATCCACCAAAATTCTTTGGTGGAGGGGTAACGTTTGAAAAATTGTGTCATCCTTGATAATAAATAGGAGCGGGCAGAATCAGCAACTGTAATGAGCTCATGGGAGGTAAGAGCCACCCACACCAAAAAATGTTGGCTTCAGTCTCCAACTTTCTGCACTTTTGTTCTTTGTCGATTACAAAGCTAAAGGAGGAGGGAAAAACAACCTCCAAGTCAGTCTTACGTAATACTTTGTTTTGCAAGGGTTCTACTAATCATGTCAATACTGAGCCTCTAGTTTTTGGTAATTACATTGGAAATGCCCAGTTTGTAAATAGTAATTCTAACTATAATTACCATGAAATTATATAACTACAAATTACCCTGTCATGTGGATGGCCTAAATAAGCATGTACAGTACCTGCTCTGTGATAACAAATCAGAATTACATGGTTGGTTAACTAGCAGTAATACGAGATTTTTGGACTGGCCAACCAAGCTGGCTAGTTATATGGGGAGAAAGTGTGGGGGTTTTTTCCTGATGCTTGGTTTAGATTTTGAAATAATAGATTATTTCTTTCCTGATACTTCCTTATAGGAAAAAAAATTCTAACTTGGGGTTTGTTTTTAATGGACATTTATATTGTATCAAATCATTTGCTTGGTCACTGCCAGCTGCCATGTTTGTTCACCTGGGTGCCTGCTGCTGCGTGTGGGACATAGCCTGTTTGATTCATTTTCTGTGTAGTGATTTTTAACTGAATATGTTAGAAAAAGATTGCTTTGCGTTTTTTATCAGAAAGCATTTTGTCCAGCAAAAAAAGTTGATGGAGAAAAGAGCTGGAGAGGTTATATACAGGTACAATCTCTTCCTTTCATTAGTTTTTATCTGAGGAAGGGAAAAATCATGTCTGACAGTCATATACATCGCAAAACAGGCTGTTCACTGTGTCAGAATTCCCTTTCAAAACATCCATACTGTAATTCTTTATTACAGAAAAAATAGAAATAATATTGATCTTTCTCACTTGCACTTAATTTCTAACATGACACGATGGGGAAGAAAGGCACACCTAAAAAACAGAAATGGTAATACTGGGTCATTTGAAAGCCTAGCTAGTCTAGAACTGCAGCACCTCAAAAGACAACCTAAGTATGAAAGTGGACTCATGCTTCATGTGTGGAGGGAGGCTAGTGTTGCTAATAGTCTTCCTTTATCATGAGAGCAGAGGTGCAACCTTGACAAATACAAACCTGGTGATACGTAGTTTTCTGCTCCAGGAGTGGTGGTGTACTTTTTGTACTCATGCAGAAACGAAGGTACTACTGCAAAAGGCCTCTGCATCTCAGTAGACAAGGTACAGAGGAGGGAAGTGAGAGAACAAAACCTTCAGATTAGTGTGGAACTCTCCAGTGGGGTGAATTGGATGGAAAACCCTGATCCTCCGTTTTCGTTTTTGCTGCGTGTGGATGGTGTTGTTGCTAAAGCCCACCAGGTGGCAGCATGAAGAAGTTGTAGGTGTATGCTAGGCCGTTTGTCTGGAAGCTGTATTTGGGGGGCGATTTGCCATGGAAGAAAATTAATTGCTGCAATCAGAACATGTCGAATATGGATTTTATTGTCTGACTGGACCTGTTTTTGAAACCGGTGTGTGAGAAGACTTAATCCGTCTCTAATATGCTTGATTTGTTTTTATTTCATTGGTTTTAATCTTGGAGTATATAGTAATCTGACCGTGGAAAAGACTATGTCACTCAGGACCTAAGGTTCTTTTATTGAGGCTTAGAACTTCCTCCTCTTCCAGCAGTAATTGAATCTTTGTGCAAAGGTTCTGGCAACTGTTCCTTTCATATGCAAGAGTCACCACAGAGAAAAGTGTAATTGAGAAGAAAATATTTGTCATTTTTCACCCTAAGCCATGCATGCTACTTGTAAAAGTTGAGCTTTCTCCAGCTGACTTTAATTTTCATGTCTTGATTTGTGGTTTCTTTGGTCTACCCTTAAATAAATTAGGTAGCCACCTACATGAGAGAGAAAATTCTCAGAGGTTTACAACCTCAGCTCTTTATTCTTATCTAAGTTTTTTCTTCTATGTTTCTTGCAGAATCTCTTCCTTATCTAGCATCCTCTCTTCTGAGGGTTACATGTTTATAGAAGCAAGTAGTTCCTGCTAAAGTTTGCCTTGTTTACATGCAATTGCAACGCCAAATGCATGGCTTCGATTCACAATAATTTATTTCTGACAGCCTCATTTGTTAGTCAGTAGCAGTGGCAGACAAAAACTACTAGTAACAAGGTTAACCAGTATCCCCACAGATTAGTAATGGGCCCTAGACTGATCTTTGGAAATAGTTGTCTTTGCTGTCCAAATCCAGAGTTTGATAGACATTCCTTTGAGTTGGCATTTCAATTACTTATGCACAGTTCTTTTGAGTTCAAGCAGATGTCAGTTGTGCTATATGCAAACATGTATCTATGTTTAAAAAAAGTAACACAGGAATTACTAGCCTGGAAATGATTCAGTTATTTTTTTTCTTGTTTGTTGTCTACCTTCTGCTTTTTTCGTAGCTACGTCCACTGTGTCTTTTTTGTCTGTCACTCAATTAAATACTGTGCAAACCAGTAGGAAGTTTTCAGAGATTTTAAACAAATATCCTTTAAGGTGTGAATAAACATGATGATCAGGTGTGTTCCAAATTGTCTAGGGCCTCTGGCTAGCATGCAGTGTTTATGAACATGAATAATTGTAATGAAAAGTTTTCCATTCTCAGATTCTCCTTTTTCTCTTTGTGTCATCTATAAAGAATCCATCTTTCAGAAGGTGCTGACTGGGTACTTGCTAGCAGAGCAGTTTCTCATGACTGTTGTTTGGTAATTGGAACATCTCAGGTTCTATGAGAGTCTGTGGTAATTTTGGTTGCAGTGAATGAACATAATTCAACAATGAGCCAGTTTTTTTAGCTGGCTAGGTGATTAAACTCTCAGCAAGGCCAAAGATTGAATTTAGGTAGTTGCAACTTTAAAAAAAAAAATTGCATAACTATTTAGGTTATTTAAGCTATCAGAAAAATGTTTTCAGACAGTTTTATAGCAGAGAACTTGTTTGATTACCTGAGCTATACTCAAAGCTGTTAAGAGATGTGGTAAAAAGGTAATTGATTAAAGGGGTTTTAATCTGAAAGAGGTTGGGATTTTTTTCATCACTTGTTAGTTTGTTTTATATTTTTTGTACAAAAATAACTGTTAATTCAGATACCTGCTGATGTGATGCATTTATGTAAAAAACACAAGAATTTTTCTTCTACATACCAGTTGCAGTCCTCTTACAAGTGGAAGATTTCTGTGCGAATGTATCTTTGTTCACTGAATATGTTTTTAGGGGACACACTCTTAGTCACATTTGCTCAAACTCAAAGACTTTGCTATTAGTGCTCCTGAAATCAAGAAAAGTCCTTCTGGAAAAAACAAGTTACTTGTTTAAGACTACAAGATTTTGTGTGATTGTCATCTGAAGAAGGTTTTTCAACTCCCTGATCAGTCTTCATTATTCTTTCAAACTGGTAGCACAGTTTCCCCTTCACAAAGTTAATATTCTAGTATCTGGGGGTATGTTGCATTTACTTGCTATCCCAAAACTTTACCCCTACAGATTTAATAGAAAGCTTCTTACATCATGGGACTGTGTAAATAACTGTACAGAAATCCGTGGTTTAATAATACCAAAGTAAGCCGAGGACATAAAACATTTCCCACTGATGTAGCACTTTCCCATTCCAGGTATATTCAGCATGTGACCTAGTAGTTCTTTCCATACTGTGTGTGCAGACTACATCATATATTTAGTGCATCAGCAATCCCTTTAACACAAATATTTTTTTTTAACTTTAGTTTCTTCTTATTTTGAGCCTAAATATCACCAAAGCTAGGAAGTTACCTGGTCTGTTCGAAATTTAGTAAACTGAGATAATAAAATCGCAGATTAAATATGAACAGTGAACCTAGTAAATGACAACAGAAATAGAAACAACAATACTTCAGAACACTTCCAGTTGGTGTGTATCAGAGAACCAATTCTGTCCAGCCTTCTGTGGGATGGGATGTTTTTGTCTGATGGAAGTATTTATGTTCCTTGACAATTTAGCACTGTATACCATGCCAAAACCATGAATGACTCACTTATTTTCGTGCTGGATGAGATAACTATAAACAGCAAGCAACTGGCATTCTTTATTAACTTTGCAAATTGGTATAGAGTCTGAAGGTTACTATCTGACAGAACTCTTGTAAACACGTTAAAAAACCCGTAAAATACATGTAACTGTCACAGGAAGAGTAACCACTATCTGGCAATACTTACGTTGTTTCTACAGTACTGATACTTTTCATGCTCCTCATTTGTTGCTATTTTAGACCAATCATGCTCTGTATTTGTTCTTCTAATAGTTAAATTTTTCTGGTTGTCTCTGGGACTCTCTCATTTTGATATTCCACTGTGTTTTCAAAAGCAGGTGAAAGAGTTAAGAATGTCTACAAATACCAGTCGTCTGCTATTGCTTTAGCATAGTATCTCCATCGTGTGAAGGCTGGCATGACTAGGTTTATAGCCTCGATAGATAGTAAGTAATGCTTCTGCCAGCTGAGAAGTTTTATAAATGCACTCAAGAGTTCTTGCTCAGTATATAACCTTGTAGTTTCAGAACTCACTAATGATTTGGATATATTTAAGGATTTTATTTAGATTCTTCTCAATAAAAGAGAAGAAGATTCATATAAGACTCATCTGTTGAATTTCTTGAAATTATTTGAAATTCTTAGTTTCTTATGATATGGCTTCACTTTGAATTTGTTTGCATTTTTATTTGGGTTCTTTTCTAATCCCTATTCTTTCCATGCACATGATTCTGTCTGCCGGTCACTGCTTGCAACCAGATCTAACTACAGCTACCAGTACCCTGAGCTTGTCTGTTGGTTGAGTTAGAGAAGAAATGCCATTTTTATTCTGACAACTAACTAGACCACTTTTCAAAGAGCGTGCAGTCTACGTCATACAAGCATATTGCCTAAGCTGGTGAGAAAGAGAATGGTCTCAGGTTACTGTAACACTGAGATGTACTCCTGGAAGTCATAGCATCGACAAAAGGCTTGGCAGCTCCTGTAGAAAGAGACACACAGGAACCTGAGGGAGTTTTCTGAGGTGACTGCTGTGCCTAATCCAAGGTAGCTCTGTGCTTCGGGAAAGATACTAATCATGTGAGCTAAGTCTATAATGAAAGTGTACTTTAGAGAGGCTGGAAACTGTATAGCTGCCTACTGATGAAAACAGGATTGTACACAGTTAAAGCTTGACTGTGCTTCACTAACTTGCTGTGTATCACAAGATGTTTCATTTTAAAACTGGGACAGTGTTTTTTTCTCTTTAAAGTATGTGTTAGGGAAGACATAATTATTAATGCTTCAGAAAATTATTTATCGAATGTTCTGGAACATAAGTTAACTTAGTGATGAATCAGAAAAATATCTGAAGTTCATGATTTATTCTGCAGACTTAGAAGCAGTTTATGGCCTTACATGAAGGAGAATTCTCTGTTGGTTTTGTGTTTTTAAGGTAGTTTTAGAATAACCAAGGAATGGGCACTGTTTCAAGGAATGCGAATGAGTCTTAGAGTTCAGGTAAGTCAACCAACCAGTTTCCTTTAGGGCTACGTGCTCTCTTGTTAAGTGTGCAAGATGAGGTTTTTAAGTATATGGTATTTTGAAGTACCATGTCAAGGACTCATGCGCTTGAGAAGAACTCTAACTTCTGAATCTAAAGTTAAGCAGCTGATATGGTTCCTCAATGAAGTATTTTATTAGCAGAGGTTTTAAAGAAAAAAAGTCTGAACAGTTATAACTTGGAACTTCTAACTGGCTAAAATGTGTGTTCTTAATATCTTTAACCAGTAATGTAAGCATTTTAAGTTGATTTCCCTCAGGGATGCCTGAAGAAAAACACATCTTAGTATGGAGTAGCATATAATGCTTCAAATGTACAATATGAATGGAAGTAGCTAGGGAACGTGCATTGCTTCTAGTGCAGTCCTTTTGAGGTTTGGCATTCAGCTTTACATTTAGAACAAGACTGTAATGTTGTAGTTGACAGTTTTGCATTCCTGTTGATTACTCTTGAATAGAGAAGGATGCTTATAACTTAGCTTAGAACATCAGCTTAGAATTTACTAGATCATTTAATGGCATCTATTGGAAAATTCTCAGGAAATTTAAGGATTACAGCTGTAGAATTTAGGCTGCAAAAAGAATTAGCCTGTAACAGTATATATTGATTATAATTTTTCCAGAAGTTCAGTTGATTCATTAATGAATAATGCATCATAAAACATTTTATAAAAGGTGATATACAAATGGAACAGCTCATGTAAAATCTTTACAATCTGTATTAGAATAAAAGATAAGGCAGTAGTACAAAGAGTTCTTCAAAATACGCAGATTAAGGCAGTAGCTTGTGCAAAATCCTCAGATTTCTGCTTTTTCTTTTCCAGTAAGTGTTCAAGTGTGCAGGGGTTGGTGGAGCGGCCAAGATCCTAAAGAGGTGTCTGTTCCAATTTTAGAGATTCTATAAAGATACTGCAAATGCCAGCGCTTCTGGTAGCTGCATTAGGCAATATGCAGATTTTTGTATGTATAGGCTGTTAGACAGGAGGAATAGGTTTATGTGGTACAACATGTTTCTGATTCTATCATACCTATGTAATAGTGACATGGACCATTTGGAGACTCGTTTTTTGCTGACGGAGACTCTTATCAGTCAGCAGCCAATCAAGCTCGTCTTCCCAAGATCTCCAGAAGCAAGTTTTTTTCAAGGGAGAGCATGTATGTTTCATGTTCATATAAGCTGTAAAAAAAAAACAAAAAACCCAAGCCACAAGGTCGAAAGTTTTGAGTTTGGTTCTTCCTGTTAACCAGATTTTGGTATTGTATGTTATTTGCTCCAGAAGTATTTGCATGTGATTGCAGAACATCTTTTATAGGGTTCATCTGTTCCAGAATTGCTAAGTGAGCCAACTGATCAGCAGTGCTGAGCATGGCGACCTGTTCATAATCGACCCGTATGTTTTATTTCTAATAACAAAAGGAAATAGCAAGAGTTTACTTTTGTTGAATTGGTTGTATTTGTAAGTTATTTCTATTTCTATATTGAGCTCTACATTTGAAAGGTTCTGCATTACAGTTTGGACTCTTTTGAGCATTCTGAGATGTTAATGGTAAAAGTAGATTGCATGAGATGTTTAGGGCAGAAAACCAGCATAAACTTAATGTTTGGATCGTGAATTCAGTCAGCTAAATCTAATAGACCCATGCTTTTGCTTGATTTGCTGAATCAGGTTATGATAACAGTTACAAATTTGTGGGTTTTACAAGTAGCTGAAGACTGGTATGAAAACAAATGGACAACACAAGTAGTTGTATGGGTACTTTATATGGTACGCTGCTTTACAAGTGAGTGATACAGTGCAACAACGCACTGGTAGGCTTTCTGCCTGCAGTGGATGGAGACTTTCCATGTATAATAGCTAGTCTTACACCATTTCAAGATGAGATTTGCCTTTCTATGTAGGAAATACTGCCAGTTCTGTGATAAAGAAAAAGGCTTCAATTCAGTCAACAGCCACCTTTTTTTTTTTTTCCCCTTAATGTCCCACTTGTGACATAGAAATGAAAATCATTGTTTGCTTTTAGGTTACACCAACTATTCATTAATAGTTGTGATGGTACATAATTTACCAGCCTAAAGCTTTTATATATTCAGTTCTGGAAAGGAATTGCTGTGTGAAAAGAAAAGTGAGCGCTGGAAACTGTTGGACAGTATTTGAAAAACATAAACGCTGGCAAATAAGGGGGTCCATTCATAAGCTAAACATGCAAGTGATTTTCCATCTTGCTATTGATTAGTGCTAAAGGCAAATAATCCAGAGAAGCTTTGTAAATTCCAATCAAAAAAGTGTTTGGGAAAAGCACGCTTATTGTTCTAGGCCAGGGGGTGAATGTGAACATGATCATGCTGGCACATACCGCTGGTCCATTCTCTGTGTATGGAGAAAATCCTGTGTTGTTTCTAATGCTTATCGATTGCAGTTATTTGCTTCACAGTAGCTCAGAGTGAGAGAGCTGCTGCTTTCTGTTAGTGATGTAAGCTCAAGTGACAGGTCAAAATAAAAGACTTGTCCAAATTACTTTAAGACAATAAACATGATGGCTCCTCATTGACAGCATGTTAAATATTAATTTCTCAAACTGTGAGTTTGAAAGGCTTTGACATGTGTCAAGATTCAGACTATTTAAAACCAATCTTCCACAAAAATTTCTCACAGACTGAAAGAGCAAATGTTGACTTGTATGACAAGGAAATAAGAGTCTGTGGTCTGTCTGTGTTTAAAAAAAATAAATAAAAAGTTGAAATCTAACTCTCAGTGTATTCCCCAGACATACATGGGCTATTATTTGAAAATATGTAGCTAGCTCAAAGCTTGTTAATTGCCTTTCATTCATACTAGGCAAATGTTCCTAAAGATACTGTCCTAGCCAATAATAATACCAGTGAAATGAGAAAGGAATAAATATTGTTGCTTTAAGGGTTGCTAAATGCTGTATTTGCTGTGAAAAGCAGAGGTTATATAAAAACAAAAGGGAAGAAATAGAATCTGTGCTTCTGAAGAAGGCAGCGCTATTCAGATAACCCTTCTGAGAGGGAGGAAAGTATATTTTCTAAGATCTTCTGATACTAAAACCCTTTTACTGCTGTTGAGAAAAATCTCTCTGACAGAGGATTTAGTTTCTGCTAATCCTTAAGGGACTTGTTTTGACAGAGTCTTTCTAGAAGATTTTCTCAGTAACTTCTGAGTTGTTATAAAAGAGCAATTACTGGTTTGTCCTCAAGCACCTTTTTGATGCGTGCTTGTTAATGAAGTTCATGTACGTACAGGAATGAGGAAGAAAAGCCAGTCAGAATTGTTTATTGTGAAAAAGCAGGAAGATTTGGATTTTCCTGGATGTCCAGTTCTCTTTCTAGCCCACAGGGTGCTTAGAGTCTGGATTTCATTTAGTGTGTTATGTGGCCTGCTCAGCAGTTTGTAGAAATGGATCCTGCTTTCTCTTTACAGTAGACTGTGTATTGTTGTTGCCCTTTCTAAGCGTGAAGACATTTCCTTGTGCTCAGAGTAATGCCCACTATTAGATTTCAATCCATTTTCTAGTAATTTGCACAGGTAACCAGAAAGTCCTGATTTTACAGTGGTTATGCTAGTTAGGTAGAATAAACCAGCTTTCTTGAAATGCCTTTGTGTTGCTTGTTCCTTTTTCATGAAGAACTCAAAAATCCAAATATATGTCCCTTTTCAAAATCAAAGATCGTACTGAGAATCCACAAAGAATAGCTTAGCTCTGTCAGTTTTCACAGTTCTTATAGGTTCTGTGGCTGTGCACATGTGCTCAGCTTACAGAATAATCTAGGAAAATAGGGCTGCATTACCAATACTGTCTGGGTCTAGTAAAATGGTGTCATGCTGTTTAGCTAAAAAGATCTTGGATCACATTCACATGATTTCCCATTGCTCTCCTGCCAAACTGTCTTGACCCTGATCTAGAGGAACTGTCTATGTAGTTGACATTGTAGTTAATTCATCTGTTGGCTTTGCTTCAGAAAAAAAATATGGCTGTTAACCAGTGTTAATACTAGTAGAGTAAATTTTTTTCTTCTAATCTGAGTAAAACCAAAAATTATAAAGTATACTGGAGTGATGTGAAAACTATGTCAAAGGTAAGTCTGGCCTTTAAACCTCTTTAATTTGTTTCAACTATTTGTTTTTAAATATTTTCCCTTATTCTAGTGAACATACTTAGGCTAAATCAACACAGTATGTGCTTGCTACACAGACTGTCCAAACCATTTCAGTGGCAAATCACACTACCTTCTATCAAACACTATAATGTAATGTTGTATCCTACAGCATAGTGTAACTTTTGCTGTAACAGTAGAGACATGCTGAAGAAGTCCATACCCTCTCTCTAGGTAAGTTCCTCTAAAATTTAAGAAAAAAAAAAAGCCCTGTTTGGGGGCAATTCAGAATGACTGCTATTAAATAGCCCAAATCTCACTTACAACTTAGATTTGTTAGTGACCCAACAGAAGATCACTGTAACACATACCGTCCTGTTTGAATTTCAGGTCTGGAGAGCAAATAGTTATGTTGCTTTTGACAAAGAATGTTGTTAAATTTGCAACAAAAAATGGTAATTTATTTATAATAAAGGATAATTTCAGTGATAAACCCTTCCTGACATACCGATCTAAGGCCAAAGAACCAATAAAGGAACTATTCCGCCCTTTGTTACCATTATTTTTATTCTGGCCTGACTTTCTGCTTTTGGAGAAATAGTAGCTTCTGTTACTTAGAGTAACAAACCTTACAAGAAACAGCTTGCAGAGCTCATTCTGATAAAGTTGTCTAGAGATCTCTTAAGGACATGAGCTTCTGGTAAAATACCAGGTATTTCTCACTTCTGGCAGTTCTGGAAATGTTCTGAAAAAAGCTGTTCCCAAACTAGTATGGGAAATTACTGTAGTGGAGCTGGAACACAGATATGCAAATACCTAGTTTTCAGTAAAAAGTGAAAAAGTAACTATGAAGAAAAACTGGCATTTCGGAATCTTCAGGAAGGATTCTTTAATTCTTCCCCCCGTCAAGGGGAGGGGGAGAAGTAGCCTCTGTTTTTCTTTCCAGACATACTTGCTTTTAAAAGGAAGAAAGCTACTCTCACACGAAGGCCTATTAAAGTGCCCACGAGTGGGTTTAGTGGAAAAGAGCTAGAACATGTACGTGCGTACTGCACACTAACTTCATACAGAGACAGGTGGTAAGAGCTTGCTCTGTTAGCTGTGCTTTCTGTATCTGCCATTTTAAAAAAAGCAACTGCTGAATGGAGAAGATGAAAAGAAATATGTAGCCTGTCCCTACTGGATGAAGTCTATCATTTTAGGAATAAAGCGGGATCCCAGTTCCACAAGGTATGGACTATACAGTCTCCCAGCTCCCCTTGACAGGAGTTAGGATGAAATGTAAGAAGAGCTGCAGATGTGTTACCAGCTGTTTCTGTAAAATAAGCTGTGGTGTGAATAATGTAGTAGACTTCAACTTAGCCATGGTAACTTCAGTGATACTAATTAGTCTTGACCCATTTTTTAATTTTACCCAAAAGTCACATATAGTTGTCTAATATCTTAAGGAAGGAAGAGGTGAAGAGAATGAAGCCTACTTTTGTCTAGTTATATTGGTAAAACGTGAAATCATTTTTAAATAAGGGAAAAATTGTGGAAATTTGAGGCAGAAATGTCTGACATGTATTATGGTCTCTGCAAACACAGCTATGTAGAGAATGCCAGTGAGCTGGTTGCAGCATCAGAGCTGGCATATATCAATTCCTTGTGTGGTCAAGGTGGACTAACAGGGAGCACTGTAAATGCATGTTAATTGAGAGCTGTAGTTGATGTCATGAGCATTGGCTCTACTACTTGCAGAATCCTTACAAAGAAACAATGGAATATGTTTTTGTTCCATGTTGCTCCAAATTATGTGGCCTTCAGTAGTCTTGGCATCTTAGTCTGCCTGCTTGCTTCCTTTAGTCTTGATTCTACCCTTCAAACTCATTTTGCTGCACTAACACAGGACATTGGGATATACAGCAAATCTATGCTAGTTTTAGTTTATGATGGGTCCTTTATTGCTTTTACAGTAAGCCAAAGTCTACACCAAATACTTCACTTCCAGAGTCCTTGATACTGTGTATAGTTCTTTCATTATAAATTAGTAGTACAGTGGTTCTGAAAGTCAGTCTGACTGATTTCCTTCTCTGGGTACTGATTGCCACCTTTGGGCCATTATTACAGAATTTTTTCAAAAATAAAAACTAAATCAGAACAGACATCTGTTACTGCACAGAGGCATTTCTTGAGTGGTTTAACAGTTGCTTGATAGTCCAGCCACCCATGATGAACAGCCATAGATATTTTGCTTTCATACTGGCTTCCATGCTTAGCTAAAGTTTGCAAGAACCTAGCTTTCAGGCTTTTCAATTGTATTTTTTAAAATTTATTTTCCTTCTGTGTATGAGACAAAAATTCTTCGTGGATGTGCCCAATGCCTAGTGAGACCATGAGAGTCTAACTGTAAATTATTTTCCTGTATAGTTCTGTCCTGAGAATGAAACCTCGCTTCCTGACTCCATGGGTTGGTCTGCATTACCTGTTTGCTCTTCTGAGAGGAAAGGAAGCCATTCTTAGGGGTTGAGGGATGTGTGTGTAGACTTGCCTTACCTTCTCCTGGCCATGAGAGCTCACATGGGTTTACAGCTGTGTGCTCCTTCCTTCCTTTCCCAGTGCCGGACTGCTCTAGTGGCTGATTATGGTCTGACATTTGATCCTGAACTGTATAAAGAACTGAATGAGAAAAAGAACTTTTGATCTGTCATTTCTTGGACATTAGCAATGTTAATTTTACTTCAGTGCACAAAGCTTCTTTTCCGTGTCCTTTCTTTTTTCTTAGTGTGTTTGCATTTGGTGTTTGTGGTGTACACCAGGCTGTTAACAACTGCAGTTGATGAGGGGCTTGCTCCTTCCTTACACTTGTTATTCATGAAAGTATGTATCCTGAGAGAGTTCTGATGCAAAGTTAGGTTTGAACTTGCAGGTCTCCCACACTGCAAATAAATGGGTTGTCACCAAGTCACAGGTGCTCACAGCATGATGGTGAAAAACAATGCAAGTCTCGGATTCTGATGACATTTCTAGTACTATAATTAATTCAAAGCAGACTTCTGGTCAGTTACCTCACGAATATTCTTCGCTAGCAGATCCAAGTTTAACTGGCTTAATATATAGCTAAGTACTGCTTCTTATTGTCATTACTACAATATGCTGATTTTAGTTGTATGTGAAGCCTAAAAATGTACTGATACCTTTTAACACTTCCCACAGCACAGTATGTCTATACTTTTCCATGTATTTCCACAGTATATTTAGTTAGAAGGATCTTTTTTCCATGGGAAGAAACAAGCAAAAACACTGACTTGTGTTTGCCACATCAAATACTCTTGATTAATTGTATTCAGGCAAGGAATAAAGAAGTTCTCCATCCATTCACAAATTTTAAATGTATCTGTGCTATAAATAAATAAAAATGCAAGGAATCAATTCCTTAAAGTTAGAGGTATATATATCTGTATAACTTTATATTATTCTAACCTTAATTATAGGGTCATTTCATAGAGCCACCTTTAAACACTGTGGAATATTATTTTTTTTCTGTTTAATGGATTTGATTAAGCCTACTTTCAAGGTTTTTTTGAAGATAAGCAGAATGTTGTAGGTGGACTTGAGATTTCGTTGTCTGTCATGGATGTTGCAGTTTCAAGTCCAGTGATAGCTAATTCTGTTAGGTTCAGGTACAATAGTGGAATGTTAAAGGTCTCAACTATTTCTCTCCCACCCATGATACAAAAGTCCATATTTATTTGTTTCTAAGTAGTACTTAGTATTGAAACTCCAGGTGTGTTCGTGCGTGTGCAATCTGTGACAAGATTCTGCAAAAGTTCTGTTCAGTGGGTAAATGCACATTTGAAAACCTGAATGTGAGAGCAAATTTCTTCTGGGTTTTCATTCACATATGCCTAAGATCTGCTGAAAGACTGATCTTTCAGTGAGGTCATGCTACGTGCTTTGTGTACACCCAGATCAAATGACTGTCTATGTAAAAAGAAATGTCCAAGTTCAAATTCTTTACTCGTATCAACATACATGTGGCCACATATAAAAGCTGTTTATGTGAGTGGCAGTGAAGAACTGACTGGAGGGGCCATGTGTAGTCTTGATTTCAAGTAGTTTGCGCCCTTTTTACTTTTGATCCCTTCCTGTCTTTTTCTTCAATCAGCTCTCACTAGTCTGCTCTGAGAATGCTTAATGGCACATTTCAGTTCACAGACGTCTTCCCTGTCTGGGGCTCTTTTCAGATTGCCTGAATTTCTTCCTGTCATGCCATCATCTATTTAATCTACCACTCTACTTTTTATCTTCCGTCTTCTCAGTTGTAGCTTTTAACTGTATGTTTTAAATCTAAAACCTTTTTGGTATTTTCTTTTAGATGAATAACAGTGTTGTTATAAATTTACTACAGTACAACCCTACAGTGTAATGGTATTATATACAGGATGTATATTACATATGCATTATTATATACAGGATAACTATTAAAAAGCACAACAGAATGTTCTTGCATATCATAATTTTAATATAAACCTAAGAGTAGTTTGGGAGATTACCAAAGCAGCAATGGCCCAAGTACAAAGCTTTATGCAGGTGGTTGACACACACTGCAACTTCCGTTACAAGGAGGGGTTACAAGGAGGGTGACTTCGTGTTCATCAGCTGGGTACTTGTAAGCAGCAGGAAGCTGTGAAGACTACTGAAACCAAAGACTTTAAACTGTCAAAGGTTTGATAAGCCTAAGAAGAATGCTGGAGTTTTGGTACAATAGAATTTTTCAAAATACTGAAATTCTCTACTGAAGAGAATTCAGTAGATTCTCTTTGAAGAGTTCCTTTGGGAAGTGAAGCCTGGTGTTTCTTCAGTTAGTTTTCTATTCCCTGTATTAGCCATGTGAAAATAGTAAGATTCTATTACCAAAATATTCATTATTTCTGAGCTATCTCTTAAAACTGTTTTTGGGGGACGTTGTGAAATTTCTTCATTTTTTTTAACAACATACAGAGCATTGGACTCATGCACTCACTCTGTTTGGTCTTAGTTTGTCCTACCTACAGTTGTCTCGGCAAAGATCACTCCCACTGATGAATGACTGAGAGAAGAGATCCTTGAAGGCAGGTTTCTCCAGTTTGCCTTATGGAGCTTTGGTTTCGTCAAACTTCATTAAAAAATCCTTATGTTCCAGCAAATAATTCCCTCTTACCATACAGCCAAGAAACATGAAGTTTGTATTTATAGATTCTGCTTTAAGGAATTTTTCTTGTCTCTTAAATAGTTGGGCCAGTGGCAAGTGATCACGTGTTTTTATTAAAGAGCAAGGGAAAGAACAGTATTTAGGGCACTGCAAAAATAATGCACCCTTTTAATTTCATAGCTCCCCACACCCCTCAGAATGAAAGGCGATCTATTAATCTAGTGCACTTGAAGGTCCATGATGTGAAACACAGAAGATAAGCCTAAGAATCATGAGAGACCAGTTTTGTGTGTTGAATGGATTAATGTGTAAGCTGAGATTTTTTTAAATAGTATACAAAAGTCATGTTCAGAGGAAGAAATTAACCCCCCTGAATATAGAAAAGACCCCAGATCTTTTCTTATTAACAATATAAAAGGCTGTATCTTAGACACTATACTCCCTGACAGGTGACAAGGTATAAGATGGGTTCTCACTATGCTAGCAGTAGATCTTTTTGGTTTGGTTTGTTTTTAGTTGTGTTGACATAGTTGATAGTAGTTAGGGATACCTGTACACATGGTTGTGTACTTTCCTGAAGAAGTCTGCAAGCAAGACAGGTTGTATAATGAACTTGTGCCTACCTGCAGGTTTTTTTGTGGGAAAAATTAATTCTCCTTTCCCATGCAGTACTTGGTAACATAAAGCCGACATCCTGAACATGACTTGCCTGCAAAATTTGAGGTATGTGTTTCACACCAAGTATGAAGCAAAATGCTGAGAGTGTTCTTAGTTTATGCATTGCTCAGGTGAAACAGAGACATTAACTTGCTTCAGTATCCAGTTATTGTGACCTCATATTAAGAAATTATTTCTCATACTGGACAAGATGCCCTTGCCCAGAAATGAGAGCTATGGGAGATCATTAGAGAAAATGCAGATATTTGGGATGACGTAGTTTTAGTCTCAAAACTTGTACACATCTGCAGCATTAAACAACCCACTGTACTGGGGGGAAGACTTGTGTTCTTTTTAGTGCTTAATACAAAAGAAGTTCCTAGTGAGGGGCAGATGAATAAAAATGTGAAGGTTCCTTTTTGAATGGCTGTTTTAGTTCATATCACATTACTCAATATTGAGACTACTGGCTGGATGTTACTTTATACATCAGTTCATGCACCAAAATATGTAAGAATCAGACAGAATTGTGATTAAATCTTTCAAAGGATTTCTTCAAACAGTCCTCTCTTTTCAAAATTGAGCACACCAATTTCATTGCTAGTCTTATTGTTCCTTCCATTGCCCCACTCATTCAGAAATGTCCTTACCCTGACTAGAGTAAAGCAATAAAAAAAAAATTACTTTTGCTATCTTTACAATGATTGCTTATCAAGTCATATTGATGAACTTTTAAAATGCCTGCTTTCATGTAATACTCCCTTCTCTGTGTATCTATATGCTTTTGTAAACTCATTGTTAGAGTCTCAGGTGTTTATTCTTTGGACCGAACTACTGTAGGACACCAGTGTGTCGAGAAAGCATCTTTTTTATTCATTTAAGAATAAATATTTGCTTGTCTTTGTTTTGAGAGCGCCTCAAATATCGAGTCATTGGAAGTAAAATGAATGTTAGTGTCTTCTGAATTAAAAGAATAAAAGGAGAAATATGATTTAGGTAATTATTCCGTGCCATTCACAGTTTCTGTTGGAAACCACAAAATCAGTCTTTAATTTCTAACGGAACAGACAATGTAGATGTAAGGTTACATGGGATCAAGGAAAAAGCACTGGAGACAAACTGTAATGTTACATTTGTTTAGAGATTATTTCTCACTTTACGAGCAATTACTTTCCAGTTCATTGCGTTGGTCCATAAACTATTAATTACATAGGACATAGAAAGGCTCATAACATTGGACAGAGGTTGCAATTGGGCCCTATTGAGGAAGTAATGGGAGTTAGGGGGA
Source organism: Sagittarius serpentarius (assembly GCA_034782735.1). Classification (NCBI taxonomy): domain Eukaryota; kingdom Metazoa; phylum Chordata; class Aves; order Accipitriformes; family Sagittariidae; genus Sagittarius; species Sagittarius serpentarius. Next base: position 5,277,706 of record JAVKLA010000002.1, read on the forward strand.
GAATCTTCCATGACAGAAAACACTGTAGGTTTGTATCTCGCACAACATTTTCTTTTTTTTTACCTTGTTTTGCCTAAGAGTCATATCTAGGTGAAAAAGTGGTGGAGGACTTGAAAAATGTCTCTGTGAGGTGTAGTTGATAAATGGTATTGTGCATAGTTTGGATGGCTGTGCTCTCTTAAAGGAAGTAGTGTTCATAAAGCATTTAATATATCATGTAGATCCAGCCTTCAAGTACTATGGACTTTGTATTGTGAATAATAGCTACAGCTTGCTAGGGCAGCAGTTCAATGCAGGTCATGTATTTAGAGCACATTGCACTTGAGAGCTGAACTCAAAAGCTTAGCAGCAGACTTCCTGAAATCTGCTTGAGTGGCCTTGAACAATATTGAATCAAAACTCAGAGCTCTTAGTTTCAAATAACTTTTTTACCCTACAAGAGGCCTATGCTTCTGAAAATAGAATAGAGCCAAAATCATCAAGATATTTATTGAATTGCCAGACATCCCAAATTGTTCCATCCCTACAAGTTACTGCACCTGGGAGCATCATTAGAAGGATAGTCAATATTCCAACAGCTAAGATATTGTATCTGATGTTTTCTGGAGAAGTCATTCAAAACAGACAACTACACAGGAATAATTACTTCTATAGGTAAATTATGATAAATTCTACCCATGGAACATTAGAGGTCTGGAACTTCCCTGTAGTTCTTTATCCTTTTGTTGTATTTTTGAAATATCAGTTTATGGCAGTGTCCCAGTCATTCTAGCTTTGCTTTGGTTAATATAACTTGAATTGCAGGAAATGACTGTTTCTACAGAGTTAATTTGACAGAAAGTGTCCAGTCTTTTATTTCTTTTTATTATAGTTTCAAGACTGAAATGCGTGTCTACATGCTTATCATTTCCCTTGTCTAATCACATAATTACCTTGGTCTAATTTTGAAGGTGGCCAAGAGAAAAGAAAATTTCAGAGCGTATATTGCTAGTTCTGAGGACGGTGCTGCTGTTTTGATTTTAAGGACTAAAATACATAGTGTTTGCTGATGGATCTGTGTAACTGCACTTAGTTTTTATAAAGTAAAATTATTTGACAGCAATAAAGTTAGGTTTGTGAAGCTACTAAATTAAAAGATAAATTAACAGAAATGTTGTGTTCCCATTAAATGTCCTGGTCACGTAGCTGTGCCTGCCTTTTTGTGATGGTAGTCCTGAAAATTAGGAACAGAAACCAAGAAAACCCAAACAAAACCTAATAATACTTAAGCTTGCTTTGTCAATATCATATAATTTATGTACTTTAACGAGTAACAACAAACACATTTGATAATTAATTTGGTGTTCTCTGTCTTAGTGTTTTAGTATACTTTATAATTTCTGAGGGCTGAAAGCTACATCTGAGTAGACTTTATAAGAAAGGGTAATTTCATGGTAGCTCAGAGTAAAAATACGTATTTCTCCCTGCACAAATAAAAAACACTTTTCTAAAGGATAAAAATAATTCAATTACTTGAAAAAGTTATGAACCAAAGCAAAGAGTAAGTCGATGTTTGCTGAACATTTGAAATGTACTTCTAAAATGAGTCTGGAAAGTGTTCCGGTGTAATTAGCCAAAGTAACAAGTTTGGACAAACAAGTGACAACATACTGCAAATGGGATAGAATTTTATTATTGTTGTACAAGAATATAATTTACAGCATGGATAAATTCTCATGTCCTTCTACAAATTGTGTGTTGTAATGGGTGCCACACTTGACATGGTGTAAATATGCAAAATACCTGTTCATAAAAGAGACGTGTGCCATGACTGGAGGAAGGGGTTCGTGGTTTGTAGTGAGTATGTTGTTATATGATGCTCCAGGTGGAATGTTTTCTGGCTTGTTAAAGAAGCCTTTGTTTACATATCTGTAGTCCTTTCTTCCAAGGAATACAGTATGACCAGATTTCAGCCCACGATCTTTAAAAATGTGTCGATTAGCTGTACCTTACAATATCTTTTTAACTTCATTTGTGTACATTAGAGAAATGCTACACAGTGCAGCACTATGAGGTGGAGCCTGGTAGCTGAAATTTGCATGTATGCATTTGGACTTTTCAGACAAAGACAATTCCTGTTTTAATGTTTTTTGTTTCAGTTTAAATCATGCTATGAGCACTGCTGGTATGAACGCATTCTTTCCAAATCTACATGTTTCTAGAGTGGGTCTGCATAACTCATCTTTAAAATAATTAAATAGCAGCAGTGCCATTGGGGATGCTTTGCTTGAATAATCCAGGTAGTAATAACTGGGCTTGGGAGGAAGAAAGATTATGCGTGAGGCTTGTACAGCAGGTAATTTCTTCACGTACATATGGTGCAATAAATTGAACAGTCCAAAAGCAAGGAAATTCTGTGGAAACTTGGTCTATTTTTTTGTGTTTTTTTTGCTAACAGTTGATTATAATTGCTGTTGTTAGCGAGTCACCTGCTGAGAATCAAACCAAATGAGAGTTAGCTACTGTTGTCACCTGTAGAGCAAAGTTCTGATCCTGCATTTGGTTGTGTCCAGACAGGCTGCCTCAGTCCTTCTGGGCCCCACAGTCTTCTGCCTGAGATAAACTGGAGTGTGCAGTCTTGGTGCTTTTAAAATGTGCTATTCCGAAAGGCTGAATTTCATTAAATAGTAATAAAACTTGGCCTACTTAAATTAAAGGCATATTTCCTTTTTTCTTTAAGCAAACACCTGCTTTCAAGGAAGATGTATGATGAATATAAAATCGTTACAAAGCTCAAATATGACTTTAGCTTTTCTTCTATTTTTGTCATCTTACTTGCTATGGCTGAGGAAATACCAGCTGTTGTACTGGTTGACCCAATAGTCAGCAGGTTTAATACAGTTACAGAACGTAGGTTTGTTGTATGGATGGTAACAAGTACAAGTATCTATCTCAAAACTAGCTGACTTTATTAAAACAGGAGCTTTATAGGCCATGGATAGAGAACAATGAATACTACTCATTAAGTAAAATTTAACTTGGGAGAGTTATTTCATTTGGAAAATTAGTCACAGCAGCACATGCAGCATACTGTTGTACTGTTTGGCTCCTGAGGGTGACAATGTAAAGTAGATGCCAAAGGACATCTCATTATTGTGAAGCAGTGGGCTGCTGATTCTGGGCTAGCTGGCTTTTTCATTGCAAGCAGTAAGGAGAAGATGAGCCATCAGAACTCTTACTAAGTTTTGATGTGAAGTGATTAAATACTCCCTGCTAGTTGTTAGTTTCCTGGCTAAATAAGTATGCTGGGCTCATTTCTTATTTCTTCTCAACTAGCTGTACATCTGTTTCCACCTTCCTGAAACCTTTTGCAGGTCCAGGGACAAATAAATCACTTTTAGTATATTCCCAGGACAGTTTCAACTGAAAAAAGGATATCAACATGAAGGACAATTGCAGTGTTGAGCTGTCATCCAGTCCTCACAGGTACCATGAAAAATTACAGCCAATAAAATAACATTTTTCAAAATGTAACACTACTCTTAAATTTATCTTCTGCAATAAATGGGTTCTAGAGAGAATTTCTGTCCACTTGAGTACAAACTATTCTTCAGGCACTCAATAATAGATTATAGATGAATTGTATTATTAATTTGTAATAGAGTAAATGTTTTGCTTCAACAGTCGCTTTCAGGAGCTCAGACAGTAATTTTCTCTGTTTTGTTACCATCTTAAAGATATTTCTCATAATTAAAAAAAAAAAAAAAGAAAAAAGTTCAGGATTGAGCTAAAGCTGTCCAAAGCCATGAAATCTGGTGTTAAAACAGAAATAGAAGTCTTAATTCAGCCTGTTATGCTTTAGTGAATGGTCAGTGTATGCAAATCTCCCCATTGTCTGAATGTTCCTTAGAGAGGACCACAGCGCTTGAAAAAAATTACTGTGATTGTGAGTGCCAGCCTAATGATTAAGAGATAAGTTGATCTTTATCCAAATTTTCTACATCTTGAGCGTGATATTAACATAGATTTAGCATGAGCTTTCTGTTGTGTTGCTTAAAACTGCTTCAGAACAAATGCAAACAAAGCATATATCTGCAATTCCTAGACTTTGAACATGACTGTTACTTATACACTATTTATGCATGTGTATCCCCTGACAATGCGAACCAAGAGCATCGTTAAATTAAAGGGATTTGTATTCCCACATGGAGAGGTGAAAAGACTGTACTGTGAGGAACTACTGTATAAATATGTTGACAGCAACTTGGGAGATTATTTTGTCTTACTATATGTTATGTTTTTCTTAATGGACTCCAACAGATAGACTGTCAATCATTTTTATCTTTGTATTTTGGACATAGTTGCAATTTTGTGCATTAAATCAGCTGCTAAAGACTTTCTTGAAGAGGTTTTTGCAAAAAAACTGGTGACTCCTGTGACAGTGGTACAGCCTTTCATGTATGGGGTATTCCACCATTGTTTACTGTGGGCGTTAACAGAACCGGTCACTGTAGCTCTGAATATATTACTTTGCCGGTCTTACTGCTACACAAATGCCCGATTCTTAATACCAGAAATGGACAGAAATTGGCACAGACTAAAAATTTCTGAATTCTTACTGTGCAGCTTAAGGGCTTCATGTAATGGAGAAGGGTGCTCTGTATCTGGTATACTATGAGTTAAAAAGAAACACATTGGTGCCACTGGTGTGCTGCTAAATTCATAAGTAAACTGCTGTACTTCAGCTGTGAAAATTATAACTACTAAATACATGCTGATGGTAACCCTTTATAGCTACTCTCCTTCATTGGTGAGACAATAACAACCAAAACAAAGTGTAGAAGGAGAGCAAAGCCTGGAAGAATGAGATGTGACATGGAGCTGAGCACTAGAACACAATGCGGTGTTCAGCAAAATGGGAATGTACTTTGGTATAGTTAATGCCTACAAACTAAGCAGGTTGAGCTCCTGTACAGAAAAAAGCATTTACAACATTTTAGAAGCATACAGGTATTTTCAGTTGTTTTAAGGAATCTAGAGACATTTTCTGTCTCTTCTCCCTGCTCCAATCTTTCATCTGTAGTTCTTTTTTCTGAGTTTTTTCTACTCAGAGCAGAAAATGCAATTTCTTTTTTTATTTTTATAGCCATCTTTATTATTTTAGCCATATAAACTAGGTATGCTGCTGTTACTAAGGAAACGTGACATGTCACTAAACGACAGTTTGGGTTTTTTCCTATGTGGTACTGCAAGATATTCACCCATTTGTAAAGGTGAATAATATAAGGGGGTCTTAGGATAATAGGCTTGTGTTCGAAGGTAAAAACTGGTTTCGTAGGACCCTAACGCAGTGTCTGTGTTCGATTCAGCATTGACTGAGTTTCGAGCTCTGAGACAGGATGCGCTTTAAGCCATTGAGGACTCTTGTGTTCTGTTTCTTGGGAGTGGGGCTCAATGCTGTGAAGAGATAACGTGTGTGTATACCCAGGAATGTGACAGAAAGGTCTAGGAAATACACGTGTTTTGCAACATCTTTGGATTAAGGGCAGTTAAAGAATTTGTGCTACCAGTGTTGCCAGAGCCAGCTGTTTGTTTAGTGCAGGTTTTATTTAGTTCTTTGTAAATGGTTACAAAGAACTGTGATAAGAGCAAATTGGTACAAAAGATGATGACTTTTTGTTGGACCCTTACGTTGAGGCCCTTTGAATTTCTCACTTAATGGTTTGTGTGGAGTGTCATTTCTTCACACAACGTAACTTAGAGAGGCAAAGACAGGAGTTCACACTTTAACAAATCTCAGACAGTTTTGAAGGCAAACTAGTAGCTCTGAAGCAAGTCATCACAGTGTGGTGAAATATAGAACTGTAAGAAGCGTGGAAAACAAAATGAAGGTTTTGTTTGTTTCTGTGGGTAGAAAGAAGTGAAAAAGATACCTCAATGGTTAGTTATTGCCAGGACCTTGTTGTATGTTACAGTATATTGTTTCAAACCTGCCCTCATATGCATGAGAATGATTCCTTTTGAAATTACTATCAACGTTATTTCTAAGTGGTATCCATCCTTGTTCTGCTTTTAAGTGCGAGTTAGTTTTACTGTAAATGCCATCACATTTCAGCCTATTGTACTGCACAAAATTGTTAGCTGGACTGGGTCACTTGTTTTCCGTTTCCAAGCTATATTCAGAGGGCAATGTCTGTTTTCTATTCGGCTGAACGGCTGTATATTTTCATGCTGAAATGATGCCACTGTTTCCATTAGAAATAAATAGCGATAGTACAAAGCAAATACAATACTACATGTCAGTACTGATATCTAGTAAAGTGCTTGTCAGAATTGAAAGTCATGCTTATTTCCTTGTCTTTGAAAATACTGTGGCAGAATGTTGACCAACATGTGATACAGATGCAAGCTGACACAGGAACACAGTTCTAGTAAAGGTTCAAGGTTTTACCCTGGCACCCATTTTGCTGAATAGACATTATTTCACTTTAACATTAAGTTACCATGTGTGCAGGATTTAGAAGCAATGCTAGTCTTTTCACACCTGTGGTGGATTAAGGTTGCAGTGTGGGCAAAGTATCCTCTTAGCATTTTTAGTGGAGAAACCAGCTACAGACATAAACTAATCAGAAGTTATATGGCATTCAGCAAATGTTTTATAGGTATGTTCCTCAGTTGGAAGAAAAATCAGATTTGCTTTAGTCTTTTGTATTAAAAATCTCTTAAACATGTTGCAAGAGGTTGTGAGTGTGCTCAAAGACACTTACTACAGGTGAGCTGATGTGCAAGGATGCATTTGTGTGCCAGAACCCTCAGTTCCCAGTCAAAGTGCAAACTAATTAAATATCATCAATAAGTTTATTGATGTAGAGATCTTCATCTGTTCCCCTCGATGGGTGAAAGACAGGACAGAAATGAAAGCTAGTTGAGGATTCTGCAGTTAAATGCATCTGGGTGAAAGCCAAATCATGCTGTGCATTTCTTGTAATGCTATAAACAATCTGAACATAATGTTATCACCAGTTGTTTCAGGCAGTGTTATTTTGTGTGTGATGAAAATATTCCAGAGGACTGTCATTAAGGAATAAGAGGCATGTTGAGTTTACAAGGCAAGCGTAGTAAATGGATAAACTGTGAGGGAACCCAGGTTATTGTTGAATAGAATAGATTGCTTAGAAGCTTTGAAAATTCTTTCATGAAAATTGTTCCTGTTGAGTGACTGATTGGAAGTATATTGGGATGTGTGGTTGAAGTCTCTTTGAAATGGCTTCAAGTTATGCTGTAGCCAGTCTTCAGAAGTGAAGAGCATGCCAACAGAACTGTAATACTTGATTTCAAATGTAGCACTTCTTTTGCCATGAAAAAGCTAGACACTAGTTTAACAAAGGACCTTCTCAATAATGGGTTTGGTTGTTACTGTATTGGAAATACACAGTGAGGGAAAGCAAAAGAAATACCACCAAGGAATAGTGACTGTCCTTGTACCTGTACCCTGAGTACAAATCATTCAACTCTAGTGAGTAGTGCTGTCAATTTCTACAAGCTGGGAAACAAGACAACATAACTTAGAGTATATTAGTTCAGGTGGGCTGCTCTGGTGAGCCTAAACGTAGTTCAGACACTCTAAGGGTGTGAGGAACCACAGTGAGTGGTGATCTGGTTTTTTTCCTGCCTCTGATTGTTTACAAAATTAAACCAAATAGTTAAGTAATTAGGTAATGAAGACACACACTTGTCCCTTTATTAAATCATAAATATAATAGCAAATTCCTTTATACAAATAGACTGATACAGTCACCTTGAGTATGAAAATGCTTTTAGCTTGATAGTTGATATTTTTCCCCAGCCGCTCTTTGCATCGCATGTCAGCTTGGAAAAACAGAAAAGCATACCGCCTGTGCACGTAATGCATTTGGTAACCTGTTACTGTTTGCCGATACAGTAACTTAATGGAAAGTCATGGAAAGACTCAGTAAAATATCGCTGAGTGACCTTTGAGAATTGACACATTCTACTATATATGTTTATCTTTGTAAGGTGTGTGTACATAACACAGATTTATCTAAAATGTATAGCTATGCATATATTTTAGTGCTCAGATTACTGGAGATGAATGTTTTGAATAGCTGAAAAATTTTGTAAAAACTCAAGGTTTTAATTCTTATTTTCTACTGAGGAAAAAGGGGTGAAAAATTAAAATAAGTAATTTGGCTTTATTTTCCTATGATGTTGTGAAATTTTCTGGTAATAATCTGCATGTAAGGTAAATTTTCTGAATTTTCATTTGCAGGCATTTTGTGATACAAGTATATATGCATGTGTTAAATACAGTTACTGTGCCTGTGCAATAACTGTTGGCTTTAGAGAGCTGTTCTTTATCTCCTCAGACAACATGAAAGGGGAAAGAGCAGTTCATAAAGCATTGTTGTTTTCCTTTGATACGACTTGCTCCAGGGAGCAGAGAGGAATGTGAAAAACAGGTGTCTCGCAGATTTCACCAAACATTCTTTTTATTTTCTTTTGGCTCAACAGATGAGTTCCAGATATCTATAAAGCTTAACTCTGTTCGGCTGTGATCTAGCTCAGAAAGACCATTGCACTAAGATAATATTCTATGCAGAATGAGTCTGAATGTAATAGCATGAGAAGATGTTTAGAAATACTGGTTTTCTTCTTGCATTGGAAGGGTTAAATATTCCAGTGTTGAGTAGCTTTCTATTTAATACTTTGTTATATGTGTAACCTACTTTTAATGAGGGAAGAAAATAGCTGTAATCTATTGAGGAAACTATTGTGATAGTAGTTTGATTTTTAAGCCTCACTTTGTAGAAGTAAAAAGTCCTGTGCAGGTTTTTCATGCATGACATGAAGGGAATGGGAGTAGGGGAGGAGAAGATGGGCTGCTTTAAAAAAAATAGAGGGTTTGTCTGGGAGTTGCTCTCTGTATGGACCTTAGAGTTCCTTAAATCCTTAAGTAGAGTTCCTTCAATCTTTTTATTATACCATAGAGTAAACTGAATCTGTATGAAGCATACAATCCACATACACCATGGGGAGAAAGAGGCAACTGGAAATACATCAGTAGCAGAAATGTCGGTTTACTGCCAGCTCAACAGTAAAATGGGTGTTTTGAGTTCAGAAAATCTATTTATTTCTTTCCTTGGATTTGAGACTATAATTTGTCTCTCCAGTCCAAACTGAGTAATATATAGTACAATTGTCCTTGTGTTTATTGTGGTTTTACTGCAAGTATGCAATGCATAAGGTTCTCACAAGAATGTTGTTTCAGCACAGGTACAATCGTTATCTTGACCAACCAGTATGTAAAAATGAGTCATGTACACAACCCCTGTGGATATGGTAAGTCATAGAGCATGGAGCCTACTTCGAGCAGTTATCTTCTAATAAAATAGTATGGTCCCTTGAGGGCTGCAGTTTAGAGCACAGTAAACTGCTTATTGTCAGCGTGCTGCTGAGGAGGGATCTGTTCTGTGCTTCTAGTCAGACCTGACGCAACAGTTGTTCCCCATTTCCTTATGCATGCCCTTTACCGAAAGGAATATACGCACACACTTAAAAGCTGTAAGGAACTGCCACACTTATCAAAAATTCTACCATGTCTAATTACTATGTAAAACACCAGTATCCAGCAACATGCTATTGAGTAACATGCTATCACATGCAATGGAAAAAACAAATCAGTGCTGTCAGAATCCTGTATATCTATCTTCAGTACTGATTTTGTCCATCTTTGTCAAAATATATTTTTGTTTTTTCAAAAGAGTTTAATGGACTGTACTTCCAGTTAGTCTGATGTTTCACTTCAAAAGTTACTGCTGCCCACATCACTAATCTTGGGTTATGCATTTAACAATTAAACATTTATTTAATAGTATTGTTACATGTTCCATGAATTACTTTTGGGAGAAAGTGTTTGTGGGTGTGAGAAGTATGTGGGTGCTTCCATGTGTGAGGTCAAGATTGCTACTGAGATTACTTACATGTATTGCATATGGATGTCGTGCATGCAAAGCTGAAATGTGGGGGTGTGTGACGGTTAAAAATCTGTCTGCTTTCAGAGGCTGATAGCTGCACTCAGCAAAACCCACTGGTTTCTGGTTCTCTAGGCAGTGTGGAAATTGCATCTGAGTTTAGTTTTCCATGGGTTTATTTCTTTATTTGGGACTTAGGTACATTAGAGTTTTAAGTTAATCTCAAGACAGCCATAGTTTTATTCATGCAATACACTAAGCTTTGCATGATTCTGTAAATCAGCTGAAAATCATGAAAAGCTCGACTCTAGTTCATTCAGGTTGGTGAATATCTGTGACTTCATCTTTATGATGATGCATACGAGCAAGAAAAGTAGTATAGTTACAGATGCCGTATAGTATCACTAAATTCCAGCTTTGAGTTCATTTAAATTAATTGCCATTCTATACTTGTAACACAACTTTATCCTGTACATCGTGTGCTTGATTCTCATTAGGGCTTTATAGAAGGGGGAGCTTTGAAGGTTACCATAGTTAAAGAACTAGCAATCTGACAGATCGATTCACGTTGAAAACACATATTCAGCTCCTGAAACTGAAATACTGCAGAGGCATTTGCAGATCATAGCACACTGCTACCAAGATGCCAGCTCAACACTAACAGTCAAGGAAATGGATGGTTAGTGGCTTTAAATGTCTTACCAGGTTCCCTTTTCCTCTGCTAGTTACTTCGAACATGATTATAATTTTATTTTTATTCGTTATTACTGAGCACCTGGTGTAAATTTTACAGGGAAATTGTAGCTGGTTGTAACTCATCCAGTTAGACTTGTAGTCTTTTGTAGAGTGTGGAAATGTCTCATTTTATATTGTCTGACTTTGCTTCATGGAAACCAAAGACACCGAAGTGAAAAGGTTGGAGTCGTGCCATATCTTAAGATTATTGATTTTACATTGAATGTGCCTAGACTACTTTAGGTGTCAGAGCTGCAGTAAGTTCTGAGTGTGGCTGAAAGCACTTGACCTTTAGAGCTGAAGCTAATGGCCAAGGTTGTGGTATAGTGACCTTTTGGTCTAAAATGGGTCGCAGTTGTTCATTCTGGGTGATATGATTTGGGCTTTTTATTCTTTGCATGTTTGTTAGTTTGGGTTTGAGGGGGGTTTTAAATGGCAAGAGTATACTTTGGGAATCACTTTCACTCTCAACTTCAGTTATGGTGTTTAGTAACGTGAAAATGTCTGAGAGCATTGTAGTTATAAATGAGCTTGCTGCCAAGATGGTTGCAGACTTTTATATCTGCCCTTGTCACAGATATATGGAAATAAATACTTGGCTTGATCATCAGCAGTTGCTATAACAAATGAGCCCCAGTTTTTGTGCGACTCTTACACTTTTTCTGAGATGTAAGCTCAAATGAAGGGCGGATTGATTTTATTATCAGATTATCATTTGCTTTCGCCTTTTTGAGGTTTTAGCCTTCTGTACCGTTTTCCAGATTTTGTTGTACTTTGAATTTTTAAACCCACAGATTATCCAATACTCATCAACCCATGTTACTTTGCTCCACCCTCCCCCCACCCAAAGAAAAAAAAATCTAGACCATTTCTGTTCTGGTGATTAGTTTCAGGCTTATGGATAAATATATGTAGTAAGAAAAATAATTAATAGGAGGTCACTGATTTTAAAAACGCTTTTTCGTGCTTTACAGAATAAATAATGACCAGATCTGTAAGAAAGCCAGAGCTGGTATGACAGAGAATTGCAAATCTGACCATGTGTAGCATGGCTGGAGGAAGGGAGTTCATCTGAGGCATTCGATGCAAACATCTAAGACATGACACCAGACTTAGGTTATCCTGTCTTTTACAGTAGAATAGATAACATAATATTTTCAAATTAAATCTAGTATCTTGAGAATTTCTCACAGAAACGGAGCTAAACAAACATGTAGTAGCTCTATCTTTCTGCTGAAAGAAAGGTCAAGTCCTATCTCATGTGGTAAGAGCCACGTTTGTGCTACTAGATCATCACATGCTGTCCTGTGTCCCTGCTTCTCTTTTACCTTGCTGACTACTAATTTTTAATGACAGCTTTTTCCTAGATGTTCATATGAGTTTATCGCGTCACAGGAGAATCTGAAAACTTTCCTAAAAGTGAGAACTTTTGAAATTCTGGCAAACCCTGACTTAGCGTTTTTTTCTACAGTTCAGTGTTTCTTCCAGTCTATCAATTTCTTCAGTCAAATGACAGAATGATCTGACTAGCTGATTCTAGTGTTCATGTAGCAGATTGTGATTCTGCAATTAGCTTTTTGAAGGCTTGTGGTGCTGGAGGAGGAGTAAGAGAAAGAAATACCTCTTATAATGCATCTATTTTGTATAACTTGCGAATCTCTGTCGTGACAGAAACAAGGCTGATGTGAGAGCTGTAGAAGTATGGAGCACGCAGTAGGAGGGATTCATCTCATGGACTGTTTGATGCCAGCATTGCAAACACTTACATTTGAACTACTTATGTAGATTTTCTTTGTAGTCAGCAGAAACAAGTAAGCATTTCTAGACTGTAATTAATTTCTTCCACTGGTAGACATTTCAAATAAATCAATATATCATATTCTAGAAGGCCCCATGTTACTGGAGCTAGATCAGATTAAGCCTTGAAAACTGGTAAATGAGAGCATTGTAAATTTCAGATCTTCATTTGTTTGTCTGTATTTACTTCTGTAAAACAGTTTTGCAAACTGCTAGAACTGCGTTCTGCCGTAAAACTGCTCCCTTACAGTTTTGGTACAGGCACACTATAAATGCCTATGGCAGAGAGAGATTACTGATCTGTGTTATGGTTTGTTTGCTGGCACAGCTTTGCCACCAAACCTATCTGGGATAAAACCCTATTTACACAACAAAAAAGTGCTTTTGATGATGCAGCTTCTGTCAGTTCCCTGAATACAGTAAACTACAGAAGTGAAAAGACTCATGGTGGTATAACTGTCTCTGTGCTACAGCTTTTGCTGGTATAGTACCGTTGCAAAATAAAAAGGAAAAAAAATCACACCTTTAACCAGCAGTGATACATGGGCAAAAGTTTCTCAAGTAGATCTCGACTCATTCGGGAATAGGTGTAATAGAAATCTCACAGTATTAGTCATTCTTCTGCTCTTTCAACCTAAATTGAATAACGTGAAAGTAACTAAATGTATTTCCACTACTCATGGTCTAAATCTACCTGGAACAGCTTATGATAATTTTACATCATACACACACATAGAGCTTTGGTCAAATCAAAACATAAATCCTTTTCCTCATTTCCAAACTACTCTACACCACATACAGCTATGATTTCTTCAGCCCTCTTGCAAGCTTCTTTCAGTTTAAATATGTGTGTTTTTTCCTGCTGTCCTTAAAAGGAAATCAGAGGGTTGCACATGAACTATATGACCCCTGAACATTTGTTTTTAGTGGTACATGCTATCCACAGGGTGCTAATGACCCTTCCAATGTTGCTTTGATACTGCACAGTTCAGGTTAGTTGCAGGAGGCATTTCTTACGATAGAGCCCTATAACAATTATATCTATGGGAGTTTTGTTTTGTGGTTGTGGGAAGAGAACTTTGGAAGGGATGAATGTTTCAAAACCATCGTAACTGATTAATGTGTTTTTCTCCCTTTATCTGTTCTGTTATCATTGCAAACTGATTTGCAAAAGAGCCCAACTCGGACAGAGATACTGACAAAGACGAAACCCCATCTAGATTTTCTGAAGTGCTTAGCAGCCAGGACGTGGCACAGACACAATCTTCGTTGTATTTTCAACGATACATGAGTAGATCACATTAAAGTGCTTGCTTCCAAAAATTTGGCCTTTTACTTGAAGCTGAGAATTATGACATTTAAAGCCATTTCATTCTGAAAGCAAATACTGATCTAAAGTGATACTTCTGATATTGACAAAATGTTACTTAACTATTTAACAAAAAATTTCTACTGGTTTGTTTCAGCTGAGTTCTCACTGCCCGTACATGACTATAGTAAAAATGGTGTTCTGCTGTTTTCTGAGCCTGCCTGGTTCCTGCAATTACACTTAAATGCTATGTGGTCAGCTTTTCAGCCACAAACAGTTCAATAAAATATTAGCTTTGTTGTGTACAGTATACTAACGTGTACTTCATGGGAGAGAATCATGCTTTCTCTAAAAGCTGTCAGTCATACATGGGAATTTCAACTGCAGCAGAAACAAGATTTAAACAATCTCATTTTAACATGTCAAATAAATAAAATGTAAGTGTGGCTATGTTTAAAATGAGTTTTTCAGGGTGCTTGCTTTTACCACATGATGACAGGATGCAGATGCAACTCATTGATCTTACCAGTTTGCAGGGTCCTGCTATCAGTTGTACAGTCCTGCAGAAAGTATTAAACTCTTAAGAGTTGTTTTATTTGTGTTGGAAGACACTCTTGGGGTGCAGGGCAAGGAACCCTTCTTTTTTCCCCGCTACTTGTCAGCTATCTGATGCCAATATCATTGTGGTAGAAATCTGGTAGAAACAGCTAACCTTTCACAAAGACGTTTCTAAAAAAAAATGTTTATCGGACCATATTGTTACCAGTTTCATTATGACATTTGATTTGTGGTTTTAGGGTCTCATACCAAAAAGCAAGTGAAGGAGCTTTGCATTTTTTTCTGTATTCAGTAGCTGCAAAATCTGTTGCCACACTTAGAAATTTCCTCAAAGGCCAAAAAAAGGAAAAAAAAAAAAAAAAGAAAAACAGCAGTAGAGAAATTAGAAGTTAATAGTCCTCACAATTAACTTACACAATAAGCATTTTAAACTAAACTTTAAATATTCCTTTGTTTTTATCAAAGGTATGCCTATCCTTTGGTTTAGTAATCTGACGAGCTAGACTTGGAAGTACCTTGTGCTTGTGCCTGTTTATGTATATTTTGGCATTTCAGTGGAAGTATAGAAAAGTGTAAACCTAACACCCTCGCTTCGTCTTCAGTGCATTTTACATACCGGAGATGATGCTGATATTCTAATCACCAGTTGTTTAGGATATAATGGGGATTAAATGGTGAGAATATGCAGAAGTTTAGAAAACTTGGAAGGCTTGCGTAGGAATCAGAAATGCTGCTGTTTTTTTCGCAGATCCAAATAATCCTCACAGTTATGTGTAACTGTTACGCTAACCGTTTGAAGAAGCATTCTCATATTCCTGTCAGACTAGCCCTGCCGAAAAGTCATAGAAGCTGCGTTACTGAAGCTAAGCGCAAAGTCGGTTCGTTCATTTTCAGAATACTCTTAGGTCTCATGTTAATCCTTACAATACCACAAGGAGGTTTTGTGATGTAATGATTTAACATTTGAAGAAAACAAAATAGTCTCAATTAGCAATTTGCCTTCTCCTACACACAGTAGAAAAGCGAGATTTAAGCCCTCTAGCTTTCCAAACACACTCCACTTTTGCTCCCCCCTCCCGCCCCCCCAACTATTCAGTCTTATGGGAAGAAATTCACCTGCATTCTTCCTCAAGCAGTAAAGAAAGTCAACAGCAGTGGGATTACTTACCACGCCTTAAAAATTTCCCTAGAACCTATAGTGTTTCACAAAAGTGGTCCGAGTTGTAATTTTGCTTCCATCTAATGTATTCTGCTTTTTTTATTTGTATATCAAGACCAAGCTTGTAGTGTGGTAGGCACTGCAGACATACAAAAAAGGGAGCTCCTGTTTTACAGAAGTCGCTGTTAAATACGCTAAGCAGCTTGGAAAAGACAGTAACTTTGTCCCAACCTAAGGGAAGGGAAGTAGCAGGAAAAAGCCCTTGTATTCATATGCTGACTAGTGCTTACTGGATGGTGATACCTCTGTGACGATTGCATTGATGTTCACGTACTTTATCCATTGAATCATACACAAAAAATAACTATACCATCCATACTTCCTAAATTATAGCCTGTTTTAAAGTTGATAAAAATATGTATTGAATGATAGCTGATTTATGCACATATGGGAAAAACCAATCTTCTGGGTGATGCATTTGTTTTTGGGGGTTTGGGTTTTGTTTCAGGTTGGGGTTTTTTGTGGTTTTTTTGGGGGGGGGGTTTTAATTAATATCGGTTGACCCTAGACTTATTGTAATAATGGTAATTCAAATGTCAGTGAAAGTTTCCCATCCTTTTTTGAGACATATGTGGTACTTGGCTCTTTAGTTTTGTTTATGAAGATAAAGTGTTAAAGAAGCTATTACATTTACCCTGTTTCTTGAACAGATGTGTATCCCAGCAAATCACAGTAAGCCCACAACACAAGAAAAAATGTTAATGAACTGAAATTTCTGTGCCATTAGTGTTATTTAATTCCACTTTTAGAGTCAAATTGGAGGTAACAATTTTGGCAGCTTGGCAGTAGTTGTCTGTTCCCAGTTAAAAACAGTTACAAGGAATTTGGTTGTATGCTTCTGTTTTTTCTTTTACTGTTGTGTAAAAACCAAAAGATGCAACAATTCTCAAATGTTCTGATCAGCAAATAATCGCACAATTACACTGGAAGTAATTTTTCCAGTATTTCTTGATAGCAAACAAATCGGGAAGCAGGCAGATATCTGAAAATAAGTAAGAGTGGGCCATCCTATTTTAATTTTGAAAGTCTTTATTTGTTTTTTAAATTTATTTGTAGAGCTGAATGAAGTCTTTTTGTCAATTCTTATTTTACTGGAACATGTTTTTCACTCTGCTTGTCACAGTGAAAAATGAAAGTTAATGTTTCTTTTCAAAGATGGCAGTATTACAAAGGCTGTGAGTGGGATCTGTTGACTAAGGATAAATCAAAGGATCCAGACCATAAATTCAGGGCACACCAGTCTGGCTAGAAATATTTTTAATTGTGAGGATGACAAGCAAAGGATCTGAGTTAAGGTAGAACTCAAATGCTCAAAGGTCATGTTGTGTGAGACTACACTGTCTCAAGTATCCATTTCTATTAGCCTTTGGTCCCATGGGAAGTTTTTGATGACTCTTTTGCATCAGCTTCGGAAACTTTTTAATGGCAACAGGAAAGACTAGAACTTAAACACCCAAGTGTTAAAAAAATTAGGATTTCTGTTTTGGGGTTTTGAAGCTTTAGATTTACATATTTAGATATTTTTATGTACTGAGGTAAGAATATGAAACTTACTGTATGCTAAGATAGCATAAAAATTTCATTAGCAGTCATAAACAGTATCTGGTTTTCCCAACTGAAACTAACAACGCCAACCTTCTCCGTCATATCTTGGCAGCAAATATCTAAAGGTAGTATGGGAATTGATGAGTTTTTCCTCTGTGTCTCCCTGCCAGAGAGGAAACATAAATGCTTTTCACCTGTCTCCTGGTGTTCTTTAAACTGCCAGCAGCTCTTAAAGTCTATTCTGCATTTAAGGCAGAAGCAAAGCCATAAAAGCTGTTGGCTATTTTTCATTATGCATATCACATACATGTGAGTGGATAAGTTTTGTTTCTTTCTCTCTCTCTCTTCATCATTTTGGCTTGTGATCCCAGACTGCTTTTCAAACACAAAAACACCAACAGTAGGTTGTTAGGTTTCTTTTAGTACCATAGTACAGCACTAGGAAGCAAACTCAAATACCTGTGTAGGGTGGAGAAATGAGTAAATTCCGTCAAAGCTTGAAACGGGCTTTGCAGTGCCATAGAGACACACAAATTAGCAATTTTTTCCTTCACTGTCTGCAAAGACTAAGATCGGTAATGAATCACTTCAGATTTGGTAAGCTTCTTTCCTCCCCTCTTATTTTTGGGTATTAATCCTTCTTTGGTTTTCTTTGAATTTTTGGCACTGTTGCAGGTTCTGGTTGGGTGGGTTCAGGGTTTTTTGGGAGGGGGGGAGTTTGGATTGGATGATACTTCTCTCTGGACTTATAAAATGTAACAAGATAAATGTAAACTTAAAAACAACACCTCTCCCTCCCGCTTTTAAGAATTGTTTTTAATTATACTTACTACACAGATTGGATAATTTTCTGAAGTAGGTAATCTTGCATTCTACAGTTTCTTCTTAGATGACGGATTGCGTGTTTTCTTTTATGTTTGTTCACTGCCTGGCACTATGGATGCAAATACTAATCAGTTGAAAACAATTTAAAAATGGAACAATGTCACACATTTAAGAAAGTGTCTGAAAGGGAGGAGAGACAACCTGCTTTTAATTCAGTACAGTAAAGTACCTTCTAAAATATCTGTCTTGATGCTGCACAGTAGCCCACTCTGAAGAGGGAGTCTGTCATGGTTAACCCTGCCAGAACTGTGGGCTGCTGACAAGAAGAACATGTTGCAGTGGCAACTCTGCCATCTAGCAAGAATAAAGTATGCTCACTTTCTGTCCTCACGGTTGGCTTTATGCCTGTGTCTTGGACAGCTTTTCTAAATCTGTGGAGAAGTCATGTTGCTTACTCAGAATTTCTGATGAAAATTTTTGACTGGTTCCACTGGGGTAAGTAGACTGTGGAAGCAAACAAGGATTTCTTTGACCTGTATGTTCATTAAGCTGTCGAAGTCCCTAAAATTCTGAGATGCAGCCCTAGGCAATATGCTTCCAGCCACACTATTTCTCTTTACTATCAAGCACATACTGAGCATGAGGGAAGCTACGTGCAATTTCTTTCCGTCCCCCTTCTTCTATAGCATTTTGGCTCTAAATCTACTTAGTGACTTATTAGTTAAATAGTAACTGCAGGATTCAGCACTGTGTGTTTGAAAGCCTGGGCTTCATTCTCAAGGTATTAATATAAATTGAAAGCTCTTCCATAAACTCAAAGATACGTTCTAGACTCTTCAGACTCTGAAAGATTCCTGAATTTGACCTATGTGGGGTTTTTTTTTTTTAGTAACTGCTTCATTAACTAGGCTTCTTAGAAGTATTCTGTAATTTTAATGCAGTTTGACACCTAGAAAAGTTATTCCTCTAGTGGGATAACTGATCAAACTTGATTTGTTATCACAATTGAAATTCCTAATTCAATATATTCAGGATCAAACGTGCTTTGCTTTTGTGGCTATTTACTTTAGCTAGCTGAAGTCTATTAGCTGGCATCTGGAGACGCAGAAAGGCCATTGCAGTTGTAGCCTCTGCACAGCTTTGCTGTTTTTTTAGCTCATTTGTGGTTTTATATTATAAATTGAGGATTATGAGATGGCTTTTAAGGTAAATTAAGCAATAAGTGCCATTCCGTCTTCAGCTCTTAAAACTGAGTGCATGACTAGTTCCTTGAATTTGGTGGGGCTGTTTAATTGTTTTGCATAAATGGTGTAATGGTTGAGGCCAGGTAGCCCAGATCTTGTAGTAATGAACTCCTAGGCTTTGAGTTTCTAGCCTGAGCTTGGTTGTGTTTGCGTTCACACTGGCATGACTCCAGTGAAAAATGCAGAATTTTATAGGAATCAAACAAACCTCTTCCCTCCCCTTCAGCTTTCGTCTCAACTACCTCTAATCTGTACTATTAATAAGAAGTCAGTATTATTCTTATTATAATGGATGAATGACTGAGTTGTACTAAATCACTGTGGGCTGAAAAATCCACATCCCAAAATCTAATTAAGTATTTTGTGTCTGATTCTGGTTGTACCTATATGATGTGAATCTGACTCCATGGAGATGCGTTAACTTATTCTGGTTCTATGAGGCCAGAGACTGTGGCCCATTGTTTGAGAGAGTGGAATGATGGTTAATAGAAAGAGCCTGTACTTCAGATTCATGGGTGTTGGTACTTGCTAAGCCACTGGCACATTGTCTGGTATTGGGGAGTCACTTAATCATTTTTCTGTTATAAAGCAAGGATGATGATATAGTAAAACCTGAGAGAATTGCGGGTTGTAATGAATTAATCTGTAACGAATGCTGTTTGATCGGTGGATCAAAAGCATCATAAGGGTTAAATGATTTACTTTCAAGTGAAGAGTAATGCCTACGCTTGCAGTATAATGTGAAGAAAAGATGATAATGTTTTTTTAAAAGTTAACATCTCCGAGCCAGGAAAGGATCAGCCAGTTTTCAATAAATTACACCCTTCTCAATGGGGAGGCAGGAGTAAGGCAAAGAGAAAAATGCTACTCTGTGTTAACTGTCCCTTTGGCATTCATGTCAAATGAGGTTTAGTATCAAGAGTTGTTAAAAATAGAAGCCCCCCCTTTTTTTTTTTTCAATATAATGCAACACAAAAAAACCTGTTTTGGAACATGTAGTTGATTCAGGGTTTAGAAAACCTTTGTGCTGATCATGTCCAGGTCAGAATTGTTAGAGTTAGCAAACCGGAGCCCTCACTAATCTGGGTTCTAATTTGCACTATTAGAGCTGGGAGTTTGCACTAAGCCTCCTAATACAAGTCTAGAGGGAATTCCTTGCCTAGCTTTCCTCTTGAGACCTTGGGGGGGTGGGAGGACGAATTAGACAAATCTCCAGGTAGTCCTGATGTCATGATCAGTATTCTGCTGTTATTTCTACTTGTCAGGCACTGTTTGAGTTGCAGGATTTGGAATGTTAAGCATCTGCTTTGTAAGAGTTTAGGCATCAGGATCATTACAGATTTGTTTATGGAGATAAATTCTGCCACTTCAGATTTGCATGTGAATTGAGGGGCAGACAGGAGTTTATACTTTCTGTAAGAATTAAAGGAACACCGTTAAGAGTAAGCAAGCAATACAAAGTAATAAGAAAAATAAAAGGATAAATAGAGTATTTAGGCAATTCCAGGAAAAAACTACTCACTTGCTAAATTATGTTTAATAAACAGAAGTCTTAAAAATGCATCAGAATCACTATTTGTTATTTTTCTAAAAAATAATCAAATAAGATTGGTGCTATTACATTTCCTCACTGATTATTTGTATTTCAATAATCCAGCTATGATAATATCTGATATAATAATAAAAATAATTATAACGATGTCTTCAATAGATCATATTTACTGATGTTTTTTACATGTAGGATTTCGGAGTTTGTTGCTTTTTCTAAGTTGTAGTGATATGTATAAGTTTCAAGTTTAACATTTTATGCATGTTAATATGGGAGTAGAGTAACCAATAACTTTTTTAGTACATACAGCTAGATGAACTTTGCTTTGATCTTGCTTTGGTGTATGTGGGAGACATAGACTAGTTACTTTTTGACATACTAGTGTTGTGTGCGAAGGTATGCACGAAGAAACATGCACCAGAGTTTGTAGGAAGAGCCTTCTCTTTCTAGACGTAACACCAGATTTGGACAGCATCTTGACATCTGACTGTCACATCTTTAAATACAGGAAAAGAATGGATTGGTCCCTCTCTGAAGCTCTCCAGCTCTTTTAGTCTGAATGGATAGTTCTGACCCTGTTAATCTGCGAGTAATGTACAAAATTTTGCATTTAATATGGATTGAAGCAGAATGAATTTCTTTTTACAAATTCATTATCTAGTTGCCAAAGCCATTCAGGTTCAAGGCCCAGCCCTGCTTCAACAGGATTAGGGATTAGAACTGTGACTTTTTGCAGTCGGAGGAAACCTGGACCAACAGGCAACTGGCTGTTCTGCATTAGAGCCCTCTCAGGCTGCCTCAGTGCAGCTCTTCCACTTTGTGTAAATAATTAATCACTGGACTAGGGCCTTTTATCTGCCAGTCTTGAATCCTGTGCCTTGAGCATTCGCTCTTTTTCCAAATTTTGTGTCTTTTTCCAGTTTGTGTGTTTAATCAGTCACCATTTCATAGAAATTGCAGTGCTTGTCTTATATGGCTTTCTGAAAATCTCGTTCCCTGTACCATAGTAGGCTGGGATAGTATTTTTGTTCTGCTTATGCTGAAGTCCCTTTAGTGCTTTTCTTAATCAGAGAGACCTAGCTCTGTGATACTGTTAAGTGCAATATGGTCTATTTGTAGAGAGATGCATATGTGTGGTTTTGCACAAATTGCTGGGTGCCAGAGATCCTCATTGCAATTTCAGTAGAGACACGATAAGCAGGAAGCTGTATATAATATGTGAAAATTAAAAGTTCATCAGATAGTTTACCATCAACGCAAGCTGCAGGAACACTGTAATATGTTAATGCATTTTGTCAAACTGTGGGAAACCAAAATGTGATGATTCGGTATTACATGCAAGCTTCTCTGTATAATCCATGGAAGTGTGTGCTTTTACAGTGCTGAAGAGAACCTGACGTATTTTTCATCTTCCGCATTAACATATCACTGGTATAAACTACTGCAAAGGCAGGATGCTGGTAGTGTTTGCTTGTATTAACAGAACCCCCTCCTTTGGTTGTTAGGCGGGGTTTCCCGAATGCTCATTTTAGTTCTCAGCCAAATTAATCTGACTTCTATAAAAATGGCTTAATGCTTGCTGCACACGCTTGGATCTTAACAGCTTCTTCAGCTCATCAGTCTCTCACCAAATGCCGTGGAAAAGGACGGTACAGACAGCTAAAAGAAGGAATAGAGTCAAGAAAACAGGGAGACTTGATTTTATTCTTATCTCAGTCTGCATGCAAAGTTAGTTTCTATGTGAACTGTGGTAAAGACTGTAATCAGCAGTGGAAGAAAACAGTTGCTTTGACCGTAGCTTTAAATTTGATGTTAAATAAAGTCAAGTCACTTAAGTTTAAGTGTTGAATAAATTATTATTTGTCAGATTATTATTACTTTGGAAGGCTAAACATAAGATTCTGTAATTCCATTACTTCCTTAAGCTCACCATCCTTTGAGGTGTTCAGAATTAAATTAAATATGAAGTGTCTCCCAGCTGGGGCATCTGTACTGAGCAGAGAGTACAATCTGACAAGGAGGCCTTGTAGAATGGTATGGAACCACAGAAGACAAAGTCAGTGACTTCAGAAAATACCTCTGTGCCAGGACATAGTGTAAATTTCTCTGGAGAAATCCTACAACCCTTCAAGAAATCTGACCTCATTTGCATGTTTTGATTAGATTGCTGTCAGGCTTCTTCTGACTTCCTATAACGAAGAGAAAAGTAGTTTTCTGACCAAGTCTCAGGAACTTCTTCATGTCAGAATACAGTCCTTATAAATAACTTTATAACTGAAGAGTAAGGTTTTTGTGTACTGTGTCTAAGTCTCTGGGGGAAACATGTCTAGAGTATGTTTTATCATAAGGAAGAATGCTCTCAATCTATATTCTGTATTCCAGTTTAATGAAAGGATCATCAATATCCAAAGTAAATTCCTGAAGTATTTATTAGTTAACTAAACCTCTGATATTGTCATAGCTGGGAACCTTCTTTAAAGGACTGTAAGTGAAAGCATAACTTAGGGACATGTTCCACAGAGATACAAAACTGTGTGACAACTATGCAACTATACAACATACAACTATATGCTGGGGCTTCTTTAAAAATTTGGGGAAAAGAAAGAAAGAAAAAAATCCTATGCCCCCAAGTGAGGGGAAATTCTAGAGGTAGGAAAAAAAAAAGAGTGACACCACTAATATATTTAGGTACAAGGTAATGATCTACACAGCAGGATTTAGCTGTTGTGAAGACTGCAGTGTTCACTGCCCTTTAATAGGTGTCACAAGTGTCTTGAATACAGATTGAGAAAGTGTGTACATGAAAATACTTGATACATACACAAGCCCAAAGAGAAAAAGGACAGACTGTACTCAAAACTATACTGTCTCAACTGCAGCAGCCTTTCTTCTGGATACTTTTATTCATAATGTTAGGGTCTCCATCACAGCAATGACAATAAGTAATGATCTTAAGAGACTTGCGACTCTAGCAATGGAAGTCAGATCAGTGCCCTAACCACTATCTAGCATCTAGGAGGAAATGGGAAGTTTAACAGCTCTCACCCTGTTTGGATTTCTGCATGCTATCTAGAAATACGTAACAGATGACAACTCCTCTCCAGGTTGAACCATGGAACCGTAAGTGGAATGCAGGAGGAATGGATGAAAAGAAGGGGAAGACTGAACGATTATGTAACTCTAATATCTAATCCATTTTCTTACTTTCAGACTGTTTGCATATTGGGTTTAACACAGGCATGCAGCTGGTATTGTAGTTATTACATATTGCTTAAGTAATTCCAGTGAGTGCTTCATACAGCTATAAAAATGGGCGTATTAACAAATAATTTTTCATTTAAATACTATATCTGCTTTCAAAAATAATATTTAAATGTGCCCTTTTTAGTATTAGCAAGGTAGGTCTAGTCAATATTGACTTAGGTGCATTTTTTTCTTTATTGTATTTTATTTCATATATTTCTGTTTTTTAAAATGCAGCATTGAGACATGATAAATACAAGACAGCTCTCAGTGTTAGTTAAATGCAATAGCAGGAAAGGGAGTATGAAATATGAGAGGTAAAATTAGCTGAATTCATGCTTCCTCCTTTATATTGAAAGATAACCAAAATTCTTGGCCACTAGGTTTAATATGTTGAGCTTTTTTATATAGAAATACAGAAGAAATTTATTTTATTAAATTTTAGTGGTACATTCCTCTTAAACCTGAAACTTTAAAAATTGGCTCGTTTGGTTTGTCAAGAAATAGGGCTACATAGAATAATGGTGAAGTTCTAATATTCTCACTTGCCGTGGTAGTATTGCTCTTCTGAAGCTATTAGGCAGTAAGAGCATTGCTTGGTTTGTAGCTCAGGTTGATGTATTGCAGATTAAAGCTTTATCACTAGTCAGTTGGCATTTTCCATTAAAGAAGCAGTGATCTTGGTTACTTCTGAAATCAGTACTAACAGGGAGGGGTTTTTTTCCATTTTTTTCCTTGCCTTAATTTTTTAAATTTCAGTCAAAACTCTTCAGCTCTTCATTAAGACGTAACTTCAGAGCTAAACAGAGAAGAGTGATTTTGCCCTTTTCAGAAATTCTAGCCATCATTTCTTTGAAAACTCTGGGTACCAAGGTCTACAGAATTGGTACAGTGATTGACCTTTTGCCATCACTGTAAAAATGTAACTAAATTGTTTGTAAAACTGGATGGGGATTAGACTATTTTTCACATTTCTTAATTTTTCATTACTTGAAATTGCCACTTGAAAATATCCTGTTAACATGGAAAGTCTTGTGTGTTTGCTTCTGGTTACTTGCATTATTTTGATTAGGGAAGAAGAAGTTATAAAAACATATGAGTTAGGCACTATTTTCAACTTGATGATGGGTGTTTCCTTTTCTTAAGTGCCTTAAAAACAGAGAAAGAAAGAGCAGAGAATTTAGATTTCTGACAGCTTTGACTTTTCTAAGAAAAAAGGAAGTATTCCAAGCAGTATTTCACCGACCAAAATGCATATTAAAGATGCATTGGCTGTACCCCAGGCTCTTTAGAAATGAGCCATAAAGCTCATAGTTGAAATACTTGCACAAGTGAAGGTAAATGAATTATGCTGCTTTCCATTGTCAGTGTTAGAAGGTACTATGGTTTATTTTGGCCTTCTACCATAAAAAGATGGAAATCATATGGAATATAGAATTATTTTGTGTTCTGCTTCCTAAGTCACTTACTCTTCTACTTTAGAATTATACAGTTTTTTGGTGCTGGTTTGGGTTTGGTTTGGGGTTTTTTTTTGGGGGGTGGTGGTGGTGTTTGTTTTTGGTTTTTTTTTTTTTTAACAGGGGTGGGCCTGCATTTACTTTTATAAGCTGTAATACTGGATGTTGGATTGGGTTTACAGATAACTGGTTATTTACAACTGAAGATCCTGTTGCTTACTTTGGGAGTGAGGTATCTTTGACTTGTCAACTTCACTCTCGGCAATGAAGTAATTCATGTGGTGGCAGGTGTTCCTTTGGCTATTGGAGACAGCGTTTAACTGTATCAGGATATATCAGTAGGTCTGAATCTAGTGAGCTGGACAACCTCACTTGCATGTTAGGCTGTAGATTATGTTGAAGTAATCATAATTTGGATGAAATCACAATTCGAGCCATGTCTTGGTTTTCACAGCCAAGCAAAATCTATTTTCTGCCAAAACTATTTACTTGACTGCAAGTACTGTCCTCCTACTCCCACCTGTCTCCAAAACACAAACACAGACGAAAACTCACAGAGAAGCTCAAATGGCAGGGGGAGAAAGGGATTTCTGGTCAGCTTTACTCTTTTTGCAATTAGAGATTAGTTTAAACCTCACGTTTTCCTAAAGTCTTGGAAGATTTGACTCTTCAGTCTCATCTCGGTTTTACCAATGTGAAAGCAGCAGTGAGGAAAGTGCAAGGCATCCTGTGGCTTGTCATTACTAAGAACAAATGGAGCCAGGGGTGTTCCAGAGCTGCAGAACACACTCCGTATGACTCAGACCAGCTTTTAAGAGGGTCATATCCTATGTTGTCCTTTTCCAGTTTGAGGTAGGACTGTCTGTGCCATGCATTCAGTCATGCATATACTGTACATTCAGAGCTGCAGTCTCAGTTTACTGACAGTTGGAAAGAACTATCAAATCACAAAAAAAACCCCAACCCAACAACTTAAGTGAGTCAGGCTGTAGTGGTATATAGCTTCCTTTCCACTCCTAGACGTTCAGGGGGCAGAGGCCGGCTTTCTGTCCTTGCATAGTTTTGTTAGCATGCAGAAAGGTATTTTGAACCATGAAGTCAGGGATACCTTTATAACATTAGGTATCGGTTGGAGCAAAAAAGTGATAAATTTCCAGCAATGCACATTCACTGCATTCACAAGTAAATTGTATTGGTCTCCTCTGGAATGGACAAAGACTAATTTTTTACTTCGCTGTTATTAAAACAATGACAACCAATTGCTTTAGTTTTCTACTAACCTCAGTGATAACCCTTCCATTAAACAAAATAAAACCAACATTGTTCAGGGCAACAGGCAGTGATACCTTTATAAAGGTAGCACACAATAGCTCTAAGAGCTACAGACTGTTCTGTTCTTTTGTAACTTTAAAGCTGAATTACACCACTGGAAGTCTTCATCTGTCTTCACTCCTTGTGCCCTCTCATACAGCAAGTGTCTGCAGTAGTAAACAAGGAAGGACATCCTGAAAGATTTTCTGTCTCTTTCTTTTTTTATCAACAGAAGTGTTTGTTGTAGCAGGGTTTTTTTAGTTTCCTTTTTTATCAGCTGCCAGTGAATGGTTCTTTAAATTTTAATGGCTGGGGGACGACGCTAATGTTGCAACAAGCTCTCGTATTCCACTGGGGGTATTGATTTGTATGTGCCTGTTGGTCACCTGTCCTCTCAGATGCTGTACCTTGTAGAGAAAAGTCCACAAGGATTTTAGAAATCTTATCTATTTGTGACACATACAGTGGGCTCAGTTGTATGAAGGAGCAATTTTAGATTACTTTTATAATATTTCCATGAATGATTATCATAATTTCCAGTCATCCCAAGTATAGCAATGAACTGTAAGAAACAAACACAAGACCTTTAAACAGGTTGAGAATAAGGACACTTAAGGTCAGTCTGTTTCACATCTTTATGCCATTAGTCTTTAGAGACATCTGTAATTCAGACAGTCCTAATATCCTTTGTGTTTTTCAGTTTTACATTTTGGCATCGTATTCAGAGCAATTTTCCAGAACGTTTAAAGAGAGGAAAATAAGACGTTTGGAAACATACTACAGTTTTGCTGAACTCCAGGGTCCCATTTGCTTTGAGAAATATTTAAGCAGCTAAAATTGTTTCCTCTTTTAATGGCCTAATTCAGTTTTAGAACAAGCCAATGAGACTTTTTTCTTCTTGCAGTTTGTGTAACATTCGGAACTTCAACACCCGTAGATTAACAGGAAGCCTCTGACTTCTATTGTTCATTATGTATTTAGCAGAGTATGTCAACAGAAGATAGTTAGAAATTTAAAAGCAAATCTTCTGTTTTTCTTTCATTAATTTCACGTGGCCTTAAATGAGACCATTTCTATCCTCAGAACTTAAGAAATTTCAGAAGTTGAGATATATGTAGCATGTGGAAGGTTTTTTTTCCAAAAGCAGTGATCACCTTCTGCCATGTAATGAAAATTTATTCCTTCTATTTATCTGAGCTACTGAATCTAGCTAATATATTGCTTCTCTTCTGGGTTTTGGGGGAGGGGGGTTTTGTCATTTATTCCACTATGTTTTTGTCAAAGAATTTGAATTTCTTGTTAAAATGCAAAAAGTATAAGGAGCTGCGTTTCTAAAGAGCTAGCCTGTTTTTCAGCAGCTGTGCAAAGGCAGTTCATTCATTAGATTGCAGTCCTAAAGGCCTAGCAAGCAGTGAGGTTTTCACACAAAATCTTTTTGACATGAATTTAATGAATTAAAGCTTTCACTGAAAGTTTCATGTGATTGATTTTTTTTTTTCATACCCTGAGCAATTATGAGTGTATCTGCAATTCAAGAAGATTGAGTTTGCAATATGTACTTTTATACAGACCCTACTGTGTCCTGACACTCAGTCTCATGAATTCTTCCCTCTGTCTCTTTGAACACTGTGTGTATCATGGGCAGGCTTGTACAATGGGCTGGAGCCTCACTGTAAAAGGGGAATGACAAAAGATCCAATCTTAACTGTACCTTGAGCTGCAGCTCTGTCCTGTCCCCATTCATAGCTCCCAAAGCTGGACAAAAGTTTTAGCTTAGTTTCCTGACCTTCTGTCCTACCTGCAGGAGAGCACAAGGAGTCCTTCCCAGCTCCAAATGTGCATTTGTTGAGCTGTACCATTAACCTGACCCCAGTTGTCATCGTACCTCTCTAGGCTGAGCAGGACAACAGAAGAATTCCAACTTTAAAGGCCTTCGATTCACTAGCCCTAGTATCCACAAAAAAGTGTATGTGCTAATATGCAAAGGCTAATACTCTTCCTAGAGGGGCTAAAAGCTCACTGATAGTTACAGTGGCTACAGTCTTTGGAAAGACTTGTGATCCTTGCTGGAGAGTCCAAGGTATCCAGGCTAGAGAGTCCAATCTATCAGGCAGATCATCGCATTGATCTTGTTTTCTGGCAGTTGTGTTCTCATATGACGTTACCATATTAATGGATCTGATACACTTTGAAAAGTTTTCAGTATACCACACAGAAGGGTCAATTTACTTGTCAGCACAGGCAGCTCTAGCTCGACTAATTTATAGATACTGTAAACTTCTTTAATTGATAACAGTCATATTTCATTATAACTGTCTAAGCATCAAAAGAAACAATGGAGAAAGGAGGTTTCTTTGCCAAACATAATTATGGAGATGTTGTATACACAATGTCAGAAAGAGAAGAAAAAAAGCCATGTTTCCTATATATACTACATGAATATTTCTTCATCTAAAAAGGCTGACTTCCAGCCCTGAAGAGTTAACATTCATGAGGAATGTGTGGAAACCTTACATAACTCGTTCAGTCTCATCTCATGGGTGTTTCTCTGTACACTCTGCCAGAACTAATTTCACGGTTTTAAAACAACTCATGGTACAAAAAGAATACGTAATGAGTTGCCGTGAGATATGATTGTTTCCCATTTGAGAGATAGAGAGACCTGTAGCTCTCCAGGACTTATTAAGAATCATTTCTCAATTAAGCATGGGATGTATAGCTTAACAAAGCCTATGTGGTTCCTCTTGAATACGTTAGGGTTTGGCTCTGGAAAGCATACCTATTGCAAGAATTTGAGATACTCTTCCCCTCCTTTTCGCCAGCATCTTTTCCTCTGCTAGTTTATAAATTCAAAGAGACTGTAAGCTTGTGTAGACAAAAAACACTGACCTGGCATGGTCTGTCTTATCCTGCATTCTGAGTCCCTGTCATATCTTAGAGTTTGAAAACAGACAAAGCTTTCTGGTGCTGTCAAAAAAGTCATCTTTGAGAAAGGAAGCAGCATCTAAACTGTCAAGACCAATACTTGCTCCCTCTCAGCCAGTGATGTTTCACTCCTGAAGCCTGCATAGCAATAAACTACTTATTTGAGTTATCAAAAGACATAGTCTACACAAGATGCTGGCAAAAGCAGTCTGGGGAAAGAAAGTTGAATGGAATAGGGTGGTGAAAAGGAATCTGTTCATTTTAAGGTGAAATATTTACGGATAGCTAAGTTAGGTTCCCCCATTCTAGGAAAGGCAGAAAATAATATTATGCAAAACCAGTGTTATACAAAATGGGGGAATGCTTTAGAAAATGTGCCTAGGGTGCAAGCCAACATTTCATGGCACATCTAGTTTGAAAAACAGCTTTTTGGCTAGTGAAACCAAAAAAACATATGGAAAGAGGTTTGATTATTTTGCTGTTGCAGAGACAGTGCAATGTGGACCATAACATAACTCTTCCCATCTCTGTGTTTCAGGCTGATTTGAAGCAGAGTTAAAGTTCAGTTTGATAGCCCTGGCAAGGCCTCATATCACTCTTGGAGGCAGGAAGTCAAAGGGGAATTAACTGGCTAATATTTGCCCAGATCTTTCCAAGCCATAAAGTGGGATTTATTTCAAAGTATCAGAGCCACTTCAGTTCAAATGAGTCAGTGCAGCCTTAGATGCTAAGAGAAATTTATGAGGATCTTTGGACCTCCAAAATACTTAAGTAAAGCAGCTGGGATTACTAGTAAAATTTCACTGCTGTAAAGAAGTGATTTAAAACAGAAACGTGAATGGATTGAGAGGGATCTCCTCCAATATAGTACATGGTGTTACTGTACAGCTGTGAGACCTATCGTTTCAGTCAGCAGTCTTGAATGGAAAATTCAGTGTAATGACTCACTGTTTTCTGCATCTTTATGTGCTAGAAAGATAGAAGCAAGGCAAAGATTCCTTGATCTATCCCCTTACTTGCCCTGCTGTTCTGTAGGGAGAGTTGTTATGGATATCCCTTTTGTGGCTTGAAAAGAGAGGAGAGGTTGATGGGGTGTTGCACGAATGCATCGTTTCTGTACTGCCAGGTACGCATCCTAGGCACAAGGTGAGGTTTAAGTTGCAAGGAAGGGTTATACTGTTCTGTCTATTGGGCAGAAGTGACATGACAGATGACATGGTGGCAGGATGCATGAAATAATTTAGATTAAACTCTCAAATTTTCTGTAACAGCAGTGCTGGAAGTCCTGCAAGTTCTTGGAAGAACTCCAAGAACAAATTTCCATGTTTCTTATCCCAAATGTACTAGTGATGAAGGAAATTTTACTTCAGTAAAAATCATTTGTGTCCCAATAGGAAATAGTACCTTTTTATAGGAAAATTGTTTTTTTTTCACCTGCAAAACCTGTCATTTTTAATGTGGGGAAGAACCAGAAGATGTGAGGCACAAACACACATTGATTCTCTTTTTAGAAAACCGGTGAGAATAGGGATGCAAATTAGTTCACTGTACAGATCTAATTAATCAGCCTGTCTTCTCTTTTCTTTATTCCGGTTACCTTGAATTAGAAGTCATGTTATCCTTTGGGCTCTGACTGATTTGATGTTTTAGAAAACTACCTGCTACTAATCTGACAAGGAAATTAGAAAGGGTTAATACTCTTGTAGTTACTCCGAAACAATGACTGATTTTAGTTAGAATGGTATTCTGGGGCTATTTTGCTTCTCGTATTTCAAAGCACAGCTGAAAATAAAATGAGTGTGCCCTGAGATACTAACTGTAACATATGTTGAAGGAATGTTTTACAAAGATAAACCAAATAGTTCCCCAGCATTATCTGAAGATAGAATCTAGATTTGATTATGATTTTTGATCCATCCAAGATTCAGAGATGTCTGAGCCTGAGTTGTTTGTTTTTTTTTTTTTTAATGGTCTATTTTGCAGGGAAAGGAGGAGTAGGAAAGATTGTGGTAAAGTAAGCAGAAAATTATTCAGCAGTTCCCCGTTATGTTCGTTAAGAAGGCAGAGTTAGGCACTGAACTATTATTTCAGTCAAATCTTCATTTTATTTATGTCAGTATTTTGTAAATAATTTATATGACATTTTAAGTTGACTTGTTTCCCAAAATAGCTGGAATACGATAATAAACTGCACTGCAGTCAAGAGAAATAGCTATAATACCATGTCCTGTTTTGAAATGATTTTTCACTTACCAGTCAAGCTGAATATTAGTGCTTCTAGGTAGGAAGTTATTAACTGTATTTGCTCTTTGAAGAGAAAAGAGCTCATCATAAAGGTGACTTCGACAGCAAAGAAAGATTTCACAGCAGTAGCCAGCTTCTGCAGGGAATAATTCCATGATTGCCCAGTTCAGTGTAGATTTACTCTTCTACCCCCTTGGAGGTAGGGGCAGGGCAGCACAGGAGGCTGTTGAGACAGGAACAGGGAAAATTTCAAATGTCATAGAGACTTTTAACTGTATCAGTGCCAATAGCAGTTTTTCAGGACAGAGCAGCCAGAAAACCATGCAGCTGAACGGGGCCTAAATCCTAGCTCTTCAGCAAATCACTCAGGAAAGCTTTTGAAGTTTTACAAAATCTTTTTCAGGATTTTTGCTTCAGGAAAGGAACACTGAACATTGGCTATTTGGTCCTTCTGAGTTTTCTTCCTTGCCTGCTTACATGGGAGCTGCTTGTGCTGATGACCTCATGCACTTCTGTGAACAGAAACCTTCTTAGTACAGTAGAGTCATTGCTTAATGTTTAGAATGGCTGAGGAACTAGGAAAAAAGCATTAAAAAATCACTCATACACTCAATGGCACTAGCTCCAAGATTTGAAAGATTATATTAACCTACAGGCAGAAGTGGAAAAGCACAAGTTTGTTAATTTTGCTCATTTGCTAAACCTCTGTGAAGTTTTTGCAATGCAACCCCATTGGATTTGCCTAATTTTTTGTTTTAACTTCAAACCAAAGACTAGATAAAGCCCAAAGGAGGATGTATACTGTAGCACTTAAAGGGTGTGCTAGTCATAATTAGCTTTAGTGAAGATTTGACTTTGGCCAGTTGAGCGGAAGGCAGGATATTTTTA
The DNA here is from genome assembly GCA_034782735.1 of Sagittarius serpentarius. NCBI lineage: Eukaryota > Metazoa > Chordata > Aves > Accipitriformes > Sagittariidae > Sagittarius > Sagittarius serpentarius. The sequence continues at coordinate 5,310,526 of JAVKLA010000002.1, forward strand.
TTTTTTTGGAGCTAAGGTCTTTGCCTGACTACTGTGGTGCAATATTCTAGCAAAGCTGGGAATGATTGATCTACATGGCCAGCTTTTATGTGTTCAGATTAACTCAGATGAACATTTACTATTCTGAGTACTGTAGGGTCACAGATGCTTTTAAATAGCACCGAAGGGTCACTGCTAGACTCTGAATAAAATCTGAGGCTCCTAGAATTTTTCTTCTGTGTTTTTATTCATATACTAGAATTTCAGGGTCTTTCATCCATCCTACCTTTAAATTTGACTTACAGCTGTAGTCCACAAAAAGAGGACTGCTCATCTAAATTTAGCCCAGTGAAGAGAGCAGGAAAATCTTTTAAGATGTCTGCTCTAACACAGTTGTCATGTCCCCATCTCCCCCTTGCCCCGCTCTTTTTCCTTTTCTTTCTAAGTCATGAGAAATGTTACCATCACCTCTAACTTTTCTTGGCCAATCAAGGAATAAGTTTTAATTTTAATACCCCTCTCAAGCTATAACATTTAAGGAAATACTGATTACAAAATGTGTATTTTTTTTCTAGTGCTGACAGAGGAGAGTAATTTCTCATTCTCTTTTTCTTTTTCTCTTTTTCACTTTGGGAAACCAGTCTTGCAAATCAGTATTTCATTTTGAAGGAGCCATGTTTGATGCCAGTTCTACTTATTTGCTTTGCAGTCATTGCAGTAATGCTTTGTAGCTCTGTCAGTATGTAAATTAAACCAAGCATAGATAGCTTTGTGTTGCTTAATGTTCAGCTGATAAAAATTAATGTGGTGTGAAATGAGCATTTTATCTGACTGCAGATACAGTGCCGGAGTTAATTAGACTGGCAGAGCAAAATGTTATTAAACATACAGACCCCTGATCATCAAGAGCTGGGTGAACCTCAAAAACGTGGGTTTGGGTGGGCAGTGTAATGTAAATCGACTGAGGCAGGCTCAAAGCAAACATAGTGAGAATAGTGCGCTACTTCAGCAATAAGACATGACAGACTGAGCAGTAGTGCTGATGAATGCATGCCTTGAGTGCACAGTGTAAGGTACAAGGCAAGCCAAATGCTTCCAGCATGCTTGGGAAGTGCATTAATCAGCATTAACACATGATCTACAGTGTCTTATTGTCATTAAACATTGCCACTTCTTAAGTTCAGAATTTGGTGACAGTTAAATGATCAGTAAGCCAAATCAAATAAAGCGGCAAAACATTTAATTCAGCATAAGTTATTTCAGTAAAAGTATTTTCATACATTTAGTTAGTTCTCTTGGCAGATTGCCTTGCAGCACTGGTGTAGTATGTTGCTATTTTCTGTAATTAAAATGAAAAAGCACTAATAACAGTATCTTTTATTCTATAAACTAAATATATTCCATAAATACTGGCTCACTTCTGTTGTCTGAATATAGACCCTATTTTCATATTCCCTATTCTCTGTTTATGCAGCTGGATACATTTATGAAGAGAATCAGATACGTTAGAATATTGACATGAAAAGCTATATTGGATACAACCAAACATGCCTCTTTCTTTACTTTTGATGCTGTGGATAGGTGAGTTTGAGAGACTAGTATACAACTTCCCCAGTTTTACTGCCTAGGCAAAATGCAATGAGTTTAATGGTTTTAGCCCGTGAAACCCATAATAATTTACATTTTTTGGAGCACATTTGTTAACATTTAATTGAAGACTTCAGGCTGTGGTGTTTATGTTCAGAGGTAGGAAGCTGTAAGTCATGTTTAAACATACAAGCCAACACCCAGAATTTCAGGTGTCCCTGTGTATGCTGAGGTAAGCAAGTTTAAAGGACTCTGTAGAGGCAGAACAGAAGATCGCCTGAGAGAAAAGTTTTCCAAAAGGGCCAGCTGGCATTGGGGGCTGAGACATGCAGAGAACATTGCTGGGCAGTGAGAGCTCAGAGCATACTTTTCTGCCTCCTTGTGTCCTGTGAGCCCTAGAATACTGCTGAACAACATCAGTTTTACTTCCTAGCGACCTCCCTCTTAAATTCTCTTGGTAAGCCTAGCAGTCTAACGTATTTTTACCTAGGACTTTGTCCTCGCAGTACTCTGATAAACAGTATTTCCATAAATCTGATCTTTATCTATAATCCCGGTGATCCATTTTGTCCGCTTTATCTGTTTATCTTTTAAGGCCTTTTACTTTGCTTTTGATGGTACTACGTAGGTTTATGCTCCAGTATTTTTTCTTTAAAAGAACAGGCCTTTTGTTTTCCAGTTATTAGTTCATTTGCCTTATGCTGCTCTGCTGTCCAAATATTCCTCCAAGTTGGTGGTGCTGTTTACCTCTCAGCCCTGTCATACTGCAGATTGCTTTCCTGGGGCTTGCAAACTCGTTACAGTATAGTTTAATGCTGTATTATTGTTGTGGTTGTCTGCAGCAGGTAAGATGAGTGAACTCTACTTGTGAATGTTTTTAGGAAGAGCCCCTGGTGCTTTTGCGTTACGTAATACTAGTCATTGAGAGTCCTACTACACTGCTTCTGAGTATTTCTGAACAGTGCAGGCAGGAGAGACAAAATATTAGGAGCAGACAGCAGGACCTCAGTGGCTGTTCACAAAACTATTAAAAAGGAGCAGAGGGTGGTCAGTACTTACATGGATGCACAAATTGATAGCTGCTATTAACTGTGTTATTTGCTTGACACTAACTGGAACTTCCAGGCAGAATTGAAGAATTTAAGCTTTTTGGCTCAGTCTCAAAGGATTCGTGAAGGTGACCAAGACTGTATTGGTTTCAAAACTCATGCCGTTGCCCTCTCCCCTTCAAATGTCATAATTTAGTGTTGGGCATCTATTAGATCCTTTAGAGAGATGCACATTGCTGTTAGCTTCTTACAGGTATGCAGCTGAATACAGTTTGCCACTGGTTCAGAACTTCACGTATGCTCTCTAAAATTCCTCCCTGCTCTCAGATATACAGAAGTGTAGCAAGAACAGTATTAATTACTGTCCTAAACATGAATTAAGTAATTTGCAGAATTAGCAATATCTGCATGCTAATCTGAAGTGATCTGTATGTTGGATCCTATAAAGTTGTTCCATTCCATTTTTCACCATATTGAGAGGTACTCTGTTCTTTGTAGAGTTGCATTTTACTTAGTACTGTTTTCTTTCTGATTCATTCTGTCCTGTACAGGGTCTTCAGTGCATCTAGGAAGACATCCAGTTGTTCAGAACTGGTTTTGTCATCTAACCTAAGAGATCAAACCTATAGCCTTAAAGCTACTGTGTGACTTCTTTTGTCTTCTATGTTTCCTTACCAGGAGATAAAAATTAGCCTCCTTCCTCTGTAGTAATCTGTGTTTGCTGCCTTTTACTGCTGTAATGTCCCAGGCCCAATTTTCAGGTATACATTTTTTACATATTTATTCCTTTTCATACAGCTGTCCAGACTTTTAACTGGCACAAGTTACGAGTTACTAGGGCCTCAGTTAGTTTGGAATTTTCAAAAGATACCCAAAAATACAGAAGCTCATCTTTTTTGGACTGGAATTCTCTATTAAGAACAGACTCCTACAGATTTTCCAGACTTGTTTTTATCTAGAATTAGGCAAAACAGAAAGCCAAAACAAACAAACAACAGCTAAAAAAACACTTAACCGACCAATACCCCCACCTCCCCAAAAGAAGGTAACTTCCCATGGTCTTCACAGTACCTGTTTCTGGTTTTGGTCAAAAGAGATGCCAAGTAAAACAAGTTACTTCTTCTACTTCAGCTTTTACAAGTCAGATTTAATGACGGGCTGAGGTTAAAATTTGAGGGTTTTTTACTTAAAATTAAGATAGCTCCTACAGTGATTTGTGGGGTTTGCAGCTAAGATCACTGTTAAATAAAATCACAATATTGAAGGTTTTGACCACCACCTAATTGACAGAAAAAATATCTCTCCTCTAACTAAATTAGTTGCTATATTTTTTTATTTAGTCTCTTAACAGTATCCATACTTTTGCTGAATTAAAAAGATGGAATATTTTGTCCTGATAGGAAATTATATTTCTTTTTGTAGCTTCCAAAACAATAGAAATAGTGGACCAAGCTGTTGTCAGTATTTTACAAAGCTAATTTATAAAGGTCCTGTCTGCAGAAAAATATTTTCATTTTTAGACTTGGTCATCCTTTTGCTTCAACAGAAGAATCTCAAATCTTGCCCTTACTTTGCAAAGTCTGAATAAGGCCCAACAGAAGTAATTTGGGTACGAGAAACAGACTGTGAGGTGCTGGATTTTTGAGGTACTGATTTTCTTTCCCCTTGTCCGCCCCTTGTTTTCTTACAGTTACTTAAATAGCAGCCGAGATTAGTAGCGACAGAATTTTGTTACACTGCAAACTATCTGTGGTATGAAATAAATTACTTATCTTAAATCTAGTATTTAGGTGGCACTACCAAAATCCCTACCACCTGAGACAGTTTTGGGAAGAGAGTGAAGATTAATTTCATTCTCATTTTTGTTATTTTTGAACTGGTGTCAAGGATTCGTAGGGCCAGATCTCAAACTGGAATAAATTAATAGGATTCTGCTTGCAGCAGTTCATTTGTACTAGCTCAGGACCTGACTTTGTCCCATAACAGAATTTGAGGGTGTGTCTGCACAAAATAAGTGTTTGATCTGAGAGATGTTTGGTCATCTGTTATGTGGTGCTATCCTTCTTGAAGTGATTGGTATACTGTAGCAAAACACTAGAATAGAAATAAACAGAAATAAAGCTATAATTTAATTTCATTTATTCAATCATGTTAGAGAGACTGGGTGAAAGACTTTTTGCTATTCAAGCCTTCCATCAGTGATGTAGATGTCAGCGAGTTGGTCTTGCAACAGTCCTTTAATTCATACACACCTGCTCATTAAGTTTACTTGAGGAATGCAGATAATAGTGCTCAGTGTCATTTGTCTTTAGACTACAGCCTAAAGTGTATATGCAAGTGGCTGAGATTAATTCACTTCACTGCTTTCTCTAATTGTGTAGATTCAAACTATGCAATGCTGTACCTTGGGAAAAAAGAACAAACTTCTGCAAAATCTACAGTCCATTAGAAGGTTAGAAAGCCTGGTTTTGTAATATTCGGAACCGTAACACCTTTGAAATGTGGGTTCCTGCTTCTTTTTGCCTTTGTGCACTTGCCTCCCAGCTCTGGGGAGGCATTCAGCTCAGCAGGTTATATAACTGTGACTTGACACCACAGCCAAGTTACCAGTAGCTCTGGAGTTCAGCTTACTGAACTGTAGCAAAGTGTGAATTCTCCGTAGTAAAGTTGGCAGTGGTACTAACTGCCTGAAGAAGCACAGTTAGAGGATAAATGGATGACTTAGTGTTACAGAGCAGTTGTATTTAATGCACTAAGCTGTTGGTTACTGACTTCATGCAGTTTGAGTATTGGTAAACGTGCTGAGCAGAGTATAGAACCTGATCAGTAAAATTAATAGCTTTGTTTTGCCAAACTGCATTTAGGCCTTGCCACGTGAACTTGGAGTTACTGTACTCAGTATTCACCTCATGGAAGCAGCAGTCTCTTCTAACGATGAAATAGTCAACAGCATGTGGCCACACCGTGATTAGATTGCAGACTGAGTTTTTGTTTTGTTTTACGTCTTCTTCCAAAGCCTTAAACCTTAAACTCCAAAGTTGTTCAGTTCAACCTCATTCAACTGAACTGCTCTAAATGGAAGTGATTTGTCCAGGCAAGATTGTGGCACATGCATGTGTGCATGGATGTCGTGGTTTAACCCCAGCCAGCAACTCAGCACCATGCAGCCACTCACTCATTTCCCCCCCATGCAGTGGGATGGGGGAGAGAATCAGAAAATAAAGTAAAGCTTGTGGGTTAAGATAAGAACAGTTTAATAGAACAGAAAGGAAGAAGCTAGCAATGACACTAATAACAACAATAAAGTGACAATAATAATGTAAGGATTGGAATACACAAGACAAGTGATGCACAATGCAGTTGCTCACCACTCGCCAACCCATGCAGAGCCACGCTCCTCCCCCACCCCCCAAGCTGGGCATGACGTCCCATGGTATGGAATACCCCTTTGGCCAGTTTGGGTCAGCCGTCCCCTCCTCCCAACTTTCTTGTGCCCCCTCCAGCCTTCTTGCTGGCTGGGCAGGAGAAGCTGAAAAGTCCTTGAATTAGTCTAAACATGACTTAGCAACAACTGAAACCATCAGGGTGTTATCAACATTCTTCTCATACTAACCCAAAACACAGCACTGTACCAGCTACTAGGAAGACAATTAACTCTATCCCGGCCAAAACCAGGACAATGGATAAATCTGAAGTAAATGTTAATAATGGTGTATTTTTATAGATAGTTAGTGAGTAGTTAGTATTTGCTAATATTTGAAAAGCTTGTTTTAAAAATAAGGGCTGTGGCTGGTGCAAGAAAGGATTATGCTAATTTTCATAGGTATTTTCATAGAAAAGACCCTTAATTTCACTGTACCTTGCTTTGCCTATCTAGAACATTACAACTTATTTTTCTGTACAATATTTGTAGTAAAATACATATGTGAAAACATACGTAGTTTTTAGAACTATGGTTAACTTAAATATTAGGCCTCATCAACTTTATCAAGCCAGTCTAAATAGAGAACACTTCAGTTTACAGGAAAAACTACTTAAAAGAAAAAATCAGCAGATTTGGGAAAGGTAAGCAGGTCTGTTTCCTTTAATGGTCAGTCATAACCCAGAGGGTCACAGGAAGTTCAGAAGAGACCATGAAGTTAGTACTAACCAGGGCTGAGCTAAGTACATTTCATTTCCAGTAGTGGCTCAGCTTCTCCACTATTCACATTGGCACCTGATAAACATAGCCTGCCTAGCTTGCTCTCAATCCTTGCTCGTGCAGAAAGTGTCAGTCACCATGAGCAGCCAGAAATAGCTGTATGGTCCACATGGAAATGCTCACAGCAAGTCACTTCAGGTGGGCACAGACCAGTGGGCCCAGAAAGGGTCATGTCTACAAAAAAAATCGAAGTACCACATAAGACTGTGTCTGAAAGTTCTCCAGCCCATTGCTATGGAGAGGGCACTTCCTGCATTTTGTATGGATTCAAATATCTCCAGAAGTCATACGGTACTAAATACAGTAAGTGGGGAGAGTAAAACTAAAGGCTTTGCTCATTGTAATGCAGCTCCTCTCCCCCTCTGTCATATATTCGTTGAAATTAGAGATGGAGTAAGTGACAGCACTTGACAGCAGTGCAAAACCAAGTATGTATGTGAGTTTACATCTCAGTATTAGCATGAGTAATCATTTGTGTATCTAACAATTGCATGTGAAAATTCTGCTACTAGATCAGCATTCTTTTTGTGTGGTTTCCTTTACCATTTTTCTGTAAATGTATGCTAAGTGAAATTCAGAGAAATTATTGCTGACGTGTCCATCACAAATAATCCTTACGCATTAGCTAACACTTTTTAATAGCTGCACAAAATTATTGTGCTAGATACAGAACAGTGCAAAATCAGATCAGTTTTGCAGTGAAAGATGGTTTAGGGAATTTATGTGAGAGTTCTAACTTGAGCCACTTACGAAGTCTTCCAGCAGAATTATCTCCTATCAGGAAATCCCGATTTGCTAAAGCCAAAGCTTTTTGTGTAATCAGGTATACCACTTTGTACAGAGAGGCAGTTTCCAGTCAAGACTTTAGAGCCAGACCCCTGACTCGCTAGCTACTGCTACTAGGCAAGATTAAGAACAGAACTGGAACTTTAGTCTGTCATATCCCCGATGAGTAGATATGGGCTAGGTATGTCCTAGTGTCTCTTTGGCTGGAGCTGGTTTACTTAGCAGAAATAATTAATGATTCAAAACATTGGGAAACATATGCTCTAATTCTGCCTTAATAAGCAGCGAGTGATCTGATGAGGCCCTAATGTTGCAAGCTGCAAAGTCTCCTATTGTCCTTTTAATTTCACCTGGGGATAAGGCTTCGTAGAACACCAAGGAGGCGTTCAGTTAGGATAAGCCCCTGAGTATTTGGGTGCTAATCTGAGATTGGATCTGCAAGCCAAAACTATAAAACTTAAAAGCACAAGCTTTATCATCAGATTTCCAGTACCACCTTCTTTGATTCACACTAAGATGTTGTGAACAAGCTTCAGTATGGCCTTCCTTTGTTCTCCAGCTTAAAGCCTAGTCAAATTCCAGAAATGCAAAGACAAGCAGCATGAGGGGTCCAGTTTCAATAGTATGGCTGTGGCTTTTTTTTTGGTTAGCTGTCACCCTCAGCTGAAGATAGCTTAGAGTTTACGCAAAAAGAATGCAACCTATTTTTCATTAATACAAACTTGTAGTCATTTCTGTATTTTTCAGAGGATTGCCAGCTGTGAGAACATGTCACTTTCAGCAGTCCCAAAATAATGATGTGTATGTCTGTAACTGTACTGGGCCTGTATATATATCTCAAAACTGTGGTATTCTGCAATGCTAAATTAGGAGTGAGGAGATTCCTTTAACGATGACAACAAACAGGAAAAACACTCCTTATTTGGTTTGCTCAAGTGAAATAAAGGATTTACCTGAGACTTGGCACATTTAAACTGTGCAGCAGAGTTTGGTGCAGAGATCCATCAACTAGCCCTGGCTGATCTTACTCTAGAACCAGAAGCTATGTATTTTCATCAGCATGACCTGACCAACCAGCTAATTGGAAGACCCCAGAAATGGACTGTCAGCCTGGCTGCAACTATTTCTTTTGTGACTGAACTAGTATTTCTGCAGGCTTCTGTGCTATCAAAATGTTCAGGCAAGAGGACACTGTGAAGGCTTTTTCTGCACTATGTTCCAGTTGAGTCCATTTTTATATCTCTTATCAAAACAGTAGATAGGCTGATCTCAGATGGTATTGAGGATGTAATGAGTTTAGTAGGTAGAATAAGCTTGTTAACAAGTTGATGATGTACTTTGAGTGACTCTACCTTTTTTAGGAAATGTGCCATCATTTCAAGGGTAGCTGAGGTTCTGTTTTGTCTGTTTTGGAAGACATTTTTTATCACTTTCCCCCACATGAATTGCCCACTTTAGTCTTCTGAACAGCTTGTGGATTAACTGTATCAACCAATAAGTTTCATAATTTGCCAGCCCGATTTTTTTTTTTTTTTAAATGTTGCGGTGGTTTACCCCTGGCCAGCAACTAAGCACCACGCAGCCGTTCACTCACTTCCCTGTGCCCCCCGCCACGCAGTGGGATGGGAGAGAGAACCGGAAAAGAGATGAAACTCATGGGTTGAGATAAGAACAGTTTAATAGAACAGAAAGAAAGAAACTAACAGTGACACTAATAACAACAATAAAGTGACAATAATAATAAAAGGATGGGAATACACAAGACAAGTGATGGACAATGCAGTTGCTCACTACTCGCCGACCGATGCCCAGTTAGTTCCCAAGCAGTGATCGCCCCCCAGCCAACTCCCCCCAGTTTCTGTACTGGGCATGATGCCCCAGGGTATGGAATACCCCTTTGGCCAGTTTGGGTCAGCTGTCCTGGCTGTGTCCCCTCCTCCCAACTTTCTTGTG
>JAVKLA010000002.1:5320180-5398696 GCA_034782735.1 Sagittarius serpentarius
TTGCTGGCTGGGCAGGAGAAGCTGAAAAGTCCTTGACTTAGTCTAAACACGACTTAGCAACAACTGAAACCATCAGGCTATTACCAACATTATTCTCCTACTAAACCCAAAACACAGCACTGTACCAGCTACTAGGAAGACAATTAACTCTATCCCAGCCAAAACCAGGACAAATGTCCATTCTGTGGTCCTTTTTATTGCCACCATTTGTGGTAAATAGCAAAATTTACCATTTGTTTCTCGCAAGGGCTAAAGACAAGCATGAAGCTGTGGCTCATGGGCTGTTTTCTAGACACGAAATGGATCTTGACATTTTTGAAGTTTATATACTCCATCAGGTGAGCTTTTGATCCTCTTTTATCACTTTGAAGCAAGACATTTATAATGAATTAAGCTAAAATACACTATGCTACTGGATGACATGACTGATGCAGTTGGCCTGACAGGTAATCACTCCACTGAAATGTTGAAGATGGCTTTTAAATTAATGAAACTGACATGGTATGAAGGTTGTAGCCTGCGTATTTTGTGAAACTGTCTGGTATCTTACATTCTTCCAGCTTCTTTTGCCTCCCTATAACTCTAGGTGTAGCAGAATTATGTACATTGTACATTTCTTACGAATTCTGTAGGGCAGGGTTCCATGTCAGAAGCATTAGAGTATACTTTTAGTCTTTTTTTTCTTTTCTTTTTCTTTTTTTTAGTTTCCATCTCTGCTAGCTAATTCTGATATCAGTTCTAGAAAACAGCAAGATGCAAATGCATGTCTGAAGCTGGATGACTATGTACTACCAGCTTTGCTAAGTTAGATTCAATTTTGCAAAGTCACAGATCTGTTTTTGAATTAGTACTTGGACAAATGTGTCAATGCAGATTAAAAGAAGCATCGTATGAATGAAGTTATATCCTTTGCAACTAAGAAAGGGCAAAGAGATGGAGCAACTTTTCTTTGTGTTTGGGACAGTGTAGCTTTTCTGTTTGCATTTTGAAAAGGCTTTCCTGGAAGAAAAAATAAACCAACCAACCCTCCCCAAAACAAAACGAAAAGCACCCATGGAGCATAATCCTGTCTGTTACAGAAACTTTGAGACATGCCCAAGTTAACAAGCCAGTATTAGTCAAGCTGGAAAATAGATTAAAAAAAAAAAAAATCCTTGAGAAATCTGAATTGATCTCTGGATTACATTTGTTCCCACAAAATGCACTCCTTGATAATTGTTTTGTGCTGAAGGAAAAAACTCCTCTGATATCTATCAATATAGCTTTGCAGTGCAATATGCATGTTTGTGTTAGGCACCCCTTGCTGGAGGCTATACTTGAGCTCTGTGTCAGTAGAGTCTCCACAACAGAAACTTGTATTGACTTTTGTATTAATCTTAAGTCACTTCCTGTTTCTGAGTTTAAATTCAAGAACGTGTAAGAGTGACATGATACTCCATGTGTGCTTTTGTTAGATTGTGTTAAACTGCTCCTGTTTTAATATTTTTAAAGCCATTTTAATAGAATGTAAGCATTGCCAGGTAGAGATTTGTGTATATTTGTGTATTTTGTGCATATGAGATTGAAGTTTGAGTTCTGCTCCTCCGAACTATTTTAAAAGAATACACAGAGAGATGAGCCTCTGGAATTTGCACCCTGCTTGTTTTCCCTTTATTTCCAGGGAAGTGTCTGTCTGCCCAGCAAAGGAAAGTAGTGCTTACAAAAAGGTTGTTAACCCTTGCCAGCTTGAGTAGCAATGCACAAACAGTTGTTGAGTTTCTGTTTTATACAGATTGTACTGTATGGGAGTTCTGGATTTTGGTGATCACTACTTGCTTTCCAGAGTGGATTAAAAACACTGGTCTATATAATGCTCACTGTATATTGCAAGTTTTAGCCTCTAGCTGAAACTAAGAGCATTTATTTAATAAATATGTCCAAACTTGCAATAAGCTTTATGTGGGGGCTGGAGCTTATTGACATTAGTGGACTCGGAAAAAGAGTCCACCTGCATAAGGTCAAATTGGCTTCAAACGTAATTTTTTTTTAAATTTATTAAAACTCTCTGTTCAAGCTAAGCTCCCCCCCCCCCCAGTAAAACTGAGCCAATTTATCTTTAATTCAGGTAAAACAGGACATAACTTTTAAAATCCACATTCCAGTGCAAAAGAATTGAACTCTGCAGAGGCACAAGAATTAGTTATAAAATTAAATTTCATTTTTCATGTCTGTGTTGCCACAGTGAATGAGGATTGAAAGGGTAGGGAATAGTGCTCAATTCACTGAAGTGTGACAATTCTTCCATGTCAGTGATTTCAAGCCTAAAGGGGGTGACATCCTGTAAGCACATTCATCCATTTGTGTTTATTAAATTAAAGCCTACGTGAATTTGCAACAACAGACTGTTCATTAACAGGAAAAGAGACTATTGCTTTCCTCTTGGGACTGTTTTGTCTTTGATCCATTGATCCATTCTTGCATTGACATAAATATTAGGGTTTTGTTTGTATTTGTTTTGTTTTCTTCCTGTGAAAGATGAGACAATAAACAGCAGAAAATTATTTTGTGCTGGTCACGTTCATATCTACCATATACTGTAACTAGCAAAATTAGTAATAAAGTCTAACGAAATAAATAGCAAACAATACAGTACCCTAAGGGAAAAAAGAATCCTGATTTTTTTCTCTGCTATCTCTGCTAGAATTGTGCAATAGTTTGCTTGATGCACAGGTGTTGGGGGGAAGGGAGAAGGAAGTAGACACTAACAAGGCAACCTTATGTGATGCATTGTTTAGCACAAATGTTTCAATAGTACCCAAAGATTCCCAGGCAAAAGCAGTATCTTTATTGTGCGGTGCCCTGAACAGAGACATGAAAATAACAGCTGTACCTCAAAGGGTGTCCTATGAAGCTAAATGTCAGACAAAGGGAGAGAGTAAATCTAAGTTGCAGTTTTTCAAAAGCTCCCCAGTTCCCTTCTCCCTGTTTTGACAGTAATGTGTATTTCAAATAATTGGGAAATATCTGTGTTACCAAGTCATTAACTGTCCCTGTACAATAGGGCAGAGGGTTACAGGAAAAGTGTTAACGTTCTTTCTGACCAGTTGATGAAGTTCCTGAGAAAGGGTAGAAAGGAGAAAGCATTCAGATGTTTTTGCAAGAAGTTGCAAACAGTTATGCAGAACAGGGTAACAGGTGTAGGGGTCCCAAAGACTGGATACTTTAGTTCAGCAGAGAATACAATACAGGTGAAAGGTGAGGGTATAGTTTGAGGGATACAAAAATGATTGCTCTAATTCTTCAGGGTGAAAAAATTGTTTGAGTCTAGGAAAGAGAGCAAAGATTAATTTGGAATATAAATTTTGTAGTGAGAATAAAGCAGTGAATGCAAAGGAGAGAGAGGAATGAAGTGACAGAGCAATCATGCACAAGGGATTTTTTTTAGGGCATTGGAAGTATCACCTGGAACTGGCTCATGCTGAAGAGCAGGTGTGGTATTCTGCATGGGAGGGTCAGATAGAAATCAGTATTTTGCTAAGATAAAAAATGGGTACAATATGGATACAACATGGTAATAGGCTGATTATTGAAGTTGAAGCTGCAGCGAATGAGTGTGTGGGATTACTTGACAGGACAGCCAGCAATGAGTCAGAGAAGAGGGCAGAGCCAACAGAAAACAAAAGCCACATGAAAAGGAGGGTGCGTCAAGCTATAGAAAGCATAGTTTGGTCAAGTTAATGCGGCTTGCTGGCTGTGGTTAGTATTAGAGGACCTCCTGGGTAGTTTCATGTAAATTGAAAAAAACACCAGAAGCCGGTCAACATCAGTAAGCATTTCTTTTAGCACTGAAACTAGTGTATCTAAAATGGGTCATAAAAAAAAAAAATTAAAGACCAAAATAATTAGGCATAACATTGAGAATTGAGTCTGGGTGAACTGAACTGAGTACTCCCAAACTGAGTATTAACCTGTCTTTTTCTAGCTCCTCTTTTCATAAATACAGGTAAGAGAGTGTTTCAGTTTTCACTCTCAATTTTTGTACCTTCTAGTTAAAACTCAAATTGAACTAAGATAAGTGCTGGAGAAGAAGGGTTTGAAGTATAGTAAGGTTTGTCAGATTATGCCTACCCATCCTTTCTTGGTTTTGGCATTAAATAGAAGTTAAAGCATGGAAGCAGTTTAAGAAACATCACTCTGCTATGAAAAAAACGAAAATAAACACAGAAAATTGTATTGATCCAAGATGCCTCTTAATTATAACTGTTATTCATGCTGCTCAAATATATCTGTTCCCGAATGTGAAGCTGAGCCTGAAATATGTAACAGCTGTAGTTTTGTAACACTGTCTTTCTTACTATTTTTCTCAAGTTTTCTGGATTCCCCCCCCCACCCTGTTATGTAAGGAGTCGCCGCAAATGGCGCTCACTGTAAGCTAGGATTCAGCCTCAGTTTTACACAAGGTCTGAATCACTCTCTGGAGGTCCTTGTTATCACTCCATTGGTTGTAGAGGCAGATAAGGTTGACTGATGCAGGCCTGAAATGGCTGACACCCTGTAGGGGTGGGGTGCCTGCGTCTCATGTGAGTACCTTGGTTAGGTGCCTGGTGTTTGGGGGAGACTGCATGTATAAATCTGGGTGACGTCTCTTCTATTATATGAGTGAAAGCCTATGTATTCTAGCAGAACTGTGTTTGTGCAGCCTTTTTTGCTGTTGACTATTAGGCTAAAGCCCAGTTAGGTCAGCAGGCTCTGCAGTGAGCAAGAAGACAGCACAAAGTCCATCCAGAGAGCTGCAAGCTGTTGGCTGTTGATTGAGATGGAAGTTCTTACATATGCTGAGACCTGGGAATTTCCAGGTGAGAAAATGATTTGTAGCAGGCTTTTCAGTCTAAATAAAAGAGGTAGCAAAAGCCTTGCACATGGCTCTTGATGATAAGCTGATAGTGAAGCTTGCCTTATTGCCACTTAAGAAAATTATGTAACTTAACCTATTACAAAGAAATTCTGGGAGTTAATAACAGGGAGCACTTTCAATATACAAAGGCTGTGCCCAAAACAGGAAGCTAATGGCCATCACAAGAACAAGTGGCCGGTCTCAGATTTAAAATTCTAAGGCCTTGAACTTCACCTGTCAGCTATCAGCCTTTTTCCCAAGCAACCTTGCTGAGTTACTTGTCCTGAGTTTTGTAACATGTTTGCAGTAGGTACAGAACAGCTGAATCGCTCTGAGGAGAACAGTAGCACTTCTTTGTTGTTTAGCGACTTGTCTTTCACGATGCTAGGCTGAAAAGTCAGGGAGCTAGAAATCCTGACTTTATTCTTCTTTAGTATTCATGTAACCCCCTCTCTGGTTTAAAAAGAAGGGAGGAAAAAAAAGAGGGAAAAAAACTTTTCCTTTGAGGTGGTGATGATGATGTGCATCCCACAGTTACCTGATTCTCCTGAGGTAAGCTTGGCTTTCCAGTACCATTATTAGTTAATTGTTTTGAAAGTGATACATCTTTGGATATAGGCTATATTGCTGTTTGTTAAACCCTATAGTTATTCAGGTTTTTGGCTCCTCTGTAATTGTTAGTGCTGGTTTACATGATGCTTATTTACAAGCTGTAGTAAGAATACCTTTCTTTGTGGTTGTTTTTCTAATGCATTGAATTTGCATGATTGGCAATGACTTTATTTTTGCAATCTATACATCAAATAAAATAAGCATGATGATTTTGCAATCATTTTTATTACTAACTCACAAAGCAGTGTCGAAAGTAAAGTACAAAATTAGGCTTTCTTAATAACTTCCTTAGACTTTCATAATAAATGGAGACTTTAGGTTATCAGAGCTAAGGAAGTTAATATTTCACTGTCCTTACTGGCTTTTTTCAAAGTGTTAAAGGGGTTGGTTTGGCTGTTAAAGGGCCTTTTTGTAAAATGGGATTGTGGTTCACATTCCAGACCTCCCCTAAAGCTTCAGAAAGGCTTGGATATGGGATTTTAGATTTAAGTGTATTCATAAAGCATAGTTTCACATGAAAAGAGGAGAACTATGTGGGTTAAAGACAGAAGCGTGGAAACCTCAGGTGTTTAAAGACACACAACAAGGAACTCTAGTGTAAATGAGTCAGTTTAGGTATTAGTGGTCTCTGAGAAAAAGAAAGCAGATTTTTTTTTACAGATCAGAAAAGCTTTTGGGGACTCTCTCAGCCTAGTGCCCTACAGTAGCTTTTGATGTGGGTCAGGTATGAATGTTTATTATCTGGGAAAGAACTGACATACTAAAATGGGGAAAGGAGGAGAGAGAATATGCAACAAAAATACCTTTTCAATTTATCATTTTTCTCCTTTTATTTCCAAGATGGGCTGAGGCTTTGCAGTTACCACTTAGAAACAATAACATGCAACCTGGAAAAAATAAGGTCCTTTGTAAATGTGTTTGTGTTAGTGTTAGATAGCTGACTGTTTTTATCCCAGTGCCTGTAGTAAGGCACACTTCTACCCAGTCAAACCATGAAAACAAAATTGATGCTGTGTCAGCATCTTGGCTGCAAATAACACTCAAAACAGATTATGGGACATGCTAGGAATACAAAATAAGGTTAGAAATAATGCTTCAGCTGTGAGTTCTTCAGGCTGTGGAAATAATAGAGCATAATTTAGTAGAAGAGGAACTAGGGAGTCAGCATACACAAGGAAAAAATGAAAGGAGCAAGAAAAATGAAGGGAAATGGAAATAGATGTAGGGGAAGTTTGGCAAGTTCTGTCAGTGGCAAATTATTACGCTGACTGTATGGAAGGACCAGAAGGGATCTGAAGAAGAGCTAGAAGTTGTTCTCAAATAAAGAGGGCAGTGACTGATCTTTGAGAGAGCTGCACTGGAGGTCCTGAAGAAGCTATGAAAATATACGTAGAATCTGAGTGTATTTGTTAGTGACTTACAAATGAGTCCAGAACAGTGCAGGCAAGTGCTACAAACTATTTACAAACTGTCCCTCCCTTTTGTGCCTGCTTTGAGAGAAGAGAGGCCTGCAATCCCTCATGAAATCACGTATTCTTTTTCAGCAAAGATCTGTTGTCAGTCTTGAGTTATCATTACCCATAAAAATACTTCAAATGCTTATTTAACTAAATTGTTCTTGGTTTTTTCATTTATTTGATATATTAAAGATACTTTCTTCAGTGTGACCCTCCTCAGTACTGGGGGAGGCTCTATAGTGAACTAGCACAGCACTGTATATACTGTAGAAGTGCTGGCTTTCCAGATGTCACAGACCTCATTTCTACATTTTAGGTGAGGTTTGAACCCATTGTTTCAGACAACCTTTTTTCTGAAAGGTGCTGTAAAAATATGCAGGAACTGGGAACTACTCGTCATTCACAATGAAGCACAGTTTAGGTTTTCTGTGGCTATTCTCTCTGCTCAGTGTACAAATGTCTTCTCTTGTGAACTGAAAGCAGCAACCTCAGTGAGGTGCATAAGCACGTATTTGACTTTATGCCACTTGTTGAAATGCCATAATGAAGACTGAAGCTGAAAACATGAAGTGGAACAGAATAATGACAACTGTAACTACTACTTTGAAAAACTTACTTAGTGTTTTTCTTCACCATCATATCTGAACTTTTCTACTATATATTTCACCATGACCAAAACAACTGTCCCAGCATCTTTCCTCTGTTTACAGCAGTGTGGGGATAGGAATTTTTAACAACAGATTGTCGCTTCTTATTAAAGCAAACGTAAGTTGAACTACATTTTCAGGAAGCTTTAAAGATGAAGCTCTGTATCCAAAGCCCTACCCTTTCTTCATTACAGGTTTCCTATCTGAGGAGCATTCAGCACTTCAGTTCTAGTCCTGCCAATAGTGAAATAGAGAAGACAACAAATTGAAGGAGAGATGTAAACTCAGCCTTCCAACAATGCAGTCTCTCAGCAACCATCACATTAAGTTTAGAATACCTAAAATCAGAAGAAGCCTGGTGGGAGCACTGATATTTTCTGAACAGGGTTCAGCCTGTGAGGAGCAGAGTCTTGCAGTCTATTAAACAACGTGTTACAATAGTCAAGTCTAGATATCGCAAAGGGAGGGATTAATGTACACACATCCACACAGGAATCTTTGATGCTTTCAAATGCTCCTCGTCATCTGAAAACTAGTCAGCAGGCCTTGCCTACATATTTCACAGCAGTCTACCTATCTGGGCATCTCAGTATGACAGTAGGAAGCCTTTTGAAATGATCGTGAGACGTCTCAGTGTAGCTTGTGTTCAAAGTTCTACTATCTGTGGTTTGGGGTTTGTTTATGTGGGCATATATATGTACATATATCTACAGACATTGAGCTGGTCAAGCTAAAGCTAGCTAATTTAGGATGAAATTTTGAACTTTAATGTCACAAGTAAATAATGTGGCCAAAATATTCATAGTAGTTTGTATAATAATAATACTCTCTAGCAATAACTGCATAATACAGGAGTTGGTACATTCATCGGTAGTACAGTGACAAAACTACAACATTTTTCAAATGCAAAAAAAGTCCGATTGTGTAACTCCTCTCCAGCTTTTTCTTTTTTTTTTTCTTTCAAAGGAAGTTTGATTAATTTTCTGGATGCAGATAATTTTGAGGCAGAAAAAAATTTTAATTTTGATTGCCTACCCAGCATCTATCACTAGCATGAGGAATTGTGATTAATTCTGTTTGATTTTTACCTTTAGTGATTAGTAAAGAGTAAGAATTAGAGAATGCATGAGCCTAAGGTAAACACTAACCAAAATATCACTGCAAAATAGTTGGGCTTATAAACTTAGTCTTGCAGTTGTTCAAACAAGGGGTAAAGCAAAAGGTAAAGTACATTTAGTTTCATCCTTGTTCTATTCTTGCCCATTAAGAAGCATTCACCCCTTTTGCTGCAGCGGTGGCGCAGAAAGTTTAAAGCATGCCTACCCAAATTAAGTTAATTATTATTCTTTTGTACTCTTTCCTGAGCATTAAATTTATTCAAATATGAAGGAATAAGAAAATGCCCATTAAAATCAGTAAGGTTCTCCTTATATATAAAAGGCAAACATGCATTGGTCCTTAAATGAGGTTTGACATTGATCCAAATCCATCTATGTAATGATTAACTGATAATTCCACTCCCTATTTAATTGACATATGGCTGGAAAATCTTTAAATGCACGCAGCAAGAGAAATCTTTCTTGATCCCCTTTCTTGGTGGCTTTGATCCCATGGCAGAGGAGACCCTGTCGGTATCTTTGCATGTAACCTACTGGTATCATGAGTACAATACAAGCTGTCATCTTGTGGTTCTGATAGTTCATTGTCTTACCGCCACTCCATTAGTAAAATATAAAATTGTAAGCATAAGATGTAAATTGTTAAAGTGAAGTATTAGAATATAAAATGTAAAATACCCTGGTTTAAAGAGCATCAAATAGAAAAATAGGAGATATAATAGAAATAGGAAAAGGAGAAAGTGTAACAAACAATAATGCTGGCAAATACAATGTGATTGGAAGTCAAGAGGTGGTTCATTTCAGAGAATGAGCAACTGCAGAGCTGTGTTGAGTGAATTACTCTCCCTGTATGCAGTATAAGTAAATGAATTAATAATCAAGGGAAAGTCTTTTAAAAATACGTTTCAGGTGATAGCTTTAAGTGAGTTTGATCTCTTTTAGCCAGTGAAGTCTGGTCTCTAATTAGGTTTCTATTCTTACTGTGATGGGTATGAAGTACTTTCCAAATCTATTTGACCTTCTCAGCCTGGGGAGCAAAATTATTTCCGTACTCCTTAATTTCACAGGAGTTTTGCATTTGTTGCCACACAGAACTCTCACAAACAGGGAAGAAAGTTTAAATGGTTGAGAGACCTGCTTAACTCTGTGCACTAGGTGTGGGCTTTATTACCACTTGTTTGCCTGTGGATTTCTTCTCCACCCTGTACATCTGTTTCAGTGTGCGTGTTACCTCTTTGAATGGGGCTTGGTGGTTACTCACAGGGAGCCTGTGCACTTGCATGTATCTTCTGCATTTCTTAATTTCTTTTGGAAATACTCTATTCTCTCACCTTATTAATGTTAAAACAAAAAAAGAAGGGGATTTTATTGCTAAAGGCAGCAGAATAGTGAACTTCTTGGTGGAGTACTGTGTCTTCCCCTGCGAGTGAAAGCTAAATTAGTTCTGAGGTGCTTTCACTCAGTGGAAGCGTAATGAGAGACACCAGCCACCTCTTCATTAATAACATGCCAGTCACATTGGGAGCGGCATACAA
Organism: Sagittarius serpentarius; assembly: GCA_034782735.1. NCBI lineage: Eukaryota > Metazoa > Chordata > Aves > Accipitriformes > Sagittariidae > Sagittarius > Sagittarius serpentarius. The sequence continues at coordinate 5,330,423 of JAVKLA010000002.1, forward strand.
AGCCTGTTGGGAAAGCAGTACCACCATCAGAAGCAGGCAGGAAGCAAAAAATAGGCTTAAGAGAAAAGAAACACAGGTGAAGATCAGGGCTCTAATGTTATAGGGTGTAAAGTCATTTGTGTCTGATGAGCAAGAGTGACTCAGCCTGGCTGGAAGGGCGAAGTTGGTGCTAACTTACAAATTGCCACTCCTGTGACATTACAACAGTACTGCTGCTGCTCAAGAAGAATTGGCAACAGTTTAGGACACAGAGTAATATTTCTAAATGCCTTTTTATTTTTATTACCTGTTCACAGTTTATTAAGTGTTTTATTTCCTTCATAAAACTGGGATGGTTCAGAGTTTGGCAGCCCAATTCCAGAGGTTTGTGGGTGATACTGCTGTATTTGTCAAACATGAGGTGCTGCAAGGACCTGAGCATGACCTCTATTTTTATGAGATTCCCATAGTATTTCTGCTTCCTTACTATCCTGAATTCATTCTTACATTGAACTCTTAAGGGTTAAGTTTTACATAGCAGCTAGGTAAGAACACAGAGGGTTGGTTTCTACACTTTCTTCTTTCCACCTCTCCAAACCAGACAAGCAGCAGAGTGAAAATCTCATAGCCACAACTGTAATATTAATATTTAGGCTTGCATGTTAAAGTCCAAGGAGCTGTGGACATGGCTAAGGTAACCCTGATGTTCTGCTGAACTACAGTGAAAAAACAGAGGAGGACAAAGTGCTCCTGTTGGTACAGGAGCAGGAGTAGACTTGATTTTCTGTTTGTCCTCCTGAAACATCTGCTGGCATCAGCTGGCAGGAAGTCTCATGGCTACTTAACCAAAGGTCTCACTCCTTTGCATGGGAAACTGGCTCTAGTTTTCTATCTGATTCTTCTAGTTTTCTAGTTTCTGGGTTTATCTATTTCCATAGAAAAATGACTGCATTAGATTTTTAAAGGAAAGAGTAAGCTGGATCAGTTTACAGATGCAGACTGTGCCATAGAAGATTACCTTTCACTTTTGTTTCCCCATGCCTCCACAGATATTTCTGAATCTGTGTCATCAATCTTCAAACTCTGTGAATGGTCCTAAAATTTTTGGATTTCTAGGTTAGTTGTCCAGTGTTACATACATAGGTTGAAAAAACTGGGTAGATTCAGGAGAGAACTGTTTTTCAGATTCTGTGGTTCAGACACTCAGATAAAACTGGTTTTGCTCAAAATCAGATGCATCAAAATGGCTGCTATCACCTCTGTGGATGTGGATTATTTGTTACAGGGTGTATTTTTTAAATCATTCTTTGAGTCTGTGAAGGTTTATATGCTTAGAACACAAGAAGCAGAGACCACAACTTAATAAAACGTCTGCACATTCAGTTAGGCATGTCTGTGTCCTTCAAGAATCAGGTAGTGACAATTCTCATTGGCAAAACAGCATCTTTAATGTAATTTTCTGAACTCGTTAGACCATGTCTAGCAGAGAGAGAAGAAATAGCTGTGGTTTATAACACTTTAATGTTTTCTTTTTTGGGGACATAATCTCGGGTCAGCTCCTACAGAAATTGCAGAGACTAAGGAATGAAGTAGGTTTATTATTACAAACAGCAGAAGCATCAGATAAAATGACATTCATTAGATTCATTTGGCTCCTGCTGTCTGAGGAAATAAATACATGGTTCCTTGCACTGGCAAGTACATGTACACATTAAAGGACCCGTGTTGCCTGTCTCCTCAGGCAAACCCCCATGTAAGTCAATAGGGATTTGTCTTGGGCGTCTTCAGTGTATGGGAGCAAATCCCGTGAATGGGCAAGTTGCTGAGCAGCTAGTTTATAATGTAATTCTGCTTTATTTCTATTAAAAATATTCCTAAAATGACAAGTCTAATAAAATAATATCCTCTTTTTGGATGTTTTTTATTGTGCACAATCCTTAGCCCTACTGTAGTGAAAAGAAGTTCGAGCAGTATGAAGATTCAAGCATGTAAATAGTTGGTTTATAAAAGCTCTGCCTCTTTTACTCAGGTGTCCAAATTATGCCAGTCTCATGTTACTTTTGGTGCTGTCTGCAGTACTTGGTAAAATGCTTTCAAATGGTGGAAGTACTGGTATATATTTTATGATTCTGCATTAGCTTCTAATGACTTAAGAACACATTAGAGACATATTGCGTATTACAACACAGTGCCCTCAGCTGTCACCTCAAAGTACTATCATCCATCTTAAATATGTAGGAGTCTGAGACTGGAGTTTCTCCTGTGCAGAAATTCAAAACAAGTAAAGCTAGAACTCAGCATTGTCTTCTGCTTATGAATCAGAAAGAGTAAATATACAATGTTGCAGAGGTTACTACTAAGGAGCTGGTCACTAAATGCAGGCTGGAGTGTCTGTGAAGAGTTAAAGTCTTGAATGCAAGCCTAATGAAAATATTGCTCAAAGTACCTTGTTGAAATCTCTGGCATTTTAGTTAAGCTCAACCATCCATATGACCCTACAGACTTTTCTGCAATAGAATCTATTCTTCCCCTCTTCCTCCACTCCTTCCCCTCCTCCTGCACACCCCACCCCCCCAAAAAAAAAAGAAAAAAAAGATGGAAATGATCTCCGCTTCCCTTTGTGGTATGAAACAATAGTAAGGTTTAAAGTTAGTGACAGAAGTGGTAGTGCTCTGGACTGGTAGATCTTTGTCTATTTTTAAAATTGACTTCACAGCTACTAGAATTAACTCTTCAGTCCATGATAAAGCAATACCAATAGCCATCCAAAAATGGCCTTTCTGCCTGATTTCTTGCTTTTTATCTTCAACAACTGTTTGTCATAGATTTCATGGCTATAGATTAGACTGTATATTCTGGCTTTACATACAAAGAAATCAGTTATGAAAGCTTCTTATGGTTTGATTGCATCAGTATCAGCCAGCTGTAGCCAATACTGTGAACGCCAAGTTTTAAAAATCATGAATATTTGGCCCAGAAAAGTTTTTGGATTGAGAGCTCTGGCAGATCAACTGCAGCAGTTTAACCAGAATCGTTGAAGATATTACCACTTCCTGCCGTCCACTCTCCAGACAAATGTCACAAACCAGAATTGGTGTGTCTGATCCACTGCTGCTCTTTTCAGCCCAGCCTATGAAAGAAGATAAAGTCCAGTTTTCAGTTTATTGTCCTGAGCTAAACTGAGAAGTATGGCAGTTTGGGAACTGGTTTATGAGTAGATTAGGTATCCCTGCCTAAATTTTCCATGATCTTCACAGGAAGAATGGGACAGGAGCATACGGATACAGATGCCCTGTTTGAATCCACTCCTGAGTCTTCAGAGCCCTGAAAAAACAGAGGTTTGATTTAGGATTTCAAGGCAATTATTAAGTTTAGTTGCAATTATTAAGTTTAGTCTGTGAACTTAAATGATATTTAATGCTGCTGAGAGTGTTCATGACATATCCACGAGAGTAGCAACTGCTACAGATTTGGGGGGGAAGGGGCGCTCCCTTTTGTAGTACTGTGTTAATTGCTAGAGGTAGCATCAGGCTTGAGATTAGAGTAGACTTGGGGCAAGGGCTCTTTAGCCCAAGTAGCATTGATAGTAGTAGCGTGAGGTTCAGAAGACTGCAGTGTAATGGCTTCTTGATTCTTGGAGGAATTAATAAGTTCTGCAGACAAAGTTGTTCTATATCAAGAAACAATAATTTTGTAGAGGATCTTCAGTCTGACTAGCAGGTTTTGGTGCTTTGATTATAGGGTGCCCAACGAGGGGCAGAGAGTAAATTTATGGAATTTTAAGTGTCTGTCTTTCTGAATTTTTAGTCATTTGGCACTGGTTAGATAGCCAACAGTACAGGCATGAAAAAATAACATGTTCTGTTAAGAAAACCTGCGTGACAGATCAGTCTAGGTAGCATCTTGGCTGTGTTTCAGATGTGAATACTTCATTGACAGCATTGAAGACTTCATTGACTTAGACAATTTATGAATAGTACAATCCCTCCTCTACTCTCCCCCCATAAAAGTCCATTTCATTTTATATGGAGAAATTATGTAAGAGGAATGTCTTCAGGGTGATGTTAAAGAGAAAAAAATACTAGTCAGAATGGAGGAAACCTAAAGTATGTCTCCTCTTTTTTTTTTTTTATTTTCCACATTATGTTTTGTGCTGTTGTTGGTTCTTTTCATGTATCTTGCATATCGACAGCAGCGTAGAATAGTGTGTGTGGTGTTGAGGGAGTCAACATTAGGATATCCAAAATTTTTTATGTTTTCTCCTTAATGTATGCAATACAAATATCTGTGAGCAGACTGAACATCTAATAAAGGTGACCACAGGTTAGACTTCTGTCATCCAGTAACATGATGGGCAAGTTTCATGATTATATGGTTAAAGGAACAAAGTAATGTGTTTCTTATTATGTGTAAATTAGATTAGTACTAACAAGTTGTCTTAGTTATGTAGAAATTACAGACATGGGGAAAGGAAAAGCACAACAAATTACAGTATGTCTGTTCATTCATACTTGCATTTCATCAAAGCATTATAATGTTGATAGAGAAGAAAAACAAGCAGGAAGGAGCAGGAAAAGTAGGTTTAGATGATACTTTCAGCATGACTACCTTATGTTGTGTTTACAACACTTCAGGAAAGAACTGCATAGTACTTGCCTTTGTGTGATCGTCATCATTTTTCACCATGATCGCTGATGAAATTTTTATATGAAGAATTTCTGTCATTTCATATGCTCTAGAAACAAGAAAAAACCCGTCTTTCTACCTTGGTGAAGAAAGAGACTAAATGCATCAGCATATTGTGACACTGCACGCTTGATCAAATATAGTAAGTAGGTGCCATACCAGACAATTTCCAGCTATGCAGAGTTATTTTGAGAGCTGAATGTATGTATGACTGTACCCATAATGGAGGAGGCTGAATTTAGTGACATTGGAAATCTGTATGTTTAACATTGTAAATCTAATATAAAGCATAAATATATGATGGAGTTGTTAATAAAGCACAAGGAAGTCATTAAATAACCCATGACGTTAGGCCTAGATTTACTTGTCAGGATAAAATTTGAACGTTTGATAGTTTAGATACCTTTTTAAAATACTACCTTTTTCAGAGTGCAGAAAGTGTCATTGCCTTGGTACAGCCTGCAACAGTGGCATGCAAATGCACACCACTCCTAGTTATTGTGCTTACCTCAGCTTATGAAGCTCATAAAGCACAAAGGATGCTGCTGTGGCATGTCAAGGTGTAAAACTGAAGCTGTTGTTAAACCAGAAGAAGTTATGTTAATTCATCTCCATTAAAATATTCGGGATGGAAAGTGTCTGCATTGGAAGGATGAAAAGACAAACAGGATAGCAAAAGGAGTCATTTGGATACTTCTGAGAAGCTGGAGCCAGGCCCAAATTTTATTTACCCAGCCAGCTACAAGGAGTAACTGTTGAAGAAGCATCTGTTTTTCCAAAGGAAAGGTAAATATTTTGTGGGTGCCTTGTACACAAAGGGTTAGCAGCAATCACAATCCAGCTGTGCCAGCTGCACAGTGTGGTAAACCAGGTTAATAGTTGCTTTCCTGCGCCAAGCCGAGTATCAGCAATCGATACAAATCTGCTAGTTACAGACACGGTCTTTGTACACCTATCAGAAGACTGTCTTGAGTGCTAAAAAATAATGTGGACATAACCCTATAACATGATCCCCATCTCAGCATCCCAGCAGTAGGAAATTGTTTGTACAGGAAGCAAGAGAGGAACCATCTGGAATTACTGAATGCCAGAGAACTGAGATGTATAATGTCAGGCTTCTGTACATAGGTGGGTTTATTCAATGCCCCCACCTTGGTTTAAAGTAGCAGGAACTTACTACTTTTATTACTGTTGACATTAAGGCATCCTCTAACAGAAAATAAAACTCCAAATAAGTCTGTGCTCCATGTTTTTGGAAAAGTATTCCCAAAATGCCTGTTTCTACTGAAAGACTTTGTGCAATGTGGTTTTACCTGCCATCCTCTGTCAGCTTTCAGATGGTGATAGGTGTTTAGGAAGCTGATTCGCCTTGATGGCTCTTCTTACAGAAAATGCTGTAAACGGCTTGCTTTGTTTGCAATCTCTCATTTACAAGGTCAGGACTGATGTTTTGGTTGTTTTCCCAGCAGTGTTCTACTGACCCATTTTGCCTTAATCCCCTGATGTCACTGAAATAAACTGGGGAGGGGGAGATTTCAGAACTTGAAACAATTTCCTCTGCTGTTGTGCTCTGCTGCAAATTAATTTGATACTATTATGTAAGCATAATCATCTACTCTAATCACATCACAAGATTGGGAACAGACAGAAATAACAGAAGGGAACGTTCTGGATAGTGAAAGGGAGTCAGTGGAATAGGCTGTTGGTCAGGACCTGAGATGGAACACTTCTGAGATTCAGCGTTACCAATACTCACTTGTGCCAGTTGTCTGTTCTCACACTGTTGAAGACATTGTAGCTGACCAAGAGTTGGAACCTTTAGCTCACTACAGTCTACTAATACTATTCAGGAGTTTTATGTTTCTATTTTGGGCAGAAAGCTGCAAAGTGCTGGATTTTCTAGTGGAAGTTGGTAGGAAAAAGCCCAGCATTGTTTGATCTTGTTCTTTGTATATTTATCTGCATTTGTATGAATTGAGTATCACATCTCACACTAACACTCTGTATTCCAGTGGTCATCCTTCTTGGAGAGTAAACAAATTCGTAAGTGTGAGTAAATAGGCATATGGGCCTATATTCCTCTCTCTAAAATGTCTTTTTGATTAATGTCACTCTCAGGAGCTAACTGGCAGATGTTTCATTAAATCTTTTCTGAGTGAAGTTAGCTCCTTCATCTGAAATGTAACGTCCACATCTTTCATTCAAGCAGAGATCAGAGAAAAGATAGCATTTTTCCTTGCAGTTGAGTTTGACGTTTATAGGTTTTTCTTCTGCCAGTGATACTCAGCTGTGTGTAATGTTTCCATTTTCCAGCCTATAGCAGAACTATCCAATGTGAATTGCTCAGGCAGCATTTGGGAACTTTTACAGGGAGCCTTGTGTGTACAAAGTGCACAGACTTGGAACCCCACTTTGGTTGTTGTCTCTTTTTAGTTTAGATGTAACAAAAGTTCATGTTGTGTAAATGCAATGCGATCTGCATTCCAGCTTGGCCTCAAAATGAGTGAACACAGATGTTCTCTGCAGCATGCTTTGACCTCCTTAGCATAATTTCCTCTGGAAAAGTAAATGGAAGAGTGGGGATTACAAAACACAACAATATGTTTGAAGGCCTGATGGAACCTAGTCTGAGCTGTGAGGCCTTTGCTTTTATTTCTGATACTGATTAGTACTGTAGCATCACATAAACTACCCCACTGACTGACTTGGTTTTTTAATCCTCATATGCAGTCATCCCCATCACCCCCAGCCTGCTGAAAATGGAGCCCCTGAAAACCTAGGGAGTTTCTCAGGTGTTTAAAAGCAGAATCTGGCTCTGGGACTGGATTCTAAACCTTTCTGCTTCTGACCTCTTCATTAGAGCTGACTGAACACCTTTTACATTGCCAAGTCTAAACTTGGCATTGCAGAGTCTAAACAACATTTTGGAGTCACTTGACCTTATATTCCATTTTTTGCTTCATGCGATTTTTTTTCTTTTTTTTTTAATTTAGGATTGGGAGTATGGCAGATAGTGCACATAAAAAGGAATGTACAGGTGCTTAGAGTTACATGAGATTTTACTGCTATTTTTAAGAGCCAAGCTGTGTATTAGAGTAGAAAGACTGTTGCATTAAGCAGTGTTAAGTGTCATGAGGTGCATACGTAAAGAGTTATAAATGTTATATCTCTAGGATGCTGCCCAATTTAATGCCCAAAAAATCGTTACTGCCTAATGGTGGCCTAGTTTCTTTCAGAAATGAATTGGTGATGGAAAAACAGTATCTTTTAGAAGATTTAACCATGAACTGACCTTGCAAACACCTGCTACTAAATCTGAAAGAGAAGAGCTTTCTGGAAGAGGCAGAGCATGGCAAGGAGAAGAGGATAGATGACCTTATTACCATAGGTACACAAATGATGCAGACTTTGCATGTGCAAGAATGTGACATTTCAGTGAGATGTTGAAAACAGATGTGCTTGATGGACAAAGGAAGAGCTTCCTTGTGAATCAGTATGTTGTCAAGTCCAAATAGGATTAGCAAATATCGGCTGCCTTGTGGGTAGCCTTCAAAATAGGAACAGGGGAGGCTGAAGGGACATAGTGGACCTAACTTGAAAATAGAGCTGTTAGGGAAAAGAGATGTACCTGTTCAAAGAACATAAATTTCTGTGCAACAAGATTCTTCATTTACTAGGTTTCCGCTATACAGTGAAGGATATTACCATTTCAAAGGCCCAAGTAAGCTTCTGGCTAGCAGAACCACAAGCATTATTTCATTACAGTCTGTTTACTGAAATTGGGTCTTCCTGCCGTGGTTTTGACTTTTTACTCTGCATAAGTATAAAAGGCTTTATTTCTGGCATGGAGTCTAACAAAGCAATTACTGTTATTTACCTGTGTTCACTCAACGGGAACCATTTCACAGAGGCTGTGCTGCTTTTGACAAAGCCTAACAGTATTGTTACTGCTGCCTTTAATGATTTCTCAGGCTCCAGTTCACATCAAGGAATATGAATGGCTTCTCCAGACAAAACTGTAAGCCTTGACAGAGTGAGAGTTTTGCATTTTAAATGGACAAAGTTCTTGCACAAGATCAGTTTTTACTTTGCATGCCCCTGAAGCTATTTTATTAGTCTACTTTTTGTGTAAGATTATTTTGCTTTTGAATGTATAGTTTATGTGTTGTGGTTTCCACCTCCACTGGGAAGTTAAGCATTTAGCGTTATTGACAGCGTTTAATGACCCTTGTTTGAAAGCCTGATGGTAATTTATAAAATAGACCCTACAGAATGGAGTACTTATATGATCTCAAGTGTTCCCCTATCCAAAAAAGCCTGTGGGGACAGTAATTGATTCTCTCTCTTAATTATTTTTTTTTTCTTTTTCCATCTTAACCTTTCTTCTCAGGCAGTTTCACTTTCAGATCTATGTTTTGACTGGATGATCAGTGAATACTCATGAATAAATTACACCTACCTGCGGAAAAACATACCTAACGTCAGTGCAGTGTAACTGAAGGCAAAAACAAACACTGAAAAAAGGCAGTCACATGGACATCATGAGCTTGAAAATAAGACAACTGGTTTCTCTTTACCCAAATATGTGAAAATCTCCTAAACTGCTCAACAGAACATGCTGTAAAGCTTATACATACACCCATTTGTAGAAATTATTTTGAAATGGGTGCTTTGAAGCAACAAAGGGCATGGGGAAATACTCTTGCAGATTATAGTCATTGCAGATACATACAGTCTCATGGACAACTTTTAACGAAACACATGATGAGTAGAGGATGACTTGAGATTAGGCAACCAAAGAGGCAACACAGACTATGCAAGTGAAGAATTACATCACAATGGGAATTCCTTTGAATATCTAAGCACGTACAATGACAAGTAGATTAGTACAAGTCCTGCAGGATGATTTGGTATGCAGTCTGTCTGTCAAATTAAGCCTGTGTGGGAGAAATGGGCCAAGCCTTCACTTCCTGTGTTTATGTTGAAGCTCAAGGGGCAGAGATGTTTAACTTCTTCTGTCATTCTGCCTCTTGGGGGGGCTGTGTTCCTGGTAGCTTCTGTTAGTCTTCCACTCACTGTAAAAGCTTTGAGAAATGGGAAACCACTGGGCTTGTCTCAGAACCATTAGGTAGTGCAAGAGAGGAACAGTGAAATAGATTATTCACATAAAAAGACTTCTTGTATTATTTCAAAAACCACGGGGCTTTTAAAATTATTTTGGCCATGAAGTTGATTTTTTTGGGTCTATTTTTTTTCCAACAAATCCCTGAAACTTTCTTACTTTTTTGTATTCTCATCCATATTAGATAAGTGATTGAGAAGTTGGTGAAAAGGAAGTTACAAGACACAATTACCAAGTCTTGGTCCCAGATCTAGCTCTAGTGGGTTTCCTGTTTGCTATGAGCATTAAGGGTAAGAGGATATGGAGTGTGTTTTATAAGCAGACTAAGCAGTCTTGAGCCTCACCCCCAAATTGTCAAATAATCTCCAGGTGAGACAAGTAGCACACCACCCAAAGCCAGAATTTGGCTAGGGTACGTGGTTTCACTTGAGGAGGCTGGCTGTCCCCTGAGTATAGGAGATCATGCACCCCCTACATTAACTTTAAAACTGGCTCTGGTGTGTATTAAAATGGGCTCAGACTTTTCCAGTAGTTAAATTTCAGTCATTTTGTAAAAGTCTCTAATCCAGGTGGTGAATATCATTGTTCACTCAGTACTATATTTATTCCTAAAAGAACCAAGGATTCTCAGCCATCAGCCCTATCCTTCAGCATTCCTTTTTAATTACAAATGTACATGTAACCAATCAGGGAGCAGGACCAGTCCCTCATGATTAAATAACCAAGTACATGGCTGTGATCTGTGAGACTGGATCCTGACTGTGTAATGGCAATGGTTAGCTAATTTACTTTTTCTTCCGAAAAGGTCAAATTCTTTTAAATCACAAGTGAATTCGTGAAAGTCAAACTCTATTCGTAACTAGGAAAAAGGGAGAATTTACTGCAAAGATTCTCTATGAATAGTTCACTCAGGTCTACTTTGCATATTACAGAGTCTGTTGCTAAAATTCTTTTTCTCCTATCCAGAGAGATTTCGATGAGTCTCAGTTGTTTATAGCTCACACTGATTTGCTTCAGTAAATGGAGTAGCTGAAGAGCACACTTGATGACATTAAGTAGCTCTCGTCTTCAAATCTAGCAAGGCTCCTTAGAAGTCACTGAAGCTGAAGTCAGGTCTGAAAGCATCTCCAAAAGCAAATGAGCCAATTACAGCAGGATCAGAAGAAAATCAGCTGAAATTGGAAATGCATGAAAACAGTTTAGTCATCTGCAGGTAGCATGCTGGGAAAAAAATGTGTTTATGGGTGGTCAGTTGCTCTCAAGGGAACTGCATCATAGACTTCGGCTGCCTATAGCTTGCCTGTTTATGGCCCATGGAGATACAGCACGTGTGGGTGTTTTTATTAGTTATCCAACTGCCCTTACCTGCCTTGAGTATTTTATGGACAGAGAAACCTAGTTAGAAAGCGCGGTGTCAATCACTTATTGCTAATCTCATTTAACTTTCTTTGGAATATTCACCAGTTAGTATCTTTCTGTCTTCCTGCCTGTCTTTCTCCCTTGCTAATTTTCGAGTAGTTATGTCACAGGATTGCCAATGAAAAGTAAATCTGCATAGCCCGCTCTTTCTTGCAGTGTCTTTTGTCTGACTTCACAACTTTTTCTAAACAGGGAAAAATGTTTCAGCTATAGTAACAAAGCCTGCATTTTCACAGGCCCACATTTTGAGCGCACACTACCCAAGACGGTGTTTACAAGTTCATGCATAGGGGTGGGGGTCTTCAGAGGAAAGAGAGTCTTCTGTGTGGGCTCTTGTCTGTGTTGGTGTGAGCATAGATGTGCATGTGCTCAGAGAAGACAGAAGTGGAATGGTCTCAAGAAAATATATAAATCCTCTGAGCTTTGATAGTCTTGCGGTGAGCTGGAAAGAGTATCTTATGTGGTTTCTTTGGGGTTTTGCCCCTGGAACAACTTCAGGACAACTTAAGTAAACTGAGATTCTGAGAAAAGTAAGTTTGTTTGCTGGGCAAAAAGTAGGTGAACCGTAGTTCAGTAGTTAAAACCCCCCCACAAAACTTCGAAGTTAAATTTGATTGCAAAGCAGCTTTATACCAGAGGTAATTCCACTGTCAGCCTATTGGTAATCCAGGTAACAGGCTTGCTTAGCTTTGGATAGCCAATAACAAAGCAAAGGGAGCTGCAGCGGGCCTATGCTTAGGTTGCCTAACATTTTAAATTAGATTTTTGCAGGCTTCTTTTTTTTTCCTTAGAACAACACCTCCGTTGTTTGCAGAATGCCTTTGGAATTCAGCAGGGAGAAAACTCATGTAAAGAAATGTTTCATCTGTATTCTGTTCACTTTTATTTGAGTTAAAGTGTTAAAGTCATTGCCTCCCTTTTTTATTTTGTGCTGCGCAGGAAGGAGTTGGGAGCTTGCTTATTTAACAAATGAGTGAAAGAAGAACTGGGTTCTAGCTGCCATCAGCATTCAGTACATGCTGAAGGTTGCAGAAAAACCATCAGGCAGCTGCCATAGTATCTGGAAAGATCAGTATACCATGTCAATAGTGCCTGAAGATGTGACTCCTACCATGCATGCTTCTTGCAGAAGAAGCAGAAAAGGGGGTTCTGTATGTCCTCTGAAAGAGGAAGACGAAACCAAAAAGTTAACATACCTACAAATCTCCCACCTCTGATTTCTAGGCTACTGTTTTTTATTCTTGAGATTCCTTTGTACCGTTAGCATAAATTTAGCCTATATTTAGCTGACTGGCACTTTAGGCTTATTTCTCAGACAGTTCCTGACTCTGTGAGCCATATCGTAAATATTTCTTTTGTCTTGAACCAGAAGTTATATATCGCGCACCTTTGGAAGCTGAGGAAGGACAAGATTTGGAAACAAATGGTCCCTGGGCAGGAGATAACATCATCCTACAAGAACCCTGTTGCTAGGCTTTTGTAGCATTGCAGGACAGCCCAGCAGCAGTAGCCTTGAGAAGCACGAACTGATCAGGGTGCATGTGGCAGGGCACCCCACATGCACCCTGAAATGTTCTTAAGTGTTGAAGAACATTTCCAACAAGGAATGCTTTTTTCCATATCAGCCAGCCCGTCTTTGTATGGTAGAACCTACTTCTACAGTGGAGTCAGCATAATTATTTTCTTAAAGGTTAGCCATTTAATTGAGCAAGCAATTATTATACATATACACAAAAAAAATCTGATTACTCCTTTAATTTTTGTTTATTATGCAAAATGGTGTTCTAACATTGTTATTTTCTAGTTATTGCCAAATGTATTTGTGTTTTTCAAATTCTCTAACTGGAATTGATACCTGCTCATTATGATGGAGGTACTTTTTTGGTAGCTATAATTAAAAAAAAAAAAGAAAAAATCAACACCAGGTAATCTCTGTTGGAGGTTATTGCCCTTTCTAGGTGGTATTGTTACATTCATAAAAACAAGAGCTGAAAGCAGGTGAAATAATCTTTATTTGGTTCTGTCAGTCACAGCAAAATATTTCAGTGTCAGGCTTCTGGCAATATAAGAGGGCTCTATCTAGCCATAGAAGCAGAAAATTCCTTGGTACTTAGTCTGACTGCAGCGTGTGCAGCTGCTTAAGCAGGCACCATCTTGAGTTATGCAGGGCAAAAGCGTGCTGCAAAGTGGTAATGTAACTGCTCAACTTTTAATAAGGAAAACTTTCAACATCGTTAGTTGCATGCTGTGAGTGCACAGCTTGGGTGGGCATAACAGGACGTGCTTGCTCAACATTCAAAGCTGACCTCAAGTTCATTTACAAGATGGCAATTTTTGCCATTTTCTGATGTTTCCAAGTGTTAGCTGTTTACTATGTTTGCTATTAATTATTTGTTTGATTATGAAAAGAGGAAGGCATTAGGAATGACAGGTCATTAATGAGATGATTCTGTGCTTCATTTCACTGCTGTCTCTGTTACTACCGTGTAAGATAAACCAGCAAAAAGAAAAAACATTGACAAGTTGGCAATTTCCTATGACAAAATCGCTACAGCTGCAGTCAGTATTTCTGAGTAAGATAGAGGAGGTGATACTTTAAATAATAATTACTCGCTAATTTCATACCTCCAGTTTCAGCTGCCTGATGGTGCAGGTTGCAACAGAAGCTTAAATTGGCTTCAAGTTTAGTTTTTAGTATTATCTGAGCAGCGCAACCATCAATTCAAATGATTCAGTGGCTATATTAAATATTATCACATTGAAAATAATAGGAATAGGAGAATATTGAATGCCTCAGGGTGCTGTTGCTTTTGTCTTATTAAATATTGATTGAGAATGTGCATTTAGGTTAAGATAGGGTTTCAAAAGGAACAAAAAAGTATTGAGATATTCAGACAGGCTTACTTACATTTTAGGATGTTCTGTTCTCACACATTTGCCAGGGAAGTAGCATTCCTCTTTCCCAAACTCTTATGCAGATGTCTTAACTGATATAGGAAGAAATCCTGACATTATTTGCTCTCTGCAGACTGTTACCATGCCTAGACAAAATTTCTTGATGCAGGACTAAAGTCTATTATTTATGAAGTTAAGTTCAGGGTTTGCCTTTTAATCAGGGTTAAATCCTTGCTTTGGAAATAATACTTTCTTCAGTTAATCAGAAGGAAATTAGTGTTAATCATATAGATTGCCTTTTGGCTTTTTCTGTTCTTCTGTTTCTCCAGAGGAGTAACGTCTTTGTCCAGAGAGTACACGCTGCTGACCACAGAGTGTAGTCTCCAGATTTCTGTGAAGCTGATCTTTCCCATACTATATAAGCCAAAACCCTCAGGCTCTATCTTTCTGAAGTAAAGTGATTGTTAAAATACTAAAAAAAATGCTTCCTCCCACAACACATGCCATGGAGGAAACCTTAGAGACTACTGTCCTTAGATTGGCCCTGACTTGGGAATAATGCCGTCCAAACGTTAATTATCTGAGAATCTAGTGACCATTAAGAACTAATTAGCAAGGTGCCTTACAGATACATGAAGTATAGAAAGTAAGAGGGTAACTTCATATCATGCTACAAAAATTCAGTTAGAAGTAATTTCTGTTATGTGTGCTTATTCATACATCTGAATCGAAGAGGGGAGCATGTCTGCTTTTATATTTGCAGTGTGTGTATGGCTAGAATGAATCCAAAAGATCAAGGAAAAAAATAAGTGATGTCCGTAGATGCCTTCCTTTGAGACTTCAGACAGGCTTATTTCTGGATCTTTTTATTCATCCAGATTGGTTGTAGAGTCCACTTTTTATACATTCTCATTGCCAGATTTTTCTGTGAAATCATTGCATGTGTCAATTTCTCAGGTTGGTTTGGGAATAAATATTGGCCTCGTACATAGATGACTAGCCTTCATCCAAGGGAAAGCACCTTCTTTTGGGGCTTGCTTATTTTCTGCAGCTTGGCAAAACTCAGACTTGTTTGTAAGTCATTAGAAATATCATAGCAATGTGTGCCCAGTTGCCCAAGAATGTAGGTGAGCCCAAGCAGGGGTCTGCTATGGAATGAAGGTATGTTGAGAATTTAGTTTGCTGTCTACAGTAATATCCCACATTTATTAAATGAAATATGAAATACAGATGGAAGTCATCACAAAGACGTATGGCCAAGTTTGCTGAAGTGGGTGCAACACACTGATTTATATCTGAGATTCATTTCACTCCAAAATAGAAAATACTTTTGGGGAAAGAAAAAGAGTGTACCACCCAGCCCTGTCAGAATAAAAGGAAACCAATGTGCTAATCAAAATGACTGTTGACAAAATAATTCAAATATCTAAATGTTCTCTCTTAATTCTCTTTATAAACGAGAGTTAAACTGCTATGTAAAAAGTAGCTACCAAAACTAAAATAGCTGTTCAAGAAAGACTGGCAAGAATTAGCAATCAAATCATTGTACATGTGAAAGTTATTACAGCTAAAATAAAAAAAAAATTTAGATCAGGGTTAATTATAAGATGATGCAGTAGTATAATTAGTATTCTTCCTATGGAGGATTATGGGTCCTTCTAAATGCCCTTTTTGATTGCCTTCTTCCCTTTTTTAATTTCCTCCTTGTCCTTTTTGATTATCTACCCCATGACCCTCAGGGCTCCTAAATGTAATACAATTGAAATAACATTTTTGTTAGAGGTGTTTTTTTATATAGGCTATTAACCTCTTGCTTACCAAGCACTAAGAAATTCTTTTCTATGAGAGCTCCACTAACCACAGAGGGACCCTCCAGTATCCCTTGAGTTTTTATGTAGTGCAGCTTTTTGCCTGTCCTGAAGCAGTCTCCAAGGATCTGTCAGGAGCTGATCTGCATGAGAATGAGCAGAGAGAGAGAACTTCCTTGGAGTGTATTTTACAGCTTGGCAAGATAAGATCTGGTAGATTTTTTACATTTCCAAGGCTGCTTCAGTTGTCTAACCATGAGCATTATGGTTTAATATAAGACTATTGTCAATTATCCTTTAATATGATTTTCAGAGTATTCTTTACTAGTAGTAGTAGTAGTACCTTTAAGAGCAATAGACTGAGATTTTTTTCCAGAGAGTACCTGGGATTCAGTTACTCACTTCTTTGGAATCCTTAAGAGGACAGCAGGACCTAACACTTTAGTCCATTTTGGATCCCATGAGAAACAAAGATTATTCCCTTTTTACTTTTCCTCCAAGGAGGAATATAAATACAATATATATACAATAAATTGTATTTTGCTGCTCAAGAAACATACCTGTTTTGTATTTTTCTATTAGGGCTAAATTTTTTTTGTAAGTTTACTCTGTTGGGAAGCAACATCGTTCACACCTGAGCAATCAGGTATTGTTAACTTCCTGAAATGCCTTTCAGTTAATATTCTTCAGTGTATAGCACAAAGCCAATGTGTGAGGGCACTGCAAAATACAGAGTGCTGGCTGTTAATTAAACTAAGTAAATCTTGCTTGTTTTCATTTAACGTCATTTACTAAAGTCTAGCAAAGAGACATCCATCTCTGTTTATAGGTTCATGCCCATTTCAGGCATGAGTTTTAGGCTAGGGCTGCGGTAGCTTGAGATACTGTTTAAGATACTACCCATTGTCTGTTTTTTCCAAGTTTGAATAAACTCACATTACATTTCAGGCATGCAAGAATAAGATCTTGTTTTTACTTGGCTAATAACTGGTCATAACCTTTCTGTGCAAACCTGAATGCATCAACAAGGAAATCACAATGTGCTCTGTTTAAAATGACCCTGTTTTTAACCAATAGACTCCAATATTGATAATCCCTTGTCTGCACTTGGGGTTTGCATGAGACTTGTGGAATTGGGCAAGCCAAGGTTCCTGTCTTCTCAGCCAGTATCCCTTCCTCTATCTAGTCTCTTGAAGACAAGCGTCGTGCATATCTTCCGCTTCAGTCTCTTTGCATGGCTGAAAAGATAACACTTAATATCATTAAGTTTCATCTTTAGGACGATTAACATTTTAATGCTTAGTGGAAAGGTCATTGTTTTTCACTCTGCCAGTAATGCAACTGACTGAATTACATTAGTTCTCAATGCATCCCAAACAGGGTATTACAGCTGATGGGAGATCTGTAAACAGATGAAATATTTAAACTCTCCTTATAAGAAAGACTGTATTAAGACTTTCACTGAAACATTTTGATGCAGTCTTTGTATAAAGGCAGTTTCTGTTGTGTTTCTCTGCAGGTGTTTTGCCAAACAGATTCACTTAAGTGGTCACACAAGTGGCATGGTAGTGCAGTGGTGCTAATATGGTGGCATTGAAACAGATTCATAAGCAATGGTAGAGAATATAGTGAATCAGGTAGAACTTTTAAGAAGAGAGAATTTTCTACTCTGTGTTAGCTTGTGTCAAATATTGGTCAAAAATTTCCTTACCCATTGTCATTTAAAAACTGAGACTAAAAAGGAGTTAGATGTGAAAACACACTTAAGTAGCAATAAACAAAGTCTGATTGCTTTATCACCTTCTGCAGTGCTTGCTTTAACTAAACAAGTATGAATGTTATCATGGACTTGAGTGTGCAGTACATCATGGATACCTGGAGCTGAGCTATATGATGAAAGTGGGAAGTAATTCCTTGTTTTCTGAAGTAGGGCTACTGTTACGTTTTTCAGTGATGCTGACGTCTGTATGCTTTTCATTGCTGGTAGAGAAAAATATCAAGCAGATACTAGGAAAGCCATATGTTATTAGACATAAGGGTGTAGCCAGGAGAGGAGAAATTAAAATCCAGTTAAAAAGCACCAATTGTTTTGTATGTTCAGAGAGCTGGATGCAGGAATACATCATCACTCCCTATTTTATCCCAATGTGGAGGAGTTCATATAAGCTCATGTGAAGAAGAAAAACCAGCAAGAAAAAGCTCTTAAAAATTTTCTGTACAAAAGTAGTATTAGGTGAGGTGTCGGTGTTGAATGGTTCTGAAGAAAGCAATCCTAGCCAAAGACAGAAGAAGTGGCACAGAGTTACTTTCCTGTGTTGGAAAAAATACTGATGATATTTTAGAAAAAGTGTCAGAAGTTAAAATTAGTACCTTTTGGAATGAGAGTAGATGCATGTTACCGTGTCTTTTGATATTTGTTACATTTTTTTGGAGAAAGAAATTGCTTCCTTTTTTTTTTAGCCTAGAAGTTTCACGCCAATAGAATATTTGTATCTTATTTCTCCAAGAAGGACAACACACACTTGGTATAAGGCATTGGATGCCACACTGGAAACATTCTTGGGTGTCTGTACTCATTTTGAAGTGTTTTAGAATGAAAAGACCAGTTTTTCAGACTGTCAAACCTGGAAGCCTAGGTAGGAAGACTGCTGGGAAGTTTTCCAGTGCTGCATCTCAGCAGAGATCTGGGGAGTGCTGAAAATTAGTAGCTTGGCAACGGCACTAGTAGACTATAAAAACTCTCTATTGGCACTTCACAGTTAAGAGATAGTTGAACTATGAAGTTCTGGATCACTACAGTCCAAGTTTAGTTCTATCGCTCATCCTATCCATTCTCTTGTTCTGTCTCAGAATGATGTGTATGGTTGGTCGGTTTGCATTATGTTTTTGAAACTGAAAGAAGGAAAAGGAGCAAACTGTGTGTTGTTTCTGGAATACACTGGCAACTTGCTTTTGAGATGAAGCAGCTGTGTGTGCAGAGCTCATAGGTTGTGTTTCTTGCGACTAGGACGTCCTTGCCTTGCTTTACTGGATTCTCTCCTTAATTTCAAAATAAGTGATTGCCATTTCCATTTTTCCTACTTATAAAAAACACCTACAGCAAAAGCACAGGAAAAAGGAAATAGGGAAACAAAAGCACTACTTAAAATTTGCAATTTTTTTTAGTACAAACAGGGAAACAGTAAATATTCCCATAATTTTAAGACTTTCTTCTTTTTATTCTCTGTTAACCAGAACCCTAGGTTTTATTTGCTCACAAGATTGTGAATAGGGGCTCTCTTGGTCTCAAATACAGCTACATGTTATTCTGCAATCTGACAGAATTAAAGGTTAAGTCTGGATTATGCATACTCTGTCTTTGTTAGCCAAGGCTGACTGTGGGTTTGTTTGCCATGTGGATTACATCCTCGATGCCTGGAAAAGGGGTGAGAGTGGGTGGCTACGTTCCAGCCAGTCATCTTCTGTGGCTGAATTTGGAGGTTTGGCAAGTGAGATAACTGAATCAAGACTTGAATAGGAGTGTTTGGTAGTGTGGGTGATTGAGGGGCTAACTTGAAAATACAGGTGTAAGAGACCCACCTGAACTATCTGCGAAGGCAGTTCTGCAAGCTGATTCTGCCTTTCCGCACTGTGTTCTAAGGCCTGATATCCTGTGTGTCAGCTGATGTCTTGCCAGCCTCCGACTCAGTAAGAAATTAGCCTTTTCCTGTGCTTTGAGAAGATGCTCATGAAGAAAATTAATTAAACCATTTTTTTAAGTGGGGAGTTTGGTTTAGTTTTCTGGTTTTGTGGTTTTGGTTTGGTTTGTGGGGTTTTTTGTGTTCATTTGTGGTATTTTTCAGTTGAAGTATTTAAACCCCCATGTTCTGGACTTGAAAGAGTTGTGAAAATGGAATGGTGATTGGCCTATATTCCTTAAAATATGTACTTCTAATTTCTTTCCTACTATGCTGGTATAACTCAAATGTTTTTCGTGCTTTCTAGTTTGTTGTTAAATAAGTGATGTGTAGTGGAGCTTTACAAGGCTTGAGGAGTATTGGGAGGGAACACATATGTAGTTGTTCGTCTTCTAAGACGTAGTTTAAAAGATCAGCATTTCACAGGAAAACAGGTCCTTCCCTGTGTCTTATCTTCAGTAATCTATGCAGAGGGCACAGAGTTAGGGCAGGCTAGGCCCAGAGTTTCCCTGTTACCTGTACTGTCACTGCCTGTTTTCCAAGGGTTATGCAGCAGAGGAGCAAAGTTTCAGCTTGGAAGGGATATGAGGATCAAGGCCTTCAAAGGCCTAAGTCAGCTGCTTGTTGTGCGTCTAAAAGGAAGGATTTAATGTATGCCAGGACTGAAAATGAATACCAAGTGTTCCTTTTGGCAGGGACACTGCAGAGTGTGTGCTTTTGAAAAGAAAAGCCTTTCTTGGGAGGGAAGTAGTGTTTCCTGTTGTTGGTACCTGTCTTCATGGTTCAGTCTCAGAATTTGAAAGATAGTTTGATTCCAGCATGCTTTGCTTGACCAACACTGACAGATAATGTTTCTGATACCTGGGCTGTTTGCAGCCTTATCAAAACAAAAAAAAGTCTCAGTCACTGTGTTTGTCAGTGTACTTGTCACCTACACTATAGTTAGGACCCAGAAGGTGTTAACTTGACATGAAATAGGAAAAAAATATTGTATAAAAGACAATTTTCCCCAAATTGAAACTCATAAAAGATAAGGAACCCTGCTTAAAGCAGAAACCACAAAAGCTGGGAAATTACAAATTACAGTTATTAGTCATTCTTTACTGGCAAGAGGAGGCAATAAAAAACCCCACATGTTCAAATATGGTGTGGCAAATAAAGTGACTTTTCTTAATAGAGGAGGTAGTAGTGCTAGGATCTGTTCATCTTGAAAATGTTGTATACAATGAGCAGACAGCAGTGGACTGCCATTTTGAGAAGGTTTTGGCATGCACAAAATTCTGTTATTCCTTTAATAATAACTTGTTATTATAACTACAGAGTTGCTCTCCTCCTCTAAATTTACTCTGACTACACCCTGGGTATGAGAAGTGGCTTTCAAATATTCCAGGCCTTAATTACGATAACATTGTTACCCGTAAGAAAAAGTTGGGCAAATGTGGAGGTCTGCCCAATTTAACAGAAGATGTGACATTTTAGCAAGAAGATTTGCTTGTACTCTGGATATAATAAGGAAGAGTATTCCCTCTGAATGAGGTTAAGTTACTGTACTGTTTAAACAATTTTAAAAAATTATTAAAAACCTTAATAAGCAGCATGATCTCTCTTCAGTGTACAGAAGCATTCCAGACAGAAAGGAAGGTAGGAGGCTGCTAGATGAATCTCTTAACAACCTGATTTTTCAGAGAAGTTTTTTTGTGCACCAAACAACATGAAAGCCATGTTTAAAAATTTAGAGCCTTGATGTGTTCTGGTTCTGTGGAGCAGCAGAAGGAAGAAGCTTTTTACAGTGCTATAATTCCCTATCCAGAAGCTCTTTAAATTAAGATGTTTATGACAGCTGTTTGTACTTAATGGAATGCACATACACTTGGTTATTAATTATTGCCTTTTTTTCCCCAGTTATTATTTGTATTCAGTGGGTCAGGTGGTTATGATCCTGCTGTTGTCAGTGTAGTAAATGCACTTTAACTTCCAAAAAGAAAAAAAAAGTAACCTTTCCCCCTCCCTATTTATCTTTCCAGTGACTGAGAGTTTTGTAGGAAAAATATTCAACAACAGTGAGTTATGGAGCTTTTTTTGCAGTGCAGTCATTTAACAGCTTCAGGTTGGCAGTGATCCCATCCACCTTAATCCTCTTCACAGTTTGCAAGCAGTCAGCTGAGAGCAAGAGTGCACTAGGACTTAATAGACTCTAGTGTTTGAACTATGGCATTTGCATTTAGCTTCCAGAACTGGTCTTAAGTACGTAGCAAAACCCTACAGCTTTGGTTTCATTAATTAGAGACTCCCTTCCACTGAATTGTGGAAAACATTGGCCAACATGTTCTTTCAGCTCAGTAAATATTTATACAACTCGTGTACGATTTTTAGTAATGAATACTGCTCATTTTCAATGCGTCCAAAAGAGGCTCTTCCCAGATATTAATAAATTCCTTGTCTGACCCCTGCAGAGCGTGGCAATTCAGGTTAGGAAAAGGTAAATTTAAATCTTGTCGGTTTTTGAAAGTTTTTTTTCTGAACTCCACTTTGCCATATTAACATTTTTCATCACATGTGCCAGGAATTTGAGTGGAACATGAAAAAAACAAAACAAAACAAAACAAAAACCAGTGGATAGCAATTAATAATTTAAACCAACTGGCCAGTACTATTGTTGAGTATCTGTCAGATAACTGAATGTTGTGCTGTGATGATATTAATTAGAAACCTATCAGGATATATTTATATGAGCTTTCTGGGATGTATTAGCACCTTTCAAACTTAATCCTATTTATCCTCACCCATAGAATTCCTGTGAGGCAATATTATCCCTGTAACGCAGATGGGGAACAGAGATTGAATGACTGGCTCAAGGACACTTTTAAAATCCTTGCCTTAGATGTATTGACAAAATTGCCCATCTGTATGGAAAAATACATATCCAGCTATTCACATGTACACATTTAGCTGCATATGCAAATATTTGTTTTCTGTGCACACAAATGAAAGTGGACACTGAAGGACTGAATTCCTTTATGGAAACATCACAGGAGCTGCTTGGAGAATTTCACCAGTGTTTTTAATCAGTTATTAGTGGATTCTTACTTTCAAAATTCCCCAAAATTACTTTTCTTCCTTCAGTTGACTCTCCTGTGTCCTTTTCTTATCTTTTGATTCAAGCACTACTCTTGGTTGCATTTGTGCAGTGCTACTGATGTTACAAAGTAATGTGTTATTCTTATGTGAAGTGTCATAGGCAGTAGTTCTCCTAGGTTTTTCATTCTTTAATGTACGTGGTTCAGAGAAATAAGAAAACAAAAATATGTTAGCTGCTTAAGGACTGATGGAACACTGGGTGCACATCTTCCTTGGGGATACTTGGGTTAGCATAAATATTTGGATCACAAGAGAATGCTAAACTAACTTTGTCCAGTTTTCTGTGTTGTGGTGACAGAGCACCATAGTCATGTCTCTTAAAAAGTCATTTCTGAGGTAACAAACTCTCATGTTTAAGACTGTAGAACACAAGAGCCTCTTGGAGACACCCCATCATTTTTTAATGCATACAGTAACCTTGATATAACTCTAATGAGCTCTAGTGGAGCTCATGCTACATTTTTTGGTTCAGTTTATTACACGTATTAACTAGTTAGAGACATTTACCCAGAAGTGTTTGTTACAGGCAGGCTGTATTATCTCAAAAGAGAGCATTATAAACCATGCTGTCTGGCTTAAGGCACATGTCAAATTACGTAGTTCTTGCCCAGCAGGTCAAGGTATGGTATTCCATCCTATACTGGTTATGTTGAAAATAATGGGAGTTTTGTTTGCATGTGAAGTGTGTGGTGGCCCCACAGAACCTTGCAGTGCCTCAACTGTCAAATCTTTGAAAGTAGTTGAAAAAAAACCAACCCACCTATTTCATTAGTTGGTGCCAAATCTGATAGCAGGCAAGTTTAAAAGAAGGAAGAATGCTAGACTGGTTGTAATAAGTATGCACAGTAGTGGCAACTTAAATTTTCTCAGAAACAAATATAGAATGGCAAGTGAATCTTTAACTATTATCAGTTACTTGATGTACACTTCACACTTTCTATCTGCATGGAACACTATTCCCGAAATGTAAGGTTAGAGGAACTCTAGGCATCTTAATTAGATGCCTAAAGTTAAAGGAAGTTGCAATTCTTTTCTTTATGTTGCCAAGGCAGTGCCGTAGCAGGGCTGGGTTAGTTGATGCGGATGAGCATGCCTGATTTCCATGCTGTGGAGATCAGATCCAGTTTGGGAATCAGCAGTGCTCAGCTACCCCAGCTGATGACCCAATCAAGAGCTGCTAGGGGATCCTCCTGCTGTGAGGATCTGGCTGCAGTTTGGCAGTCCTTCCTTTGAGCTTCAGCTAAGGATCACACTTCAGCCAATCTGACTTTTATGGTTTAGTTGCTAAATTTTCTGTATTCTGCAAAGGATCATAAGTCCACCTGTAAGGATGATCATCTGTAATTTCAGATTTTTAAAATGGAAAGCTTTTTTCCTTAAATGACATTCTTTCTACATTTTGTCTTTTTAGGAATAATTCTGTGGGTATCACTGCTGTCTAGGGATAATTATATAGAAGTGTGATGTGTAAGTACAGTAATAAATTCAATGCAGAAAGTATAATCTTATACAAAAGTTTACCAAATATTATTCTGTATCATTTTCAAGAGGAACAGCTTTCTTGAAATTGACTACTGTTAGGCAGTATCTTAGATAAACTCAGTATTTTAGTGCAGGGAATCTGAGAAATCTTCTGAAGCAGATGTCATTTTCTTACTGGCTTTTCACCTGTGTACCAAATAGCTCCATTCAGAGCTTTTGTTGACTATAGTTGGCAGTTGTCTTGGCTCTTTCAGCACAGACCAATACTTCACTGCTTAAAATGTCGGAGGTCATTTAAGCACCTCAAATATTCGGATCAGAGTTTTCTTTAAATCAGTGAGACAGCTTGTGAGTTAAAAGTAAGTTTTCTTGATGAATAAGCCTGAAGAACTAAGCTCACTCTCACCCCCCTTTAGATCTAGTTCATCCTACTTTGAGATAAAGAGCAGTGGCAGAAGAGACATTTGCCCTGCTGCAGCTTGTTGGATTAAAGAGAACCCTTTGGTATCGAGTGCTGTCAATGCAGCAACTTTTGCAAGCACTAAATTTACTTATAAAAAGTTCTTTTTTAATTGCTCCAGGACAAACCCTTGCATGTCATGCTTTTGCCTGGAGAAAGTTTTTCTATGGAAATGCCTTTTTTTTTTTTTTTTTTTTTTAAGATGGTATAGAGGATGTCTAGAGTTTGTCAAGCCAATTGATCCTCCAGGGAATGTGCTGACTTTCAGTATGTATGGGGGATTTTTAAAGCAGCTGAGCAAAATCCCTTCTCAGATAAGATGCTTTCTATTTTGTCAGTTAAGAGCATCCTCAAATTGAAATAGCTTAAACATAATCAAATCTCTCTTCCTCAATCCCTTGCCTGCTCCTCCCAACCCCCTACACAAGCCATCCCCAAAAGGATAATCCTGGGAGTGATGTCATTAGAATGAATTTACAGACCAGTGCTCAATTTTCTTGTCTTGAGCTTCAGTTGCTAACGCTGTAAATTTGAGCTGTGTATGTAAAGGAGTCAGGTTATGCCTTTTTCCCACCCTTGTTTAATTTCCCTGGAGCCCTGAGAATAACTAATGTGGGATTATTTGGATATTTTCATGGGCTTTTTTTTTTTTTTTAAAGGCTACACAGCTTCATATTGCTTCTAAGCATTCATAAAACTTCTTGCTCTGTTCCTGAGGGAACCATCGTCTTCAGGGAGCAGAAAGTTTAAGGGAAGAATTTTGCTGGCTAAATGTGGTTATAGATAGTTAGTTTCTGGTGGGTGTTGTGAATGGTGATATAAAGTACAGAATAGACTGAAAAATCATTTGTTTTAACCAAATTTCTCAGTTTTCCAAAAATTAAATCTTTTCGTTGTGACGATCCTCAGTGATTTTGACGTCTAGAGAATATATTTAATAGTTAAGAAGCACCAATGAATAAAGTTGATCCAAACTTATATCAAGAATCAGGATCCATCTTAAAAAGATTATCATGTGAACTGACTAGGCAAAGAGAGGAAGAAACAGGCAGAATATACCTGTTTTTTTGGTAGGAGATTGTAATATGTAGAAATTATGTGAATTTTGCACAGTCTTTGGAGGAATGGATGGCAAAACCAGAATGTGAGTATGGGTTCCTCAAGTCTTAGTGCATACTGTTGAAATCTTAACCACATAACTTCAGCCTGGCAGGTTCAACCATGCTGCGTCAATCATACAGCCCACTGAAGTCACAGAAATGGGTCTCTTCCCACAGGCTTATGTATAAGAAGAGAGATGCATGACACTGATAGCTTTCATGAGTTTGGTGCACAGAGGGGAAAAAAAGGCTAAAGTCAGTCTGAAATATGTGTTGGAAGCAGGATTTTTGCTTGGGGCTTATAATCTAAAATTAACTTTCTTTTTTCTGTGCCAAGTTGATATACATATTGAAAGTGGTAAATACTTGTTTGAAGTACTCTGCTGCATTTCAAGTTTAATGTATAATATGCAAGAAACATTTCAGTTCTGAAAGAATGAATGGACAAGACTAATCCAGCCAGGATCATTCAAGAGTTGGTAGGCAGTAGGCTGCTTTGCACATCACATTCCACAAATCTAAGGGCGAAGCCTGTGTGCATTGCAGCAGGAAGTTTTGGAATGGTGGATGCAACACATAGATTTAGTGTCATATGCTGCAGACAGGAACACACGTTTGCCTATTGACAGGGCTGCCGGAAAACTAGAGTAACAAGTGCAGGGTCCTGACTGTACTTTTCAGGTGATTATAGTTGTGGTGTGATCATTGGTTTTGTGTATAGCACACATATACACACAGTATTTTAGCACACTTCTTAACATGATCTTTCCTCCCCTTCTTTATCCACAAGAGGTATTTTCCTACTCTTGAGTAGAGCTTTTAAGGGAAGCTCTTTTGATCTCCTAATGGAAGATCTTTCCTACTTTAGGGAAAGGTGCACCTAGGTCCAGGATCATGGGAAACATATTAACCTTGCCATACAGTTACAGGCATGCCAGAGCCCTAATTTAAGTGAAAAGTACATCGGGGTGGTATCTGTGCTCCGTAATTGAATAGCTAAAGCAAACAAAACCTTATCTTACAATAATAAAAAGGGCCTTTGTGCTGCAGAGTAACTATGTCACTTTGGGGGCATTGATTCAGCATGTCCTTTTTGACTTACCTTCCTGAGATTGTAAATATCACTCTTTAGTATATGTTATAAAAACAAATTGACTCCTTTCTAATTTGTTTCATGGCTTTATTTAGTGTAATCCAAGTATCTCATAAGCATTTTCATTCTAGAAATTCTAAAATGTACTTTAGGTCAAGGGAATATTAACACCTTATTCTGGTTTTTAAAACATGTAAATATATTATGAGCTGCATTTGAATTCTGGAACATAATCATCTCTGTAAAGGAATTAAGCTTTTCCACTAGTCGCTGAGTACAGGGATCTGCTGAGTTTTTGACTGTACTGTGCATCACCAACCAACACAGCAGTGCAGTGAGCACTGCAAAACAGCTGGTATCCTGAACACACGGAAGCAATGAGAACAGCAATGGTCTTTAATAAGAAGAAGAAAAGAAAAACTCTGAAAAGTGACTGTCCAACCAATTTCAGGGTGTAATTATACTAGATGAATGCAGTTAGATGAAAAATAAATTTCACTAATTCTGTTTGCATTTGTGGCACATGTGAGACAAGACAACTGGCCCGTCTTTAGTAAAAAATGCAATGTTATGGACTTTTCATTTGAGATCTGTTTCAATTTATTAATTCTGATTTCTTTAAACAAAAATTACCTAATAGGGATTAAACATTTTTTTCTGCACATGAGCATTTTAAGTGAGGAAAGAGTAAGCTGCCCTTTTTGACAGATATTGAGGAAGGTCATAGTTTTCCTGTATCGCTTGTAACTGGCACTGAAAGTGCCAGGTGAGTGAATCTTAGCAATTTTTATCACTCCTATTTTGCTGTCGTATTAAATAACTGTTAAAAAGGAGCAACAAGTGCAGTATTCACAAGCTAGCTAAGAGGGAATTAGAAATTTGTCAAACTCCTGTCAAGAAATGTAGTTCATATCAGGAGCAACCAGTTTATTAATTTTGCTGGAGTCGACAGACTTTTCTCTAGAGTGTTCTCCCCTTTCCTGAAATAAGTTTAGTGATTTAAACTCAACTCTCCAGGGGTCTCGGCACTGAAGGAGTCTGAAGTGTTGAAGTGCTACTTGTGCTATATTCAAGTCTCAAATTTTGCATGAACTTCTAGCACAGATCCTTCCCTCTCCCTGTTTTCCCCTCATTCATCGAAGCAGATGAAGACGACATAATAGAATCTTATTTCTTTTCCTCAGGAGAGCAAAGCAATGAAAAGTTGAGATTCAAGCTCAGTATATTTTGAAATAAAAAAAAAAGAGTTACCATGATAGGAGACTGCTTGAAAAAAGTGTAATTTTTGCAACAGTCAGTCTCAGAAGAATACTGAAAGGCAAATGTACAAGCATATTGCAGCTAAAGTATTCAGTTGGGATAGATGAAGTAATGTGTAAGGAATTGATTTTTCTGGATCAAAAATATTACCTTATAAATACTTCGCAGAACAACTGAGCAAAGAAAATATGCTCCTTATTAAAAATATTGGTGACCTTTCAATTAAACTTAAAATAATCCTCCAGTTATAGTAAGAACCTGATATCCAAAGCTGGCTTCATTTGATGCACAATGGGCCAAACTCATCCAAGGTGTTAAGTAGATGAAAGTCATTGGGGTGAACGAAGGAATTCAGTCAGCCTAATAAACATCCTTCATGATTTTGAAATGGCTCGCATGGCAGAGCAATAACTACCTTATGAGACAGCTGTCATTTTAAATCCTGTAGAAATCTACAAAACGACACTGAATTCTCTGTAGTCCATATGGTATTATCTCTTCAATACTACGGGATGATTTGAAAAACCTTTAGGAAACATTTATTTCCTGTGTATTCATGATGAGATCTTAGCACATATACATATAATAGTGTGACTTTAGAACATTATTATGTGAACTACTTTGAGAATGGAGGCCCAAATTTCATTTCTAAAATACATGCGGGTTATAGTATGAGATGCGGCATTAAAATTCTGCTCCTCAGACATGTTATACTGCCTATCTTGTGATACCTCAATCATCTTGATGAAGTTATGGATTGATTGTGAAAGACACAGTGAGAAAATCCTTGCTTGGAGAGTTTTTGAATTAAGGTTGCTGCTATGAGCCAGGCAACCCAGTTTATAAATACATGACTTGTAGTTACGTAACTACTTAGTTTCTGTTTCTTTGTAAACTGCAGATAGTGTTTGGGTTTTGAGGAAGTATAAGCACTAACTTGATGATGCCAAGTCCTGCAAAAAAAGCCAACCCAGTAACACCAAGGAAAACACAAAAAAAGTGCCCATGGTAGAGCTGCCTGCTTTTTGGTGTGGAATGAATCTGAGCATTTGGGGTTTTGCCTGAACGCAATTATAGTTTTTTGACAAAATTCCTCACATCTTTGCAGACATTCCAACTCTGTAGTCCGTCATGGAAGTTACTCAGTAAAGTACAATCGCACAGGTTGATTGTAAGTTAGAGAAGGAATTGACCAAAAAAAAAAGTGCTTGTAGCTTGCAAGCGTATCACCTTGTATGATATTCCTGCTTGTTCTCAAAAGTTACCCTGGACTTTGTTGTGGCTATATTTGGATTGGAGATCTCCCAGAGCGACTTGTATGTCAGAGCAAATAGGGTTGATAAATCACTTGATAGTGTCCTTCCCCCATGCCATTTCTTCCAGCTCAGCAGTGAAGCCGTATCTGTGTTGTATCAGGGGGGATTGTGCTAGTCAAAATGCTATCTTTGAGATAAAATACATAGCAAGTTCCAATTACTTTGTAACTTTCCTATATCGTTTTTCATCCCAATTTTACAACCTGACCATCTCCTTTCCACTGCCATTAGAGTTGTACATTTGAATAGTCCATGGATGCATCTTTTTTTTTATTAGAATGACCATTGTCATAGAGTTGGCCAAGCAGTATTTGTAGCAGGACAGTAGGAACTGCTTAAAGACATTGGAATGTGGTACAGGCAAAACTTAGTAGCAAGGTGCTCTTCTCATTAGCATTGGCATCTTTGTGATACTAATAATAATTTTTGTCCATTT
This sequence comes from Sagittarius serpentarius, assembly GCA_034782735.1. NCBI lineage: Eukaryota > Metazoa > Chordata > Aves > Accipitriformes > Sagittariidae > Sagittarius > Sagittarius serpentarius. Next base: position 5,360,294 of record JAVKLA010000002.1, read on the forward strand.
ATTGTCCTCACTTTATCTAGCAATTAAAACTCTATGAAGCTGAAATTTTGTTTTGATATGGATTAAGAGCATACTTAATGCTCTAATACTGGGTCTCCATGAGGACTTCCATTTGCTAGAAATTGCCTGCAATATACAATCACCACTGGCTTCAAGGGGCAAAAACAAGTATCATTTTTATTTGGCCATGCAAAAGAATTACTCTGCTTTGAATACATGAATAAGTTGCAGGTGGTTATCTGTTTTACTGATGAGTGTACAAATTTACCGTCTCATAGAAAGGTGTTAGAAGAATTGTTATATATACTTTTTAATTAGGTAAATTTTGCTTATTTGAAAGAATTAATCTGTGAACACTCTCTCTTTTCATGGTTATTCCTGAGAACCAGGCAGTTAAGGCTGACATTTGAATTGGTAATGAGTTTCTGAAATTTTGAAATGACAGCAGTCTTGATGATTTCTCTTTCTCAAGACCAGTGAGCATATTTGACTAAGACCAAAAGGAGGAAGAATACTTGCGTGTAACTAACCAGCAGGGCATGTTGCAGCATAGCTACTAACCAAGTATTTTGGATGCCAGCTTCGATTTAAGCTCTTGTAAAAAAGAGGATAGATGCATAGATGTAGATTTGAAGTTCCTGAAGTCTGAAACAGTTCTGTCCTTTTCATTTATTTTTAGATTTTGTTTTAATTTTAAAGAAAGAGGTACATACATGCAATCATTTAAAACCGTGTATCACTGTGAAAATATACTTCAGAACGTGATGCTATATCATTTGTTTCCTCTCACCTGAAGAATCCTTGGGGTTTGGTGTCAGACTGACACACAGAGCCTACCTGACACTGACAAGTCACTACCCATCTCGAGTGATGTAATATTAAATGAGTTTTAATTCAAATAGCTACACTAAGTGGAAAGAAATCTTGGATGATGGGAAGAATTTACATTGCAACTGCTGATACTTCTCCAAAAGAAATACAAAGAAATGCTACATAAATGTACGAGACAGAACTGGACAGATACTTCCAGGGTGTGTACAGACATCTGTGGGTGATGACTTTTAATAGTTTTAATTAGACTCGAACATAAGCTTACAGAAAGGGCAGCTGGGTGAGAAGTGTGTAGCTAGAGCAGGAGACTGTTTTCCAGAATGTACTTGCATTCTGTAAAATTTAGAGTATTTTATGTGGCATATTAATGCTATTTCAAATAGATTCTGCCATACCAAACAGTGTATGGTACAATATGCTATGAACGGCTTATTGCTCAACATAACTGGGTTCTGTGACTGGTAAATATTTGTTGTATTACTGAATCCTGGAGGCCTAAATCTTAAATTGATTAATTTTGTAGATGCAAACACTATATGTAAAAGCAGGTAGGCCGCTGAGCACCAGCATTCACTGGACATGGTTTCAGTAAACGGAGTGGATCTGTAACTCGTGAATTAAGGAAATGTATTTCTTTTGGGGGGTTTCTTTTGTTGTATTTTACGAACGTATATAACTTCCAGAGTTTTATGATCATATTCTACTTACGGACAACTCATGAACAGGGTTTTTTTCTAGTCATAGAAATACTGAGGGGATTTCATTGGTTGTCTCCTGTAGCATCAGTGAGAACATAGAAGATAAATGGATATATTCTTAAATACAACAGACTTTATTGAAAGACATTAAAGGGTAGAATAAGAAGAAAAATAAACTACAATTATATCTGAAAATGTGTTCTAAATAGAAACCCATTATTTTCCCTTCCCTGACATAAGAATATCCATCAGATCGTTTTAAATCATAATCCAATGTATTTAACTTTGCAATATTCTTAAATAATGAATTCCTGTTGCACTAAATGCAAGTAATAAGGACTACAGCTACACATTTGATAGTCATTTGGTTTTGTTTCATTTTGTTTTGGTTTACATATGTGAAAGAGCTTTGGCAGCCTGTGTGAAAATGTTCACGTTGTAGTTGTAGCTACCTGAAGGCACAGAATTAGGGCATTGAGGCTTCTTTTATCTCTCATCTTGAAGGACTGCCTCTAGATGAGAATTGGTGTAATCAGGACCGCTGCAGCCTTGTGGTTGCTATCTCAGCCAATATCTCAGCTCCTGGGCCCCTCTATGAGAATTTCAGTTTTGCTTTAAGGACAGTTAGATTTCCACGCACCTGGAGAAATGACTGAAAACAGTTGGCCTGAGTTAACGTACAGGAAGACAGCACCTACCCTCAATTTTTATTTGTAGTTCGATAATTTTCTGGATTTTATGAAAATACCATGAACCCTTTGAGGCCTGGCTTATGCTTTTAAATGTGAAGTTGTCAGCAGTCTTGAACAAAGCAGTCTGAAAGGCTGCTCCATAAGAATGGAGAGTGCGATGTTTAAGTAAAATGTTGCTTTGAAATTACTTCAAAGGTATTCTTGGGATGAGGTTCCTGATATGGTCGGTCTGGGAGAGCAGCCAAGTAAAATGTAATTCTATGCTTCAAAATGGAGAATGAAAGCCATACTACTACCTGTACAATAGTATGGACTGTGGGGTGTCCAGCACACATACATGTGTGGGCATGCGCATGCCAAACTCTCTGCTTTTACAAATGACGCTGTTTGACTCTTCCTAATATCCACAAGCAGAGAGTTTGCAAAAATGGTGCTACTCATTTAATGGTTCACATCTGCTGGGATATTTTCTTTGTCCAAGATCACACTGAGTAGGAAGAAAGTAGAACTGTAGTCAATGAATCAAATGGTAGGGAGGGCCGGCTGTGAGGATTGATTCCCCTCAGGAAACCACACACATTACAGAGCTTCTTGCCTGTATATCTAGTGCAAGTTAAACGAATCGTTCCCATTAGTGTGCTGATAGGACAGAGCCTTTAGCTGAAGGAGACTCTGTTCTTTGAATGTCACAGGGAGGAAAAAGTATAGTGCTTACAGTGGTGGTGCCTGCCATACTTGAGGCAATGTTCTCCTGTCACTGTTAGAACTATGTAAAACAGTGACTTAAAGTCAGGCTCACAGTTTGAGTAAATACACAATACTAAGGAGGTCTCTGACGGTTTTTAAGAGATGTTGGTTTTCCTTATGCTTTGTAGCCTATTTCAAGAACTGTAGGGGCTTGCTTGGATTTATGCAGCTTTGTACGTGTGGCTGGATTCTGTCAATGTAACTGTGTTGCTTTGCAAGACTATTTTGAAATCCTTACTTTGTGATTTGCTCAGTCAATTGTGTAACTTAAGTCATTAAAAGAAAGCTAATTCATGGTTTTCCTGTAAAGACTCCTGCTGGAAATACATTCTTACATACAGTTCTGGACTGTCTTTGACTTCTAAAGTGTGACATACAGTACAAATGTGGGGCAGATATTTAGCCTTGTCTCTGGCTGTATGTTCTGTGGCAACATTTGTCACATAAGAATGTAATGGCTATTTAATGAAGATTCTTCCTTTCATTTCTCCTAATCTAAAACAGTGTTTATTTGTGAGGACAACAGAAAAGTTAAAGCTCAGAGGGACCTTCAGTGAGGTTCTACAAGAATGAAGAAGTGGTTAAACAGCATCATCTTCACAATTAAGAGTTTTGCTTGTAATTTTCCCAGATTTGTTCAGCATTTAATGTCAGCACTCTGTGCCGTCAGTCACATATGATGCCAGCACCTAGTAACTATTTGTGTGTGTGAGATCCACACGTAAAAAGATGACTCTTCCGTCCAGCACCAAATGAATATTAATCTAAAGTTTACATACAGCTAGGAACAAATTGTTTTTAGGAAGATTTGAAACAAGGAGTTGTATATGGTCAGTTGTCCAGAATGATACTGGGGGGATATGGTTTGTCCAATATTAATCACGAATGAGAAGTTAGTATTTTAATTTTGAGCTAACAGTAAGCGCATCTATAACAACAGTATCATTCTCTCAGCCTTAAACATGGACACTTGGATCTTTAATTTGTTTCTTAAATTCTTGTTTCTTTTGGAGCAGTTTTTGCATCAGAGGTTTGAAATCAGTTTGGGGTCTGTTAAGAATTTTTGATTTAGGAAAAATCTAGAAAGGATAGGGAATTCTTGTAACTAAGAATTGTACAGATGACAAATAACTCATGACTGGTGTTTTCTCTCTTGTGAATACTCTGTAACTTTGAAAGAATTACAGTTTTCACAGGTGGTACTATCATTTTAAGGGATACTGGGCAGGGGAGGCTGTCAGCTACTGAAAAATGAAGTCATAAAATGCCTAGTTGATGCAGCAAGTCAGTCTCAGAATCAGGAAGCCAGTCTGATTTGCAAGGGCTAAAAAGGTCAACTATCTCAGTAAAATAAGGTCAAAACAGTTTTCTTAAATCCTTGGGTTTTTAATCTGTTTGTCTCAAATATCCTGCATCCGTGTTTGAGTAGAAAGCAAAACAGTTGTGTTGTGGAATATTTTCTGTAGCTAATTCTGATATAACCACATGATTCTAGGGATAAGAGTAAAGCAACACTTCAAAAATAAAAGTCTGAATAAAGCTCTGATAGAATTTAGGTATAAGAAACAGCTGTGAATCATAGAAGAGCAAGGTAGGGTTTTTTCAGTACTGTCGTATTTAGGTCAGTCTTGGTTCCTGGGACTTTGGTGCATGCCTATGGACTTGAGAACAAAAGAATGATCTAGACCTGCTGAAAAAAAACTTGTTTCTCATGGTGAGCTCTTTCCTTTTCAGTAAAAGCTGTGAACAAGTCTGGGAAAAACTGGAATATTTATTAAAAAAATACAGTCATCATATTTGAAGTTATTTAAAAAAAAAAAAGCTTTTTCCCCCTTTTTTTCTTTTCTTTTCTTTTTTTTTCATAATTATGGAACATTTCCTTCTTCTTACATGTCTAGTGGATGTTGTCCTTAATCCTTCCTACTCTGCCACTTTATTTATTTCTCTTTTGAGTGAACTAGTGAACTATAAGCATTGGTGTCCATTAACAATTTTTGAGACAAAATAGTAAAATTACTCGGAACACTTTCAGTAATATGTGCTGACCATCATCAGCAGCTCTTCTGTCCTAGACAAAGACACTGTTTTGCAACATCATTTTGTTTGGTTAAATTCACTTAAGTTGTGTTTACAGTACTTGTATGTTATTTTTACCTTGGTCACTGTAAACAATGGCCTACAAAGAACACAAAATTCCTTCAAGGCAGAGATCCTTACAGACTTTAATATAAACCATTATTAAAGTTTCTAAAATAATGAACTCCTTTCTGAATACACTCAAATCTATTATTCTGCTTTGGTAGGTTCTCTGCAAGTGCCTGAGTGTTACATATAATCTTCCACCTTAATTGCTAGCTTTGTGTAGTGACAGAGTAAAAAAAGAAGTGGAGTGACAAGATGAAACACAGTGGGATCCAAGATTGTAATACATTTTCTTTCTGATTTTACACAATGCATCAGGCAGGAGGCTTAGAGTTTAAAATTTTAACTTTTTTTTCTACAAGATTTCCAACCCATCATAAAATGACTAAGTTCCAAAACACGCTAGAGCCGTAATGCTGGCTCGAGGTGAGGGTAACAGAAAGTAAAAAAATATATATATCGATACACACACCCACAAGAGCAAAGCATCATATACATATACCATCTACATAGATATACTGTCATCAGACCAGTGTTAATCACCTGATTTTGGCACAAAAAGCAAAGCAAAGGAAACACAATGGTGCTTAACAGAAGTCCTGGAGACTAGTTATGAGCTTTGCCAGTGATGCATGTGTTTATCCATACAAACTTCTGAGGAAGAGTTTTCTAGGAGGTTTAAGAAAATTGCACTCAAGAATATCCCCCTTTGATATTTTGCAGAGTAATATATTCTGCCAGACTGGGGGACTTTTTACTTATCTTTCTGTACATCAAAGTATGTTTTCCCCTTGAAATATGGGAAGTTGACAACTGTACAACAGCAGCAGGGATCTGGGTTCACAGAGTAAGCAGTGTTTCATTATGTTTCTTTATTTGGATGGGCAACTGTGAGAAATAGCTTATGTTGTATAAAATATCTGAGTCTCTTTTTGTACTTGAAGACATTGTTATCTCTATTTGAAGTTGGCTAGTGAAGGTCAGTCAGGCTAACCGCTTGCAAAAGAATATCCTGTCTCTGTTGGTAGATATTCTTTTCAAAGTTCATTGCATCCAGAAAGCTATTTTTGTAAATACCACCCATCATGGCAAATTACATATTGTTAGTGGGAGGGGGAAAGGGAATGGTGTATGAATTCTTTTCATTTAAAAAAAGTTGATCGTTGTTGCCAAGAGCATTGCATAGCAACAATGAAAAGTCTAAGAAGTTAATTTGTTTAAGATTTGGTGTTGATCAGGAATGTCAAATTGCACTGCTGAAGTGATAAATTCTGTGATAACTGTAATACTGAAACTTTCACTCACTGATAACCATGGCAGTGATATGTTGTGGTATTTTCATGACATTTCCTTTGCTTTACTTTGAAGTCTAGTTGGTTAAGTCAGGAAGTCTTTCTGTATTAGCAACACTGAAGTTAGGGTTGTTTCTTCCTCTCTTTTTTTTATTTGTTAAATAAGAATGGAAAGCTGGCTGTTTAGGGTAATGCTAATAGTGGCAAGTGGTCACATATTACTCCAGTCTATCACATTTTAAAATGAAGCCTGTTAAAAAATAAGATTTTACATTAAATAACATTTTGAAAGGAATCAGTAGCTTCTTTGTGCTCCACTTGTTAAAAATAAATAAATTCTTGTCTTTCAGTAGTGTATTAGGTTTAGGTTTTATTATATAGTGTCTACTTGAATCTGCGTAAAGTGATGGTCCAGTCACAGAAATAATTACAAACGAGCAATCCCAGTTAATCATGCCTAATCTTGTGAAGAAAATTACTGATGTATGTTGGACTTGCAGAATTAGTTTCTCAAGAGATCCTGTTGACTTCAAAAGAACTGATGAGTTGTCTCATCAGTAAGACTTCTAGGATATGGCTCATAGGAAAGGCATTCAAACATATATGCAAGTGGGAGTTAGCACTGGCCCAAAGAAAACCAAAGATCTTGTAACTCCCCTTTTTTACATTAAGTAGTTTTCAGACTGATTTTTTTTTTCATAATGCACTCATTTCTAGGAGATGATTATATTTCTTGAATGTTCTGAATAGCAGAGTTATTGGCTTCCTGCATTAAATCTAATACTGATCTCAGTGATGTAAAAATGTGTTGCATACTTAATATTTATATTTAAAACACTAGTTATAATGTATCTAGCCTAAGTAACTGTTTGGATATGCTGGTACATTTTTTGCTCAGTTTTTCTAGTCACTTACAGTTACTTATGTGAAACGGAAGGCTTCTTAAAAATTCACAGTTCATTTTAATGTAAGTAAATATTCCTGAATAATTTAAATATAATCCTGTTGAACTCACTGGCAACATTTATCCTTGTTCCCCCAGCTTGCAGTTAGTCACTGTAAAACCACAGTTCAAAGCAAAATACTTTGGTTTCACTGCAACTACCAGTGTAATTATGAAGAAGATGCAAAAAAGCCTACCTCTAAGCTGTTGCTTGAAAAGGTTATCTGAAAATATCTGCATGAAACAGCTAAAAGGCCTTACCAGATGGTAATCGGTAATTATTATGGAAACATCTGATTGGAAAAACCCACCACTCATCTCATATTAAAAAAAATTGGTAGAAAAATATAAGCACTAATATTTCCATCACTGTTTCATGTATCAGGGGAAAGTAGGCCCTCAGTCAGCGAATACAGCTAAGTCTGTTTTGTGCTGTGGCAAATCCCATTGTGAAGAGGCTGTGAGAAATCAGAAGTGACAGCATAAGCACTTTCTGTTCAAAGTGATTTTACAGAAAGCATTATTTTCTGAGAAAAGTACACATATGGCTCCCATAATGCTGAAAGAGCACTGATGTATCCATTTATTAGCACTAGTGTTGGGAGAGAAAGTTTTGCAAATGGTGTTCAGATTTAAGACCTTTTTCTCTGTATTTCCCACTCCATAAAACATCCTTAAAATTGTAGGAGCTGGCCAGATAGGCAAGGGCAGGGCAAGTACTTCTGCCAAGGGGATGTTAGGACAGTTCATGATAATGAAGACTCTGTCAGGAGCTGTACATGCTGTTCCGTGGGCATTCGAGAAGTCAAACAGCAGCAAAAAATGTTCTTCCTTGGTGGAGAACAAAGGTTCTAATGACAGCTGTAATTTCAAATTCAAAGGGTAAGGCAGACCTTTAGAAAAACCTAGAGAGAGGAGATTTTGCACTTATACCAAAGAGCATACAAGATATTGTTTGTGCATTTTGATGTAGATACTTCAGTTCTCTTTGCTCCTTCTCACTCTGCCCCTCTTCTTGCCCTAAGCTATCGTTCCTATGATAACACTCGCCTCCTTGACACACACGGCTGTCCTGTCCTGTCCACCTGCTCTGAGCCAGCCAGTAATGACTGGACTGGAATGAAAACCCGAGAAAGCTGGCTCTTACAAAATACAAATTTAAAGGATGAATTTGCCCCCTGTAGTAGCTACTTGTGTAACTAAAAGGTTTTACTTTTGTTATGCTTGTTTTCCTTTTGTTCTTATTGCTTACTCTGGCTCTACAATTTGAGGCTACAACCCTTATTCCTAGCATGAGGAATGTGCAGATTTGGCCAGGACCTTTCAATTTAAGTCAGTACACATAGATAATCAGGTTCTAGTATTCTGAGTTTTGTAAATTGCTTACCAGTGTCTCACATTTACAAAACTACCCAAAGGAACTGCTCAGAACTCCTCCTAAAGCCTGGAACCTCTCTGCTTTTCTTTTTGGGGAAAAGAAAGGTTCCAGTGCTCACACTTGTACAACTTGGTGGTTCAAAACCAAAAGGCCAATAGCAACACAAGTAGAATTTAAAAAAAAATCCTCATGGCATTTATCAAACTTGATAGCTACATATTTGGGGTTGGCATTGTGGATTTATGTATCTACCAAAATCATGAATAGTTTGAAAACTGTTGGCTTTGGAAGTTAGCTCTAAATTTGCAAATAGGTATCTATATTTTTCTGAATTATTATAACCTACTGCCTCCCTGAGATATTCTGCAACAAAGAAGCCTGAAATAAACCCCTATTCTTTTCAACAGTAATTTGTTTTTGGAAGAGGTGGTTAAAAGAATAAGAGGGTAGCTAAGGAAATTCAGGTCTCTCTGTCTTTCATGAATAGTAAGCCAAACAATTTCAATTCCAAAATTTCATTACAGGCCTTAGTCACAAATGAAATGTTTCAAATACTTGTACTGCTTCCAATAACCTCTTTCTCTTCTCATAAAATTCCCCCCAAGGAGAGTGAAGCTTAAATACTGAAGGGTCTGAGTACAGCACCAGTTAGCTACTAAAGTGGAGACAATATAGTTTGTATTCAAGCGTGAATTCCGATGACATTTAACAGAGTTAATTTTATCTTTATTTGGTATTACGAATTTTGCCTCGTTCTGTTCACCCTGTTGCTTTCTTTAAAATACCTCTCAAATTTCACTGGCACTGGACCATCATTGGTGATTGCCACCACATGCCTCTCTAGCATAAAAACATCTTTATTACTTCAGAAAGTACATATTTAACAGCTTGGAGATATTTGCATCTGGCTTGGAATTATGGCAAGTAATACTCGTATTGAGAGAGCTGTTTATTTGGTTTTAATGAGCGTAAGCTACAGCTTGCAGTCAAGGAACTACTTGAACTTAATAACATAGCAAATGAATCATTGTACTGCTCAAATCTGTTCTGTCTGGGTAGTTTGATGTGCACTAGTTAATATGACTGTGGGAAAATTTTTGACCATGGAAAATGAAAGGGGGCTTCCATGGTGTTGTTGGTATCTTCTGTTTGTATCAGCTTCAGTTTTAAAACAGCAGCATGTAGATACGCATTCCAACAACAAAATTTAAGCAATACGTGTTGAAACATTTATTAATGAGGTGTAAGGAGAAAATATACCATTAAAGTCTACGTGCAAAGAAGGGAGATCCTCCCACCTCTAACGTACAAATCATTGCAATTTTCATTCCTCTTTTATAGTGGCCACCGTGTATCTGAAATAAAATTGTTTAATGATGAAATACATGTCAAAAGAATTTACTCAGTGGTTGCTTTGCTAACATTGGTATCATTTCTTCCCTACAGGTATTTCTGTAACAAAGAAGACTCATACATGTAAGTAATATCTTTTGATTTGGCCTTCTCTTACAAATGGAATTCATGTTAGGCTGTGCTGTGGCATTCAGACTATTAGGTGTTAGTCTGATCTGAGAAGGCTCCATTTTAAAAATTCTGGTGGGTTTTCTGCTTTAGAGTGGTTCCAGTCCTCACCTGAAATGTTGTCTAAATGATTATACAACACGTGTGTGTGTGTGTGTATGTATATGTGTGTGCATTTGCGTATGTGTTAAGTCAGAGGGCAGAAAGAAGAAAGTTGTGAAGAAAGGCAGAATTCCTTATTCTAATATGTATACCTTACAGCTAGCTGATAAGTAATGTATCCAGAAAATACAGGTGAGGAGAATGGTTATATTTTTATATGTCTGTTATATATGCAGTATGATTCAAATAAAAATAAATTATTTAATTGAAAGTCTTCTGTCCCTTCCTATGTGTTAATCTGTAAGGTAAATCATTCTGTGCTTGTGCTTAAGGAGCTCTTGATGAAAATGAGGAGGTTATTGTTTTGCTCTCAACCACATAAACAGACAGTCCTCATAAATGGCAACCTTGGAAATGGATGTGGATGCCTGCATTTACTTATGTATACATTTATTCCGAATCTTCTTCAAAGACATCAGTATTGGGGATGAAGTCTCATCTACTCTGCAGTGAGTTAAAAGCACAGTTCCTAGAAAATGTTACGATTTGTAGCTGAAAGAGATATGTTGAGATTCTTCGGGTACTGCGGAGGTTTGGAAATCTGGTAGTACAGGAATTGTACTTGCCCAGGATCTGAAACAGGAGTAGGCTAAAGCTGAGGCTATTAGTCTTATGAAAGCCTTCTAACAAAACAGGTGGTAGGCTGCCCAAAATTTACAAGGATACATGCATTTTAACAGGGTTATGCATTTGAACTAAGTTCGCCACGGCTTCTAGGGTTAAAGTGGTGTCATAAAGTGTCTTACATTAATTTCGTTCTTATTTCATTCCTGGTTTTAAAATATTCATGTAATGAAATATTGGACTTGAGATTATGAATTCTCACTATATAGAGTTACAAAATACAGTTGCTTGATTTAAGAATTTCAAATAAGAAGCTGATTCGTATGAGTTTTGAAGCAAATGTTAAATGTCACAAACTTTTAGAGCATGATGGTCCTCCTCTGCTTAGGTGGGCTTGCTGCTTAATGCATTTTTAGGGTCAGATCCTCTTCGGCTGAATGCATATATGGTTTCCATGGAACTTAATGGGAGCTACAGCTAGGCATCTGAGGGCAGAATTTGACCCTTACATTTTTGGTGAATATTTGAGCTCATGCTGACTGAGATTGACAGTACAGGAGACTGAAGTCCTCTGTATATCCGCAGGCCAGGCATTGTACAGACAGCTTCCTTGCACAGCCTTGCCCATGAGCTCAACCCTGGCCTGGAGCGACCACCCTCTCTAGAGGTGGTAAGTAATTTGGTATTTATGCTAGCTCAGTCTTGGGCCTCTCTTGTATAGAGGCTAATGACTGTACATGGTGGTTTGTAATGTGCCACCTGGAAATCAGCTGAAATCACGCTATATATTTTGTATACAGCAGTGCCATGTGCTGACCTGCTAGAAGAGTCACATCTCCAGTTCCAGTATTTGATACTTTTTGTAGGGGAGATTAAATAGTAACCACCGACCTAGAGAGCACAGGAAATATGCCCTTAAGCCGTGCCAGACTGATAAAGTGTTGTCATCATGTCTATCTCAGTGAACGCGATGTTTGAGGCCTATGATGAAAAAAGATGTATTCATCAACCGCGTTAGATGATTTTCTACTGTTCACCATATAGGGCCTTTAATCTAGTTAAGACATTAATTAGGGTCCCAGCATCTTCTATGTTGAGAACTCTGTTTGTGCTATTCTAAGAGAACTGTCAAAGAGTAGTTCCCCGATTTGTTAATCAGTTGTCATGCAATTGCTGAAGCATGAACAAAAAAGTTCCCTGAATAATGGGAAGATAAGCTTGCCCATTAAGAAAGGATTAAAATAGAAGGAGCAATACGCTATAATTGGCATGATGAAAATGCAGGCTACGTTTGCTAGCAAATATGTATGAGATTTCATTCAGTTTTGGTTGAAGTTCTTTTAGAATTCATTCCTGTTACGACAAATTCTCATAGAGAGGAATTAATGTAAATTGCGCATCCCTGGCATTTTGGCATCACGCACAATAAGCTTTTTTTTTTTCCTTATTGCCTAGATTTTTTTTTATTATTGAATAGAAGAAGTAGACATCAAAATTCACAGTTGGAATGACTTGGAAAAAAATAATTTTATATAAACACAAATGCAAAGATTAACAACTACAAATGACAAGGAGAGAGTTTTTGTGTATCAAGTCGGTCTAGAGTGTCAGTATATATATAACATATCCAAATTAAGTTACGTAGAGTAGAATTTCTGCAAAGAAAACTCAAAAAACATTCGCACAAACACTTTGTGAAGTGTATATATGTTGTTTAAAAATACAGATGAAGTCATCTTACTCCAAGTTTACAATGTATGGCATATGAGGGTGTTGACTGACTGTAAACTAGCGCTTATTTCTAATGACCTTTTGACTTAATTAGTGGAGTATAATGCCAGAAAGTTTGATACATTATGCATTTGAAACATCAGATTAATCCTTTTCAGGCTTCATCCTAATAGCCATTTTAATTGTGCAGGTTTTGAGATTGGTGGTGGTCTGTCTCCACTATTTAGTTCTTCCTGGGTTTATTGTTTGAAATTTTGGGTATATTTTACCCCCTTTTTGGCATTAGACTGTGGCAAAAGTGTTCTGTCAGCTGAAATTGAACTACTGTGCTGATGACAGGTGCTTAGGTCATTTCTGAAGCAAACAGTAGTTCAGTATTTGTACACATGCAATATAATGCTGAAGAAATACTGGCCTTTCATACTGTAACTAGCTAAATAAAACCTGAGAGATTTTCATTTTTCTTGATACAACTGATTTTATCCAAGTATTCTGTTTCATTAACTGCTTCTCCACATCCTCTCTTTATCAGAGTTTGAGCGTTACAAAACCTGCTATTTTTAAACAAGGAATGTAATACTCTTCCAAGCAGCACTAAGGGAATAAATTTTGTCCACCTCAAAATGCAGTTTTTCCCTCAGTAGGTTAAACAGGCTTTTGAACTAAAACTTCACGCCTTCTGTCTATTTGTAGAAGTAATCTCTCTTGGGCTCATATGGTGATTTGTTAGGTTAACCATCACCTTATATAACCTTTAGTCTAGCTAAGTTGGATGGTAGAGGCCAAGTCCTATCTCATCTTCCATACTTAGTGAGACTTCTGGTGTTTCGGTTCTTCTGGACTCGAGAAAGATATGACTAACCCTTAGATTCTTTTCTGATCATTTAATTAGCACTGACGTTTGTAATACAACCCTCTTCCTCTCATGTTTCATGTTCTGAATAGAAAAGTACTCCAAGTGAACGGGGACTTTAATGCACAGCTTCAGCCTTTTTGCAAATTCAGACAGGTGTCATTGTATCAGTGATAATAAAGATCTGAAATTCGAGGAAACAGAAGGCTGCAGCGAACCTGGTATTTAGTACCTACTGATTTGGGTTTATGCTCAGTCCTGAAGTAGTATTTCATTTCTGACATCTTAAATCTAAATCTTGCCATACTTCATGCAATGAGTTCGATGGCCTCTACCAGACCACTTGTGACTCAGAACTGTCACACAGATAAATCACGTTATTTTTCTCCAGATCATTTTTATATTCTTAAATGAATTTGCCTTGACTGCCTATCAAAGTAAGGGGTCATTTCCTGTGGTTGCGCACGGAAGGCTAATATTGTAATGAATCCACGATGTAACAGAACCTTCTTTCTCTTGCTGTTTGAATTGCAGTGAACCACAGTTAGAAGCTTCAAAGGAATTTGATTACATAGCTGGAGTTCATATCTGCACAGAGGTCCAGGTTCATTCAGTTATTTGCTTACCTGACATTTTTAAGATAGAAAAAAATGCATAGATTTTGCAATCCTTCCTTTCACACAATTTTCCATACATGTCTCCAGAAAGCCATACAAGAGCTCCTGCCGTCCATTGGCACGTTGTTCTGCAGCAGAAAAGAATCAGGAGCCCTAGCTCCTAGTGACACATACTTGTCCGTGCAAAGGCAGGGATCTGTGGGCGTGCTCTTACCTGGACTAGGTTAACCCAGGTGCTACTTTGAACCAGGAGCTGCTCATCAATTTCCAGTGGCAGTGCACCTACAGATGACTGTCAACACACAGTGTGGATGATGGCCCTTTGTGAGCTGAATCCAAAACTGTGTGACAGCTGCCTACTTCGTGCACTTAGACTAAATTATCACCATTTGGAGAGAAAGAGCATGTTTCTTTGGGCAGTCCCAGTGACGGATAGCCAGGTACCTCAGTTCCTATACCTGGGCCAGCTTGCTTTTCAGGGAAATTTAAGATTAAGACCTACCAGCCCAGTCTGTTCTCTCATGCTTTTATGATGAGGATTTCCCTTATTGTTAATGGAACTTTTTAGTTATGCTACTTTGTCACTATTCTTTCCTAAATCTCTGACTTAAGAAAGTCAGGCATTAAAGGCTGCTGAAAAATGTTCCAAATGTGCACCTCATTCTCTGTTCACAGCAATCTGATCAGTTAAGCTGTTGGGAGGTTCAGCTTCACCTCAAACATATATGTATGGAATACTTTGCATTACCTTCCTGAGGTAGAATTAGGCCAGGGCAGCTATACCTTCTCAGTACCTGGACATGTTTGGTGTGGACTGTCACATTTCAGCATGTTACCACTTGTTGTTACCTACTCCCTGAACTACCACAGGTTTTGACACTTGCTTCTTTATTCGGTGTCACTTGGTAATGTGTGATACTGGCAGAAACAGTGTCTGGCGATTGCGCTTTGTAGACTGTATTGTGGTGGGTACAACAGGGAGAAATCCACCATTAGTGATCTGTGGACTTAATTTTGTTCCTCCTTTATTTTCTGTGTTTGCTTCTAATGCAAATAGATGTACTTGGGTATCCTATTCAGCACTGTATATTTTATATTTTCATAACCCAAGATATAGCCAGATTTAACAGAAAATACTTGTACCAAGACTCTCTATTGATTAAGAGTCCTATGTAACTCTAAGATATTTGCCCTTTATTTCAGACTTGGGACTTCTCTGCTTTTCATGATTTACCAAAATAGTTATTCTAGAGTAATTTTTCTTAAACAGTTATGTCAGTAGGCAACTCTGTATGAATTCCTTAATTTTGGATGCAATATTTCTTTCTTACACTGAAATTATCCTTTCAGTTAATTTCTGGCAGATAAGAAACATTTCCAAAGCTAGGCACTGATTTTAATGACGTGAGCTCCTGCTGGAAAATTAAGTGGGGACTGTGTGCTTTCAATTTTTCTCACTAAATAGAAGTATTTGCATGAAGAGCTGGCAGCTTTGTTGCCGAAGTATGAAAGTAAAACCCTTCCCTTCTGCTATCTGAGATCTCACACCAAGCACCTATCCCAAGCCCTTCCCTCACTCCCAGATCAAGCTCTGGGGCTATTCCTACACTCATTTTGTAGTAGGTGTTGGTCTGGAGAAGTATCTTGACTCTGTGTACTTCAGTGAGACTTACCTTTGGGCTAAGTGGTCAATTCATGTTTTAAGTTTACACTGCAGTTGGAAGGTTTGATTATACCATAGGGAGATCAACTTTACTCTATACTACCTACTGTATATAACAAGACCTCAGAAGTTGGAGTGACAAAGTTCAGGTGTCTCAATAGATACCCATTATTCTGACAAGCCCTTAAGCCTTTGGCTGGAGTTTGGAATGCTGTGCCTTCATTGCTGCTGTAGCATGACTAGCCAAAAAGGGAGTGTCTTGTTCTTTAGGCATGCTCTTAATACTATCCTGAGCAGAGATCCATTCCTAAATGATGTCCTTCATATCTTTGGCTCTAAGCAGTTGCTAAGAAAAGGACATTGCTTGTTAGAAACTAAGAGGCTGATTTGGGGCAGGAGATAGCTCATCAGCTTCTCAGATGTCCAAATATCCTAGAACTGTGGTTCACCAAAGTTCTACAAGCATATTAAGGTTTGCAGCTTAGTTGAACCCAAGACCTGGATTTCTCTTTTACTCTGATTTCACTTTCCACATTATATTTATAGCCACTGCTAAAGATTTCTCGAAGTTTGTTAGTTATTTTGCTTGATTGCATTAAAGGGAAAATAACTGTGATTTTCTTTTTTTTCCTGATTCGATTTATAATTACTTAGTACATCTACTGTGCATTGCACCGTCTACTTCGCCTCATGTGTTTCGTGTGCTGGCTAAAGTAAACAATACTTTTCCCTCACAAAATAGGAGCCTGCAGAAAACTGATGGTTAACAGGATCTGCTGTTAGCACCAAGGCCTAAAGAGAACAGGTGAAAACTAAACCCTGTCCCCTGAGGCCAATAAAATAGCTGTTTGGTCCCTTGTGTGTAACCTCCTAATAACTTTACTGGGCAGCGTTAAGATCCCTTGGGGGCTTCTCTGCAAGAGCACTCCCTCTCTTTGTTCAGATTGCTTATTAAAAATGATTTTATAATGAAGTTGCCTCAAATAGCAGCTACTTTCCTACTTGTCCTTGAAGCACTGTTTGCCCTGGTGAAGAATCTGAAGACAACTTTCTAGGGCTTTTCTCTTGTTCAAAACTTTTACTGAGCTACTGCTACACTTGATTTTATTTTTTTTCTTTTTTCCTGTGAGCCAAAGAAAATACCTTCATCAGCAGCTAGATATTGTACCTTTAATTCCACTTTGAAGCCATCTCTGTTTGTTTTGTGTGCCAGCATCGTCAATCGATCGGTTTTATTCCCTGCCACACAAAACACTATGTCAGTGACTTGTTGCCTGAAAAGGAATGAATGTTGCCTTCTTATTGTGGTGGCCAAGTTATTGAGTACGGGGCAAAGATGAAGGCATTGTCAAATAATGAGGAGAGGAGGGAATGTTTTTAAAATCAGAAAATGTTTCTGGCTGGCTTGGGAGAAAGAGTGCACAGAGTGACAATGCTGTGTGTGAATGTGTGACTTTCATGACATAGGTATAGCTGGAAATCTGTGGACGCTCTGATTCTTTGTGGTAGGTCTATAGCAGTGAAACATTTTCTCTGTGAAAGCTCTGATATTTGTGAGAGAGACTGGCCCTTTGCCCATGTGGAAGCAGCTGTGGGTAAAGCATCAGGAGAACTTTTTATTAATGCATGTTTTATGCCCTCACAGAATAAGTGGTCAGAGGTGAGACAAATCTGGTGCTTCTAATCTTCTATTAGCTACCCAAAAGCTTGGCTTCTGTCTGGGCCCCAACCTTTTGGCACAGTTGGAAGGAACATTTCGTTTTCTCTAAGGCTGATAGAATAGGCAATTAAATGCACTGCCTTGGAAGTCCCATGGGGAACTCTGTCTATTAGCTGCACTTGAAGCTAATGTCAAGTCTCTTCTCTGATTCTGTTCTGAGTATATGGAGCAGTTTCTATCTACATGGGACTTTCGGCTGTAACCATTAATTATGGACTTATTTTACTGTAAGTTTTCTGGTAAATACCTTAAGATAGGTTTTTCTGTGCCTTTATAGCAAAGTAGCATGCAAACTACAGCAAGGTAAAAAACTGGAAACAGATGAAATAAATTTTGGCAAATGAAGACTGATAAGCATTTGCAAAACGTTAATCATCCACAGTTAAAATGCGTGTGTGTGTGTGTGTATGTTGGATTATAGTTCAGATACTTCTAAATTACAGTTACCTAGCAAATTCAATTAGAAAAGGCAGGAGAAAGGAAGCTGTCTTAAATTTTGCAGGTCTTTATCTGGGGGTAAGTCCTGACCCCTTCCATGCCTCCAATACATATTAATAGAGGTTACAAATCAATAAATTCCAATTCTGCTCACACTTCATTTCTTTTTCTGGCCTGTCCTGTGGAAGTGCACAAGATGGGCAGAGACATTCTCTTTCACATTTAAAAAATCATTTGGAGGCCCATGTTTTAAGGAATGATGAAGTGTTGGAAGAGCATTAGGAGGTTTCTGACATTAGGCACCTAAATTCTGTCAGTGTGGTGGATGGATATTAAGAGATTGTGGATGTGACTCAAAAATAAATTTAAACTGTTTGTGGACATAGGCAGTAAATACATTGGGAATGTCTGCAGTGTTCTCTTATACCCAAGTCTTGCCTTTTAATTCCCTAGAAAGTTGTTCTTGCATGTTTTGTACCCTTCTCTTTTCTATCGATTAATTCCTAACGCCATTTGTCCAACGTTAGAAATACTGAATTAAGTCACAAACACCCCTTGTGCCTTGTGCAAAGCACTCTAACAGAGAAAGCGTAGGACTGATCTGAATCCTGTTGCAGCTGCTTTAAGGATTCCTATTGGCTGAAACATGCTTTGATCAGCCCTTAAAACACATTCTCCTTTTATGTTGTTGTTTTTAAAGTCTCTTTAAAAGCTAATATTTCCAGCTTGGTAAGAACAGCCATCCACAATTTTGGTATGGTCATTGGTTACAGAAGAGAACTGTGTTACGGGCTGAATGTAAGCTTCAAAATAGGTGATACTCTCCACACTCTTAAGGCTTTAATCCAAATCTGAGAGCAGTAGAAGTTACTCTTGGCAAAGTCATGAAGTTAAAATTTTTTTGCAGTTTTTGAGTGGCTTGGGCACCAGAAAACTAACAGATGAGACTTCTCCAAATCTGCTTTTGCATTTTGGATGTTTTTCAATGCAAACAATGTGAAAACAAATAGGAAGCGTTACTGGTCACGACTTTCTTCTTTAATGTGTGGGTCGCATATTTTGGCTCTGAATAGTCTGAGTCTAGGCAGCTCTAAGTATACATACAGAGAAATACCAATACACTGGAAGCCTTTTGACTATATCCTTTGCAATAGTTTCCTAAGAGATAATTGTACTTACTAAACAAGACTTACGCGAGACTGTGTCAGTTTGATTTGAACAGTTCCTTAAAGTCACCTCAGTCTTTATAGAAAGGTAAGTCTTTGTCTCTGTGAATGGATTGCTACCAAATACAGTGAAGGCTTGGGATTAAATTAGGATTAAATCATGATTTTTAGGCCTGCTTGCCCATTTGTTCAGAGATCAAAAGTCAAAGTGTTTTCCCAAAGTAGATGATTTATTCCCATGGGTGTATCACTGCTACCTTTTTTCACACATTGAGAAGAATCTGTGCTTAGAGCTTTCTGCTCACATTCATTTGTTTTCATGATGTTTCTTATAAGACAGTATCGCATTTTTGTTGTAGTAAGGCTGAATTCTAATGATTCTACAGCAAGCTCAGTCATATGGACTTCTCGAAGTTTGGTACCTGAACCAAAAAAGCACATTTTATTATCTGAATTTTGAAACCAGGGACTGATTCCATCATTCTTAATAGACTCATTTATTTGACTTTGCAGTTGCTGTTCTGAAACAACTATTGAACCTGAAAAGGGCTTTTTAATGTATGTTGATGGCTGACCTTACTAGGACTGTAAAAATATTGGAAGTTTTTGCAGCCTTTCTCCGAGAACATCAACCTGGAATTATTTAAATGTTGACTGCAGCCGGGAACACAGTTTCATGCAGACAACATGTAAGGCAGCTCCTTATGGCAGATCAGGTAGTCACTCTTAACTCATACTGAATAGCTTGTTCTTAATCTTATGGCCAAATGACAGTGATATTTCTAAGGCTCTTATTTTAAAAACAGTTTTGCTGGGCAGAGTTTTTCTCCCTCTAAGTCTCTTAACATGATGAAGTATAGTAATTAATGCTCGCCTAAAAGGGACAAAAAGCCTCAAAGGGCAGTGTGGGTCAGTCTGAAGACCTAAAATTTGCAGTTAAAAAGTAGAAAAAGATTAGTGCAGAATTAAATAGAATCCCGATGGAATTTAGGATACACTTTTTAAATTTCAACTTTCTTTTTCTTTCTTCATAACAGTTGAATAGTTTTGAGGTATATTGACAAAACGATCCATCTTTGTGTCTGTTGGTTAATTGGGGGGGTGGGAGGGAGGAGCAGGCAGGGACAACAGTGCAGACAGCTTTACAGAAATCTTGCCAGATATACATTATAGTTAAGTGGGAGTACACATGATTCTTGGGTTTTACATGGATAAAAAGGTAGTGACAGATGGTTTGGTTTGAGTTTCTGAATACGTAAATGCTATCTGCATTTGCGTTTGTAATTTGCACGAGGAATGAGAAGGTGGTTGTCTGCTTACCCAAACTACGCTCACATACAAATTGCTTATGCAAAATTCTTCATTGAACTGAAAGAGTCAGAAAACATGGTGCCTGGTGTTATCTTAGTGTATAGGGGAGTAGTTGAATTTCCTATTGTATTTTAATAGTTATTTCAGGTTAAAACAGGGGAAGAAATATGCTACTTTCATGATACGACAAAACAACATAATTTTTCTGTAATGGCAGGATTATTTCCTTTCAATCAGCTATATGTGCACTATAAAGCATAGTTAAAATACGCATGATTTGGCATATACAGATGTGATTATTGGCACACATTGAAATAAGCATCACAGTATTGAAATAACTTTTTTCTAAATATGTTTTATACACAGAGAAACAGACAGAGAGGGAAAGAGTCAGTATTAGTAAGTACCAAAATTACATCTTCCGGTCTGAATACCTTTACATTCCAGCGTGAATATCCTTTGCTACTTTATCTCTTGCTATTATAAGACACTATAGTTGTAGAACCTAGATTTAGTCTTTAACCCCAATGCCTTATATTACTGTATTGTCTGGTTTTGGATTCACTGTTCACTTTATCAAAGGAATAGATCTCACCGGAACAGAAGTTACAGTTTTAAGGGATTGCAACTAGGACTTCAGGAAGCTTCCTGTCTTTACCTTACTGCCACTAATGGTAGAATCCTTGACTTGAATGGAAATAGAACTGAACCTTCAATGAGTTATTGTAAAAAATATAAGCAGTAAATTAAACAGGAAGCCTTGACAAAGAGGATGATGGCTTTGCTGCAAAAACTAGGACTGTTGTGAGACCTTTTTGCTATCTGGCTTAGCTTCCCCTGTGTGTATGACAGGTTCTTGTTTAAGGTTAACATAAACTATCAGTTGTGAGTTGTAGCAGTGTGACTTGCTGAACAACAGACTAGGCACACCCTCAAAGCAATTTCCTCTCTCTTTTTTTTTCCGAGGTGTTTACCACCAACTTCAAAAGCCAGTTCACAACAGTGGTGGTATTCTTGCAGTTTTCTGGAAATTCAAATTAGGCTTTATTTAATCTCTGTGCAACAGGGGTAGGGAAACCTTTGGTTTCAGAAAGCCAGTACATGACCAAAGCCATTTAGTGATTTCCTTTTAGATACAGGCATCAGTTGATAACCATCCTTCCCACCAATGTTTGTCTGAACAACTGTTTCCTTATCTTTGTTACTGTTACCTAACTGATATGTAGGTGTGATACTTGCTGGCTGCAAAGGCAACTTTTATAGATAAGGCAAGTTTCCTGTTTAAACTCTTAACATTTCTTTCACTCTGACCCGTTTTGCCTTTTCTCTCCCTGTATTGCCAGCTTACTCCAGAGTTACGGTCCTTGAAGTAAAAATTGAAGTAAAAGGGGTCATCCAAAAAGATGATTTTACATGCTGTTTGAGGATATAAGGGTACTAAAGGCTGGCTGAAGATAGTTCTCCTGTTAAGCAGAGCTTTTGATATTTCAGAAAATATTTCACTGAAATAGTCTCAGGTTTGTTTGCGGTTTTCAGGAGGACGGTAAGAAAACCCCTTGTTAGCTCAGGGTGAGTAGTCCTTCACATGGGATAGTGGTGATGTGACTTTAAGAGCTGGCCTAGAAACAAGGCAGTTCAGGTACTTCAGCTTTAAATTCCCATGTCCTGTTAACATGATTTCACCACCTCACTGTCAGCTGTTTTAAGAGTAGATTTTAGTATGAAATCCCATCCTTGATGAAGCGGTAATGTATATTCCTCTGGAATATTTCATCTTTGACAAGCAAACAATGTCACCAAAAAATCCCCAGCCATTTCTAACAGGGAAGCTTAGAAAAGAGACACAGAGAACCCTGACTTGGGAATGAATAGTTTGCACACTTATTTATATTCTTTGTGAAACTAGTATCTGGCAATCTCAGTTTGCCAAGAAAATTCCCCTTACTGCATGTTAATTTGCTGCTTTTCACCGAGAGGTTGGATGGGAGGTTGTATAATAGTCACTCTAGGTAGGAACCTATCACTTGTTCTGCAAATAGACCTCTTTCCTCACTCCGAGGTTAAATCTGCAGTTAGACTATGGGTCCAGCCTGGTAAGTGGTATTGTATTTTGGTAAGCACAAAACTGAGAAGGCTTATTTGTAGCTACTTATTTTCTTGACTCAAGGTATTGAGTTCCTGGTCTTGAAATCATAAAGCTGAGCATATGAATGTGATTGACATTTTACTATATGTTCTGGATAAGCAACAAAACACTATCTACAGATCTATTTCTAACGTATTGTGGGGAGGTATAGGGTGTCCAGTAAATCTTATGTGTTCTGTTGTGTCAGATTCAGCTTGCATATACAAAATGACTTAATGGCATTGGCATAGTAAGCCTCTTTGATGCTTCTCTCCAAATCAAACTTGATAGTGGTTATTTTGACAACCAAAGGGTCTATTTAGCAGTTATAAATTGAATGAGTAAGTGTTAGTTTGACATGGACCCCTCCTGCTGGTGGGACGCAAGTGTTGAGAGACTTTAATAACCACTACAAAAGTTTGTGGTACCTGTATCGTTCCATTCTCCCTCTTCCCTTTTCTGTCCCTTCACTAATCCCCACGCAAAATCTTTCTCCTAGGCACTTGTCATTAAAAAGTAGCTCTATTTCTAAATAGATAAATTACCAAAGTGCAAATATAATTTGCCCAAAGCCAAAGCCGAAAAAAAAACCCCAATTCAGTAAGCTAGTTCTGAGTGACTTACCCAAAAATAACCATTGGATAATAAATCCAGAAAAAGTTTTTAATTGACTATTTAAGTAGTTTTAGCTCAAGTTAGCCTTTTCTGCTTTTAGCTTCTATTGTTTTCCAGTTTGCGATCACTGAACACCATTGAGTGGGCAGCCCTTTTGATGGGTTTTATGTGCTTGCTTCCAAATAGTTCTGAGGTTATATTTCTATTATGATTGCTGTTATTGTTAGAGCTTTAGAGAGACAGAAGGAAAGGAGTAGCAAAAAGAAAGAGAAAAGGATATAGTCACTATTTACCTAAAAGTTGTGTGCTGATTCTTACTAGGTAAGAAAAGAAACAGAAGCTTCAGCTGAAGCAGGTGGTCAAATAGTGTACAAAGGAATGGCAACAGGAGCTAAGTGATGGCAAATTTTGTCTTTGATCTATTAAAGCTCTTAAACTACTTCTTCTTAAACTGTTTCCTTCCAGTGAGATAACTCATCACACTACCTACATCCATCAAGCTAAGCATGCCCAGATTACAAGATCAGAGCAAAAGTGCTTAGCCTTTTTCAAAAAAGCACTTCTAGGATACTTCCTGTAGGAATCTGCATGTAACAGCAACTACTAATTTAAATCTGACACTATCCATACTCCAAACATACCATATTCATAAAAACATCCTTTTTCTTTCAAGGCTTCACTTCCTGTGTGAATCCTTCAGTTCTTTAATTGTTGCACTCTTGATTTTCCTCACAAGATTTTTGCCATTAGAGAAAAGAGATGATCAAGGTCAGGTGCAGTGACATACAGAAAAGAGGAAAGTTGTGTACCTTTTGGAATCAGTAGAAAAACTGCCCTTGGTTTTAGAGCCAGAAGATCCTGTTCATTGCAAAGTGGTGTAGCTTCTCCTTTATGTCCACAGTGGTACAGCATACTGTATTTAGTTGTTTTTCACTCATATTATACATGTATTAACTTCAGTAAGGAAAGAAACTAGGATCTTATTGGACTGTTTGCCAATAGGGTAATATAGTTCTCGCAAACCACCCCATCCATGTGAGTTAGTGCTCTTTACTTCGTGTTATCAGATGTAGCACTTGTGTCCTTTGGTGCTTTTAAATGAATTTCCAAAAACATCTTTATGAAAAATTTTTAAAGAGGTAATAATAATTCTGTTAGCTGTTGTATTTGATCCTTCATTGGTTATTCAGTATAAATGTGAATCCTAAACTTCTCGATTTTTAGTTTATGTACCACAGATTATTTTTTTTTTGTGTGCTTAGTGTTGACAAAAGTATTTCCATTTCATTTCTAACCGTGTGTTTTCATGGAAACAAATTATCTATAACACATTGTATTTCTATGAAAACACAAGCTTATTAAATGTCAAACAGTTTATGTTTTCATGGCAGTCATCTTGAAATTGGCACGCTGACTGTGTCAGTGTTTTATGATGTAAGCTTAAAATTGCCAGATTGTCAATGTTCAGACATGAAAAGTTCTGAAGTCTCGCACACGGAGGAGGAGGAATTAGGCTCTTATCAATTAGCAGGCGGTGGTAATTTAGGTGTGTATGTTTGAGGCTTGTATTAAGATAATAGAAACTCCTTAATCTGAGTATCCTCAAATATTTAAACTGATAAAGAGGTGGCGTCAGTGTCGAAGTCAGTCATTTGTGCTTACTAAGGGCTGACTATAAATATCGGGGTTGCTGGTGGAGCTTGAAGTGTCTTTGCGCATTTAACTTTATCACTCGGGTCATGCATTGCAGAAATTGCTTTAAAAAGTGAGGAAGGTGGGAGAAATGGCTCCACACGATTGTACATACCCTATGCTACTGGAGCTGACAGATCTTAAGGACTACAGCAAGGGTTTTGGCATTGCCTAACCATTTGGGAATTGTAACTGCAGGTTCATGGGTCACATTGTAACAGGCTGAAAAATTACTTTCATAGCAGACTGGCTCCTGGCAGAGTGAGCAGACCCTACTGGATAAGCTTATAGCAAAAGAGTCCTGTGTCGGTAAGATACGGCATGTTGAATAAGCTGCAGTTTATCAGTAAGTGATCCCTGTTATATGGAAACTGCACACACATCAAAGTCTGTCATAGCTCTACTGACAGGTGTGGTGGGTATCAGGCTGTTAAAGAAAAGAGTAAGAAAGTGTGTGATGCATATGGAACAAAGACAATGCAAAGGTCATAGTAAAGAGAATTTTATCTTCACTGACTAAGATAGGAAATACTTGTACAAGAAAAGCCCTTTTAGCCCTCCCACCCCTGTCATTCTTACAATTTAAAAAGCACACAACACTATCACCCTACTGATCTTCACATTTCCAGTATATATGGGTTAAAAGGCAGTGAAATCAATTTTGCTTCTGTCATGCTGTGCTATATTTTATAATATAAACTGATGTTGATCATATGGTTTAATTGAATATGAGTCTACTTAGAAATGGCTCATTCTTCATGTGCAAAAAATTTTCAGGAGTAATTTGCAGGTATGAGTGCAGTTGCATATATTACCTTATCACGTTATGCAAATAATTAGGAAAAAAAATAGCTATTCAGTTTGTTTATTATCCCTAGAGGGAAAATGTACACATATTTTACATGCACATTTCAACTACATTTCCTCCTCTTGTGATTGCGGAAAAGCCTTTAATACATTTCTCTACAATGAATTTTAAGTTTCACGGTGGAATTAACTAAATGGTTTGGTTTGTTTTGCACCCTAATGGATGGGATTTAAATCCAGTTTTCACATCACACAGGAAATGTCTTTCAGTATCTTTTTGACTCTGTTCTGTGGTTGTCTCTTCTGTGCAGCAAAACCAAACACAATTTCTCATTGTTGGAAAAAGTTGTAGCACTTGACTCAAAGTAGTATGGATGCTCCAAGTTCCTTACAGAGAGTTTGCCTAGCACGTGCTCATCTTTCAAACTCTCTCTGAGGGTTATTTGTCCATGCTTGTCCCTATGTGGAGTCTCACGGGGAGCTGTGAGAAACCCCAGTTTCCTAGTTAACCCTCCATGGCTGCTGTGATATCTGTGTAAGACCATCGTTCTTCCCTTCATGAATGAAACTGCAGAACGTGATTCTTTCATGAACATCACTTACACATAGCTTTCTCAATTCTATCCTTGCGCATATCTCCTAGCAGCTTAAACTATAGTTAATGACAGACATCCACCTGGTGACAAGTTTAATGATTCGTGAAATCCTAGCCCTTGGGGCACACACTGGTTATTTCTGTTACACACAAATACAAAGCAGATAGATAGTAAATTTATCACTTTCAGATTTAGGTGATGGAAATGGGTGATTATCTGAAAGAGGTAGTAAATGTTTATAGACATTTGCATAACAGCCATTTTTCATTTCATCTTACCACTAGACACAGTGGATATGCGAGACTGGCTATAATTCTGCTGCAATTGCCAGTAATTTTTTGAGTGTTGACCTGTGTGTGTAACTGTCATAGGTATTGTACCATATATCAGAATACAGATGTGTTGCTATGAAGCTGTCATTTCATTTTAAAGGAAGGATGAAAACTATATAAGTGGTGCTGAGCCATGATGCATAAACTTTGTACTATTTATACTCTGTATTTGTACTGTGATTTTTGCCACATGGTATGAGAATAATTTTCCACTTTTTCCCCAGAATAGGTTTTCGCTCTGTGTTATTTCTTACATTAACAATGTAACAGAAGGAAATCAGAAATTCTTAGCCTTACCCAGAGGAATATATATTGGAGATGTGTCAATATTTGGTTTTATTAATGTTGATACACTCTGTGCAAAGTTCTCAGTACATGTTTATAATTTATTCATAGCCAAACTTGGGATAGACCAAGCGTAAAGACTCCAGTCTGGAACACTAAAGGCATGCCTACTTTACCAAGTCACGCAGATGATAGGGAGCAGATCTATACAACAGAGTACTTGACACAGAGGATCTTGACATCCACACTATACCTGTTTCAGGGCTGGTCTGTTTGTCGACTTTAGATCTAGTCTGGTCTCAGGAAGCCTATTGCAGCTGGAGTGAATTACATATTGTCTGGGAGTACATCTTTCAGTTTAGTTTCACTGGAAAGGAATCCTGTTCATGTGCTCTGAGGCCACTCTGTGACGCAAACCAAAACACAGTGCAGCAGTGGGGAGAGCTGCTTCAAAAGCACACTCTTGGTCTGAACTAAAACATTGTTGGAGACACACACTGAAAAGCTGCAAGTGCTATTTCTGATTAAGACTAGAAATTTCCCAGCAAAAAAGTGTTTGCAGTACCAATTCTGCTAAACTGCCTGTGGCAAGTCTCCTTGCTTTCCTTTAGCCTTTGTGTTCTCTCTGAAGTGGTCCCCATGACTGCTGCCCGTTTCAGTCACATCATGGGGACAGCTGACTCCTCTGCTTCTCCAGAAGCCACTCGTATGCACAGATGCATTGTAAAGAGAATAGGTTTGTGAAAGGACATAGTTTTCTATAAATACGAAATGTTCCTTCATTACACTGTATAATAACTGCTGAAGGTTAATCATATTAATCTCTTAGCATTGCTCCTCTTCAGAATTAACTGATGGTTGGAGAATGCTCTTTATGTTGTTCTTTGGTTTGCAAAGGAAAGTGAGATTGATCTTCTGGGTTTTTTTCTATTTCTATTGCATAGCATATCCAGTATAAGAACCTGGAGTTCACTCCAGTATGTATGGAAGTGCTGGAATTCAATATCACTAATATTACCATATACAGAGAAACCATTTATTGGGGTAGAGGGGAGAGAGGATGTTGTGACCCCTGCACATCATGAAAATGATCACTGAAATGCAGCATTTAATGCTCTTCTGTATTATTTTGTACAGATTTCAGGCCCAAAAGCTACATTGTTCATTATGACGTATGTTGCTTCCATTGCTCATAGCAATGGATATCCATGAAGAAAAGAGGAAAACAAGGAGGCGTTCTATAAAGCAAAGTTTTCCACACAGAACCCAATTCTTTTGCAGGTGCATAGGTGTGACCTCTTTCTTGTCACTATCTATGTGCGTATAGTCTCTGATTCAGAATTCTTTTTGGCAGTTTAATGTACTGCAGTAAAGCTTTCACTGCCTTTGCTTACTCACTCGAAATTAGCCCTAGTAAATACTAACTTGGTGTGATTTGTCACAGTGCTGACAAGGTGTTGCTTGGCTGAGTAACTTGTAAGAAGACTGTAATAATTAAGTCCTTCAAGATAACATTTTCTTTCATATTTAAATATATGAAAAATATGTCATTTGCTGCCCAGCTCTGCATAAGTGTATTAGTAGTTCCTTGCAATTGTCTCTGGTACTTTGAACAGCTCAGCAGTCTCTAGTGCCTTCATCCATTTGCATGTTCATGGTGAGCTAAAAAAGAATGTTCCTACCCTTCTTTTTTTATAGTGTTACGTAGAAATGGGGTTCAAGAATCTCCTCAGATTCTAGGAGGACACATCTTCCTCTGAGTCACTGTTTTTGTTCTGCATCAGTGTCAGTTCATTCTTTACAGTCAGTCAACTTTGTTTCTTCACCCCAAAAGTATCTAATAGTATCAGGCTTTGGTTATTTATGTTTAGGCCATCATAACTTTGGCATTTCTTTTGAAGGTATAATCTAAACATTGCTGTCCTTTTCTGTCATTACTTTAATAGTTATATTTGTTGGCACTGGTGTTTCCTTTTCCTCCAAGTGTTCATTCTCAATGGAAAGGGGAAGCCCAAGCAGAGAATGCATTGGTTTTTTCCCCGAATTTCAATATATTATATTTATCTAGCTTTCATCTTGTTTTTCCACACTCTTCTGCATACATGTTGTTATTAATGTGAATAAGAGGGAGTCATGGACAATGACCCTACTGTGGATAATGTGTAAATGTGGTAGTCTGTGGTTTCTCCTGCTTTACGTTTGCATGTTTAATCTTATATTTCTTTTTTGTTTAAAAATATATTTTAAAGAATTCAAAAATTTAAAAAATCCTCACACTACAAATGTGATGATTTGGCTGGGAGGGTACCAACAATGATGGTTGGTGCAACCGAGAATTTTGTTTTTCAGTCCTTCACTTACACAGGCCAGTACCAACAGACCTTTAATTTACATTGCTAGCATAGAGATATAGCCACAAGAACTGCTCTGTAATATCCTTTTAAACAGTATTTTTCATCTACCTATAATGAAAGGTGTCTGTTTTATATTGCTGCCCATTCATCATTCCTCGGACACCTGCTGCCACAGTCAATTACTTCTTAAATCTGAGTTAACCTTCTAATGTGATCCTGCTCTCCTTTCTTCCTTGCTCAAACCTATTATTCCATAAACCAAGCTGTCAAACATGAGTCCAGTCACCTGTGAGCACATGGTGTAGGATTGTAACATCTATCGCTTATGCTTGCTGTTCCTTGGAGCAGTGGATTTTCACCACATCTTTATGAACAGAAGAGCAAAGTACCTAACTAACCTGAACTATTCATTGTGTCCTCATGAGTCTGCTTTATGTTTTCCCTCCCTGACTTAGGACTGCACATTGTTCTCTAATTCATTCTGCAGTCAAGAATGGAACAATTAGCCACAAACTCTCAAGCTCTGGCAGATGATTAATCAAAAAAAAAATTAACTTTGGCTGATAATGCTGCTCCGTGAATTATGAGCTGGCTGTAAGCCAGGGAATACTCCTATTGTCCCCTATACAGACGGCCCATCCTTCCTTGACTCAAGTGCAGCAGAAATAGTAAGATTTTTCATCTAATAGAATTTTAACCATTATGTTATTAAGGTTTTTAACTCCTTAGTGCAGTGTTTTGGAATCTTTTAGCCAGCTACTATGTAATCCTCAGGAAAAAATAATAATCCAGAATTCCTTTGTATTCCAGAATAATTTGGCAGTTGAAGGGGGAGGTGGTAAATAAAGTTTAAAACATTTAGGTAAAGAGCTGCATTGCAAAATCTTATTGTTATAATTACAAAGATTTTAATTAAAAATGCCAGCCACAAAAAATTCCTTTGTAGGCCACTGCCAGTGATTGCAAATCAGTTCCCAGCTGTTCTTTGGTATTGACACATACCCAAGTTTCTGTGAAGTGTGTATTTGTTACTTTTACTATCAGTACTCTTTTTTTTGCAATGTTTTCACAGGCCACTGTCCTATGCCTTACCATGGTCCCTAGCCAGCAGGCTGAGTAACTCTTGGGCGATGGGGTATTTTTAGTTGTAGAGTATTAGTGATTCCAAAAGAACTTGAATGACATTAACAATTACCTGCTGCAAATGTATTTATTTCTGGGGGAAAGAATCCTGGCTTTGCTTACTAAACACAGTCTGGTTTGCTTACTAATAAGTATTATAAACTACTAGTCTTTCTGAATGACAATGCAAATATGTAGTTCTGCTAGCTGGAAACAAGTATGATTTCCATGATGAGCCTAGACAGAATTTTTTTCCCCTGAAAAACACTGTAATGAAACCCATGCTACATAAAACCTTTTTTCGCACTGAGGAGGAACATTACTGTGTCTGCTCCTAATAATTACTTAGCTGTACTGGCACACATATGCAATTGTTTTTCAGCTGTTGGTGACAGGATTGCTAGAAAAGTGCTCTACCCTCAATATAGGGGTGAAAAAGCAGAGGTATTACACAGGGGCAAGAGCCTGGGTCTGACTTGTGTGCTTTTCAACTCTTTACTGGATGACTGCTGATTCCAAGATTATAATTTTCAAATTAAATCTTTAAAAAATAGAATAAAAATTGCCATTATAGGCAAATGGAAAAATAATCAAGACAAACAGTGAATCTCTGGGGCACTAATAATTACAGTTGTTGCCAAGACTTTTCACAGTGTTCTGAAATTTTCATTAAGATTTTATTTCATTCCTGATCAGCACATGGTGTTGAGCCCGTTTCAAGGCTCATTTAGTGGGCTTCCAATACAGGAGCCCATAGGTTAGCTGAGTACTCATTGTGAAGAGGTTCATGTCGGTCCCACTTAGTGTTTAAATTGACTTTCCAGCTCATACTTGACATTAACGATTGAAATTTAAAGGACTCAATACTGACTATTGGAAAAAAAAAGTAATCAAATTAAGTATAAATAAAAAGATACTTTGTAGTAACTTGATCAGTCTTGGCATCACCTTAGCTGTTGTTATCTGTAGCTAAGCTAGGGTAACTGATCATGGGGTTTTCCAAACATGACCTTTCATGCACATTTCTTAGCACCCAGAAGCAAATCCCGTAAAAAAAAACCAAAAACTAGTCCATAAACCACAGTGTCTCAAAGGACACATACCTGCCAGTAAGGATCAGTCTGTCTTTTGGGAGCATGTTGGTTGCACAAGTTCATCTGAAAAATGACACGTACCAAGTTTTGAGCAGAATCTGTCCATCTGTATAATCACATCTAGGGTTGCCCTCATTACCATCAGAACCAAGTATTTCACAGTTTTTAACATCTCAAAATCTGAACAAGGCAGAGAAGTACTCTCATCTATAGAAGGAGAACCAAGACTTACAGAAACTAAAGTGATACAATCCTTTTCCAGCTCCCATCTGTGGTATTGTGTGAATGTGCCCTAGCCCCCTTCTGGCAAAATCAGCCCAATTAGCCCTGGTCAGCAATTCTGACTGCTTGATTTTTTTTCTATTGTAGATTAGGGAGTGGTTACTTAAACTGCCTCAGAAGCGGTCCTACAAACAGGAATTTGGGGTTGCATTACTGCTGTGTGCTGCTGATCTGAGGGTAAACATTGATCCGTGGCCTCAGAGCTAATCTGTATCTACTGCTCTAGCACTTGTTGTCCCACAGTCCGAGTGGCATGTGAGCTTTTCCTCCTATGCAGTTAAGCTGACAAGGCCAAGCAAACTCTGTCAGCTGCCGTTGGAAGCAGTTCCTCTTTCTTGAAACTACTGGTCTAGTGCTGTTTAGTGGTCCAACTAATACCTCAGTTGCAGCCAGCACAGTGTGTTCTGAACAGAACTTCCCCTATCTCCTGGTTATGCGATAGTCCTCTATGCTGTGTATCCCTTCTCTGAGAGGTGTCTTTCTAATTGTTACGTAGACCAACTGGGTACTACTTGTTTCCCGAGTATGCTCCATATTTTTCATTTTTGCTGCTGTCAGCATCTGTAAATAGGGAAAATTTTGGCACTGTCAGCTAATTGAAATTTCTGTGGCATGAAGTAGCCCCTGCTGAAACTTCAATGTAACTGCTTTGCTTTCTATTAGCAAGTTTTTATTGTGTAGATATCCAGGCTCTAACAGAGGTACTGCTTTTAGATAAAGCTTTAATTCAGACTGCTTTAAGTGGGAATGAGTAATGCTGATTGATGCTGCTGCTTAACATTTTTTTTGTGTTAATGCTAGTAATTTCCAATCAGAAAATCTTTTCCTGCTGCATTGCAAGTTCATTTGTCTCTCCCTTGCTATAGAACTTAAATGTGATCCCTTCCCCTCTGTCTGTCCTCCTCTCATGAAATCCAGGCTTGTTCTTAGTAATAGCTGCTTCATGAGACATAAAAACTAGATCGGAAAGCCTCTCTTCCCTTTCTTCCTCATTTGAAAGCCTTTTACATTATTCTTTATATAGAAGAACGTAGTAGTATTTATAATTATTATTAAGAAAAATACCTTCCATGCAGAAGGCCAGGCCCTGCCAGTGCCAAAAGAAGCACTCTGGTACTTAGGAAGGAGTCTCGGGGGAAGGTAAGACCATGCTTTGTAATGAAGGAAAGAAATCAAGTATCTGAAACATTCACTGCTGCAAAGGAGATGTCTGTCAAGTCATTGAAGACTTTCTGAATTGGGATTGCTTATCACTTTGTGAAAGTTGCACCTGAACTTTTATATACTAGTGATACGTGTCCTTTTTCTTAGACTGCTCCGTCTTTGCTTACCCTTGTCCCACCTCTTTCCTTAGCCAGAGGCTATGGTGGGCCGTTATGATTCACCCCTGCAACTAGTGGCATTCTGTAATTACTAACGAGGAAACTACTTGAGGAATACTAAAATGAAGTATAACAATTGCAGTATTCTCGGCTAAGAATGTATCATGGGCTTAGAAAGTTTGTATTATAATAAAAAACAGCTAGCATAGGTAACAATAGCAGCAACCTTACAACAGCGCAAGCCTAGTATCTTCCAGCAACCAGATTAATAACCCTCCAGCGGCCTTACCTATGCTCTTCGATCACTGGTAAATGATGTGCTACCATGTCTTTACTGCTATTTTAAATCATGTTACCTGGATGCATGATAACATGTGCTAACGTTTTAGTGAAACCGATACGAAGACTGTGATTTACCACTGATAACTCAATTGACCTTCTGAATAAAGACACACAGAGTGGCCATGATGTATTTATCCCTCCAGAAGGGAGAGCTGACAGTACAGAGCCTCTGAAATCTGTGGGTGTCCCATCAAAATCTGCTTTGGCAACACAAAATTTTTACAGTATAAATAAAGTATATCTCTTTCTTTAAATCTAGGCTTACTTTATGCAGCACCAAGTGGCAAAATAGGCCTGACTGTTTTTTCATTTCTATTTTGTTTAAACCTTCAGCAGTGACCTTTAAGAATCTGACCCTTATTCTTTCTGCTAGGGAGATAATTACTCACTCTCAATTGCTATCCCTAGAACCAGTTAATGAATGCTACATAATAAACAGAAGTAGGGCAGCTGGATGAGAACAATGCACAGGTGGGTAAGAAGACTTCATTTGGTGAGGAGATAATGAGCATAAGAACTTGTGGTTTGTTTAAAAACCACCCTCACCTCTTCTTCACATAGCTCCTGTATTGTTACTGTTCTTCCTTAATCAGTTTTTCTACGTGTTAAGTGGCAAGAGGAAGATGGTTACAAAAGGAATAGAGGTTTCCTCAGCGGAAAGAGATGCAAGCGGAAGAGCATCCTCCCTTTCTCCCAGACCCATCCTAAACATATTTACTTTCTTATGTGCTATTGTGCACCTTCCCAGAGGAGGCTGATTTTGCAGGCAGAATAATCACTGCTTTGCTATGCCTGATTTTATTAACTCTCTGCGAGACTTATCCCTTCCTTCCTTAACAAAACTGTACCCAATCTAACCTTTGGAGGTGAAGACAGGATTGATTCTTGATATATCAGTTTATATGATGTTAGTGCTGAGAGAGAAAGCAACTGTCCTAGCCCTGTCACTGCTGGTCCTGCCATCTACCATTGAACAGCTGCATTTTCTAGCCGAGTTTTACCGTGTACCTCAGTAATATGAATCCGTCACAACAAAGTTTAATGGTCAGTACACAAAAAAGGTAAGTAACACTGCTATGCAACTGAAGAATATCAATGCATGATATAAATATTTCCTTTGCCTGACAGCCTCTCCAATAACTGCAGTTTCAGATGTAGTGCCTCTGTATTTTTTTAAGCCAGCGCTAGGTCATTATAAGATCGGTGTTGTGTAAAGTCATAGCAGTAGAGGCAAATGACTCAGTGACAGGAACTATTGAAGATGAACAGAGAGCCAGGCAATACATTCTTTCTATTCTGTGTTTTGTTAACTTAGCTGACACACAGAAAGGAAATGGGGTCTGAAGGTTTCTGACTTGTTAACCAAAGCATTAATCACTTAGAAATTGCAAAATTTAAGTTATTCCGAACATGACTTGACTTTTTATAATGTCCTGTTTGAACTGGAACCAAAATTAATTAAGGTAGAAGTTCAGAAGCTAAGCTCCACTGACTTCCATTAAGATCTGAGCACCTGTCTTCCTTAGACTCTTTTGAAAATTTCCACCTTAATCTTTCAAAGGTATGTTTAATACTCAAAATGGCAGAACTCATAGCCAGAACAGCTTCCAGCTAGAGATGTGGTAGGAACATTATGCACACCATTTGCTAATACAGGCACGTACAGGCCAGCAATAGTTCCAGTATCTCTGCCAGAAAGCTAATGAGAACATATTTGGCCATAAACTTTCCTCTGACTTGGGCAAGGGCATACCTAAATTCCAGTTGTCTCATGTCCACTAGCTGTAAAATGGAGGTATCAAAGCAATGGTGCTAGAATAAAGTGTGATTTCTTAAGGGTTTGCAATGAGAGACTGAGACATGATAATTGAGGAAACCTGCCATGGGCTGTATTTGCATAGGTGGGTGTCTATTTTTCTTGAGTAAATGGGCTGGTTGTGTGTGCGCCAAGAGCTTGCCACGTGTGTGATAGGCCAATGAGGAAACACAGCTCTGTACCTTCCATTCAGAGCGTTTTTGGAGGGGAAACAAAGCAAAGTGCTATCTTTTCTATAATAGTCCAGGGAAACATGGAGAAATGCTGCCACGCTGAAACCCTCAAAACACAGTGAACCTGTTAAAGGGTGCACCCCCACCATGCTCGTCGCCCTTGTTCATCTAAAACTAGAAACCTTTTCTTCTTGCATAGCATCCTTTTGCCCTAAGCAAGTAATGGAATTAGAATGGGAGTTAATTTTATCTCACTAAGGATCTTGGAAAAGCATGCCTCTTTCCTGATGCTCTCCTGACTTGTGATCTATCAGACCTTGACCCGTGCAGACAGGGAGCCAAAATGAAAGGTGTTGTTCAAGAACTCCCTGAATGGGGAAAACTTGCTCTCCTGCTTTTGATCTCTAACCCCCTTCCTTCCCAGGCCCTCTGCCGATATATTTTAAGATGACCTTTAGAACCTGTGTTTCAACTCTGGCAAATCTCCACCAGGAGTCAGCATTGCCAGATTAAATGTTGCAGGACATGTAACTGCTCTGTAAAATGGAAATGCAGCATGCAGTGATGATCAGCCTCTTACAGTATGCCTGGTCTCCTCTGGAGCCTGTGGAGTGTATTATCCAGGCCCATGCTACCCAGGAGACAAGAGGCACTTGGAAATTAATGGGTGCCTGGAGTTCTTTCCCAGCTGAAACATAGGTCTCTTAAATAGCCAGAGATTCTCCATGTTGCCTGGGCTCACTCCCAAGGCTGCCACTAGAGCAGACAGAATGGCTATTGCCTTTCTGCTGTGATGAAACCATTGTCTCCTGCAGGTTAACAGCTGCACAAGGGACAAAGCAGAAGTTTTGGTGATGCACCCTCACAAGGCCAATGTTTCCAGAGAGCTGACAGGCAGCCAAAAAATAGGTCCAATAGACGGATTACAACGATACTGTAGCAGCTGGAAGAGTTTGCTTTCATTCTTGATACAGTATGCCTAAAAGATGCTTTCTGCCACCTTTACTGCCATATGTCCCATGGCTGACCGGAGAGATAAGAAAGCAGACTTTTTCATAAAACCTTCAGATCATAATGACTGGCTCTTTAGAATAATTACATTTAGAAACATGTAAATGTAAAGATTGGAAAGATTAAAATGTAGAACTACCCAACTTCATGCAGAAGCAACCTTGTCATCCTCTTATCCTCCCTACCATATTGCTTGTTAGTTTTCTTGGTGAATGACTAACAGCATTAACAGCTTAAAGGGGAAACTCTTCAGGTCAGGGATATTTTTTCATTTGCAGAATGCTTAATTCTCTGGAAAGACTTCCATCAACTGCCATACATCTAAGTAAAGTTTTAATGAGCGGAATGTGGAACTGTAGATATACCAGAGCAAAATGCTCTCTTCTGGTATGTGCCAGTCTCCCAGTTGGCTGAAACTATTCAGTAGGTTTCAACTATCTGCTTTTTGAATTAAAACTACAGGTATATCTAAATGGCGCCATTCAGTGCTGTGTAAAAATAGTTGTGCAGCTAGTTTTGGGTAGTGGAACTAGTATAATTGTATTCTGATGTAATTGCATGTGCTTTGGGGCAGTCAAAGGTTTTGAAAAGTTATCATTTTCACCTGTCATTTGCTGACCCTTAGCTGGCCGTGGTTACTGGCGTGCAAGTGCATCTGTATGTACCTGACCTGTTTTGTCTGTCATTGAAACGGACGAGTCACCTTCCTAGTGCAGCAATCGTAGGCTTCTTTGATTGTTTTCTTGCTGTTCCAGCTGAAACTTGCTGGTAAGTGGGCTAGAGGTTCTATTTGTATTGTATGTATAAGCATGTTTAGAGCTTGCCTGAATATTCATACATGATACTTGCTTTTAAGGTCTGCATGGACTTAATTGGTTGGAGGCATCTGAAGAATTAGAAATCTTGGATTTATAGGAAATGTCATTATGTTCTTCCCCTCCATTGGTGTTTGATTTATATCTGCAAGGGTCATTCCCAAAAGGAATTTAACTAGATTTCTCTCCCAGATTTTTAATTTAATTGATGATTGTTTACACAAGTGTCCTTGCCAAAGTGAGGTGATTTGGCAGTCCTCTGTAACGTAAAGGTTAAGTATACTGATTTAATCTTTTCCCAAAGGAGCTGTTCTTTCTGTGGCAAAGCATCATCATTTTTGTTCTTGTGTCTGCAACTTTGTTTACATGGGTTTAATTTAATTTTGTCTATACTATACTGTAAGTGGGAGATGGCAGTTTCATATAATTCTTCCTCCTGAGGTACAGATTTTTGGACTCTGAGTTTGTTGATGGATCCTATTTCCCTGAGCAGTAATTCTTTAGAGCTTTCAGTGTGGTAAGTACTGAAAATAGGGAAAAATCTGTTCTGCCATTACGTGCACAGTTAATAGAAGCGATCTGTAGTGATGGTAGGATCTTATACCCTTGTCTTCATGTGATTAGTACTATACCTAGCTTACAAATAAGCAAATCTGAATTGTTAGCTTACACACACTGTATGTAAACTATATTTATTTTAACATATGGCACAAGCTTGTAACAGTCTCAGCTTTAAAATTATACATTCCTGGAGCAATGTGAATATAAAACCAGAATCGGTAACTTTGTTTTCAGAAATCATATATGTAGGGTTTTTTTCCATTCATGCAATAAGTTTTTCTGGGCTTTGGACCTGTAATTTTTGAGTAAGCTGTTTGTTGCCACTCAGGAATTGAACAGCAATTGGAACACCATGACAGAAGTGTTCTGTCATCTGTTTTAGCGTGGATGGGTGTGGTGGGTTGACCCTGGCTGGACGCCAGGTGCCCACCAAAGCCTCTCTATCACTCCCCCTCCATGATTGAACAGGAGAGGGAGAATATAATGAAAGGCTTGTGGGTCGAGACAAGGATGGGGAGAGATCACTTAACCAATTACTGTCATGGGCAAAACAGACTCGATTTGGGGAAAAATGAACTTAATTTATTACC
>JAVKLA010000002.1:5398796-5412064 GCA_034782735.1 Sagittarius serpentarius
ACTTTTTTTCCTTCTCAAATATGTTATCACAGAGGCGCTACCACCGTCACTGATTGGCTCGGCCTTGGCCAGCGGCGTGTCTGTCTTAAAGCCGGCTGGCATTGGCTGTATCGAACATGGGAAGCTTCTAGCAACTTTTAAATAAGCCGCCCCTGTGGCCCCCCCACTACCAAAACCTTGCCACATAAACCCATTACAATGGGCCTTGATCAGAACAGCAGGTCTGGAAGGATCACTAAGCTGCTGAATAGCTTGCTGAGGATCTAAATTTCACAGCTCCTTCTGAACTGTACGCTGGCCCTGCCAATAGGCTGGAGCCAAGTACACCCTGAAGAGGTGATTTTGTAATTGCAAATGAAAGTGGTGATATGAATCTATCCATTTCTTTTTCTGGTCACATCTTTTACTGGTTATTGGTTTTCCACTTCCTTTAAATTCATCAACAATTTTTCTCAGAGATCTTTTTTGTGATCCAGATCCAGACAAAGTGATCCATTTTGTAAAGCAGAGGAATGACAGCTGTATTCTAGTTCTGCATAGTAATTTATCTCCCTTGTGTCGATTCTGCTGGTCTTACTTAGAAAGAAGATGATAACGAAGCAAGTGCCCGTCCCTGGGCTTCTAATCATACGCCTGCAGAATCAGATTCTGATCCGATGGTTCAGAGGCAAAGTAACTCCTACCATAAAGTGCTGTTATAATGGAGATAAGTCAGGAGTCAATGTGATCCTCGTGAACTTAAAGTAAAAATACCTTCTGCTATTTCTTGTCCTAGCAAAATGCTTCTTCCTTATATACCTACCCAACGCATGGACTCAGTGTTAAAAAAGGCTTCTTTTTAGATAACATCTCATTCCTTCTTATCATGTCGAAGTTAGCAATAGACTTCCTGTTATTTTGTTTTTCTTTTCCCTCATTCCTGCAGGACTGTTGTCTTTTGATCCATATAGACCTTTAGGAAATTAATTTCAAATATTTGATGTTCCAAATATTTTGTGACTCCTAAGAGTATATTGTTGGACATATTGTTGATAGCTTAAAAAGCCGAGACCCAGCAGCCACAGGAATTTATGCCCGTTATGGAAAACCTAGCATGATTTCTTTGGTATGGCAATACCAAAAAGTCTGCTGGCATACCCAACTAAAATACTTATAACCATATAAAGGGAATGCCTTTTAGGAATTGGATTAAAACACAGACATAATATTTTCCATCAATTAGATGTTGAGAAATCCCAGACATACAGTGCTGCAAGCGAAATTAGATACCTTGAGAAACCTATTCCAAATGGAAATCTAATATGTGGGATCCTGACTCAGTCACCTCTCCCTCCATTTTTTACCCTCCCAAAAATATATTTGGATACGCTAGTAATGTAAATATAGTAACATTATACCCAGTAAATATGCATAGATTGGATCATGCCAGCTGCACTAAATGTAGCTGTAGACAAACTACGAAGTTGCCTATAGGTATTTTAAAAACCTGCCAATAATCCAGATTTGCCTATTTTCTTATGTTACTGCAGATGTGCAGTACTACTATTTGTAGAATCATTTCAGCAAAATGTGTATTATTTGTAAATGGAAAATGACGGACTTTATGGTGAGCCTTCTGTCACAGTTGTTTGGCATATGGGAATTACGAATGGGACTGGGTAATCATTGATGTGCTGTGCTTTTGGCACTGTGGTCATTTCTGACCCAAAGAGAAGCCACAAGAGATAAATATATGAAGGGCTCTGCTAGCTTTTTTGTGTGTAGAAATATTTTGTGTTTTGGTTCACTCCCTGCTTAAGCTGCAAGCTAAATGGAGTATTTTTAACATAATCCTTTACATGCTCTCACAGCATGGCTCCTTTCAAAACAGTTTGCCCGTAAGTGTTTTGGGCGGTTCTTCATAAGGGTAGTAAAACTAGCACGTAATTATCAGTACTGCTTGCCAAATGCATTTGAGAGCCCTCCTCCAGAATATCCAGGTGAAGAACTGAACACCCCAAGTTTTAGGCCTGTGGTGCAGCTTGTTTTAGATGCAGTCTGAAATAACTGCTTCTGAGTGCACAAATCATATGCAAGAGGAAGTGGTTTCTCAACTACATGGACAGCTTGCAGGCTTGGTTTGCAGTAATACCAGGTTCAAAATGGCCGTCCAAATGGTATCACCTACTTTCTCCTAGCGTAGTGAAGGTAGGAAAGAATTACTAACATTACTCTGAAGGAGCCATTCTTCTCTTTGACAACTCAAAGTGCAACATTTTTGTTTTCCTAATTTCCACATTTAATTGATTCAGTTTGAAAGGAATTCTGATTCTGATTCTTTTTTTTTATTTTTTAAACACTATCTGTGATCTAGTTACAACCAGTTCTGCCTTTCCTTTGACTTTTGCTGTTTTCAACGATAACTAGTTTCTTCATTTGAATTTAGTTGGCAGCTCTGTTGATTGATGTTCTTGGTAGAATAGAATCCAGCTGTCTTCACTTAACAGTATTATAACGCAGGACGAACGCTTTAGTCTGTGTCATCCATGTAAACAGTCTGTGGTTCTAAAGCTGCATAAATACATCAAGAAAATGCCAGTCCGTGTTTCCTTTGTCCACATTGTAAGCATAGCAAGATGGCTGTTGTTTTTTCCCTAAATCATTGCAATAAGCTAGTAGGCTGATATGCCAGTTAATACTTTAAGGAAGTATACATCAAGGTTGCCAAATAAACATCTTTTGAGGCGTATGCATATTATTATTGTGGGAAATGTTTCTACTGGTATTTTAGATAATAGGTGCAATTTGAAGAAGGAACATGTAGTTCTGTTCATCTCCACTCCCTGTGTATCCTTTGGGTGTGGGCATATAATATTGAAATGTCTAGCTCAGCACATTTTCATTTCACTTGGTTGACAAGAAGTTGCAAAGCAGCATAGATTTTCTTCTGCTTTACATCTAGTTCTGGTGAACAAACCCAATAGATTGTTTTTCTTAAGTGGGCTTTCCTTTTTTCTTTCGTCTTCTTCATAAAAGGCTTATTTTAACACTGTACTTCTGGGTAGTGCACCTTTGTAACCTTGTAACTATTGAAGCTTTTGCATGAAGCTGTTTTTGCAGATACATAGAATAAAGGAAATTAGCACCTTCCAGGTATGCGCATAGAAACACATTTCAGATATATAAATAGTGTTGTTAGCTGAAGAGTGGAGTGCTCAGTTAGTGAGAGCCCATGTATCCATATCCTGATGCAGCAGGATTTGAAAGACCGGATAGAACATGGGAGTTTAATCTGTAAGTTTTTGCTTCTCAAAGGTGAAAGGCTTCTTGCTTTATGATCGTTTCATGAGCTTGCACCAGGTCTGTACCACTTCACAGCAGAGTTTCTACTTTTTGTGTCCAGCAGCTGATCCAGACATGTCTAGGAGGACCTGATTTTTTTAGTCTCTATAATGTTGTTTCCAGCACTTCTTTATAGGGAGGTCAGCTAGGCAAATGATCAGTAGAGATTACAATTGCCTATGAGTGAAAAACCACTCTAAATGGCTACGTCTTTTTAAAAATCCACTTTAATGAAATATTCTTAAGCCAGGGAAATGCATATAGAGGAGGAGTGTAACAGCTTGCTCTTTATCACTAAAAACTGCAGTCTTCAAGATAGGATACCAGACATCGCTTTTGTTGGACAGGGATTTTTATCTTCCTATCCAATCACCCCCTACCACTAGGCTTTACAATTCTTGTTTCCCTGGTCAGAAAGCTGGTTCAGACGCCATACCTGTGGTTTCCCTTGTATTCTGGATCTTTTCACAGAACTTGGTTTCCACAGTAAATGCTTTTCAAAAAAGCTGTGATTCAATAAAAGCACTCTGTAGTCCTTCATTTTATAAAGGAGTGCTCTCATTAACTCACTGTTGAATAACTCTCACAACCTCGGGTCTATTTGAAGTCTTCTCCAAATGTTCCATTACAGGCCATCTTACACCTCATGAAACACATTATAAGCTCCATTGCTGAGTTTCTGATCTCAAGTCTTAGTCTTCAAACTGTTTTATAATACTTATATTTGGACAAAATATGCTGAGACAGGAAATGAGGGTCCATATTTAGCCACGCAGTCTCGAAAACAGGAGAAGAAAGGATCAGGAAATAATTACTGTTCAAAAACCTAGTGTGTTCGAAACTTTCTGGAATAATGTGATGTGAAGCTTTTGTTTTCTCTGCATTGCCTCTTTTAATTTTGAAAAGCTTCCTGTTTTGTCAAGACACCACCACATTTGTTATCAGAATTAGAGAGGGGAAGATGTGTGCACCACCACACTGATTCAGGGAGACCTTCACTTGTCTGTCTAACCTGAACATGAACCATTAGACAGACAGCATGGGATTGGTTTCACAGATATGGAAGAAAACTCCTCTAACCCAGTAATCCCAGTTTAGAAATGGTAACTCAGTTAGTGGGAGACCTGAAGAAGTAAGGCATTGCCAGTGACAATCCTGTCCCTCACTTGTGCACGTGCCTTTTGAGTAGTGATCTTGAACATCGCTTCCCTGCAAACCCCACAGCTACAAATACAGCTCTCAGAGGAATGAGGCTGACATGCACAAGTAGGAATGCGGTGTGGACAGTACGGTATCGCATCCTGCAGCACATACACACAACATTGCCCAGTTCTAATGGGAGGAACTACAACACACCGCTCCCATTAGTCCCTTTAGCAAAACTCAGAATTGCCATAAAGGAATAACAATGTCCATACTAATATTGATTGGTCTTAGTGGTAAGGGAAAAAATAATAACCTGGAAGTAAACTAGTAATATTATTTAAAGAGGCAAGATAATGCTTTCAAATGTGACCTAGTGGTGTTTGGCTTGATTTTTTTATAATAGCAGTGGAACACCAAGATACTGCAGTATTGCTGTATCCCTAATCCTAAATCTTGTAAACCCTCTGTGCACCATCAGTAGTATCCTGTTGCCTTTGCCAGTCCTTTCCTATTTATTTATCTTCATCAATTTGGAAAACAACTAGGCCTATCTCTAGTGAGATTTTTCACCTTACTTAGCAGAGCGACAAGCGTACAGGCATTCAGCTGCTCATGCTACCAGTATCTTTTAAGTTTGTTCTTATGTCTTTGCTGGATTTTGGATTACATCAGTAATCTGTCACATATCCAGCAACAAGCACGTGGAATGCGGCAGAATATAATCTCACAATTTTGGATGATTGTATCCTACTCGGTGTTGTGGTACATGAAATAATTACAAACTGAGATACTACTGTGGTATTGGTAGGACCAACTAAAGCCAAGCTGGTGCTTCCTTAGGTTGACCTTCTATTTTCATGAGAAAATGAAAGCAAAAAGGAACTAGATGGCTGGATGTGAAATGGCTTGAATCAGCACTGCAAGTATTGAAAACAAGTATTTCAGCATTTAAAGAAGGAGAAATATCTGTAACGAACCACCTTGAAAATTTTCACCTGACGTAAGACCTCTAGAAACATAGTGATTTTTGCCCTTGCACTATGGACATCAAAGCTCACAAAGTATTTGTGATACACTTCTAAAGTTGTATCAGACCTCAGGATTTGGTGTAGCAGTATGAAATATATTCTGATTTTCTTCTGACAAAGACAGCATCTTTTTCACTTAGGGAAATGACAGACCTGCCTAATGTTACCACGCCAGCTGAAACCCCACTGTGGTCCCTGGCTGCTGCCTCTTTCATACAAGTAGACCACTGATCCTGTGTGGATTTTTGGGGCCAGATTTGTGATTTAGTTCTTGTGTAGGGGAATCTGGGGCTTTTTTTATAGGCTTTATAAATTTTTCCTTTCAATTTCATCATACAAAAATTCGGTGTATTTCTCCCTTCTGAATACTGTTAAATGTTTTGCAGGCATAATTTAAACATAATGATTGCTTGAAAACATTTGCTTTCTTATTTGGTTGACAAAACCAATGAAGCATTTATATTGCAATGTCTTGGCATGTTTTCAGTTTGGGATGACTAGACAGCTAAAGAGGAAGGACTAGAGTTTGTAAAGGCAAAAATAATGCACTCATTTCCCCTTATGAAACTATGCATATTGCTCTTTGCAGAGTACCAGCCTTAAATGGAAAAGAAGTCTTAACACAGAATAAATGCTTTTGTGTAGCTTTGAATGCTGTGTGGCAAGGCTAACATCTATATAGATGGA
This sequence comes from Sagittarius serpentarius, assembly GCA_034782735.1. Taxonomy (NCBI): domain Eukaryota; kingdom Metazoa; phylum Chordata; class Aves; order Accipitriformes; family Sagittariidae; genus Sagittarius; species Sagittarius serpentarius. Next base: position 5,404,979 of record JAVKLA010000002.1, read on the forward strand.
ACAAAAGAAAAGGCAAGATTAGGAAGAAAGAAGTAAAACATCTAGGGCTTTGCGATGGTGTATCTTTCCTGTAACAGGTCAATGCACATCTGAAAGCTTGCTGTGGGTTGGGAGGGTCCATGGGGCACCCCTCAGAGGCTGTTTCAAGGAGATCATGCCTTCTGAACAAAGTGGCTTGCAGCCCTGAAGAACACAAGGCACTCAGTCCCCAGGAGCAGTTATTCCTCCCTTCTCTTAACTGTTCTCCTCAGAGATCTTTAGGAGTTTCTAGAGGCTAGTTCATACATGTAATTACTCTCTTTTCCCAGGGGACTTCAAGACCCCGACTGTGTAAGCATGCAACGCTTAATAGGCTGGCCTTAACAGCAAGGTTTGGGGACCCTTGCTATTGGATCTATAGCATACTGCAGAATGTTAGCAGACTGTCTTTACCAGAGGCACTGGTAACTTTCCTAACTTTGAGGGTAACTGCATATACTTGCTAGCTTTTGAAAATGTCTCTTCTGTCCTGCGCATTGGTGAGGATTCCTGTAGTACACTTGATCTTGAGTACAGTGCTTTCAAGGTTCTGTTAGCGCCAGCTCCCATTTGCTACTTGTCTCCTTTTCACTTCAATACTGGATGGAAATATAGCAGATGTATCATAGATACTGAGCAGAGTCAAGAAGCTGTCACAGAGGGTGCTATATTTTCTCATTCTCTCAAAACTGAGGCTCAGAAAGAGTTGTCTACTCAGAAACATGCTACAGGAAAATGTAGCCTTTAAGTAATTGCTTCTATCGGAATACCCTTTGATTTTTACCATACATCTCTTTTGTATGATTTTTCAAAATTATTAAGCAGAAGGTTGTGAAGAAAAAATGATGATGTTTTTCTGGGTAAAAATAGTGTGAGTCCTCTCTGTTTTTCACATTGAGGTAGGTTGCCCTATCTTAGTAATTTCACATTGGTAGTTCTCCTATTTGATAGCAATTTCTGTTCATTTTGTATTGTATTAACTATCTTTAGCAGTGCTTCAGAAGCTTCCTCCGTCAGCATTTTGGTGCCGATCTCATCAATATCTCTGAACTTCAGTTCTTCTTTGCCTCCTTTTGAAGTTTTCTTCAGTTCTATTAGAAGTGATCCAGCTTCTGTTGACCTCAGATCTGTTTAAAAAATAGTGTCATCTGTTCATTCACCACATTGCAGGCGTTTAGTCATCTGCACAAGACCTCGTTTCCATCCCTCACCTGGCTTTACTTCAGCAGTGGGCAGTCTGTCACTTTGTCTTTGATCAGTGAATTGTACAGGTTCTTATTGCTGCTATAATTCTGGTGATGACATAGAGAAACTTAGCATAACTTGATCTTGTACAGCCTTTTTTATCTTTCACTTTTTATTGATATGTTTCCTATTTCTTTGAGTAATTATTTTTTCGAGTTTTTTATTCTTTGGCATGTATCTCATTTTGCATTGTTTCATACTCCAGCTCATGTGCCTCTCGGTTTCACTTGACAATTACTCGTCTGTCCCAGGTACTGCAGAACACCTGGTTCTTTTATACACAGTCTACAGGAGAGCAGTGCTCCAACATACTGGATCAGTGCTGTTTGCCCCAAAAGTGTGAGTGACCCCATTGGTTTCAGCAGAACTGCTCAGATGTGTGCAGGAGGCAAGGTCTGGCCTGCTGTATGTGGTGTATCTTACCTGTAGCAATCATGCAACTTTTTGTGGATTGTGTAATTGTAATAGGTTTGTTGAACAGATTTAAAGTGTAACAGCTCTGATGATACACTTTAACTGAAAATACAACTCAGTTTCAGTTGTTCATGCTAGACAGCAAGTAAGTGACTCTTAAAATAGCAAAAATACTATTTTGGGGAAGCAGTTTCTAGTCAATAAAAAAAAAAATACTCCTTGTCCTTCAGCTAAAAATGAATAGAATTATTAAAAGCAGCAGATAACTTTTTAAATTATTGGACACTTAAAAACCCCCAACAACCTGTGTTGAAATTCAAGTGTCTCTGTTCTTGTAGCTTGTGAAGTACATGCTTGCAATACATTTGCTTTGGAGTCAAGAAGTTGTGTTTTAATAACTGGGGTGTGTGTTAGAACCTGACGACAGATGTGCGCTGAAGAACAGCTGCCATGTGCTAGAGGTAACCTCCCCAGCTATAGCAGCCTTAAAGTAAAGATTAACGGTGTTTTAAATTAGCCTTGATTCTATTAGAAATGTCCCTCATATTTCATGCTCTGGAAAGGGATATGGGGAGAGAATGTCATAATGTTTCCCTGTTCTTTGACAAGCCTTTCAGTAGCCCTGTCAAAGATCCTTTAAAATTGAATTGAAATAATCAGAAATGATGTGCCTATGTGAAAAATGCATGGCAGTTTCTTTTCTGTAAGACGGGTGTATGCTAATGATTTTGAAATTATGAGTTTAAAATGATTCTTATCAAGCAAGTGGTAGTAGCTCAGATTAAATTACTAAAGCAGAAAATGAGAAGGTTTCTAAATCCTTTACCTGTTTTGTTTTCTAAATAGGATAAAAAAATGCTGTCTCGAGCTAAATTAACACAAATGCAGGTTATAAAACCAGATTTTATATGAAGCAATAGATCATTCCCTATAGGTGGTCTGCCCTATATGCTCTGCTTTGTAATCAAATTCATCAGCTTAGAATATTGCTCTTCCCCCTTTTAAAGTAAAAGATGGTACTGTGCAGGTGTTCTCCTCTGAACTGGGTGATTATTACTAAAACAATGCTCTCAAATAATTATCTTCCTTTGTGAGTGAATCATCTTCTTATTTTGCTTCTACTAAAGTCTAATATCCTTCAACAGTGTCACTTTATCGTGTCTGATAATCAGAATTATGCAAAGGAATTATCTGTATGGATTTCATGCCCAGGAACTGTATCATTGTTTATGTATCACTCTAAGTAGGTATGCAGTGTTTTGTTTGTTTGAAGTACCGTAGTTGAGGCTGTATTGACTTTTGAAAATAGATCATTAAAGTTTATGTTATCCTTAGAGTTGAAGCCTTAAAAGCCATAATCAGGTGCCATTTATTTTACTAACAGCATCAGAAGTAATGAATCTTCTTTGATAATTTTAAGAATGTAATGGTGCCGTGGGCGACGACATCTGGAGTGAAGGCTGCTGGAGTGGCTCTTAAGTTTCATTAGAACAATTACATTTGAGCTGTAAAAAAGTTTGCCAGGTACTGTCAGAATACCAAGAAGTGAGAAGTGGCAGAAATTAATGGTGATCAGAGGCTATGTTAGACTTGCCAATATTTCTGTTCTGGAGCTCAGTATTAATCCGAGAAGAAACTGGAGAAAATGTGATATGCACAGGATTTAAGACATGTCTGTTAAGTACTGTGCTGGAAAAGAGGGAGTCAGTCAGGCTTAGAAGCCCATGTAAGCTGCGGCTTGAAGACTAATTCTGGAGAGAGGCCTAACACGGAAGTTTAATTGTCTTAGAAAGCATGTGGGGTTCTAAGCTTGTATTTTGCATTGAGACACAGAAAACGTGCCAGATCTTAAAATTTTTCTCATAATAGCACAAATACTCTCCAGTGCAAAGCTGTATAAATAATGCATATGCTCACAGGAGCAGGAAATATGCTGCTGATCAGACAATGTCAACTTAGATGAATCCTGTCCTGAAAGCTGTACTTTAAATGTGAGCAATAAAACCACTATTGACATGTGGCACTACTGACTGAAATGTCAATAGTTATAAAAAGAGTATTTCATAATGCATAATCATTGCTTGGTTTGCTTGACTGGACAGATGCTTCTATTTTCCATGAAAGAAAAATAATTTCCATATTAGTTCTCTGAATGCCCAGCACAGGTTATTTGTCCCACTAAAGCTCACATTCTTAATCTTAATCACACTCGTGAAAATAGGCAAAATTTGCTTGCTGGTCTTGTATAGCTTAAGAAGGGGTTTTGACACTGGGCATGACCTGAAAGAATTTAAATGTTGGCATACTTACAGTTTCGCTCATGTTAATTTTGCTCAGCCTGGAAGAGGGAGCAGGGCAAATTCAATACATGAAGCGTCCTCACCCTTACCCCTTAGCTCCGTACATGAGACTGCTTCAGTTGTTCTCTGTCAGCTGTGACTTAGACATAGTTTCCAGAGTTTGTAGGCAGAAAGGACAATTTTGTTTGGCTCTCTGTAGACTGCAGGCTATTACATTTCTCTGGTTGTTCTTAAACATAGTTGAAGCATTCTGTTTGTCAACAGATTAGAGCATGTGCCATAAGCAGAGAGGAAATAAGAGGCTAAAGTGCTATTAATGCCCGAGGCACATGGAGTGGCAGAGGATCCACTGGAATATGCCCATATTATCTTTACTGTTGAACCATTCCTCAGGAAAAGGCCAGAAAATCACTAGGTTCCTTCTTGACACTGCATTTGACCAGACACATTTGCGAGGAAGATTCTGAGAAAGAAATCTGTCTCGCTCATCTCACACTGCTCACTACTGCCCTTTCTCCCGCCTTGGCTATCCCTGATGTTTCAAAAGAGAGCAGAAAGAGAAACCCAAGCATTAAAGAAACAGAACAGCACCATTTGGTCAGTGTGCACCTCAGGAAAAAAAATGTTACTTATCCCTTTACTTATATGTAACTGGCTGACAACCTGAAGCCAGTGGTCAGGTCAGTCATAAATTTGCTGGGGGAAGCAAGGAGGCGTGGAGCATTCTTATTAGTTCTCATTTTGCTTTCCTGTGGGAATGCATGAAAACAGGGCATCCCTGTGAGCATTGCAATTCTTCTGCATGCACTAAGTTTGGGGAACTAGACCTAATACTTTGTGAAACTCAGTCGTTGCCCATAAAACTGACTAAAAAGGGTACAGGTCACAGGCTTTTTAGACAAGTAAGAACTTTTCCAATACTGCTAAGGTATTTTTCAGAAAGGGACCAAAGTGCTTACAGAGTTCTGTCTACTCTCAGCAGGGCTCCTAAAGGCACCAGTGCCTGTGCAGTTGACAGCCAGTATCTCTGCATCCAGGCATTTGTTTTCATTTGTCACCAGCAGGACATTCAGTTGTTAACTGAGCAACTTTGCATGGGCTGTTTCTGTGCTACTGAAGCCCAAACATCAAGCTGATAAGGAGCAAAAGGACTTTTGAAGATTCCAAAATATTTTGAAAATGTTTCACTACAACCAACACAATTCTCTTTGAGTAGGTTTACAGGGAAAGTTGGTTCTTTGGAGGGCCTGTTTATGCCAAAAAATGATTAGATGATCATGATGATCCTTAAACAAGGGTCTAACAATTGTTTCTTTGAGGATAACCAGTATCTTGCTGTTCTTTGTGCTACTGGCAATCATCTCAACAGTAGGTTTTACACCATCAATTGACTTTTCCCCACCAAAAGGGATATACTGAACAATACACAGCTGCAGTTTTTGGCAACCAACACGGGCCAAAAATAGCCAGGTAAGATTATGTGTGAGAAAGGGAGCTCTAGCAGCTTTCAACAATTTCCTGCTTTTTTGCAGCATTAATCTTAGGACATTGTAGAAAGATTTGATAATGTGATCGAAGACAACTTCAAAACGCTATAGATGAGAATCTCTCTGAGATCAAACAGGGACTTGGCAGTGGCAGCGTGACCAGCAATCCAATACCAGTCACTTCATAACTCTGTTTTAGGTGTAGAGAAAGGAGGGATGCTACTAAGTCCAGTTTGATGTGTTTCTTGATAACCTTGTAATCTTTTCATGGACCCACTTGCAGTTGGTGGCAGATGATTAATTGGCCATAATCTCATCTTTCTAACACTTTAACTCCAAAGTGTACTGCTGTTACCTTACACTTTGAAAAGCAGCAAATATGATACCCTTTCAAGGGATTTCAAGGTCAGAGGAAACTGGGTGACAATCTAGTTGACTAGATCTTTACAATCTTTTACTGCCAACAGCATACCTAGCTGATAATAATGACTTTGGACTTACCTTTTGTCCAGATGAACCCCAAAACATTTTGTCAACTTCATTTCACCAGGTGCAGAAGTGTAGCAGCTGTTTGGCAAAGCACAGCAACCTCTTCAACAGTTGTGGATAGCAATGTACTTAATTGGAAGTTGCGGGGTACTTTATAAAATGGCTTGATTAAGACGTATGGTTGCAGGCCCACGCTGCATAAAAGCACACCTCCTCAGCAAGAAGTTAGGAAGGTATTTTGTCTGAAGCAAAATGGTATGATTGCAGGGTCAGCATAGTAGCAGTTTTAAATAGATGAAAAAGAGGAAACTTAATGAGGACAACCTCAGTTAGATTCATCTTTGACAGTGTGCTACTTGGAGGGCTAGAAATAAATGAAGATTAAAATACCACTAAATCTAGAGGGGGAAATGTGTTAAGGAACAATAATTTTCTTTTTGTGGGTGTTGCATATACCAATTAGAAACCCCTTAAAAAGTGATTGTCAGTAGGGTGGACAGAATTGTGATGTGTATTTTAAAGATTATTTAGAGCTGCAGTTTTCCTATGCTTTGTTTTGGATGTATTTGGTAAACAAGGCTGTTGTGACTGCTGCACCAGCATGGTTTCAGGTATGATTATTGTTGTCTAAGAAGCCACAAAGGCAACAGTGCAGCTTTCTGACACTTGGAACTTGTGTGTTTTAAACTCTTGTTGCATCTAGAGCTGCACCCCTAGGATGAGCTGGGAGCTGAACACTTCACCTGACATTAGGACATGTGATTGGGTTGCAACCAGAGAAGGACTTTGCTTTCAGTATCACCTGCTTTTTCCCATTTACCAGGTAGCTGCTGTCACCTTCTCTGGGCAGGGTTTAACTCCTCAGAGGAGCTATTTAAATGTTGGTAAGTTTGCAGGTGACACCAAGTTGGGTGGGAGTGTTGATCTGCTTGAGGGTAGGAAGGCCCTACAGAGGGATCTGGACAGGCTGGATTAAAGGGTCAAGGTCAATTGTACGAGGTTTAACAAGGCCAAGTGCCAGGTCCTGCACTTGGGTCACAACAGGGCCATGCAAGGCTACAGGCTTGGGGAAGAGTGGCTGGAAAGCTGCCTGGCAGAAAAGGACCTGGGGGTGTTGGTCGACAGCTGGCTGA
>JAVKLA010000002.1:5416948-5434939 GCA_034782735.1 Sagittarius serpentarius
GCGCTGCCGGTGCGTGCCCCGCGTAGCCGCCGCCGGCGCGGCGACCCGGCCGGGCGGCCCCTGGAGCCGGGGGGGGGAGGTTTTTAGGAGCTCTTGGAGGGACGGGGCGTCTCAGTCCTTCCCGTGAGCGGCGGGCAGCGGCCGGGAGTGCCGCCGCTGCGGTGCCGCCGTTTTTCGGTGCAGGCGGCCGCGCCGCGCAGGGAGCGGAGGGGTAACTCCGTGGAGCCGCTGCGCTTGACACGGCCGGGTGTAAGTTAGAGGGTAAGAGAGCGCTTATCTGCTAACACGGCTTTTTGGAGGGAGAGGTTACGATTAACGTGGTTGGAGTCGCATAAAGTGGAGACGAGCTGTCTGATCTTTCTGCAATCCCTTGTAGAAAATACGTACTGTAAAATCTGCTCTAGCCAAGGGGAAAAGGACGTGCAGCATCCTGTAGGTAGCTAGCTGATGGGGCTAAAATGCCGTCTTAAGAGGTAGCTGCTCATTTTTTAAAAGGTTTTGGAATAAAAGGAAAAATAAGAGCTACTTAGTGATACATATTCTTTTTTAAACCTGAAGTTTTCTCTGCTTGCCGATCCGAGTCCTTAATGAGGGGCAATGGCAGACTGAAGAGAGTCAAACGAAGTTTTTGATGAGAAATCAAAAGTTTAGAGGTATGTTTTCAGTCTGCCCTGTTTCCTGATAAAATGATGTCCACAGTAGAACTTTGTGTTGCAGCATTTTTAAAGTCATAGTTGTTTGGTTTTAAAAAAAAAAAAACAAAACCGAAAACCAGTAACCATCTTCTTCAAATACGATATTCTTTCATAGTAATCTAAAGAGTATCACTGTTAACATTTTAATTTAATGCCCCCACTAAATATTAAATCTGTACCCTTTAAAATATTTTCATGGACTTTGTAGGTAAAGTCTCTCTTCTTTAAGAAAATACTTACTTTGAAAAAGATTGAATCCTGCTTCAGCTACAGCCTGTTTTTTTTTTCCCCACTTTGCAAGAGCAGTAGGTAATGCACACTAATAGCAGCATAGTGTTTGAGGCACAGTAATTTTCAATTATTAGGCTTCCTTTTCTTTTTGGAGAGAAGCCTATGTGAATAAAAAGAAAAGCACTATATTAATCATTAGCCATGCTGAATGTATCTGGCAAGAAAATGTAATTGGGTTGATTCAAATACTTGCATCTGTAACAAAAGGAAACGCATTTTTTTTAAGTGCAAACTACATGGATTGTTTTAGCAGTCCCTTAGAATTCTACGTATTCAGATAAGAGTTTTTCAGCATATCCCTTATAAGCCTGTTAGAACCATGAAATCAAATAAACAAATTTAAAAAAAAAAAAAAACAAAGCAGAAAAGTACACCAATTAAAAAAAATTCAGAGGGTGTAATTGCCTTGTATGCTTCTGGACAGAGACTTAAGGTATGTTGTAAAAGAGCAGGCAGATGATTTTCAGCAACTCAACTTTGAAATATTTTTTTTACTCTCCTGGGAGTTTCATTTAAACCAGTTTCCACACTGATGTAAAATCTTGGCAGAGCTGAGCTTGTGGGTTTTAAAGTGTAATTCCTAATGGCTTTATTATGAAAATACTTAGGTCTTTTTACAGAATACTTATATGGTACATTTCATTCATGTTTCATACTATATTGTTTTCTAGTGCATTGAAAAACTTTCTTGGTTTCTTATCCTTTCTCTAATTTGCTGGACAGGGTTCAGCTGGAGGAAATGTGTTGTTGTTTGTCTTAAAGTGACCTCTGACTGCCATGAAACAATAAATTCACAATCCAGTTTTGCGATTCAAGAGAAGTAGACTAGTAGCATAGAGAATGCAGTTCTATACAAGCTCAAAGGTACAAGGGAAAAATGTAAAACATGTAGGTGAATTGAATATTTTATTTATTCTTGATGCTGTAATGGCATCTTTTGGCGCTTCTGATCTTTTACAGTTCTGAAGTGTTAAAGTGCAGAAAACTGTGGTCTGCAGGAGAATATGGGATGTTACAGATTTCCATATTGGATTTTTATTTTTTTTAAAGTGAAAAATAAGAGTAGTAATTTCTTTCCCATTGCTGTTCAGGTAGCCCAAATTGATGCCATGTGAAATTAATTTGTGAGTCATTGTATTTTTCATGTAACATAATGTTCTGGCAAATGTGCTTTCTTTCATTTTGAAAAGTCCTCCGACTTCCAGACTATACACAGGTTTGAATGAGTAAAGATTTTGGCCAGCTGTCAGCACATTGATAGTTGCGCTAGTACGCTTGAAGAGCTGCAAAACAGACTAGTCCAATGAAGAGGCTGAACGTGTCCTTAAGACAGGCTGTGTGATAAGAAATGTAACTTTATGGTTTCAAGCAGAGAGGAAAGAGGGCTTTTTTTCTAGTTCTAAGAAAATAGGCAGTGGTGAAGTATCAAAGTTCATAATGACTGAGCAAGTATTCTGTAGGTTGATGGGCTTTTAAAAATTATTTATCAACTGTTGGGAAGTCTGTGTAGAGGATTCAGGAAGCCTTGCGTTCTTAGTTTATAATATATGCAGGCCAGTTAACTGGCTGATAGCTTTAAGGGAGAGTGCAATTTTACGTGATTACCAGTGAAAGTTTGCAAAGAAATCGGATAATTTCGCCAGCATGTTCATTGGAACAGATCTTACTCCTGTGAGAGTCTTTACTGGCAGAAGCTTCAAGGTTGACTTTTCAAGGAGAGTAATACTAAGTGCTATGAATTGGTGAACAAATGCTCTGCGCCAGAGTAGAAACATGGATTCGGTTGTCAGGTCAGTACATAACTGGAGTTGAGCTCATGACAGAGTGAGCTGGATTCACAAGTGTGACGTTTTACTATTTTTTGGTACCTGCTTTGTAGAGAGACAGGTGAATCAGGCCTGGTGTTGGTGAGAGCTGAAGTACTTGCCTTGTACTATCATCAGGCCCAGACGGAAGGGTTCGGTCTACTGACGAGTTTATAAAGATTGAAAATGGGCCTAGCAATAGTTTTACTATCTTTCATATGGACATTCTAAATAGAGATTAGTGGAAAAGTAGGTGTAAATTTTCTAAGCTTTTTCTAGCTGAGTGTTTTTACTGTTAAGGTAGAATTTGAGCTGCTAGTCCTGACTTGTGCTGTGTGGACATCAGCAAAGCTGAATCTGTTGCTGTTTTGTGGAGGATAGACCAGATGAGTAGAATCAGTTGTTTCTTGGTTGTAAGGAAAATTGTTTCACTTTGGGAGTCTGTGCTTGGATCACTGGAAGTATAACTACTCTTCTGACTGACGCTGTCTCTGAATGACAATGCAGTCATTTAAAAATACCTATTTAAGGAAACAGACTCTCTTGGTTTCCTTATTAGCGCACATGATTTTTGGATCTTGCTGTGTTTTTTTCTGACTATCCGAACTGCGGCTGGGCAGATAATCAGAATTTCCCTTGCTGCCCAGCTGTAGTGCTGAAGGGAGCGTGCTTTACTTGCATCAACCTCCACGCTCCGGACTCGGCAGAGCCAGGTTGCTCGGAGGCTGTCTGTGCAGGGATTTATGCAGTACTGCTTACTGCGGGTGAGCTTTTCTGAGTCTGTCAAGCCTGACCTTTTGACGTGTTTTTTGTCATGTATCTTGGCACCAACCTGCCAGCACGTTGGTAATTACACCGTGTTTTTCACCAGTAAACAACTGCCTGTGGAAAAACATCTTGCCATAAATTTAAAAAACAGTTGCTTTACAAATTGAAGTATGTTTAAATTTGCCTTCACTGTGGTACTATTGAAAGTTAAATCCAATTTAGCAAATACCCTGGTACAGAACTTATGTTGACTAAATATTAACAGAATCTGGCCTTTGGAATTGCTAGCTGAGAGGCTGTTTTCTTGCTGCTTTAATTTTGTACGACTGATCTGAATGACTTACTTGTACCTAAGACGTTTGTTGCATCACATTCACAGGATAAGATTGGTTTGAGGTTTATTGCTGAAACGTACTTTTCAGGCCCTTTGAAAGACTCTCAAGATTTGCAAGTAAAAGAAGAGGAAATCTGTCTTTATGTCTCACTCTGTGATAATCAAAGGCAGTTGCATGCTCTGTACTAGTCTTAGTTGTGGATGCTCCTTTTAAGTATGGAGAATCTGTACATCCTGTTTAAGTCAGAGAAAACTGTGGGTGCTGAACATCTCACTAGATCAAGCTCTTTAAACTCACGTACAGCTCTTGCCTAGTTAAAATGGTGAGCCTGTTCCAACTGGCTGGCAGTACAATCTTAAAAATAATTATTCTGAATAATTGGGGCAAAACTGAAGTGGTCTATGGATACCACTCAAGGATTTCTGTACCCTTTTTAAAATAAAAAAATCCCTGAAGGGATGAGGCTGTAGAGGTGGGTAGTTAAGCATCGCTGGCGTTTGGAGTGTGGGCTCTGCACATATATGAAATGTCGTCACATTTTATCCAGTGAGCTGATGTGGGGGGTTGGGGGGAGATGGCAGCCGTTTCAGCATGTGATGCAGGGTAATGGCCTGCAGCTTTGCAGCTTGGCTCTGCGCTGGGGAGGTGAATGTTTGTATTGGCATTTATTAGTTTGGGGAATAGTGTCGAGAGATCTCGGTCAAGAACTGAGTCCTCTTTATATCGACTACTTCCCCAATGTGTATGAAAAAGACTGATTTCTTTACTCATTCCCCATTATAGAGAGTCTTGTGTGTTTGGTTTTTTCCCTAGGATGATGTACCACTCAATTTTAACCTTAAGGGGTTTTAAATCTTCTTTCTTGCTTCTCTTGCCTACAGTACAGTATAGAAATGATAGCTATCATGAACTAATTACTGGCAGGGTTGTTAGTATTTCATCTTCACTACACAACAGAATTTTAAATTGGTATATTTGTTTCTAAACTATATGTACTAAATCAAAACTGTCAAATCTTTGTGTCTCTCCTGAACTAGATACACACAAATTTGTCTGACTTTGCAATTCTCTATCTAGTATTAGAGGACGTTGAGATGCAGCATGTTCTTTTTTCTTTGCATTCCCATGAGATGTTTTTGTAATGTGCAAAATAACTGCTTATGACAAGAATTAGTTATTATACTCAGACTTGATACATTTTAGAATGTTATTCTGGATTTTTTTAGTTGCAATGAGAGAAAAAAATATTTGCCTTTCTTGTATTTATATGTGAGCTGTAATTTGCGATTACAGCTGATAACTCCTGAGATCAAGCAAGCAGTAGTTCTCTCCTTTTGTGATTTGTCTTTTCCTTGAGGACTGATACCTAAGGAATATGCACATAACTAATGGTGGAGAAACTGTCTTCTAAACCTCTCCTTTCTTTTTGAAGATCAGTTTTTTTCTCTTTTTTTGCAGTAAACATTAACAGGGGAGGGGAGGATTCTGTCCTCCAAGAATAGCTATGTTATGAGAAAAAGGTGACTCTGTGTAGTGCAGACCTCTCTGCTTGTTGGATGAAAAAAAATCACAGACTGAAAAGTTGAAGCAGAAAGCCTTGTTAGGGGATGTGGCAGATAGGCTTTCTTCTTACGCTTCATGCTGTTTTAAAGGGAGCCTTGCCTGTGGCTAACAGTCTTTAGTTTGCCCAGGGGTTTTTTTGTGTGGTGTGGTTTTTTTTTGGTTTTTTTTTTGTTTTTTTGTTTTTTTTTCACTTTTCTTGCTAGAGGTATTTAGGCTAAGAAGTTCTGCAAAATATAGGTTGGCAAGCTTGGTGTAGTTTCAGGCAGCTTCCCAGTTGCCTGCACCTTATGTTGAGCACACCAGGGAGTGACTCAGGGTGGCAGTGACTCACGGGGTGTCGTGCTGTTCCCCTCTCCAGAGTGGGGGTTAACGGCAGTAGGGAGCTTGCTGACAGACTTGGAAAAGTCGGTGCGCTGGAGAGAGCCCCTTGTGGTACCCGCACTCTACACTGAGGTTGTCCTCCTGCACAGGTTTGCACACAGATTCCCGTTTTTGTGGGAAAATGCCATTAAATTAGCATTTGCTTCCCTTTTCCTTTTTGGTGTCAGGGGAAGGTGAGGCCTTCGTGCTGACAGGAGCAAATGGATATTCAGGAAAATCTTGAGTCTGGTGTTGTGTATGTTAGGGCATCTCTCTCGCATCCTACCGCCACTCGCTTTGTGCGTGTGTGCTGTCCACTCAGAAGCGCAAAGCTGAAGCTGCTGTCAGCCACGCAGTTGCGGTCTCTGAGATGGCTAATGCTCCTTGCGCTCTTTGGACGCAGCCTAACGTGAATCTCTGACATTTAGTGCTCTCACAAGTGCAAGAGCCCCCACCCTGAGAAGTCTGGGGATTCTGCAGCACTGTTGGGGGGGAGGGATGGCCTGCTGCCCTCACCATCCAACACAGTCCATTTATTCACTGCTGTTAGTGAATGCAGCTGGGTGCAGTTCATCTTAATGTGAACCTGCAGTGGTCAGCAGCACCCAGGGCTGCTGCCCTTTAAGCTACAGCCTGGCTCCACTGCACTTAAGCCGTTCACTTCAGTAAGGTCACGATTTCACTACATTATTTTGTTTTCTTTCCTGTGTGGTGGAGAGTGATGCAGGACCCATAGCTTGTGGCTCTTCTGTTTGTGCTTTGGGCCTTTTGTCATGCTACATACATAGCCATCTAGGACAAAATCAAATGTTGAGAGGTATAATCATCCCAGCTTTCATTTTAAGAGCATTTATCTCAAAGCTTAATTAAAGCTGCTTGGATGTAAATAAGTCTAACCTCTTCACTTCTGAACAATGCAAATAGAATAGTCAGCATACTTATAGGGTATCAGCCATGTAATTATTGTGTAATGTTTGTGTTCTTTGAAATCTGTGCTATTTATTGCCATTGAATCCTGGGACAAGGTGCTTCATAAAACCAACTGCATGACTCTTTATTTATGCACTTTTAGAAGAAGCTGATCATTCTCAAACGAGGGGGCGGAGAAGTGACATTAAATCTTTATATAGACAGATGCCCTGTGACAAAGGGTTTGTCAGAATGTTCATTCAGACTGAAGTGACCACAAACTGGAGTTTTGTCTGGTTGACAGAGTACCATGGGCCGTGTTCCTGCATGCCAGGATTGCTTTTCACTGGCTGTAGGTGGTGCTCGTCAGAGGTGCTGCGGGCACCTGGCCCAGCAGGGCATGCTTGGGCCTCCTGCCACCTCTGCTCGCAGCTGGTACATTGAGAATACTTTCTGCACTGTCAACTAAAAAATAAGGAAAAGGGCCTGTCACCGTTTGCACATGGTCTTCTCTAGTGTGCTGTTCGTTTAGTATTCCTAAAGTCGTAGATATTCTTGCTGTTATTTTGTTAACTGCATGAAATGGAAACCTGGGGAAGGATACAATACGGCCATGGCTTCTGCTTCCAGCTCTTGCAGATACGGAGAGCTGATGTATTTGGTTCTGCTGGCGCATTGGCCTCTCTGCCCTAGAGGGCAATTGAGGTTTTCTATATACCAAGTTATACAAGTGAGGTAGGGTGGTATTTTGAACTGCTTTAGTTAAATAATCTTAAAAGGCTGGGTGGCATGCGTGTGAAATGTATTTGAAAGCCGTGTTTGTTTCAGCTGACTTTTATTTTGGACAGAATTGTCTTAGTTTTAGATAGTAATTTTAGAATAGATGGATCAGAACAGTGGGAATAGGATTGCATGCAGAGCCTCAGGTTTTCAGTCTCTACTGCAGTTTGAAAGGGGACAAGGCTGTGCTCGGGTATGTGTTTGTGGTACTGAATTTCTGCCTCTTTCTCCAAAACACCAGGAAAGTCAGGCAGTTTTCTCCATGCAAGTATCATTTGCTGTTCAAGACCTAGTACAACTTACACGACCTGATTAGAAATCAAGTTCTTATTGCATGTGGCACTTAATTCACACCTCTTGTGAGACTGCCAGGGGTCTTAAGAGTTGATACTGTGCCATGGGTTAAGCGTGCTTAAAACTTACATGAGCTGATGTTTACCCTGACTCTTAATTCTGAGGAGAGAAGTGCTGTCTTGTCCAGCCTCCTCTACTTGGCCCTGTGCCTAATGGGACATGATTGGAAGTGTCATTTACCTTCTTCTCACCCCAAAAGAAGGTTAAATTCCCTCTGAGCCCCGGGGTGCTCTTTGCCTGAAGCCCTTTAATCTAGGTGGAGTGTAGAAAGCCAGTAAAAAGTGATCCCTGGTCATCAGAACGTTTGGAGCTTCCTTTCTGTACATAGGCATTTGCATGCTTTAATTCTGACTTACATTTGAATGGTATAAATTGCTCTGCTACTTGACAGGAACAGCATTAGCAGTTCTCTTCCTGTATCAACTGTAATGTTACTCATAATGGGTGCATTTTTGCATTCAGCTAAATTAATTAGCTCATCTTTGTGTTTGATTTGGCAGAGTAGTTATTGTGGGAAAACACACATTTTCTGGTAAATTTATAGTGATTGCTTGAAGCTCAATTTGGGAATTAATAAACCCATCTTCTGCACTGGAGAAAACTGCTTGTCGATTGCTGCTGATTTTTCCCCTGCTTAGGCTAGCTCCTTCTACTTTATTGTAGGCATGTTTGCATGCTGGGTGTTACATTACTAACCAATTTTGGAGAATATAAATGTAAGTGAAACTACTGTTTGGTACTAGGCCTCATACATCAGGCTGGAGCACTGTAGGGTTTTGGAGGTGTGTTTGCATCTATTGCTGCAGGGTCATGCTCTGCCACGCAGAGAGGGGCAGATTGTTAGTGATCAACTGGAGTAGCTGAGCTTGTGCTTGGCATTGATTTTCCTTCAAAGGGACGCTCCCTGCAATTGTTAGATTGACAGAGGTGTATTGTGTTAAGCTTTGGGTAGAGTTTTTCTTGTGCCGTGGGTGCGTTACTGAATTAAAAGCGGTATTTGCTTAAAATATGAGTACATAAAAATGTTTATAACTGCTGGATAGATTCTTGTATCAACAGATAAAAAAAAAAAAAACCCAGACAGGTTAATTAAAGAGCCAGAGATGTTTCATTTGAGAAACCTCATATACATAGGCGCCTTCCAAATGGCTGAGCAAAACAGGCCTAGAGCATTCCTCCCTCCCCAGATGCTCCCCAGTGATAGCAGGAAGAGCAGCAGTGGTTGGCGGCACCTGTGGCAGCCAGCAGCCAGGAAAGGCGCTGTGCTGGCGCTAGGGCGTAGGGGCTGGAGCAGAGGGAGCTAAGTAAAGGCATTGATTTTCCTATTGTTCTCTTTAAGGAGGATCAGCATTCTCCTGCACGGGGTGCTTCGATGGAAAACTCTGTGTGAAAACTCTCAGTAACACAAGCGATACTTCACTCTTGCGTTTTTTGTGGTGGGTTATTTTACTGCACGACAGGACCTGGGTGAGCGCTGAGAGTTAACTTTTGCCTGGACCTGAAAAGGCCCTGAAAAAGTGATGTTTCCAGTATTACAGCTGGCTCTATTTAACCAGGTTTCTTAAAAATCTGCTGGTATCTCTGGGAATAACTTAGCAGTTCCCAGCCAGAAAGGTGGAGTGCAGCACCCGGCTGCCTGGCACGGCGAGGGCTAGACTGCTCCCTCCTTTGCATACATCTAGCTCGTAACACGCACTTTTAGTTACTGAGCTGCTAGATGTTTTTGAAATGGAGGAATCAGTATCTGTAACAAATTTGTTTCATTTTAGGTTCTTTTTTCCCTCTTACTAGAAATGACTAAGCTATAATATGTTTTCCTTGCTTAAAAATTTTAACTTGAAATTAAAATGTTTAAAGTGGTGCATTTCTCTGGCTGGTACACTGACGATGTGTCTTTTAAACTAGCTGGCTTGGAGAAGGGCATCAGTAGCAGTACTGATTGTGTTGTGGAAACATAGAGCTCAGTATGGGGAAATGTTCACTTGTTGCTGTCACTGTTCCAAAATACTCTAATTTTCTTCTGATATTTTCCCTCTCAACCACAGTGTTTATACTTACAGAAGGGAAAAATAGCCAGACATAAAGGTCACTCTAAAGCAGAGACGTTCTGAATGGCAAAATCTCACTCCAGAGAATTTCTGCTTTTAGGATTGATTTAAAAGCCCTCGCAAAAGTGCTTCAGAATGGAAACTCTTTTGTATGTCTCACACTGGCAGCTCTAGCATGTACTGGTGGTAAATTTGCACTTTAACATATTGTTCCTGCCAACATTGATTAGTGTTTTGTCACAGAACTAACTAACTTTGTCATTTAATCTGCCTTGGTATTGTCAATCTAAAATTTTATGTATACACTCTGCATTATGAAAACTGTACTCCAGAGGTTACCTCTGGCTCTGGAAGTCCCTGAACTGTAAAATGCTGGAGGCTGGCAGAGGAGCCAGATTGGTACCGCTATATGCTTACCTTGGCTTTTTGCTATTCCCAATGCAACTGCTCCTGGTCACTGCTAGTGTCCAGACACCAGCCCGAATTACCTAAAAGAAACTGAGGAAATGCATACTTGACTAGGTTATTATACTTTATGTTAAATACATTCAGATATATTAGCTACTGCTTGTATTAATCCGTAATACTTGAAAAACCTGATCGGATCTGGGTTTTTAATCAAGTTATCATTCCAGAAGAGTAGTACAGTTCTTGTGGAAATTCTAAAAACAAGTTACTAAGAAACCTGACTCATAAAGCAAGTGCCTTGTGAAATTTGAATTTTTAGAAGGGAAAATGACTGGCAGCTTCTCTTGTAAGCATGCTAGTTGCAATAAAGTATAAGAGTTCAACATCAAAGACATCACTGCTTAGTCTGTGGCATATTTGTACATCAAAGAACAAATACAGGACAAAAGGAACTGTATAGAGATACAGTTCAGCCTTGCAGACAGGTCCCCGTGGAACGCTAGAGAGAGCTGCTTTCATAATGTGGAAATTATCTCTGGCACATCTTCATTTCTGATTTGGGGAATAGGTAAGATGAAAAAATTAAAAGTAGTGTCTCAGAATCCAGTCTTGTCAATATACTAGGTAAGAGCGTCTGAGCTTACATGAAGTCAGCAGTGCTGTTTCTGTGTGCAGTGTGACTCAAGCATATAAACATGGGTGACAGATAGGAAGTACGTACGCAACACTGCTGTTTCGCTGGGTGGGGGAGGATGGGCACAAGGTACATAAAATGCATACATGAAAGCTAAATGTCTACTTTTGGATTAATTATTTTTATATATTATTATGCCTGTTGTCAAATACTGTATCAAGTTGCCCAAAGAGATCGTAGAGTCTTGATTCTTTGAGATACTCAAGCCTCGACTGGACACAATCGTGGACTGTAATTGACCCTGGCTTTGACCAGGGGCTGCACCAAGCAATCTCCAGAGGCGCCCTCCAACATCAACTCTTCTATGATTCTATGAGAATAACACTTTTATAGTAAGGCAGCTGTCTACTTATATCTTTAGTTATGACCCCTCCTAATACAAGACCCAGTTCAGCCAAAGATGTGACCAGCTCTGTTACAGAGAAAGTCTACCAAACTTATTTTTTTGCTGCTTTTTCTGAGCTTTTGTAGTGTGGAGCTTGATGTATTTTTTTCTGATTTGGACTTTTAGTAGTTTGTTGTGGTTTTGTTTGTTTGGGTTTTGTTTTGTTTTTTTTAATCCTGAATTCTCCCTTAAATTAATGAGAAAGTTTATAGATGTCTGCCTTAGAACTAAAGAAAAGTAATCTTGCGTATCTAGAGCACATGTCCGTCTTCAGAACAAGGCAAGGCATGAGAAATTGATCCAACGACATTGTTGGACTGCTGTTGACCAATTGGTGGTAGCATTGTGTTGAAAGCAGTGGAGACTTTGCTATTAATTTGAATATATCTGTTTTAATATTAAAATGTAAAGTAGGTCACATCAGTTCTCCAGTTCCAGTCTTTCTTCTTCATTTGTATTTCTTGTCTGTGAGTGCTGACTGCTTATGTGGTACATAAAAATGTTAATCATAAAATCCAGACTAAATCTGAATTCTCCAAAGTTCAAGTATACTTGGATCAACGGTTTCAATATCAGTTTCACCTTTTACGGAGATAATATTGTCAGCAGACTCTTACTTCTTTTATTGCAGAACTAAAAATACTTACAATCTCAGGGAATCATTAAGAAATACAAAGCGTTTCTGTTAAAAACCCTAGGGAAACCTGATTAGGCATGCTACTGTATAATTAATTGATGTGCTACTGCACTTAGAGAAGTAGTGCATCAGTAAACAGAAGTCAGAATGTAAAAGGCTAAGAGGAACTGCTGGGAATTGTGTAAAGACATCAAGGCTTGAAAATAACAATTTGGGCACCTCAGGAGAGACCAGCATTTGCATTTGGTGGAAGGGCAGAAAGCTCTCCAGAAGGCCAGGACTGGGGGAACTGTCTTGTGCTTAGCACTCTCTTTTGCCAATGAAACAGCTGTAAACCCCTTTGATATTACTGGTCACAATATTCCGTACTACCTTCAACTTAATGTTCTGATAGTTCCCTAGACTTATACTTTCTTATTTTTAAAACAATGTCAGGTTAAGTGTTGTTAAAATGTTCCTTTTGTTAATACTGTGCTTTAAATACATTCATTTTAATAATTAAGTTATTGCTTCAGAAATGAAATGGATCACTGATTTGTGCCATTGTTTGTCTTGTTTGCTTTGAGACCTAGAAATACTTGTCAGCAAGCAGTCTGTAATTATCTCTTTGGAAAACTCCGGGTCTTCTATAATGTTACTGTATGTAGGGATCAGAGCGGACGTGATGATACGTGAATGAATTATTCTTCTGGAAGTATGTTTAAAACTTGTATAAAATCCTTTGCTGCTACCGCATTGCAATAGTGTTACCTGGAGAAAGAATTCCATCCTGGGACAGTATGTGTACCGTGACAAGTCCCAAGGAGGAAGAAGGAGTTATTACCAGAAGCTTCCGGCATTTCGGAAATGTTAATTCTTGGTGATTTATGGAAGATGTTACAGGGAAAAAAGTTTTGTATTTTTCTGTTCAGAGAAAAATATAACACCTGTTTTTAAGGAGGCCCATTTCTGTATCTGTTGCCTTGCCCTGTTGACGGGGAGAAACGAAGCTGTACTCTGAAGAGCTTTACCGACTAAGTGGCTTTACCTGGATCTTGAAACATGCATGAGTCCTTCTAATAGCACTGCTCACTTCTGCATACAAGGGCATTGGGAAGAGTTGAGGATGCTCAACACACTGAAATCAAGCCTTTTCTCAGGAAATTATAATAATTGGTTGTAAATAGTGACTATTGCTCTCAAGTAAATGTAATGGCTGTGTGTGTACCTTGCTATGAGGAATTAACAGGAGACGTGTTTGTACTGTGCTGTTAAAAGAAGGTGGAGGTTTCCTCACTTGAGTGTCAAGTCCTGGCCTGCTAGCTGGCGTAGAGTGTATTTGGAGGAGACGATCTTTACGTTTTAGAGAGACTAATCAAATGAATTCAATTTATATGCTAAACTGAAGGAACTTTTGAAAAAGTTTACTTTTGAATTAAAAAAAACCCAAAACCTAACTCTTTAAAGACTGTTTTTCCTACCTTTAAAATACCTGAACTGCCAAGCTTGTTATTTCAGAGAGTGTGTGTATGTGCGTGCACAGGGACAGTTGCCAGCAGCTCATAAAATCAAAACTCCAAAATGAAATCCTTCAGTACTTTTTTTTTCTCCTCATTGAATTGAAAAACTTCTTGGGGAGGTGCCAGCAAAAAATATTACGAGGTTGTGTAGCTTAACTTCTTTTCTTGGATTGTTGCCTCATTATTAGCGATTTGGTAAGTATGCAAAGTTCAAATTTTGTATTAGCAGTGGGTGGGATCTCTTTACATGTGAATGAATATTCTGAATGGGCAACATGCATAGATGTCCAACTTGTCTCCTTGGAGCCTAAAGTTAAAGTTCTAGGAGCATGTCCAAAGCTGGCATAAAGCCATGTATCTCACATGAGATGCACTGCTGTGCACTGGCTAAGGCATTATTTATAAATTTGAGTTAAGTTTTTGTTAGCCAAGCATATTTTCACTGGTGGAAGTTTTACAGTTTTCGAGGACTCTTATCTACTTCTAGTGTAAAAGCACCTTAATAATTGAAATTACATAGCATGACTTCAAAAGTAATCACCAAATATAATGTGGGAGAAGAATTAAATTTAATTATAATTAATTCCAGTTTTCAGAAAATGCTTTCAAAGTTATATTAAGCTGGATACCAAAATTGTTATCACTTTGGAAAATGTTCCCAGTCTTCAAACATCTCAGTAAAGAGTCTGTTTCACAAAGGACTACTTTGATCCAGCTATCTAAGAGATTTATCCAAGGAGACAAAACCCAGATTGCTTGCTGCTAATCCGGTGCTTTACAAACAAGATTTTAATTTTTATTCCCTTTACTTGTTTTTCAGAAATTCAGGCAGATATACAATGGGATGGTTTCTTCCCGTAAATAATTAAGCCCATTGTAAACAATGTCAAGTAGAAAGTAGTCTTGAGATTCATTTAAAGTACCTACTCTTTTTTCCCTTCTGAAGACAATGTCATGTCCCAAGTGGTTGGAATGCTCATAAATAGTGTTAGTAGAGTGGGAGAAATTTGTTGCAAACTTACTCGCTGTTAGGCTCTTGCATTTACTCTTAAAACTTGTTTGTTGTCCCAAAGACTATCTAATGAAAGAAGTCGTCCTTTAGCTTGATTCATAACGAAGCAGCCAGAAGGTTGGTGTAGCAGGTACTGTTTGTATTTCTCTTCACATTAGTGGAACTGCTTGTGTGCATCAAATGTGCAAGTGGTTCCTGTCATGGAATGCAGGCAGGCTGAGCTGCTTCTTTGCAGTAACTTTCTGATAACGTTGCGGAAGAGCTCTTCCCTCCTTTTATATGGGCCGGTAAAGAAATTGGGTCTCTCAGTGAAACTGTGTTTATTACTACTACTTAAAATGATATTCTTTTCAGGTATTTGAGCAACATAATCAAAGAGGATTTAGCACGGCCTAAAAGAATAAAAAGCATTCCCACCCCAAAAAAAGTTGAGTGTAAATACTGTGGTATTTTTCAGGGAGAACAGCGTATAGTAATAGAACACAAGAAGAAACCAAAGGACTGTATTCTTAAAGAGAAAATACCTGTAGCACTGAAGGAATGAAAATAAGCATATGTTTGTTTACCTGTCTGCTAATGCTGTCACAGTAGTTCCAAGTACGTTGTTCAGTTGAATTAAAGAACCCACCTAAATATTTTAAGGCATTGTTTATTAAGAATAACTGGTTTTAATGTCAGAGAGGGTAACTTCATTTGGTTACACAATTTATCAGGCGCTGCGAAATGTTGTGGACGTTATTAGTTATTAAGTAACCAACAGTTAGTCTGGCAATTTATTAAATCTCAGGACACTGCATAAATAGTCCTAGATGAGAAAAATAATCTCTAGTTTAGAAGGTGAGTATCCAGTCTGATGCTCTGGACAGATATCCTGCCATCATCTCAAATGGGGCTGTGCCAGGCAGCCGTGTGCTATAAATGTACTGGTGGAGTTACACCCTGCTCTCTACAAAAGTCAGCAGAAACAGACTTTGTGGCAGGAGTTGAAAGGAGCAAAGTGGGCTGGAATCTACCCCAAAGCAGTGGGCACGGGACGTATCGTCGAGTGCTCTTTAGACTCCTGAACAGCCGGTAACAGTCACAGTTATGTCTTTTGTGTCCTTTCCAAATGATCTGATATTAAGCTGATGAAGGGCTTAAATCTGTCAAAAGTTAGACCTGTAATAACTGTCTGCTTGCAGCTGGCCCCCTGAACTGGGGCTTTCTCCGCTGCTGGGGAGACTTTGCCTTGACCTGCTTGTTCCCTCTGTATGGCCCAGCTAGTGCACCTTCTTCCCATAGGCGCTGCTGGAGAACAGCAGCTCCTGACCACCGTGCTGGTTGCAGAGCTCTTCTGTTCTTTGCCAGGGAAAAGGGGCTTTGCACTTTGGTGTTTAGGTGAGGGTAATGTTTCACTTAGGGGATTCGGGAAGCTATCTGTGTTTTCTTTATGAAGCTGAAGAGCACCTCAGAATAACATTAGCAATAGGTAAATCTGTATAAATTCTTGCTTCTCTTTTCCTCATTTCTTTCTTACTGACTGCTTTAAACAAATCTTCATTTAGTTTTTTTTAATAAAAACATTTTTTTTCTGTAATGAATCTGTCAGACAAAGTAGATTGACATGTCATGTAATGGCTTTGTGGTTTGCAGGTGTTTTTTCCTTGTTTTAAGTTGATGCCGAAGATGTATTTTGATGCTGTTACACTGTGATGGATGAAAAAACTGCACTGACTCTTATCCAGGAAAGGGAAGTGAGTTGTTTTCTTTCAAGGGCTGCAGATCAATTGGTGTCTTACAGAAATAATACCATGAAAGTGGGGGAAGAACTCCTCTTTGATACTAGAGTCTATTTCAGTTGGTACAATAATGGGCTTTTGAATTAAAGGTTTGTTAAAGCTTGTATCTATTTCAGAGTATTGACAGCCAAAGCAGGCTCCAAAGCAGAGCCAAAATTTATATGTTTATTCAAGCCTGTTAAAATCAGAATTTGTGTTGACTGTACTAATGTCTAAGCTTTAATACCACTTTTCTACAGAAGGCTACTATTTGAATTTTCAGTGAAGTAAGTTTCTTTACAGTATGCCTTTGAGTTATGATTTGTAACTGGATTCGTATAAATAAATGCTTTCAGCTAAATGCTGTTGAACTAATTCCATTTTGAAGTCATTAATTATATTTAGCTCATTGAAAAAAGGAGGGGGAAAGGCATCAACTAACCCTATATAAAAGTGACAACAATTGTTTTGTGAAAAGGCTTTGGGCCTCTTAAGCTATGAAGAGCGAGTGGTTTGTTGGGTTGGTTGTTGGTTTTTTAATCAAAGAAGTGTGAACAGAAGCTAGATAATGCATTGCTGTACTGCAAAGACAATTCATTTTGAACAGGCATTAATACACTTAATGCTTTTTGCTTTTATCATGTTAAGGTCTTTGGCTTTGCAATAAGATCTGGCTATTCAGTGAGCCTACTAGTTTGTGCGGAAAATAAAACCCATTAACTCTTGTCAGATTGGTAGATTTTCAAGGTAATTTTCTTCTGTTGTATGTTCAATTGAATAATTGGTTTGCTACATTCAAGCGCCTTAATTGCAAGAAAGAGATGTTACAGCTTTGACTTCTTACTGCGTGAAGCTTACAATAAAGTGCTAACCAATCATCAAAACTAAAATCTAGATGCAACCAAAACACAGTGGATTTTAATGCAATGTTTATGAGCCTGCTCATTACACTTTATTAATAGGATTCCTTTTTGTCTTTTGGGGAGTTTGAGAGAGAAAATAATAAAGCTAAGCGTTGCTAATTGCAGTTTCCCAAAGACAGATTGGGAAATAAGTAGTATATATATTTTTAGACTGGAGCATGGTACTTCTGCCATTTCCATCTTTATCCTTCCATTTTGGTTATTCCGTTTAGGTGGATGTAAGAATTTCCCTGCTTGGAATTCACATCGCCCTGGAATTGCATAGGCTGCACGGAGGACTGTCATCTTGCTGAAATGCTGTGTAATTGCCTGATCCTCTTTCCTTTGCTGTCTAGTTTCTCATTCTTTCATTTCTTCTCCTTCATGTTAACATCATCTCTAATTCACTTTCTTGTGTTCTTCTTTCACCCTCTTTTGAAAGCAAACTGCCAGTGCCTTATTTAATCTCTTTATCAGTGTCGTAAGGGGTAACAACACAACTATATGTTTTAGGCCCTTTATAGCCAGCTGTTTCAGATCATCATGAAAGAATGAAAGATAGAGCCCCCTAGGACACCTCTGTGCTTTACCTTTTTAACACTGCACGCTCAGTACTTCAAGAGATCTTTGTTCCTTTAGGAGCTTTCTGGAATAGTTCCAAGCGCACCAGAGGGTCGTGACAACTGGAAGAAACCATCCCTCCAGATGGGTTTTAATTGTCTTTCCATCTACCAAAATTCATGTCTGGTCTCTAAAGCCATGCTCCCCGCCCCCCACCCCCGAAACATT
>JAVKLA010000002.1:5435039-5536283 GCA_034782735.1 Sagittarius serpentarius
GCTCCCCGCCCCCCACCCCCGAAACATTTCTGTCTTTATTACCACCTTTTGGCAGTCTGTGGCAGGAACACCAGCAGACACTCATTGGCACATTCAGGAAGCTTAATTTGTTCTTGCACATTGTTTTACTTGGAGAGAAACAGCTGCTCTCGGATTTGTGATGTTGGAGGAAAGAGATGTGGAATTACCATGCCAAGCTGCTGCAATATCTAAAACGTTTAATTTTGTATCATGAACTCCCTGAACATAAACTGTTCTGGTTACCAGGGTGATTACTAACACATCAGCCACAGGCTAGATTTTAGGAAGGTGTCAATGAAACTTCTGCCTTGATCGTAGAATGCCTAGTAAATCTGAGTTTATTAAAATAAGCTAGCATGAAGCAAGAAAGCTGTATGGAATTACCCTTAAACAACTTGGTTTGCAAAACACAGCAGTCATCGTCTAAATCACCTATGAGGTATACAAAATCAGAATTGCAGCAAAGTGAGTTGGTCAACAAGTTTTGGAACTAAACAGTAGGGAGCAAGGAAAATGCAAAAGAACATATAATTTTGTATTTCCATTAAAGATCGGTGGACCAGGGGCCATCTTTTTATCTACATTTATACACACTGTTTATTTTGTGTATGAGGTCCTCTTCCAAGACTATGGTTCCTCAGCTCTACTATAGTGACAGTGGTGAACAAGCTATCTATCTGTCCTTCCCTTTTACTTAAGTGGTTTTCAAAACTGCTAACTTCAAGCGGAGAACCTAATGCTGCTATGTTTGTTAACACAGGTAGCCAGCAGACATTATTTCTTGCGTATCAGGCTCCTTAGAACAGTGGTCTCCAAACTTTTTTGATCATGCACCCCTGTCATTAAAAAAGAGATAAATTTGAGTGTGCATCCCCGATGTATATATATTTATAAATTATGTACATGTACTACTGTAGTAATATTATAAATACATTATAAAACATGCACAAAAATAGAAATTAAAAAAGAATGAGAGATGGTGATTTTTGAGGTCCATGTGCTAGAAGCATGGATGAAGTAGACTGTGTAGCAAGGTGTACCTTACTCTTTCTGTAAGACTGAATGGAAGTTGAGGTGGGGGAGTTCCCGTGGGTGGCTAGTGGGCTATAAAACCACTACATCTAATAAAATCTATTAGATAAATTGATCATGAATGTCTTGAACAGTTTTGGAAGACGTTATTTTCGATTTTCATGAATTCATTGCAGTTTCTTGACAAGCTACTGACTCATGATAGCACGTATTTTCCACTCATCCATGAGAAGCATAATTCGTATTGGAAAATGCTTGCTTCCTTAAATTATGCACTTCTTAGTGTGTTTCCATCTTCTGCCCTCCCCTCTCCCTTTGCCCAGCTCTGGCTTTTGGAAATGATGGATATAGCTGATTCTCAGCTATCATTTAAAAATACTCCTGGTGGTTTTACTCATGGGTATAGCTTGGAAATATATTGTGATTCTGTGCATCTAACCCATGCCTTACCTTGTTTTCGAAACAAAGGAATCTCCAGGCTCAATTCAGAAACTACCTGTGGGTAATATCAGGGAAAGCATATCCCACAAACTGCATCATTCCTTTGTACTTCCTTGCCCTTCTAACGGCTTCATCATTTCTCTCCCTCACAGAACTGCCCTGTGAAATGCGTACACCACCAGGCAGTGCATATTTAGCTATCATGTCTCTCATGATTCAAAGCTATATCAGAAGTCAAAGCATGAATGTAGCTTCTCTTTCAATGCTAATTAAAGCTAGAAGAAGCATCTGCTTGCACAGTGATCACACTACATGGAAATATGTTTCTGTGTCACTAGCTGGTATGTGAAACCTGAGCGGGCTGCTTACAGAAACCTGTCACAGTTTTTTATGCTTGATCACTACTTCCCCAGAGCTTCACTGCTAAACAAGTAGATGTTTCAATTCAAACAATTTTTTGGCCTCTTTCCCCTTCCCTGTTTCTCAGTTTCCAGAAGACCTCCAAGAAGAGCTTTGCCATGAACTGTTGAAGCCTGACACAGTTAACTGCTTTTGTATCGGCATCTTGCTTCAGTTGAATGTGGTGATTACAGAGTGCTTCTGTCTGTTGTCTTTTATACCTGAAATTACCAAAGATAAACTAAAAACCACATAGAACAGCTCAAACTTGTTTGTTAAAAATCTTATGGCTCTCTGTGTCTGAATGTATGCTTGCCTCTTTCTTGTTTTGTACTGTTTTTTTTTACATACTCGAGGGTTGGCAATGCTGTGAAGCAGAACGGTGAAACATAAATATTAATTGTGGTAGGAATATTGTCTAGAATCTCATCCTTGTTTTACTTGAAAATAATACTCAATTGTTTTGGCCATGCTGAAACAAAGACCTAAGGGATGTGCATTTGTTTGGCTGCAACTTTATTAACACATTTGGGAACAGTGCCCAGCAATAAATCATACAGTGTGAGTCATTGCTTATTCCTTGATCGTTCCTACCTCTTTGGGAGAGCTGCCGTCAGCCTTCCCCCTCCCAGCCTGACACCCTCCTGTTGCAGGGCCACCACAGCTTTCTTGTGTATCAGGGCTAGGTGGAGGTTGGTGAAAGGGGAGGGTCGTTTCCCCACTGCACCAGATGGTAGGAGCCGCATCTGCTTTTTCACTGTTTTCTCAGAGAACCACTGCTGGCCTTGCTTGGTTTATTTTCCTCTCTGACAATGTGAAGAACCGTGGGAATGTATTTAAGTTGGGTACCACCTAGGAGTGGCAAGCCCTGTACCTTCCCACTGCCCCTCCTGGGTAACACCTAATTTTGGAGGATCGCTGAAATCAGATAAGGGGCTAGTAATCCTTTGTTTTTATAGCTTCCATTAAATTGCTCTCTTCAGTTTTGGGAAGACTTTGAATTTAAAGGGCAAAGATTAAAATTACAGCCCAGTTTGGTAATGCTTGTTTTCCAACTCCTCTTGCTTGGGTAGTCACACACCTAAGAGATCTGTCTGCCGTGTTATTCTGGATTATGACTGTAGTTTTTGCCTGGAAGAGGTATTTGGCTCTTTTCTGCTGCCTTCACTTGCAATGTAAAAGTGTATTGGTCAAAAATTTTCCCATCGTTAAGCTCACTGCGGCAAGTGCAGAATAGCTGAATGGTTTGAAAGGTTAATATTGGCGCCTTACTGGAAGGATTCAGAGCTGCACTGTCACTAGCAAAATACTGCTTTAGTCCCCTAATAGTGTATATTCCAAAAATGGATAGCCTAATTTAGCAGTTGCATGTCTGGTTTCTCATGGCAAGGAGCACTTCTCCCCACCCCGACATATAAAAGTAATTCCAAATACTTAAATGCTGCAGTACTGTAATGGTTGTGTTTCCTCTGGAGTAACTTATTCTTTTCTGTGTAAATGTGATAAACTACACTCAATGGGAATAAGGTGTAAGCAGGCTGGAACCCCACTGAAGTGCAGTGATGGCAAAGTCCCAGCTGTAGGACTGTAGGAAGGTATGAGGGAAGCTGTGGTCACATTTTAGCTCCATATTTACTCTGGGATGGAGGTGTGAAGGAGCAGACAGGCTCTCCTCCCTTATGTAACACTGTGCACAATGTGGAGTTGAATATATGTTTCAGAAAAGTAATGGTGTTGATTAGTTCGTCATGAAATCATAAGCAATTTATTTTTTTAAATAAACTTAATAACAATTTTTGTGTATGTTGATTTTGAATGTCATTAATGTTGCAACAGAGCTTTTGATGGCTTAATTACATCACCTGTGAGTAAACACAAGACAAACAAAGATGAAGTTCACCTGAGCTTTGACTGAGAAACTAAAAAATTATAGTTTGTTACCTGTGTTCTGAGGATTGTCATCAGCTGCTCTTACTGCTCAGATATTTGCCTTACAGTGAGACGCTAATGTTGTTACATTTGAAATGAAGAAAGCGAATTCACTGGTGTGCAGCAACAGTGACAAATCCATTTTCCAGTACTGGATTATGGTGTTAAAATCAAAGGCAGAAATTATTATTTAGTTCTTGTAATCAGTAAGCAGCTATGTTTCAAATGCAACTAGAAGTGTGTGGTATGTGGGTAGGTGGTAACTTACTGACGAAAGTTCAGCTGTTGTTTGAAAGCGTATTTCAACTTCTACTTGCCCAGTCACTTTTCATTGGCTCCTGAAAACTAATTGCAGACTTAGTAAAAACTTAATTTTGTGTCTTTCAATATTGACTATTTGAATTGATGTGTGTTTGAAAATGAGATGAGCTTAAAGGATTTGATACTTTTGAGTGAATTATGTGATAGTGAAGACTGTAGATCTGTCATGTTATATCCTATACAATTTAAAGAAAAGAAAAAAAAAAGCTAAGGTTCGTGGTTTAGTTTCTTCTCATTTTAGCCTCTTTTGTCAGGGTAGGCGGAAAAAGGATTAGTCACGTTCAGTGCTCTTTCTAATCTATTTCTGGTCATCCTAGTATGAAAACTGTGTCTTATTTAATTTGTTTTGTACTTGATTTTTGTGCTTAGATATTGTACTGGTATATGAAAACTAGAAAATGAAGTTGGTTGTGGACTTTATTCCACATTCTAAGCACAAGCCAGGTACTAGGCACTGTTAAACACAGGAAAAAAAATGTATTATCTACCCTGTTGAGCTTACATCTGAGAATATATGATAATCAACATGGCTTTTGTAGAACGGTCTTTGCATTCTCCAGCAGCTTGTAAATGTGTATTTGTGGAAAACAGGGTGTCCACTGTTAAACTCTTTTGTTCCAAGCTTACTAAACGTTTCAGAATTTCTCCAGTAAAATTCTGTCAAGATAACACGTATAAACTGTGCTGAAAACTGATGGTGGCATTTCATTCCAAATAAAACTAAATGTAGATGCCCTACATTGTATGAAATCCTTATGAGATGTTACCAAGAAGCACACATTCTTAAAAAATAACTTTGTGGAATTCAGTAAACTTGGTTTTCTGGAATTGTATGCAGATTCTATCATGACTTCTAGAATGCGCTCTTTCGCTGGCCCAGGGTTGCCAGACAGAGCTCTCTGACAATGTCTTTATCTATAGGGTTGTCTATAATTTTAATTAGTGAATTCTTTGAAAAACCGGCTTCCACAAGTTAATTTATGCATAAAACATCACTGAGGGATGTGTTTAACCTGTTTCACAAGTAGGGGACTGAAGGATAGCTTAAGAGACTTGGCTTGGGCCACACAAGAAGCCTGTGTCATAGCCAGGAATCAACAGATTCACATTTCATTGCCTAACCACAAGACTTCAGAAAATAAAATGTTGAACTAAAGCAGATGCAACACTGAAGATTTGAGTGTTGGGTACAATTTACAGGGTGCTTAACTCTCTGCCCATAAAACTGGAAGGATCTGCTTTGGAAGGCCAATAACGCTTATGCATTCCTAGCAATTTAATTGCAAACCACCAGACTGGCTGCAGAGATTTCAGCCTGCCTTGTATTTCGGTGGTCTTCAGTGCAAATCCAGATAGTGTGGGATTTTCACTTTCTACTTTTATTTTTTTAACCGGCTGATACAACTTTGTAATAATGATTATTTAGGGCTGAGCCCCTGGCCCAGAGGACTGAGGAAAGGGAATTGCAGTGTTATCCCTTTCCAGGGATTTTTAGAATCGTCAGCCTGATGTCTCAGAATCATAAGGGAGGAGCTAAAATCCTGAAGTTGGTATTTCAACTTTAAAGCTTTCTTTGGTGGATTCTTATTTTCCTTATGTTTGTGTTTGTTTTTGAGTATGTGCTCTCTAATCTAGCAAGGACATAATAAGCTCTTGAGACATAACAAGCTCAATAAGACCTGAAACATTATTTACGTGGCTTCTATGCCTATAGATGTATCCAAGCACAATACAGTATTTAATAGATCCTCACAGATAGGAAGCCTTCCGATCCTAATCTTCTACGGGTATAAACTGAATTACAGAAGGGCATGTGCCCAGCTCCATGAAGCTATTTAACCATTTAACTCCTGGTGTTCTCAGTGAGACCTACACACCTTACAGAAGTTCAATGCATGCGTAACTGAGATAGTTACATGACTTGCCCCGGCTCACACACACAGTCCTTGTGACAGCACGGGGACTTGAAGTCAGATCTCAATCCCGTGGTAGCAATCCTGCATTAGCCGGAGAGGAAGAAATGTTTCCTGTATTCCTCTGAAAAAAAGGTGGGAAAATTCAGGGTAGAAGGAAAGGACAGGTTTTAACTGTAAGGAAAACAAGCTGATGGCTCTATGTGCATAATAATGGCACTTTAAAAAGAAATGTCTTCTACTATCACTGGTGTGTGTGGGCATCATACAAAACCCACTGGGTGATATTCCATTGTTTCTATCACACAGAAGGTGAGATGTGATTATAACATTACCTGCCACCCTTATGTTTCTGCTTCTGTAAACTTCCTTAAACTGACCCCATCATTCTGATGCTGGAAGCAGTGTGTTCACAGAATTTCCTACAGCCCTAATCCTATGATATTTTGTGTCATGAAGTTGTATCTCTTAGCATCAGACATTTTGGAATTGGGAATATGAGGAAGGAGAATGGGATACAGTCTATCCCTAAGTGTTGTACAGCTAAATTAACACATTGGTCAGCTATCCTTCCATGATGCAATTATTTTTGCACACACAGAAGATACCTCCCTATAAATTCCTTGTGACATAAGGTTTCTGACTAAAATTAGGTCATAGCTATTTAATTGTTCAGGTGTCCACCCAGGAGGGAGCTACAGAGAGCTCTTTCAATTCCTTGCAATCAAGTAAGTAGCAGTTACTCTCATTTATCCTCTAAGGAAATAGTCCACCAAAAATAATACGTTGATTCCTTAGCCCCTCCCTGTCACTAATCACTCAGCTCTTGTAGCTACATACTGACTTGGCCCTCAGCACCAGAGTGTCCAAGTATCTCAGCCATTAATTTTCAACTTACAACACTTTGGTGATGTAAGAAAGCGTTGTCCTCATTTCACAGCTGAGGAATTGACACATCAAGTAAGTGACTTGCTTAAAGTTTCACAGCAATACTGGACATAGAAACCAATGACTTATTCATAAACTATTCTGTTTCTTGGAAAACCAACGCTGTGTTCCTTGTCCTGCCTGCCACCCCAGATCTCCTCTTACCGATTTAGCAGACTAACAGTTTGTTTCTGTGAGTATTTTAACCTCCTGTAACCTGGCATTGCCAAACAAATGCACCACTCCCTTGTGCGAGCACAAGCAGCATCTCCACAGTCACGTGGGGAATTAAGTCAGGAAACTGATTCAGGTTAAAGTTAATCCCCCAAAGAACAGTTTCAACCTGAGTAGTTCCCTCGTTTGGCTCTCGTAGTGCAGCTCTCCAGGCACCAGGAGAAAGGGGAGGACAGCTCTGTTCAATGGCTGGAGATTTCTACTGGCTAAAATGTTTGTAGAGTTAGTGGGGTCGAGTTCATCAAAACCTTAACCAAAATCAGTTCTAGTTTCTTCTTTTTTTTCAAGTGCAGATGGCATGCTTTGAATTTTCCCCATGTCTGTAGAGTCTACCCAAAGCATGGTGATGGGGCATCTGAGAAGTCCAGAGCGCAGGGGAAGCTTTGGATGAGTTGTTACTGCAGTGACATTTTAGACCTTCCCTGCATGGCAAGTTTTTCTTGTGTGGCTGCTATCATTAAAAATGCTTGACTCTATATAAGCTTTTTCTGTTTTAAATTAAACTATTTCTGAGGAGTTATAAATGCAATCAGAGAAGAGCACTATTACCAGGACAAGTACGTTTATAAAGGGAATCACGTAATTTAAGTATTGCAGCTTGATGCCACGTCTCACCTTGCACCACATTGACCTATGTGAGCCCATGTTACTTTGCCTTTCTGCCTTGAGTGGTTCCATAGAAAACAAGACAAATTGGAATTGCATGCATGTTTTTTAGTCTTTAGCTGCAGTATTATCTCCAGGAGCTTTCTGCTGTGAATTTCACGCAAGAGTCATACATACAGGGAGAACACCTAGTTGTGCTGATTGTGCTCTCAAAAGCGGCATTTGGAGAGCTTCCGAATTGCTGTGCTGAGGTATGCTTTCAGCTTTCAAAACAGAGTATGTGTTGAATCCTGCTGCTTCACTTGAAGTACTGCCATGTAGGAGAACCTGTGAGTGTGGAATGATGCCCTCTATCCTGACTACATCAGAAGTCCAGAAGTA
The DNA here is from genome assembly GCA_034782735.1 of Sagittarius serpentarius. Lineage (NCBI taxonomy): Eukaryota > Metazoa > Chordata > Aves > Accipitriformes > Sagittariidae > Sagittarius > Sagittarius serpentarius. The sequence continues at coordinate 5,443,244 of JAVKLA010000002.1, forward strand.
GGGACCATGGCATGCTAGTAACTTGGTTGTTGATGACTAAGGCAGGAACAAGCGTGCCAATGATATTTAGAAGGAGACTGAAAGAAGGAGTTCTCTTACTTAAATTGGTACAGAAGAGAACAAAACATTTGTTTAATGACTGCTGTTAACTTTTTTTGTGAGGGGATAGTATCTTTACCTGAACTGCTCTATGACCCCCTGAAAATTTTTTTTGCTGTCTTTGTGGCTGAACCCTGTCCCCACACTTTTCTGCTTTTTTGTCTTCTGGCTAGAATGTGAGGCCTTGCTGGGAGAGTGAGAGGATGTTGCAGGTGGTCCTCAGTGCCATAAACATCTGTTGTGAAAAAAACTCTGGCCTGTGTCAACTGCAGCCATGGTCCCTGTTCCAACCCAGCCATCTCAGAAGCCTCAAAAGAAACGTGTGTGGGATTGTTGTATTCAGTTTTTTGTTCGGGCTTTGCTCAGAGGCTCAAGATGGGGACATAAATCGGTTTGGTTTTCCTCCTCTGCTGAATACAGATCATAACATTACAGCACAGCCACTTTGTGTAGTAGGAACCTAACAAAAAACAGATTTTAACATAGTCACTAGTTCCTTTGAAGGAGGCAGTGTTAGCAATTATGATCTAGACTAGACATTGGTAAGAACTTACCAAATAATTATAGGCTTCCTAAAGTAGTATAGTATGAGTAATTGCAGGTTTAAAAATGTTGTTATGAGGAGTCGTTTATACCGAAACTTCATCGTGCTCTTTGAAACCAGAATCCATAACTCTCATCATGCCACAGCAAGTGCTTGTCCTTCTCCACAGAAGAATGTAGAGTTGCTTTATTATACAGCAAATGTGCTGTGGTACATTATTTAAATTAGCATATAATAGAAACCTAATTGCCCACTAGGGCCCAGAGCTTTAGCTGGTGGGGATCAATGTGCTTCCACTGAAGTCAGCGTAGCAATGTTTATTTTCACCCCTTGAGGATCTGGCTCAGCAGCTTGTTTCTATTCCAGGCATTGTTAAAGGAGATAGTGTGTTTAGAATATTAAACCATGGCATTGTCAGAGATAGTCAACTCAATTTATGTGCAAGTGAAGAGAAATAAAGCGGTAAAACCATTGTTTTTTATCTGAGGATTTCAATTTACATTGTCGATTATTCATATTGACTGATCTGGTACAACAGGGAAATCATGAGCGTGGGGTCATCTTGTTGTGGTTTTAATTTCCTACGTCTGTAGTTATCTAATCCTCTCAGTGTGAGCAAGCATGATTAGTATTTATTTCTATTCTGTGTGCCAGTGCCCTGGGCCAGGTTCTGTGCTAAATCCAAAGTGACTCTCCTACTTAATTGGCATTAACTTGTGCTGCAATAATATAAATAAAAACTTGTACTTTCTGTGTAAAGCACCCGCAACTCCCCAAACAGATTTCTTCTACATGGATGTTCTGCCCTGATGTTAAAGCTTGTGATATATCTGTTTGTATTTTTTATTCAGTTTGGAACTTCTTCTAGCAATATTTTCCAAATAATACTTTGGGAAACACAGATTTGGAAAGAATCTGGCTGCTTGTTAACCATTGAGACGCTACCAGGAGTGGTGTTACAGCTGTACCACTGGTTACTAAATCGCTACAGTAAGAACAACAGCTGTCTCTCTCTCTGGAGAGTCAAGTACCAAAATGAACAATAATTCTTCACTTTGTCAAATGGTTTTTACAATCATTTGGAATGCTTGCTTAGAGAAGCTTATTTTACTAATGAATGCTCCATTCAGGAATAGGGAAACGTTAGGGCAGGGCTGAGCCAACAGTTCATCTTGTTGGAATTTGTTTCCTTTCTTTTCAATTCCATTATTCTCAGAAGACCTCTGGCTGCTCACCCACTTATCTCTGCTTCCATTTGTCCCCTGGGAGCTTTGGATAATCAAAGTTACGCTGCAAGTATTCTTCTGAGAGTAGGAATGGGGGAGTTCTGGTTAAACGTTTTGGGTCTTTGTCAAGGACAGTATAGTTACAGACGGTGTGTGTAAGCCCTTTGAAATAGTGCAGTGTTAAAACTGTACAAATCTGGAGTTGCCTGGCGTTCGTTCTTGTCTGTTTTCTGATGCATGCAGAACACAAGCATAGAAAGAAACATCAGCAAGAATGATGGGTAAAGACCGTCTTGAAAGGGTTGAGAGATTATGTTCGTCATTCTTGTAAGTTATTGTATGGCTTCATTCAGATGTGGTTACAAGGTTGTTTTCTTGTCCTGACAAAGCGGTGAAGCTTAGCTTACTAAATGGTGTGGATTGTCTTTGGATAAAATGATTGCAATAATACAGGTGCTGTTTCTATTATTTTCTTCTAACTTTTATCAAGCCTCCTTTTGAAAAAGATGTCAGCATTCTCTGTTTGGGTTTTTTTGGTGACCATTTTGCAGTTTTGTGATTTTTATAAACTAAAGTAATAAAGTATTAAGGCATTCATATAGATGTTGATGGTAAAACAGAACATCATCAAGTTCCTTTGTTTTCAGTACTGGGTTTTTCAGCTTTGATGTGGGTGTTTTTTCGCTTAAAAACATGAGGACACATTGAACATGTGTGGCCAGAGACTTACGTAACAGGAGTCATGCCATGTTGAGGTAAAGAAGCCATCTTAGAGCCAGGTGCCTGAGCCCAGCATTGTGTTATCTCCATTGCAAAGATAACAAACATTAAAATTTTAGAGTCTGATGGCCAAATGGCACACCACCAAACGTGATAGCTTTTCTTTCCCCTGAGCAGTAAATCATGTTGGATAATTCATGATGCAAACCACTGTTATTTCCAGAGCATGTGAACCTCTGACGGCATAGCACATTTTCTTACCTCTATAGGTTAGATGAAAAGCTGAAGAAACTTTGAGAGCAGCAAAATACGCCAGTAGCTACACTGCAGTAGATCAGCTGATACTTCTTTGCTTGTATCATTTTACTCCCCAGTGTGGTCAGAGTGGTACAGCTCTTAGGCGTTGTGCTTTTTGCTGTTCTGTTAGGAAGAAGCAGGATTGCAAAGATAATGGGTGAAGGCACTGGAGCATTCATGGCAATAATTTCTAAGAGCTGGAGATAAATAAGCAGGCAAAGTTGAAGACTTATCTGGGTGGGGGTATTAGCATTTTGAATACTCTGCACAGATGCAGTTATCACTTAATTGACTTTACCTTAGGGAACACTAGAAAATCACTTTGCAGCCCTAAAGGAAAAACTTCTGCACATAGTCCATAATGGTTCTCTTCTGCTGTACAAGAAACTGAGGCTGTTTTACTACTGATATCACAACAGGGAAGGAGAAGGCCTGCCTCGGATCTGCCACTACACAAGCTCTGTTGTGACAGTCAGCATCTTGCCCTTCCTCTACAGGTGTTCTCGTGATTACGTTCGGTAGCTTGAATCACAGCTGTCACCTCGCCTCTCTCTTGATACAAGGAGAGAAAGTCACCACCGAGCTGAGGGAGTGGGGCCTGTGGTCTCCAGAGGCCGATTGCTCCCAGACTAATCTTTTCCCCAGAAGGGCAGTGGCTGCTGTAACTGCCATTTCAGCACGAGGCCCAGCTCATCACCCACAAGATCAAGTTGCTGCAGTTGGTCCGTAGGTCTGTCTGCCATGCACACAGCCATCCTGTCTGAGAGCTGAGGCCCGCTCAGCTGCCCTTCTTTGTGAATTTTGAAGCTGGCGGAGAACTCTGCATTTGGGGCTGCAGCGATTTGTGCTACAAACGCAATTGTAATTGACGGCTCCCCTGAGAGGCAAGCGCGATGCGCAGCCTGCCCACTTACCCGCTGTACACATGGCTGCTGACAAAGCTCCCAGCTGCCGGGCTGTCCCGCTTGTGCAGTCAGCCTGGAGGGAGGGAGGCACGACTCCTTGATCAGATGAAGAGGGCAGGGACATAGCCACCTTTTTTTCCTGTCCCATTCTCTGTGTCATCTGTGGAAGCGAAGGAGCAACATAGGAACCAGGAGAAGACCAATTTGTTCATTTTGTTTCTGAACTTGATTTTCAGTCTTCTGTCAGAAACGAAGAGGGTCGTTTTGAATTCTAAAGGATTTTTGTGGAAAAAGAATTGATTGTATTTACAGAGCTTGCAGTCAGACCTGTTGTTTGCCTCATTTTGCAAAGAGTGGTCTGGTGTTTTGCAAACAATACTGTCCCAGTATGAATCCAGAGAATGAATTCTCACTGAGTCCATTACTAGACTGAGATGGGTGTTTGGTGCCTGAGCATCTTTGGTTTCTTACCTCACTGTTGTCAGAGTTGCACTGCTGATGTCAGTGACACCCTCCACTGAATGGGGTCTTTTCCTGTAGAATAATTACTTGGTTTGCTTGTAGTCATTATTTTAAAATTTGCTATCTAAGCATGTTAGGGTTTTATTGGTATTATTCCTTCAACAGCAATATTGGTTACTCCAGGCATTGTTTAAAAGCTTATTTTTTTTGCATTTCTTAAACAGAGATTTGGCTTGGGGAAAAGAATTAGGAAATCAAACCCTTCCTTTCCCTTTTCGAACCTCTCGGTTTTCCAACCTCAAATAAGTACATGAAAGGGGTTTAACAACTTTAAATTGGATTTTGGAATGTCAGATGACTCTAATAGCCTTTGTACACAAATAACAACAGAAGAGCTGATTATTGTTTCTGGGCTCTGCGATGCACTTATGTAATCATTAATCTTGGCACTTCTTTATCTCCAGCAGATTAGGAGGCCACTGTCATTTTGAAGGCTGCCATTAAGTAGACTTTGTTAGTGTTTAAATATGTGAAGCTTAACTTTAACTTTAAGCTTCCTTAATGTATGCAATGGAGGTATCCTGTGCGTACAGCATTGCAACAGAGCTGTTGTACTAAGTTTCAGTCACATATCTGCTGCCACAGTCTGACATCAGACATGGTTTTATGTACGATGTTTGTTAATCAGTGTCTGAAGACACTTTGAAGGCTTTTTAAGCGTAATGCATTAATATATCTGTTTGAAACAGCAAGCAAACTTGCTTTATCTACTACCTTTCAGTTGGTTTAATCAGTGAGAGGCAGGAAATTAAATGCTATGACATGAGTAGGCAAAAGAAAGAGTTTTAATGAAGGTCATAGCATCTAATCTAATTGTGGCAAAGGAAGAGCTTTTGCTAGACTTTTTCTTTTCACAAGCTTGTAATTTTCAAAAACATTTTTGTGGGCAACTATATCAGCTAGAAAGATGCAGGATACAGACTTCAGAAAAAGTTCTTTTGTGAGGTTTGAGGGAGTCTGGTTGTGGTTTGCTTCTAATAGCTGTATATCACAGAAGGAGTTGCAGAATTCGTGCTCAGTGTTGGCTGCCGTGTGAATCCGGGAAGGAGGTGTTGGAGGCAGTTAATAAATGAGTGAGTGCAGCTAAAAAGCCTTTTACTGTTTAGAGTTCTGAAGTTGTTTTTGGTTGTTATTGTTCATCTCTTAGATGAATCATCTGAAAATGAAAATTTAAACTAGACATTTAGAGCACACCTTTGTGAGAAACTAATGATTCTACTTGGCATACAGCATCAAAGGAAGCCTTTTTAATGACACCAAATTCATGTACAGCCAAAAAGAAAAAGAAAATATCTTAAAAATGCAGATGTAGTCACTTCAGAACGATGGAGTTTCTAGTCTGGGTGAAATACTTTTTTTCCCCCGCAACTTTTTCTTCTAGAAGTAAATTCAGGTTTTGAGTGTTTTTTCATCAAAGTGCAGCTCTCTTGTAAGGAAGTGGCTTCTGCATCAGCCATGTTTGCCTGGCTTTAACTTAATCGTACAAAGTCCCATTTCTCAATACATGCAGTGATACATCCTGCAGTTTCTGCAGAGGCCAAACCCTTAATAAAAGTTGTGCAGCCTGGCAAAGTGGCAGGACAAAGCTGAATCATGACAAACACTTTGTTTAAAGGAACACTTACCTTACTGGGTTCCCCCCGCTTTGTTACCTCTTCCAAGTTCCTGCCATATTCCTTTCTCCAAACTGACTGTTGCTATCTGTGGGGAACTAACTATAAAGTGGCATTTGACTTGGCCGAATAGTAAGTATAAAGGACAGGGTGTGCATTGTGATAGAGAACATCTGGTGCTGATGGGTTGCTAATCAGAGACAACCTTCTAAGTAGCAGTATGAGGAATTATTAATGCCCAATCTGAAAGCTACATGCTTATGAGTAGAAGGCATAAAATTGCAGTGCTACCCACAGTTAGATGGTGCTGTAGTCTCGCTGACCTAATGTCCCTTTAACTATTCAGGAGCCTGTCACCTTGGTAATGAAGTTAGTTGAAACTGTTAATAATTTTGACACTATGTTGCAAGTGATTAGCTTTTCCCAGGTGTTGTGTTGGTTGTTGTTTTTTAACTCTAGTAACTCTAAGTGTCATTTGATTTGTGCTAGTAGATAGCCTAATGAGACCATTGAACTGAGATGTAGTTTTGCAAATGAATAGCACAAATGTAGGTAGTTTCTTAACAAAATCAAATGATGGAGATTTCATATTGTATGAAAGATAGTCTAAGACTCTCTAAGTACCCTTTTACCATTGTTCTAAAAAGCTACTGAAAGATCTTTCCTTAATGAACGCTAGTGTAATTTAGCTAGCAACTAATTCACTCTCATAATCCTGCATACAGTAACTGTACGCTTTGTAATAGGGACTGAAATGAATGCCTTCAAAGTGTTGATCATTTAAGACTGTTTGCAACCTACAAAAAAAAATTCAAGTAAAGGTTGTTGTGCTGTGATGCTTGTAGCTGACTTGCTGAAGTGGTGCTTGAAATTGATGAGTGGTTGGTAAGTTCTTCTTTGTTTTCCTACTGCAAGCAAATAAACAGAAATATTGAGATGTTGCCCTAAGCCAGTACATTTAATTAGGCAAAAGAAGGTGGGAGGGCAATGTGTGAGTTAACAAATTCCAGTCTTCAGGAGGCCAGGTCCAACACTTGAATGTAGGAAATTTCATATAAAATGGAAGATCGGTGCATTAATCTGTGGAGCAAATCTCAGGGGTAATTTAGATTTTCACTCTGAAACATTACATTATGAAAAGACTTTCTTTATTAAAATTAAGTCTTTAGTAGTTTTTTCCAGAGAATTGGGAAATTGGACAGAAGTATAAATACATTTAAGCTTTTCAGCACAGGTTTCTTTTTGGTGGGAGGGGGGTGAATGCGTTTAGTATTGTCCAGCTAGCTCTGGCAAATAAATGTATTCTGTTATGTTCTGCGGATTTCACTTCCTGTTTTCCTCTTCATTAATACTACAAAATGAAAGACGAGCGTACACCAAGAAGGAGAAATCGGTGTAGATTTGCTTTTCCCAATGTAAGAGAAAAATAAGTTGCAAAGACTGCGAGAAACCTCAGTGTGACTGAGTGTGTAAAGACACTTCCCTGCCTCAAGGTGCACGTGTGTCTTGGCCTACCAGCTCACTTACTTTTTTTTTTTTATTTGACAGGCAATATGCATTGGTTTGTTCTAGCAGCACAGCGGCATGGTATAGATTGTATCAAATTAGGGGCGTCAAAACCTGAATGAACTCTTAAAATTCTGTAAGAACACACAGTGTGGATTGACATAAGCGCTAGCTTGCTGCTTACTGAATAAATGCAGTAGTAAATCAGAGCAGAAAAAGTCAGTGTTGGCAGTTACTGCAGTAATAACTTGCACCTATGTTGCTTCTAAAACTTGTATTTTGTGTGATTTTGTCAAGAGCAATGTTTTATAGCTGTGTAATTAAACCGGTAAGCTTTGTTTTTAAGTTAAAAAAGGAAACTATCAACATTCAGACAACTAGCAGTCCTATTGTATAGTTTTGCGGCAGCTTGTATCTAAGCAGTGCAAATCACTGGAGGTTTGTTTGTCTGGAGGTCTGCTTACTAGTTTCTTGGCTCGTTAAGACCAAGACCCAAGATTTGGCAGTAGGTACCAGTCAGCTAAGATAGCTGTAGATAGAGGTAGGGATAAAGAGCGGTTATCCTGATTATGTAGATAGAGAAAATGAGAAACCAAATAGCGTCCCCATACACACAGCAAATCAGCACTAGAATGAGGATTACAGTATTTATTTCTTGACATTCAGTTCGGGGCTTTGATTAAAACTATACTATATTTCATTAGAGTCACATGATTGCAGTGTCAGTGTGTTTCCTTTTCTTGTGAAAAACTGTTTTTCTGAATTGCTTTATTTAACAAGAATTACCTTTAGCCTAGTCTTCAAATTAATCATACCCCAAATTGTGTTCATCGTAGCCGGTATAACTACTGTTAATTTTCAGCCAGAGAAGAAGAGGGGAATAAAATGGTTAAATGTTTGTCCAGAAGTGCCTGAGCCACCAAGAAAGAAAGAAAGAAGTCCCAAAATACTATGGGACAAAACTGGTGTTTTATGAAATTTTGAAGTCTCTTCTGACCAAATTTAAATAATCAAACTAGTCCTCAAATGCTTTGGTTTTGAAATGCATAGGACATTGCATAGCAACACTTTTCGTTCTTTCCCTGGTTTTGTTCTTTGCCAGTAAGTGTGGTTACTATGTCTTGTTACTGTGCCTGTGTGTTGTGTCTCATGAACGAATCTTCTCCTCCAGTATAAAGAGATAGAATTTGTATTCAGCGTTGGTGCTTCGTTTTTTTCTTGGTTTTATCTTTTCCTCAAGAGAGTATCGTTATTCTCTGTCTTGCTACAGTCTACATCTCCTGGTGTATATTTCAGCCATCTTCATGATTTGTGTTTCATTTAAGTTCATGAAAGCAGTAACAAAGCTGGAGCTTTCAGAACTCCCTAGACTTCACAAACTGGGAAGATGTTAGTTGTATGCTCTGGGAAGTAATGAGAGATTGATTCTCCAGAGAGCTACTTTTCTGTGCTCCTGGACAACTGAACACATCTGGATGCAGCAGTCCTGATTATTTTGAGCCTAGGCTTGTAGTTCAGTGGTTTGATATTATACTTTGGTCTGTGGTATGGTTTCATAATGTGACCAGAGTCCCAAGCTAGAGTTGTCTCTGCCTGCCGTTCCTTCAACAAGGGTGATCAAATCACCTAGTTTTCACCTGCAAACTAGATTGCTGGTCTTTTTTCCTCAAAAGTACAAGAAAAAAATACATCTTCAGTTGCTTGATGATACAAATGTTGAGATACCAACTTGCATTGATGGGTCAAAAAAGAATGAAAATATTTCTGGATGGATAAAGCCAAGACAGTGGAGAGATACAAGACTGTTGTGCAGAAGGAAGCTAAAAATCACGTGGTGTTGCACATGTGCCTGCGAGGGAGCAAACATCATCTCTCTGGAGTTCCTCTGAAAACCCTCAATCGTTTTTTAGCTTGTTTGTGCTCTTAAACACTTGCAGAACTCCTAGATTGTTTGTGTTTTGTTTTAATTTTTCTTTATAAGAATTTTATGATGGTCTATTAAGGTTTTTCAGCAATTTTCTACTTGAATATAACATTAAAAATATACAGAGACCTCACCACAACAACTTTGCATAAATAGTTTTGCCTATTAGAGAATCCAAACCATTTTCCATATAGCTTTCTTTTATTAGGCAGTCAAGTGTCTTTGTTGAAGCCAGTGCTTCATGTAATAACAAAGCTTTAGTTCTTTAAATTAAAATTTGTGTAAGTAAAATTTCTTAGCTTAAAATAAAACAATAGACATAAGTGTCAGTGATCCTGGCATGAGAATACGAGCTCTTACTGCACTGTTCCCTTCAATGTGTCCAAATCAGTAACAGAGGTTGAAAGAATTCAGATTTATTCCTAAAAGTCAATCTTGCAAGCCCAGAAAGTGCTCAGGTTGTTCTGTAGTATTTATCGTGCATCTGCTTTAACAGTCTTTGAAGCCGAATGTTTTTAGTGTTGTAGAGTGCCGCACAGTATCAAGTGACCTACTAAGAGGGATCCAGCTGTGTTCAGGCCCAAAGATCTAGCCTTGGCATTGCAGCATTTCTGCCTTGTGTGTTTGAGGTGTTGCTCATACTTTACTTTTAATTAATACTTTGGTGGCCATGTTCGTTTCTACTCCACCCATCACACCCACAGACTTCAAAGGATTTGTACCAGTATAACCTCAGTATTTATTTTATTTTATTACTAGTGTGATTTCCTAAGGAAACAAGGGTTGGAGAAGTTGTTTGTGTTTGTCTGTTTTTTTTGCCCATCACCCCAGTCCTCCTCACTTCCAAAACCATTTCAGCCAAGCTGGAGAGCATTGGCAGTCCCAAAGATGTGTTCCTGCACGCTCCATGAAAATTGAAAAACATACCCAGAAGGATACCCAGCTAATACTCCACTGAGGGACACTGCGCAGCCTGAGCTCAGCTATAGACGGGAGAATCTGTGAAGGAGAGGAAGACGCAAGGAACTTCCCACATGCTGGGAAGGCTTCTGCTGGAATTTCAACCTTACTGGATTCCAGAAAATCCAATTGTGCGACACACAGCTCTAGGTTACTAGGCTTTGCTAGTTCTCAGGAGCTACTTGTTACTGGCTGTATCACTGCAATCTCCAGCGGGCCTGCTCATGGCTAGAATGCCATTATGGTGGGGATTGTATGTAGAATAAAGAAACCTTTCACACAAGGAGTGGTTAGGTAAATTCCATCAGCTCTTGATCAAAACACTTACTGCGTGTTCTAAAAATGCCTCAGACATCTAACAACCAGCCGTCATCCTTAGAAGTACAAGGGGTTTAAGTATTTTAATGTATATGAGTGGACAGATGGTCACTTAACGTAGTATATTAATGGAATGGGCAGAGCTGTGCTGCCACTAGCTTTCAGTTTAGTAGAACTGCAGTGTTTGTAATCTGCAGGTGTTCAGAGGCAAGTAATTTGCAGCCAGCTCAAATTACTTAGGGTACATGACAGAGCAAATTATTTAGGTAATGAAGCTGAAAATGCAGGAAGATTAGAATATTATATAGTAAAATCATTCCTTGTTAATTCAGTTTGTGATCAGATATTATGTTGCTTTAAATACCACATTACATGCAGTATCCTTGTTAGAGTCAATGAATATGTATGAATATGTCAGTGAATATGTATGCCTCCTAATTTAATCAATATACTTACAAACAGCACTAGCAGTGATGTCTGGCACAAATTGCATCCCTTTAGTAGCAGGTTAGCCCAGTTTGTATATGTATCATATTTATTTCAAAGCCCTTCTGATTTAGCTGCAAAATTGTACATACTCTGTGAAGTGGGGGGGCAGGTGAGCCACGTTCAGGGAAAGGAATTTAAACCTTTCTTGCAGTCAAAGAAAGCATAACCCAGGAGATCCCAGCTGCAGTCCTGGCTGTTGTACGTACCCCACATCTAGTCTTGAGGAAAGTCCTCAGTTCAGCTAGCAATTTTGGTTAGAGTGCTTTCCCCAGAAAGCCAGTGGATCAGAGAAGGATTCTCAGTGCCCATAGAGGTTTTAGGAGATAAGAGACCAGTCTGGTAGACTAAGCAGTACGTGCTGAGGTCCATCTTTACTGAGCAAAAAAGGAATGTGTATACCTGGAATTCTTCGCTACTGCTGCCTTGAGAGCTGAAGGGTGAGAGCTGTGATGGGGAACTCCATAGAAATGCTCTTATCTCAATGGTGCCAGCATACGCAGGCGATTGGGACCCTGTGTACCACAGGAGGGGAAGGGAGCACTTCCTACACACGTTTTCCTTTCCAGAAAATGCTGATTTTTGAATTCAGAAATAGTAAGAGGCAGTAGGATTCACCGGACTTCCACCTTCTAAAAGTTAGGCTTGTAATTAAGGTATCATTAAATTCCTTCTCTGGTGAGTGAAGAGGAGGCATCTCAGGGGTTCATCTTGTTTGCCTTGAATAAGATGAATCATGCCCCTTCTCCCTTTTTCCTTCTCGCTTTCTCTTTCTCCCTCCCTTTCTTTTTATCTCTCTTTCTTCCTCCCTTCCTCATCACTGTAGAAGCAGACAAGACAATTAGCTTCAGCTAATTACCCAACTTCCAAGATAGCTCAGGTCAGCTAGGTGAATCTCACCTAAAAGGCAGGAACGGGGACCAATTTTTTCTTCCATTGAAGAGCCCTTCCCGGGCTACCAAACCTGAGGTTTCGTACCTGTTGCGAACTGGAAAAAATAACATGATCTGTGTGAATGTACAGTTTTAAAATAACAGTGCAAAAGCAGGTGGAGGAATGGGAAAATCCATTTTCTACCCCAAGACAATTAATTCACTAGAAACAAACATTTCATTCAGACATGTTAATGGGGAGGAAAAACTTCTGTCTTTGGAAAATAGTTTTTTCTTTTGAAAAATGTTTTCTTTGGGGTGGACTGGTGGTAATACGCTTTCTTATGTTGAGGCTCAATGTGTTTCTACTTGAATGGCAGATCTGGGGAGAAAGATGCCTCGTGCTTTTCTTGGCTATACGGACTCTTGTCTTGAGTGGAGGCTGCCCAAGGAGTTAGGAAGGAAGAAACAAAAGGTTATGATGAGCTTGTACAGAGCAGTTCCTTACAAATACAGAATTAGATTTCTCTCCTCTGCTGCTTAAACCAGACAAGGAATAAAGCAGCATTTCATGATGCGGGAACTGATAAAGAGGGAGAGGCTGTCTAGAGGGTTGGTTGGGGGAGGGAGCTTGAAACAGGCAGGCAAGCCCAGTGAAACTGTTCCAGATTTGGGGAAAGAAGTGAAGCCTGGAGTAGGAGGGCACAAGGCATATTCTGTTCCAGATGCCAACAAAGGATGTTGTTTAGTGCTCTCTCTGGTTGTCTGGTAGGCATGTTCACTAGGAATTAGGTGGAGGCAATCGTGTAATTTAAGCATACCAGAGCTACTTCAGACAATTGCCAAGTGAAGATTCGGTGGATGGAGGAAGAAGAAGGGTTCAGGGGAAAAACACAGGCTTTTTTTCCCGTGTAATACTTGGGCTCGACTTCTTGGTCTGTCTGATTTTGAGCAAATCAAAGAGTCTGCACTCAGTTTTCCTGCCATAAAATGAAGATCATATGACGTTGCAGCAGAAGGAAGATTACCAGACATTCCAGTGATAGGAATAGCTACATGTTGTAAGTCACATGTACTGAGAGATGTTAGTGGATGTCAGATGCCCTTTCCTATGGAGATGAGTTTGCCTTGTGTTTGACATCAGTTCGTAGTGATTACTACCTGTGGCCCTTAGTGGTCGCGCCTCTCTCTCGGGAGCCATTTCTGTACCAACTTGTTGGATGCTTGTGGTGGGTCTCTGTGCCTGAGCTTGCGTTTGTTGCTCTTGGTGGTTTGTTTGGGCTTTTATTCCTATTCATTGCTGACTTTGGCACAGGACATTCTTGGTAGTATTCTGGAGCACTGTTATTTCAGGGTGTGAAAGATTCTTAGGCCTTTAATCTGGGAATACAAACTACATCTGTCACCTGGGTATCTGTAGCGGTTTCTAAGCAACCACAAGAGTTTATTTTTTTATGCAATTCATATCTAAGAAATAATTTGCTCATGCATGAACCAGAATCAGCCTGAGCACCACCCCAGGAGACAGAAATTGTAAACTGTAATTTAGGCTAATTCTAGTCTAAAGCATGAATTAGAGTATTTTATATAATCTTGGAAAATATAACATATAAATATACGTAAGCACAGAACAGGTACAATTAATGTGAGCACAGTAGGAAGCTTTAAGTAACCTGGGAATGTGAGAAGCCAAGTTGGAACATATTCTTGACGTGTAAAAATATTTCCCACCTGCCTTGTTTGCATAAGAACAAGGTTTTAGCAAGTACATATTTGCATGTCAAAGTTAAAAGTGGGGAAAATATTTTCACCCTCGTAAGAAAAATGCATAATCTTGGCACAGGCAATTTGCATTTAGTAAGTTTAAAGTATCTTAAGTCCTTTCATGCTATATGGAAAGTGTATGAATTTGCGACAGGGATTCCATTTCAATGAGTTGATTTGCAAGGGCAACCACGTGGAGCAGTAATTGATCTGATGTCTTTCCGTGCATTAATTTGTAATACAATTGGTTGTGGCAATCCCAAACGATTCATGCTTCTGAGTTTCATCCCACTGTCCTGTATCTCAGAGTGAAACCGTAAGTTGAGGTTTTAAATGCTGCGTGCTTAATTGAAAGTAAGTACCTTGAATATGATGTAAATTTGAGGAAATCTGGAATTCTGAAACTGTACCTGATTCAGTGCCGCTGCTCATACACACAACGGTCGGCAAATGCTGGCACCACTGGAGCCTGTGGATCTGTGGAGATTCTCTTCTAACAGTAAAGCACCCTGGAAAATGCATTTGGGACTAATTATGGCACCTTTTAGACTATTAGTAACCTAGCTTTAGGCTATCACTTTGAAGGCATGTTACATTCCTTCAGAAACACTCTGCAAATGTCCTGTTGCTTAAGAAATACGGATTGCATAGACAGGCTTCATGGGTGATTTAACTAATGTGCTGGAGATTGTAGATAAACAAGATCCAATTATATCGTACCTATTCAAAATAAGGCAGTAATTATGTATATAAAAGTGAAATGTAAAAAATACATTGCCATGTAGCTGTTGAGATAAGCCTTGTCACTGCCCTGTCAAAGGAGTTGGAGAAGGCTGCTGATTCGCTGTAGCAGAGTAGAAAAATAATTGTGTATTGAAGAGGCACAACTGGGAATCGGTAGAGCTATTCTGGAATTTACCCACAGGATTGCTGCCTGAATTTGAACTGCACATTATTAAAATTTTGAGTTTCTGTGAATTTCAGACTGTTGTTCAATTTGTTGATGTAAAGTGGGGTTATGCTACCCTTTCTGCTCAAAGCTTTGTTTGTAAGCATATGATGGTGTAGTTATCATCAGTGTAACATATTAATAAAATAGCACACGCTTTATTTTTCCCTTTTATTAGTTCACTTCCTGCTCCATTGTGTTTAATGTGTTAGCTGAAAGCAAAGTGAAATTAAAATGGTTTTTGGAGGACTGCAGGGAAGAAGCATTTGCTTCCTTAAGTCTCCTAAACAGACCTTTTAATTTCAGCCTATCATTTTGTTGCTGCAGGGAAGGTGGGGGATTAAAGGTCAAGAATGCAAAGATGCTTATGATGGAAGCAGATGCAAGTGGTGTCCAGCTGTATGAAAATATTTTGAAAGCTGCTGATACGGAACCGTCAGGAGAATGGCAATGTAGTCCTGTAGCTGCTGGGCACTGCTTTCCTCACCAGAGCATTTTGGCTGCTGTTAGGTTCTTGGGAGCAGATGGGTGCTATTCGGGTGCTACTCAGCTGCTCCGATCATTGCATTTGATGTCGTCTGGAGAATATTTTGAAGGCGTGTTTTAGCACAGTCAGTGCTGTGCTAAAAGTCTTCTGATCTTTGAGTTTATAGTTATCGTATAGTTTTGGCCTGATCCTGAACTATGTTGTCAGGCTGCAATGAAATGGAGCACACAGTAGCATTGGGAGATGATGCTTGTTTAATAATCAGCAGTCCGTTAGGGATTTAATGGCGTGTAAAATGCAATGTTTGTAAGAGTGGACATGACTTTTTGAAAACAGTGTTAAGAGTGCAACTAAAGTTAAGCTAATGCATTGTAAGACAGTATTAGATGCACTTGTATGTGTCGTCACAGTCTGGATAGCCATAAACTGGATGAAATAAAAGCTCTCTGAAACTATTGGGCATCTTGTGATGGATTTCAGTTCCTCAGAGGAGATTAACAGCACTTCTGGTTGTTAGTATATCACAGTTAGAGACACAGCAAGAGTTGCATTCGTACTTCTCTTCGGACTCAGCCGGTTCAGGAAAACTGATGTAGCCTGATCCTAACACCGTTGCAGCAGAGAAAGTGCTTTCTTGGGATTTTTTTGGTTATCTGCCAAATGCATACAGTCTGTGTTTGTGTGAGCACATGCAAGCATATGTAAAATGTGGACTGCTGGTCTTTGATACTGTAAAGTACTGCCTCAGCACGGCCTATCCAAAAAGACTTGCTAGCAAAATGACTGCAGCCATATACTCCAGAAGCAGTTGAAGAGGTATTCCTGAGCGTACGGGAGTCCCTTCTTAAATCCATGTATTCAGATGGGAAGGTGCTGTGATTTAGAGGTAGATGCAGAGAGTTTTGTCACATGCTAAACTGAATTCAGCAGGTATGTTTTATATGTATGAAGTTCAATTGAAAAAAATCAAGGCTTTCATATCATGTATCTCTATGGCATTTTCTAGACTGCGCCGACCCTTTTGTTTTCTGTAAGTTGCCTAGAATACTGCTGTATTTTCCTCCCTTGTTTGTTCCGTGGTAGCTAATACACAACTATGTACTGATAATTCACTTTCAAGTCAGATACGTGAATTTTGGATTTCTCCTGTAAAATGCAGTTGCTATTTACCTTGTTACTTCACTTTAGGGTTGGCCAGTCATGTGAACTGGATGGCATGATGGTGACCCCTCTGGTAAAGGTGTTGCATTTATTTTCAGACAGGGCAAACTTTAAAATTACCGTTTGTCATCTCACATGAGTAAGACTGGAAGAAACCTTTCTATTGTCATCTTAGCTCTTTGGCCAAAATGTGAACTCTCCTATTCTTTTTGGCTTTGAAATGCTGATTCTAGCCTTCCTGTGGGTTCTTAAACACCTTCTCAAATGACCCATTTCAATAACCCGAAAGCTATTATATAACGAGCAGCCATAATTTAGTCCAAAGCTCTAGGGGACCCTTGCAGTTCAGCAATGAATAGTTAATGCAGTATAATGTTTAGCAGGTTATTAGTTTTCACTGTACAAATGCTGATCAGGGAATGCTTTTATAAGGTGTTTAAAAGAAAATGTAATTAACTGGTTGCGTGCTTCTGTTGCAGCTCAAATTGAAATTATTCCATGCAAGATCTGTGGAGACAAATCATCAGGAATCCATTATGGTGTCATTACATGTGAAGGCTGCAAGGTAAGCTTCTAAAATATTAAGTCTTAAAACAGCATTTAGCCTTTTGACAGTGATTATTTTCCTTCCTTTTTTAAAGAGCAGGCATTGCGCCGAAGTTGGATTGGTGGATTCTGTTTCAAAGAAAATGAAATCGGGAATTCTGAAGGACCGGTTTTATTTGGGTTTTAAATAGGGCATTTTTGTGACACCCCCACGCCACCCCCCTGCAATTTCAGGACAAGCTTCAAAAATCATGCAGTTGTGCTGTGTGTACCATAAGCTGTCTCTATATGAATAAGCAGAAGAGGTACAGAAAGATGATCTGCTACTAGCATACCACAAAGAATCTGTTCTGTGGATTCACTTGAGGGGAGTTTGCGGCTTTCTTGCATCTCCCTCTCCATTTTTGCTTTGTAAATTTCTCAGTTTTCCTTTGTAATCTGCTACAGTTACAAATCTGTTCTGTTTGGTATGGAAGATGATGTTGCACAAATAGCAGGTGCTACTGGTGTTCAGCATACTCAGGACTTCTGGAAGCAGTGCCTATTCCTTGCAATGCAGCCATTGCTGCATAAGGTTTAGGCTTTGAATTTTTTCCTGGATTTGTACCTCCAGTAACACTAGTGAAGAAGGATTACGCTAGAAGCATATATATATTTTGTTTAGTTTGTCTCTTGCAACCAAGAACTAAATCGGACAATGCTGACACTAGGCTAGAGTGCTGTGAAGTTAATCGCTTCTTTTTATCACTAGTCCAGAATTACAGTGCTAGCTTGGGATGACACAGTGTGCACAGCTGTGCTTTAGCTTGTTGCTTTCTTCATGTATGTACATGTTGCAATTCCATGCTGATAGGTTTTCTACTGTTAATCTACACTTTAGGTGTGAAGAATTTGTATTTATGACAGTTTTTTAGTCTGTTCTCCCGACATGCTTGATACTGCCACCCATCTTCAAAAAGTAACTTCCTGCTTTCACATTAAAGATTTCTTTTGTGTTTTTTTCCAAGGAAGACTTTTGTGTTTTCATTAACACATTCTCTCAGTCTCATGGAAGTATTGGTAAGAAGATTAAAAAAAAAATAAAAAATCTAAGAATGTTAGAATGATACAGGACAGCACCTTCTGCCCTTTGTAACTGCTGTTACTATGGAAAATGCAAGAAATGCACTAAAAATGCATTGTGGTTACTTTTTTCAGCTTTATGTGGTTGAGCAGCATTTATGAAATTTCAGCTGTGTGAAATGGCAGACATTTGCAGTGAGAATTCTGCTGTCTGACTGTCGTGTCAAAGAGTATCAAGTTACGTTCAAGGTCCGAGACCTCTTTAATCCTTAAATGGTCTGGGAGCAGTACACCTGAGAGACTGCCTCAGGATCTATGACGAACATTGTTGTCAACAGACTGAGGTTAGCATAGCGCTAACGCTCATCTACGCAGAGAACAGGCCTTTCTCAACATGGTTTGTTGCAGAACAGGAACAGGCTGCCAAAGGAGAGGAAGGTTGCCAGCTGTATTATCTTCTACTTCATCTTCATGCAGTTCTTGGGCCTTGCCTTCTCCCAGGTCCCGTATGTGAGAAAAGCCCCCCGCCCAGAGCAGCGGGATGCCTGCATGCAGAAGGAAGCAACAGAGTGCACCATACTTGCAGTCACTTCAGTTAGTGTGTAGCTGGTAGGCGCTTAGCACTGCGGGTAAGAGACAGACATACCCATCGAGCATTCCCCCATCAGAGTGACTGTGCTTTCCCAGGAATGAATGCAAATGTGAGTTACTAGGAGAAAAGTCCCTTGTGTACCTCCAGCAGTCAGAACAACAGATGCTAGACTGATAGTGAGAAACGCATGTGCCGTTCCTTACGTTTTAGAACAAATTATTTTCCTTCAAACTCTGTATAAATTGAGTTCTCTGGGAGCTCTGTGCAATCCTCACTCTGCTTTTGAGAATCCCACCAGAACGGTCAGCTGGTGGGAAAGGGCAAAAGAGAAGGCAAGCAGGCAGGTATGCTCAGCACACCAAAACCCATTTGAACCTCGACAGCAGAGTGCTCATGAGTAAGACAGACAGTGGCCCAATGAATTAATTTAGGCATTTTCTCCTTCTCTTGGAGTAGCAGAATAAAGTTTTCTAGCCGTACAATTTCAGACAGAATTTTAAAGCCAATAAATATGAACTTAGTTAATTAAGTCATTTCCCTTTCAGGAGGGAAATAACTCTGAAGCTCACTCTTCTTTAATGCCGGAGCCCAGATGACCTGCAAGCAGCGACAGATAGGGGAGTGCTAGTGGGCACAAGTCACAGGAGGAGTTTAAATGATCATGACCTAGACAGCATTTAAAATGCCCTACTGCAGCAGATGGATTTTGTTTGTGCTGTGCTCTTCCACAGTAATGTCAACAAAGTCTCACCCAACAGAACTATGTTGGCTGGTGAAAAAGTTGGCACAGCTTGGCTTCTGCCAAATGAGCCAGGTGTGTATTGGTATGGGTTTTTTTCCCAGCTTTTCTGTGGCTATGATCTCTGCAGGTTTGAGCATGCTTACATCGCTCTTCATGTTGTGCTAAACCTTCCTTTGTAAAAAGTACTTTGCTATGAAGACCAAGTTCCCAGTCCTGTGCTCCGATTCCTGGAGCCCATGTCCTGCACCAGCAGACAGTCCCAGAGAAGTCAGTGATATTCTGCACAGGTGCTACAAACTCATCCATGTGCATCCGATTGCAGGATCAGGGCCTTAGTCATCAGAAGGCAACAGCTGTGCTGCTGCCCTCTCAAGCCAGGCCTGTCAAGAATGATCTACAGGCAGCAACAGCAGCAGCAGCAGCGGCGGCGGCGGCAGCATCTTTTCAGCTCTTACTGTTTTTTGCTCCAGTTTGGTGTGAACTTTAATGTTACTTAATAGTAATGTTAACTTCAGTGTTACTGTGTAAATACTAATAAGCACCAGAAATATAATTTATTTAAAACCTGAAGTGAAGTTTTAGTTGCAAAGACCTACTTTGCAATCCTAATCTGTAGCATGTAAGAAACCACAGACAAGCTCTCGTCAAATTGACTTTTGCTGATCCTGTTGCTCTTCTGCAGGTTTGCGACTCTCGCATTTCACATACTTGAAAGTTTTCTCACCAGTTTTTGTTGTTATATTGCATTTCACTTACCTAGAATTGAAGATTTGTAATGAAGCCAGTTAGTGTTTCTTGAGAAGTTTTCACTTCCTGCCTTGCTATGATATTACTGGCAGTTTTTATAAAGTTAGTGGCTGTGTTTTGCACAAACTTCATTGAGTTCTCCCAACCCATCAACCTATTTAGCTGAATTTGAATCTGCCTTTAAAAAAAAATAAACACTCCCTCCTCTTTTCCTCCCCTAGTGAAAAATAAGTTTTTAGCCAGGCTCTGCCTTATACTTTGTCTAGGAGGGCTCCTGTGGCTTATTATAAATAAAATACATTTTAAAAGAGAGGGGGTTTTGCTATCCGACCATTGCTGATATGCAGTATACAACATATAATGGGGGAAAAGGAAGATGAGATTAATCACGTAAGACTTAGAAGCATGGATGAAGAATGACACAAAGACTGTAGCACAACTCAGAAATCAAAGTTTATTCTCCTGTGTAAGACTGGAAATACTACTATTGTAGTAGCAGTACTCAAAAAACTCGTATCTGTGCAGAGCACTTCCTCAACCATTAGTTTTGGGAACCTCTTAACAACCTTTTGCTCTGTATTGGGGAACATGCTGAGAAAGGGGACTGGTTTGTACACATCCATATTCTTTTCTCATAGCTGAAAGCTGAATCCAGTTCAGCATTGTCAGAAAATCCCTGAATGCTTCAGAAGGACATAGCAAAGCATTTAGTTTGAAATGAAGTTTTTGTTAATCAGCTATGTCTTTTAATTTGCAGATGCAGTTACTTGCTTTTGCTGTCAATATTGTCAGTTTGTGCCCAGCTGACGCACCAGTGCGTTAGTATGATCCCTCTCTTTACCTGACTGTATGCGGTTGGTCTCATAAAACCATCCATGCAGGGGATTTCTGGGCATTTCTCACATTTACAAAGGTTTATAGGTATTGGCTTTTGTCTCTCGGGTCTTTTAAGACCTAAGATGGTCTTGTTCATTGTAACCACAAGGAATGTCCGTGTTTGTTGCTTCAGGAAACGATACCTGGTGTATTGTCACTTCCCATCTGCATTACTTTTGTTCATTCCTTTCATTCATTCACTTTCTTTACTCGCCAGTTTTTCATTACTCTATTGAACGTGGAGTGTCATACTGGCATTGCAAACATTTACCTCAAATTCATGCTTTTGAAGGTTTTCTTTTTTTAATTTTTTTGCCTAGCCGATTTCAAGCAAAAAGTGTTAGAAAAGAGATGAGCCATGTTACAGAAAGGGCTAGTCAGAAGCCTTGTATAGCCTGATAAACGCAATCTCACTCCTGTATTCATTACGTATGTAAAACTGAACATTTTTCTCTGTTTTCAGTGGAACTGTAACTTTGTTATCAAACACTTTATTAACGAAATTTATTACACAATATTGCAGCAGCAGTCTCCTCCCTTTACAACTAAAATATGTGCTCATTGTCATAAGTGTTAAAAATCAATTTGAATGTTCACCTGTCTTTCATGTGACCGTGTATTTTTCTGATGTTTCTTTGAAGAAAATTTGCGATAGTTTGCTTTAGAAAACAGTAAAAGAATGACACCCCCTGCAACTAATTGTTAATTGCTCAGAATATTGCAAAACTTAATGATACGTGGAAGTCTTTAAGTATTAGCCATAAATCATGGGATTATGAATAAGCCTTTGTTGTCACAGGCTTGCATACAGTCATTCCAAAACGTCTGCCATTAGGATGCAGCAAGGCAGCTGTCAGCTGTTTTCTTGTAATTAAACAGCCAATGAGCAGCTAATTGAGACATATGTGTATACAGAAGTGGAAGTGGGTATGTTAATGAACTGTAGGAATCAATTCATTAAATGAAAATTTGTCAAAAGACCAAACATGAGATCAGCATTTCAGCCTGTGCCGCAGCGGAGAGGGAGTCTGTGCTGTGCCACTTGGGACATCAGGGAAGCACGACTGGCTTTTCCCCTGCTAGGGAGCAGGCTTAGGCACAAATGTCTGCGACAGCGAGCCACTGAGCAGTGAAGTTATTGAGACCGTTAATAGACTTCGCAAAAACTGCTGTTTACATTTCAGAGTTCTTTTTTAACAAGTTGTTATTCAACCTGACTTGCAGATGAAAAAGTTCTTGCGCTCTTTTTTCCCAAACTTCATTTCTTGGCAGCATATGAAAACCATATATTGTGTTGTATATAAATAAGAGTCTGAAATGCAGAGATGAAGCTATGGCTTGTAATCTGCTCTGCTCTTCTTCTGGCACTGTGTTAATACATCTACATAAAAAGGGAGACATGCAAAGCTCAGTGACGCCTCATCAAAATCACCTGGATCTTTATACCGACATCAGAAGGAGGCAAGGCTCCACATGCTCCTCACCAGAGACCTTGGTTCAGACCGTGCCATTGGTCAGAGTGGTGTAACACGGTGACTTTTTTAGTGCAGCAGTAGTTTCATTCGTGTGTTTGATCAAAAGGGGTCCGCTCTGCCTGTGGCCCATTAGGCAATCGTCTGGATGTGAAATAATGGTCGTGAACATGCATGCAATTAAAAGCATGTGGCCTGGGCTGGTTTGCATAATGCTTGAATGTATACACGTGTACCATGCATGCATCCACCTCGTCCTTCCTGGTGGAAAAGTTATAGCTAGCTCTGTGCCTCTGGCAAAAGCGAGGAAATAGAACAACAGAATATAGTGTCTCTCTTCTTCTAATAAAGCGGGGGGAGGGAGGGAGCCAGCCTAGGAAGAAACTACATTTACTTACGGAAGGCTCCTGTAATAGGGGCTTCCCCGCGTGTCTTGTAATGGTATGAGAGCCCAAGAACCACCAAAAGGTTAGAAAACTCACCAATAAATGACAACAATATGGAAGAGCTTTGAGAGTAAAACATTTTCAGTTTAACTGCATTGTCAGTTCAATCCCAGATCTCAGATACGTGTATTTCTGAGCTCCGGACAAGTTTAGATTCATTTCTGAAGTTTGAGGCAAGAGATTTTTTTGCTTTAGCTGCTGCTGATGTTTTCAACATGACCACATGACATTGTAGGGTTTGTTTTTAAAAGCACTCTACTACATCTATGGTTTGTAAAGTGCAAATGCTTTTAAAGGCCCCAGTTTCAGGCAGTTCTGCTCTATTGAAAATTTAGCTTCAAGCTGTAACTCAGCTGATATATTGTACTGTAAAATGTATTGAGCAGCTGTGTCTCTAGGGAAAATCTGGAAAAGCAAAAAGCCCAGTATTTTCTCTATTATAATACTAAAAATAATCCTCAGCTTGTCAAGACTATTCTTAACATAAGAGAAATACGCCAAACTGGTAATGCAGACTTGGTGTATGTCTCAGCTAAAGGAAAACATACAGATCTTTCAGGTTATTGGGCCAAGTTCATTTTAGATATTGATTAAGCTGACTTTCAGGATCTCAGTGGTGGCAGAAGATTTCATACAGTTCATACATGAGCATGTCATTCAGTGCAACTGTTGAAGTGTTCAGAGAACAGAAATTTTAAGGGACTGATAATGCAGAGGTGCAGAACCTTGATCAGTAACTCACTGGTCAGGTCAATACCTACTCCTGTTTTCTTAGAGAATCGCACTGCTCTTGCATGTATACTTGCACTGGAGTGACAGGCTCCACTAAGGGTACTAACAGAACTGGAAATTAAGCTACCTGCTTACTGAAGAGTTGGTTCCTCCAGAGGGATCAGTCACGATGTTGGAATGGTAGAAATTTCCATGGTTTTCTTTAGGGTGAAATGCAATCAGAGCTCAGTATGTGCAATACTTTCAGTCTCAGTGACGATCATCTCACTATTGACAAACATTAAAAAACAGTTGAAAGTTCAATCATATAGAAACAAAGACCAGAATAAATGGGTGAGAAACAATGTACAGGAAAACAGGATTAAACGCAGGCATCTTCAGCTTCCTCATTTATTTTTTTTTTTTATGCTCCATGCTTCCCCATTAAAGCTTTAATAAAAGGGGCATAATTGACGAAGACTGGTGCCCTCCTCATAAGAAGGAGCAGGGGGCTTTATCTCAGTCTGTTGTCATCTTTCTGTCTGCAGGAAGTTTGCTAGGAAGTCTCTTACTTGTCATGCAGAAGTCCTTCCTGTTGTTCATTTCACCAAGTGTCTGGATAGAGCGTGCATGTGCCGAGGGACTCCAGAACGTGGCATTCAAATAAATAAAAAATTGGTAAAAGTCCAGCTTTAATTAGAAGGTGCCAGCCTTTCTGAGGAAGTGTTTGCTTTGCAGCGCTGTTAATTAATCCATTATGTGGCAACATAAAACTAAAATACCGTGCTCACTGATCTCAAATGCCTCTTTAGAATGACTACATCTTCGCAGAATCCTTGTGAAGTAGGTATTACACACGCACTAGCTTATGTTTGGATAGTCTGTGGCAAAAAGATGAAATGAACTTCAAAGCAAACACCTGGCATAGTGGTTAATAACCTGCACCATTCTGATGGAGAGAACGAAGCTGTAACTACTGCGTACCCTTCCAGTGCTGACTTTCTTTGGAGATGGGTCTACCCATTGCACTTGAATCAGAAAAGTCATAAAACATAAAATCTGTTTCAGCTTCCCCCCTCCTTAAAAACCTAAACCCTGCAACAAGTTGAACAAACTTCAGTTGTCAGCATCAGACTTAAGAAAAAATATTTTAAAAAATTGTTCTTTGTAGAAGGGATTGCTCAGCATCATGCTCTGTATTTTTAAACACATACATACATTGGTGAGGCTGAACATCAGAGCCTGCCATGTCATCTCCAAAGAGCAGAACAGGGTAGCAGCTGTTGAATCCTCCCTATTGTGGAGATCTATGCTGACCTAGGAAAGATAGGAAATCAAGGAAATCTAGGTTATAACTAGTTTCAGCTCATTTATCTCATATGTAATATGGGATCTGTAAAATCAGTGAAAAAATGTGTAATTCCTTTATGTGTCAACACACTTTTTATTAACTGTTTCCTACTAGTTACTGGGGTTTTTTTGTTTCTAGGAGAGGGGGAAAAAACCAAAACCCCTTAAATTCCTTTAGATGACTATAGTGCACTTGAACTTCGTTTTCTGTTAGGTATGCTACCTTTCAGAGTCTTTATTTGCTCCATCAGTTAACAGCTTCTTGACTTGTATTTTGCAATTCTGTTGCAGGGCTTTTTCAGAAGGAGTCAGCAAAGCAATGCTACATACTCCTGTCCTCGTCAGAAGAACTGTTTGATTGACCGAACCAGTAGAAACCGCTGCCAACACTGTCGATTACAGAAATGCCTTGCTGTGGGGATGTCTCGAGATGGTAAGCTCTGCTAACACAGAGCTGAATTGCAATAATAAAATATTGTTTCGTATACTGTGTGTTCAACTAAAACAACATAGGATTTAAAAGTTATTTGTGCATCGGGCTGATAACTGAGATCATCGAGTGGTTTTTATACGTTGCTATATATTCATATAAATATGTATAAATCTGGGCATGTACGAAGGTCTTGGATTTATTTTTTTTCCTACTCATCTATTATAGTTCCCAGTTAAGAGCTTTGCCTCTGGTTACTTCTTGAAGATGCGGTTTTTAGTCTGATGTTAAATACTTTCTGTATGCGTTATTCCAATTTAAGTGACATACTATAGTTGCAAGTAACACTCCGATTGCCATATTGGCACAGATCAGAACTGTTTCACAATATATAGAGAAGTTTAAACGTGTGTATAATGAATAATGGAAAAAATGCAAAGAGCAAATAGCGCAGGATTTTTTCAAAGATAGAATTCTGAAGAAATGTGTTCCAGCGCTGTTAATATTAAGCTCAAAATTACACCTAGTGTAATGACAAAAACCCACCTCTGTAAAATGGAAGCTTATGTAACTCAATTAGAACTGGATTTGCAGCTGATACGTGCACACCTCCCCCGTAGATGTAATGAAGCTGCCCTCAGTTACCCAATTTGAAGATCTGACTCAGTCTTTTCCCCTGCCATAGTGACAGCAACACTACGAGTTACACAAATACATAGGCATTACTGTGTACACGAGGCCCGATTAAGGAGATTGTTTTCAGATTACATTTACTTCTTGAATTACATTGTCTTAAATTTTTGGGGGGTATGAAACTAAAAACCTGAAACAGTTGATCATGTAATGACTGGTCCTGCCAACATGTTTGCTTTCCTGTAGAGAAGTACAAGGTGGTAGTCACCTTCCTAGATGATGAGGCTTTTACAGCCGATACAGGTCCCAGAAATCACATACTATCGTCGTAGGAATTCCCTGGATGTTGCAAACCATCTGCTTCTGGCTTACGCTTAATATTAATACTTCTCAAAGTAGTCATAATTCTGTGGAGAGATACATACACACACATATACATAGCTTTAACAATAATTCACTGGGCAAACATTTTTGCTTGTCACAGTAAGCTGCACTGAAAGCAGGTTCTACGGTTCGTCCCATGTGCTTCGGTCCTACTATGAATAAAGCTTGCTTTTGATACTCTTTGAGATAAACCCCACGTGTTTATACCTAACTCTAGGCTCACTTTGTAGTATAAATATACAGCTAGTAGGAATTGGACAGTTCATCTCAGGCCAGCATATTCTGCTTTAGCTTCTACTTTTCTAGGTAGGATTTGAATGGTGAAGAGATGCATCTGTCAACTTTGGTGAACATGTAAGAGAAAATCTTTTTGGTATAGAAGTGGAAAGTTAATGAATTAAGCTAAACCAGTGACTTCTAATGGTCCATTTCAGTAGCATGTTAAAACAGTCTTTTAAATAGATGCTGCAACTATGTTACCTGTAACTGAGAGAAGTGATTCTTGGGTCTGCCCATCCTGCTGATTTGCCTTTTATACTGTGTCCTTCCGTCTAGTATTTAAAGACCCAAGGCAATTAAAATGCAGTAGCGGATTTGTAGAAATGTAATATATTGTGTGTCTGTATTTCAGCCGTAAAGTTTGGTCGAATGTCAAAAAAGCAGAGGGACAGCCTGTATGCGGAGGTGCAGAAACATCGAATGCAGCAGCAGCAGCGAGATCATCAGCAGCAACCAGGAGAGGCAGAACCACTAACACCAACATACAATATCACCACCAATGGGTTAACAGAGCTACATGATGACCTCAGTAATTACATTGATGGGCATACCCCTGAAGGTAGCAAAGCAGACTCTGCAGTTAGCAGCTTCTACTTAGACATACAGCCTTCTCCAGATCAGTCGGGTCTTGATATTAATGGAATCAAACCAGAACCAATATGTGACTACACACCAGCATCGGGCTTCTTCCCTTATTGTTCTTTTACAAATGGGGAGACCTCTCCAACTGTGTCCATGGCAGAATTAGGTAATGAGAGAGAAAAACTTCCATTGTAATTGTCTTAATAGTACCCTTTGGATGAAAGTGACACATTTAGCCAGGCGATAGCAAGAATGCTGCTTCAGTGGAGCTGTGAGCGTGTATGGGCATTCTTCTGGGAAGTGCACAGTACCCTAATCGGAGTACCTGGTGAACAACTTACGGAACTGGACTAAACATCCCAGGAGCTTGTGGCTGATCAGCTCTAGTAGTGTTGGTTTTGTTTTCAGTCCTTGTAACAGAACCCTTTGAATACTGATTAACAAGCTAATTTTTAGTGCTGAGCAAACAGGCAGAGTTTTTCTTTATTTGCAGATTATTTTTGAACATTTTATCTTCTTTTTCATTGCCTCAATACTCTTTATTTTCTAACAAAAAGCGATGAGGCTGATTTTCTTCTGCTCTTTACCTGTGCCTGGGAAATAGGAAACCAAAGCACCAGTCTAATCTGAGGGCAGTTCTCCTTGCCACTGGTTGAAGAGAATCTGGCCCCAGATACTTAAGAAAATTTTTTAATGTAGCAAGTTTCGATAATTTCCCTAAGTCTTATAACGATGATGTTAATTAGCACGTTTTACTTTAAAGTCTTCCCTGAATGAATACACTAGGGCTGAATTCCACAACTATGACTTGTCAACACCTGAGACTCGAGTTAGAACGTGCTGTGTGAACTGGTTATAAGCAAACTGGAACAGGACATTAGAGAAGTGGCTTTAAGATTCTACTACTTATATAAGAAGTGAGGTGTTTAAAACTGATTTTGCTTGCTTAAGCCACATTTTTGCTAATTATTCCATTATGAAAACCTAAAGATAGTTAGAAAAATCAGGTATTCCAAGTTAAATTTTTCTCTTTTTGTTAACTTTTTTTTTAATTACAGGCAAGTATATGATATGAAACTTTGCTTGTTTTATTTTAGATTATGTTCTTTTGAGAAATTTTGCAGTGAGGAAGGGACAAGAAGGCTTACTTTTTAATGTCCTTATGTTGCAGAATGCAGTTCTCTGCAACATAATTTGTTGTGACAGCCAAAATATTGTGTCTGGCTTGAGTTCAAGTAACTTCAGTTACAGATAAGTGAAAAATGAGAAGAAAAAATTAGGATAAAGCCTATGCTACCAGCTTTGTCTCAATCAAATGGTTGTTAATATTCTCGTGGGAGTTATTAAAAGATCTAAATTAAACTCACAGAAAAAAGAAAGGGCTTTTCCTTCCTAGGCCAGGTGTTGAGTTTGGAACACCAGCCTAAAATAAGTCTGTCATGTTGCTTACCTTTATTTACATAGTGCTTGCATTTAAACCCTACAGAGCATGATTTGGGTCCCCAGCATTGACATTACCAAACAATGTTTGAAGAATGTTTGTCTTCCAGACTAAGGTTTCAATTTAGAAAGGTGTGGCTGTTCAATGAAAGTATTTAGGTGTGTGCTGAAATACAGTCCAGAACTGAGGCCTACGTTTGTGAATAACATGGTAATATTTCACCTTCTGTGTATCCTGCAAGGGCACAGGTATAATGCTGTCAGTTGCTGCAAGTGAGAGCAAATGTTTTAAGTACACTCTTATAAGAAAAAAAAAAACTGCTCTGAAATATATGAAAGCTGTGATGACAACCAAAGCATAAACTGTCTTATGCTTTACATTATTGATTGCTCAGGGAGCACATATAATCTGATTTTACCTCAGCTGTATGTTAAAAGTCTTTTCAGGTAGTACCGTACATCAGACTATTAATGCAGTGAAGTATGGTACTAAACAGACAGATTGGTTTAGCAGTTTATTTTGTAAAGAGTTGGGTTTAGTCGTTATCAAAGCAAGCAAGTTTCACAGAAGACCCAACGCTGAGTCCCTCAGAATACCCCTGTGTTGTCAATGACCACGTTCTTGTTCATTTTAAGCCTGCCTTTTCAGTGGCGTAACCTGCAAAAGCACCAACTGCAGAACTGTGTGAGACAAGTCATCAGGCCTCTACTTG
This sequence comes from Sagittarius serpentarius, assembly GCA_034782735.1. Taxonomy (NCBI): domain Eukaryota; kingdom Metazoa; phylum Chordata; class Aves; order Accipitriformes; family Sagittariidae; genus Sagittarius; species Sagittarius serpentarius. The sequence goes on from JAVKLA010000002.1 coordinate 5,472,602, forward strand.
TCACGTGCTAACACAGGCGAACAAATGTGTGAAGAGTCAGCGTAGAAAAGACAGAGACAAAGTGGAAGTGGAATTCAGATGTCTAAATACTATTCATGCTTTTGAAGGTGTTCCTAAAGGTTTATGGAGTCAAGTTTTATTAATAAATATAAATCTGCCTTATGGGTCTTTTAACCAAGTATAGCAGCAGAAAATAGTTTATTTGGAATTAAAATGTTGTATGGAAATTTTAAATCATGTGCAGTTAAGTAAGCGACTACTCTAAAGCTGAAGGAAAAAAACCCTTGTTATATTAATTACCTGGATTCTCCAGTAAGTTTATTTTCCTAATATTTTTTTAATTATATGAGAGTAGAAAAGAAACTTTTCCCTCACAGGCAGCTTCATGTGGTAGTGTCCTGCTTGACGGAACACTGGACAGGTGGTAACTGTCTGTATTTCTTTATGAGAAAGCTGCTGTTGTATAAAACAAATCAATGCAGATCTACTGCCTGGCTGGCAGTGCTGTTAGATTCCCTATCCGTGATACATAGCGTGCTGTATTCAGCAAGGCTATCCACGTGGAGATTCCTGCATCCTAACTTGAGGGGTCCATCATCTCGCTCATTTGCCTTTTTTTGTATGGCTGTACTTAATAGTGTAGTTCTCAGCCTTGGTTTCAAAGCTGACTTTATCTTACTAAAGGCAGCAAGGCCAGTTACTGAATGTGCAGTGGTTTGAACGCTCCCAGGTTTCACCAAGTTTGCCTTTATTTTGCAAGCTTTTTGATCTTGCAAGCTTGCTTTTGCACCCACCGCTGTGTGAGGAAGAAGTTTTTCCCCAGTAGAGGTTCATTTATTCAGAAATAAACTCAAGTTCACCTAAACGTCTTACAGTGTAGTGGAAGGACTGCTTGGTGTTCCTGTACGAAAATCTCAGACGGGCTGTGCAAGAGGGCGAGCGGGTGCGTGTGTGCGCCCAGAGTGCCCTCTAACGGGTGCACCAGCCCCCGGAGGAGCCAGGCCAGCTGTGTTAAAAACCAGCTTTCTGCTTTGTTTTCCTCCAGTCTGTTAGCATTTTGCATTAAATGTGTTTATTTTCACAAAGCAAAATCCAAGGAGATCTGAAATGAAAGCATTTTTTTCTAACAGCTCACCCTCTCCCCACCCCCCTGTTGCAACTGGAATACATTAGCTGTCTTATGTCTGAAGGTATAGCTTTGCATTTTTAATGTGTGTCACTTTCTGGTCTTTCCTTTAGAACATCTTGCACAGAATATTTCCAAGTCACACATGGAAACTTGCCAGTACTTGAGAGAGGAGTTACAGCAGATAACATGGCAGACTTTTCTGCAGGAAGAAATTGAGAACTACCAGAACAAGGTATAAAAGCCTGCCAAACTATGGCATGCTTTTTTTAAAGCATGGTATTTCCGTAACACACTGCAAAATTCACTTTTTCACTGCTTTCTGTTTACTATCAGGAATGTATATTTTTGTGTGTTTTCAAAAAAATAATACCCTAGAATCAAAAGCAGCAAGATGATTAGGGTATCGTGATTTTTACAGGTACAGGAAAAGGCAAAGCCACACTCCTAAAATCTGTCTGTCTGTGATTGATAAACAAGGATAAGAAACCAGAGAAATTTTTTCTAATCCTAAATGGCATGTTATTTTCATTTCTTAATTTGTAATCTCCCGGATCAACAAGAAGGAACAAAAGCAGAAGCCACCAAGTTTTTTAATTTTACATGCTGTGTTTTGTCTTGAGCTTATAAACACAGAACTCTGTGTCAGATTTCCAGCCTTCAGTGCCTGGTTGTAATCCTGATTCATTCTACAATTGTCACTCTGTGTTTCAGTTTTACCTGTAGAACAGCAGCACAGTGCTGCCGTGCCGCCAGTGGGTACTGTAAGACTTAAGTGATGTTTGTATTTCTAACATGCTTTCCAACCACTACTACCAAATGGCTACTTCTGGAAAAGTGTCTCGGGAAGCACTATTAAAGCACACTGGTCTTTGAATGTATTTTTTATTTCCACAAAAAAATATTTAACCTTTGAGATGATCATTTTTTCTACTCGTTAGGTAATTTCATTCTGAATTATTATCAACATATGAAAAAATCACTACTTGCACACCTTCATGTTGTTAACAAGATTATCTTCATATATGTATATCTTTATATGTATCCTTATGAAGACGAGCTAGTTAGATAATTTACATTCAGTACAAAATACAGAAGTTGATAGGAAAAATGTGATTATGCACTGCTAGTGTAAATCAGCATTTTCTTTTGATGCAGCAAATAAAATTCCCACTGAAATGACCAGAATTGTTACACTTTGACATTTTTGGCTTATGAAATAAAAATACTCCAACCTGGATCTCTTCTGACATCACTGAGGAAGCCCTGTGTGTTTGCATTGTCACTCATCCACGTGAGGCTTTGGCTTTGAGGTCAATTCCCCTTGTCGTATAAGCAGACTGTAGCCAGGAGTTCTGGAGAGGATTCACTCCCACTTTTTTTTTTTCAACTCAGTTTTATTTTATGACAATGGGCTTTCCAAACCTTGATTAGTAATTTTTCAATTTTCCTTCTCTCTCAAACAGCAAAGGGAGGTAATGTGGCAGTTATGCGCAGTCAAAATAACAGAAGCTATACAGTATGTAGTGGAATTTGCCAAACGCATTGATGGCTTTATGGAACTGTGTCAAAACGATCAAATTGTGCTTTTAAAAGCAGGTATGTGGGTCAGTTTTAAGGTCTGCTTCCGTTAGTTTTGACTGAGGAAGGTGTTACCTGTATACAGTGATTGTATACGCATACATACACTGTACAACAATCATTTAAAATAATACACGGGAAAAACCTTACAAATTGTCTGTGTCTTTGAAGTAATATACCTTCTTAGTTACTCTGGACAGAACGAGTTCAAGTCTACATATGAAATTTTCATTATGAACAAAGGGAGCAATGCATGTGTAAAAATGGGAAAGTTGGATTCAAATTTTTTATTTTGGCTTACTAATAGTGAATAACATATTTCAGGGTAAAAATCCAGATTGTTCTATGCAAGATTTTGTAGAAGTAATGCACTTTACAAATACTGGACAAAGTTGTCAAAGCTTCATGATCATAAAATTAAACGAGCTGCTTTGACTTCAGAGACTTCCATTACTCTAATAAAAATGATTAGAGTTTATTAGCATTAACTAAGTTGCTTTAGCAAAAACTTCTAAAGGGGTTTATGGGAATTCTTTTAATTCTACTAGCAAATCAAACTATGCTCTGTTACATCACAGAAACCTACTACCCTACTTGATTGATACTGAATGCAGAGCATAGGAAATTTTTAAATCCTCACTTGCTCTTTGCAACTGAAGTCTCTACTTAAATAGTCAAACATACATTGTTTCTGTTTTAGGGTCTTTAGAGGTTGTGTTCATCAGAATGTGCCGTGCCTTTGACTCCCAGAACAACACAGTCTACTTTGATGGCAAGTATGCTAGCCCAGAGGTTTTCAAGTCCTTAGGTAAGGAAATGTCAAGTGTTGTATCTTAAGAAAACAGAATAAAAATAGTAAGGTGCAAAAGCAAGGGGACAGCAGCTTTGAAAAATTCAGGCTATAGTATTCAAATGAAAGAGTTCCAAAGCTCAAACTGCTTACTTTGTAAACAGTCATGCTGGCTCTGTTTGAGGCCAAGCTGATTTCAGGAGTTAAAACAGCTTAACTCTGCAGTAAAGGATCGTTGGTGTTGAAATTCAATGCTTAGATCAGGGTAGAGCAGTTTGGACACACTTGTTCAGAACAGAAGCCCAGATTTCATGTCTAGTGTAACATTTTTTATATCCTGTTGGAAAAGGCAGCAGATTTTAAGCTAATTTTGGATATACTAATGTTACTGCTTTGAAGATTCTAGTAGTGTTTTGTAATATGCAAAGTTCAGTTATTTGCAGATAAAATACTGTAAATCAAGGGGTTTTTTGTTAAACCACAGTTTATTATTTGGAATTTTTTTCTGTATATTTTTGCTAATTTTAAAACGATGCATTTCACTGGGTATAGATTTGGGATGTAAGCTATTTTGGAGGGCCGTGAAAATACGGCAGCAGAGAATGCTGTACAATTACTGAAGTATTCTCTGCCCTTCTAAAACACCTCAAGGTACAAGGTCTGAGTGCAAACAATTCAGAGAATGCAGTATCAGATGTGGGTTCCAATGAAACACAACTTTCATCTGTTACCAACTACATCCAGAAATTTAGGCTGGGTTGGGGCCGAGATCTGCAGAGGAGAGCCCTCTTCCATCAGGTTGCAATCCCCTTCAAAGCAGGGCTCTACTTTCGCAAACTGCGTAACAGCATGTGTAACAGCAGCAGTAACCTGACTTACACCCGTGTGAGCCAGAGAATGGATGAAAGGAGACAGAGTTCCTTTTCTGCATGAAAAGCTTTCAGACCTTGGCTTCTCCCTTTGCTCCTGCATGTACCTTGTATGCCTCTCTTTCCCCCTTCTTCTGTGTGCTCAATAGTCTAAAAATCAGCGCTTTTAAACTACACATTTCGAACCTCCAGTCCACAGTGACATGAGGAAGCTCCATTTAGAACAGAAACAAAGCTAAACCAGTTTTGAGCTTGAAAATCACTTGGGGTTTATCCATATTTACCCCTAAAGAGCCAAATGTGGAAAAGATACAGCATGCAAAACATTCAGAATACTGACTGTCAGGGTGCGGGAGCTGGGGGCTCATGAGACTGGGATAATAAGCTCAAGCACGAGTGACATCTCACTACCATCACTCCACGGTCCTTAAGGAGTATACCGTGAAGTATTTTACATCCATTTTTCACCTCCATCAGAGTAAATCAACAACTCTGTAGCTCTGAAGTAGTTTTAAAAAACGTGGCGTGAGCTGTACCTTCTTTTTGGCAGGTTGTGAAGACTTCATTAGCTTTGTGTTTGAATTTGGAAAAAGTTTATGTTCTATGCACCTGACAGAAGACGAGATAGCTTTGTTTTCTGCATTTGTTTTAATGTCAGCAGGTAAGAGATAAAGGTTTGCTCTAGGTTTATCTGGTAGAGGTCGTTTTTATTTTGAAGTCTTTTTAATGATAATGTTAAGACTATCAGACAGTCACCATCTTTTGTAGTGTCTCCTTGATCAAAATTTTTATTTTAATAAACACATTAAAAACTATGAATTTAGGAATAAATTTGTTAAGTAGGAAATCCTAATCTAAGCCCTTGTTTTCCAAATTGTCACCTCGTTGAGGACTCAGCTTCTTTGCAAACACTGAAATGCATGTGAGTGAGACCACTGGATCAATCTAGGTGAGACAGGCAGAAGGCAGCCACTGAATTTATATAGTCAGCTCTTCCAGTGTATGTGAGCTTGGAGCTGTAGCAGAATTATCTCAAGCACATGACAGAATGCTTCCAGCGTCACCTCAGGTCTGTTAAGCAGGGTTGCCGTTTTAGTGTGGGACAAAGGTACCGAGGTAGCTTAGGTATCTGTCCCCATCGTGAAACCGGGTGCACTGAGAATTACGGTGCCAGACATACAAGTCACCCCAAGAGTCAGCCTGGGTCTACCATGCCCACAACTAAAATAACTTAATAATCTCAAGTTGATACGCACAGTACTCCTGGTTCTGGCAAGGCTTATTAGGCCGAGTGAAACAAGATACTGGTGCAGAAAGTCAGTTTGTGTCTGGCATAACACCGACGGAAATAAACGTTCTGGTTTTAGACTGCAGCACGGTGGACTCGGGAGTGGTGGTGGAAGAGTCTGTTAGCAACAGTGGGTTTATCGAGACTGTCATAAATACATTCTCATGCTGTTTGCCAGATCGGAAGTATGCTAGCCCTGTGTCTTAGTATGTAAGCCTCAGAATCCCACAGTTCTGCCACACGGAGGATGTAGCAGCTAATACTCCTTTTCTGCTAGGAAGTTTAGGAGCTTTTTTTTTTTTTAATAGCTGAGTATTTGCTTCTGATTTTTCTATATGTCACTAGATCTTAGCAAGAAGGCCCACTCCAACTACTTGTTCGTTATGTGATCTATTCCTTTCCCACTAAAGAGTTGCTAGCTTCATTTTGTAAATACCCTGCACTTTACAGACTTTGTTAGCAAATGATTAATAAATCTTACGCAGATACACTGCATTCTTCTAATTAGGGCTTTATAAAAGTAATTTTAAATGCACATAATAAATATACTCCAAAACCTATTAATTTTTAAACTCATTTTCTATATGAGAGCATATAAGAAGTGGAAGGAAGGTTGCAAACAAGAAAGATGAATCTGTAACAGACTTAGTACTTCCTGATGCACTGTGATTGATATCTGTGGTACTAGAGGTGTTAACTCCATTTATATTTAGATCGCTCATGGCTTCAGGAGAAAGTAAAAATTGAAAAACTCCAACAGAAGATCCAGCTAGCACTTCAGCATGTCCTACAAAAGAACCACCGAGAAGATGGAATTCTAACAAAGGTAAGAATCGTACCGTGCCATGTCACATGACTGTGAAACTACGCTTTCTTATGAACAGTATCCTAATTATGGTGTAAAAGCTTTTACACAGTTAGTATGTTATTTATAAACACAGAATTCTTTGTTCAAAATCAAGGTACTTAGGTGAAGCTATTTACTAAAAATTAGGTGAAAAGATGATGTACTAGGGAACAAGGTTGATAATGGTCTGAAAAGAAGTATTTTAATGTTAAACTTCATGAAAAGCAATGAAGATTTTTATCCTATTTCTCCTACGCATTTCTGCCACAGAGAATACTGTTTTCTACAGTGTGCATGCCTTAATCCTTGTGAAATCTTTGCCTGCATGACAGTTAAGTTGTAACAATAGGCAATACCTAAACTAACCCTGGTTTTCAGTCTTCCATGAGAAGTGCCACACGCAGCCTTTTTCTCAGCAGTTCTTCCAAATACTGATGCCTAGGGAAAAGAAAAGAGATACTACGTACTATTATGCTAATCTAAAGTATCTTCACATAATTTTTCAAAAATGAAAAAGTGGTGTGATGTTAAAAAAAATAAAATCTGAAGAACTGGTGAAGGATAGGCACTTCTTTACAGAGGTAGTTCCTTTTAGAATTCTACACAGCTGGAAAGCTTATGGTTAATTTCACACCACAGAATTAATTACAGTAGAAGCAGGATGGTCCAGCCCCAGCTTTGCAGATTGTCCTTATTTCAAATCCTAGATTATATTATTCTTCTCTCAGTGTATACTTCGGATACCTTTGTTGGAAGAGCATGTCTTCCATGTGTTTTGATACAAATAATTTACTCAGTAAGTTCACGGAGTACCCTAGTGAAATTTTGGAAGTACAGATTTTTCTAGTCTGTTCCTTTTCACCTTATTTGGCATAAATTAAAAAAGACTAATCTATTGCATTGCCAGTTCTCTCCATAACATTCACAGTGGGTTTAAATGTAGTCAGGACTGCCTTCTTCCAAGAGAACGAATAAGTTGCATGAATGAAGATCCAGCCATGAAATACTTCTGTATCAATCCAGTGCTTGGTAGGCAAGTGAGGAAACCTAATGATACATTTTCCTAGGAACTTAAAGAAAAGATAATTTCACAAATAGCGTTAATCCATTACTTAAATAGCTTTTTAGTGGCTTCCTCTTTTTTTTTTTTTTTTAATCTAACATAACAAACATCCATGACTATGCATCTGAAATGCCATTGTTAAGGTAAACAATTGAAGTGAACTCAAAGTGTTTGGGAGAGCTTTAATCCTAAGAGCAAGATTGGGGAGGTCTAGTTCCATATATGACCGTATGACTTCTGTTCATTTTTTTACAGTTAATATGCAAAGTGTCTACTTTAAGAGCACTGTGTGGACGACATACAGAAAAGCTTATGGCATTTAAAGCAATATACCCAGACATTGTACGACTTCATTTTCCTCCACTTTACAAGGAGTTATTCACTTCAGAATTTGAGCCAGCGATGCAAATTGATGGGTAAACGTATCACCTAAGCACTTCTAGAATGTCCGAAGTACAAACATTAAAACAAAAGAAAGGAGAAAAAAAAAAAAAAGAAAAAAAAGAAAGAAAACCAAGACACTTTATATGGCCCTGCACAGACCTAGGGAGCCAACACACTGCACATCTCTTAGCGGTCGGGGTCAGGCGAAGGATGGGAAACAATGAAACAAAGTTGAACTTGTTTTTCTCATGCATATGATTTCCATTATGCCTACAAATATGGACCCTTTTTCTGTCTCAGCTTCTCAATCCTTGACCTCTGTTTACACAGACTGAGGGTACTAATGTCAGAAGGTCGTTTTCTCTTGTAGTTCACTGCCCAGACTTTTGACAGAACAATCAATTTGTTGATCAGAACAGAGAGTCCACCTAGTAATCAGCGACTGGTGTGCATTGCAGAGATTTCAGCATCAGTTTGCACAACTTGCTCATTGTTTCATGAAGGACGATTTTTTTCACCTACCACTGTTTGCCAGTAGACAGAACGGCATGAAAAGGGTCCATAGCAATAGCAACAATAGCATTATAATATATTACAGGGTAAATGGGCATGAAGACTATATATAGCAAAAGAGATATTGTTTATATATTGTTTTAATTAATATAAAATGTAGTTACTGGTATAGCTTTTCTTGTTGAATTGATAAGGCACTTTCATTTTGCACCTTTTTCTTTAAATTAAATGCTAGCGTGTTCATTGTTGTGTTGCATGTGCACCAGAAATTCAAGTTTAACTGAAAAAGGTTTGGCAGGTACTGGTACATTGGGAGGTATTTATGCTGCTGTTTTCCATGTTACTTTTAAAGGAAGGCTGGTCATATCCTGAAATGGTTACAGATTTTTTTAAAGAGTTGAAAACAATGACAATTTTCTAAATTAAAATCAGCTTTTCAGCTGTTAAATTCAAAGGTACTTTTATTTTCAGATCTTTCAAGCCTGGATGTTTAGAATTACATGCCTAAATTCAAATTTAGGTGCACAAGTCAAAAGCCTCATTTTCAAAGGTGCTGAGTTTCTGGGGTCAAAGTAAGCAATTACAGATCATTTACAAATGACTAATACAGCATCCTTGAAAATCAGGCTATTAAATAAAGTGTATTTCTGCCCACTGTAAATCCAGGTTCGAAGGTATTTCCTCAAGTCTGTATCTACAGTAAAAGTATGTGTGTATGACATGTACGTGCAAATGTAATTTTTATACATAATATTACATACTTTTATACTCCATATCGTAAACAATGCCTTCAAACTCCAGCCTATCAAAATCCGTAGGAGGTTTGTGTTTGACTTCAGTGAGATGAGACACTGACCCATGTTCTTCCAGCATCCAGCAATTCCATTTCGGGTAGCTGAAGAGAGAAGTCCATTGCCCTTCTTATTTAAAAAGATGCACTTTAAACTTTATCAGATGAGGACAGACTAACAAAGTAAAGGCACACTGTTACTAGAAAGCATTGTTTTGTACTCTGTATAATGCCTGGAAATCATTACTATCATAAATCTGCATTCTGTAATTCTGAAATTGTGATTCCCATATTGCATAACCAACCAATAAGCCAAATCTTGTAGTCTTTATTATTATTAATTACCAGCCCTTTAGGAAGAATACTGTCTCTGAGGAAATCTGGCAAGTAAACCTAGTTCTCAGGGAAGCAGGTTGACAATAAACAACATCACAAAATAAAATGTGGCTGTCTGAGCCAGATGTGAATAATTGGTTTGGATGAGATGAAGATGTATAATTGGATGCCTTGTAGGCCTACACAAATCAAGTTTCTGATGAAGTACGTAAGAAAAAGCCAGGAACTTTAAAAAAGAAAAAAGAATGAGACAGAATGTGCTCCACTGCTTTGATTTCCAAGGATAAACCATCTCTTTCATATATTATAGCCGTTGAGAAGTAACAGAAGTGAATAGAAGCACACCGAAGCCGAACTATTTTAAAAAGGAGAATTAGGTCAGTGCATTTATTTATAAGCAAAATAGAGGTTTATTCTGTGATCTGAACGTGTTTCCCTTGGGGTCAAATTGAGGCATTTAGCTATGACACTTACTAAAATTTTATAGTCTGCCACATCAGGGGAGCTTACAGCTATCACTCATCTCTGTGGTTTCAAAGGAGGGGGAGAGGAGCATCATTTGTTTCCCCTTCAAAGCAGTATGCCCCGGAGTATGGGAGGGAAACACCTGCACCTCTGTGAGCACTGGGATGGAGGCATGAGAGGGCTTTTGGAAAAAGTTCATCCATAGAGCTGTTCTTTTGCTGCTCCATCCTGCCTGCTCCCAAAGAGGCAACTCTCAGCCCAGCACATGCTCTCTCCAGTCCCACTGAAACACTTTTCCTAGAATCATTGTTTACTTTATTGGAGTAACTGGCATGATATGGTACTTTCATTCTAATGTATGTTCCTATTTTTAAAGCAATCCTTTTAACTAACAAATGTTTTCTGAATGTGACCAGCCTTAGGTGCTAGTCCTGTAAAGATCAACTAAACTTAATTTCAGTGTCAACTAATGAAGACAGACCTGTACTTTTTTAGAGAGTGAGATACAACTCCTACTTCTGACAATAAGTAGACTACCAGGCAAAGTATTTTGGGATTAATTTTCAGTCATGTCCTTTTCTTACCTTTTCCTGATCAGTGTTAGTACTTTACCAGGCATCTAGGTGTCAATGGTTTTGTTTGGTATCTAGTTCAGCATATTTACACCCATAAGTCATTGACAACCCAGATTTTTTGAGAATTTACTAATAAAATACATAACCATAAAAAGGTTCCAGATAGGACCTTAGCTGAAAGCCCTTTGCATCTGCAAACAGCTTGTGACATGATCTTCCAGGCCAGAAAGTGCTGTCATTTTTGTCCGTGGGAGCTCCTGCACACTGACACCTTGTTAAATCAGGCTGTGCATACATACCCCAAGTAACTCTGCTTTCCGGACTGCAGTTAACAGCCACTTGGCAATAGAATATTTTTGTTTTGCTCTTCATAGAGAGGGGAAAAATGGGATACAGCATAGCAGATGTACTGGTAAGACTTCTGTTGCCAAGGCGGCTTTTAGGAAAGAGGACGTAGAACAACATCAGAGTGACTGGTCAGAGTGACGGCCATGTAAGAACCCAATGCGGCAGAGGAAGTGCACCCTGCAGAACCTCTGGGACTATGGCCTGGTATCAGATGATCAACCAAATATTCAGTTAAAAACATATTTGGGGGTCAATGGATATTCTCATGAGTATTTTCATAATCTGCCCAGTTCACTACAAACAAAAACATGAGGATAGCTGAGGATAAAGGAATAATATGTTGGTTTTGAATGATCTGTTCCTTAAAGTCTGCAAAGAGCTTTTCATATTGGCTGTTATAACTATCCACAGAGATGTCTTCTGGCTTTCTAGGAAAGAGATACTATACTGTCATTTGAACCACCCTAATATACTTCAACATCTCCAGCATTGTTTGACGTTTTAAAAACTACAGGATTAGGTGAAAAGGGAGGCTGTTTTTAAGTTTGGTTGTTCTTTATTAAAGCTTATCTATCTTAGTATGGATACCAAGATATCTGTGTGTGTATGTGCACCTGTGTGTGTGTGAGAAAGTACACTTGTGTGCGCACATGACTATATGCGTGGGTACGTGTGAGTGGCTGCTTCTAGGCTGTTAAGTGTCAATGGAATAAAGAAAATGTATTCAAAATAATTAAGTCAAAAATAGAAGGTGGAAAAAAGATTTATTCTATACAAAGCCTTGTCTGGACCACTTTAGAGAGACTTCTATTTTTTTAACCCTTCTATAAATGTTTGATGGCACTTGAAATATTCCTGCAATAAAATGTGATTTGTGTAAACATTAAAAAAAAAAATTTTGTAATGTGAAACAATGAAAGAAAGTAATGTAATTTTTCTAAAAAACAAAAAAAAAAACCAAACGAACGAACTTTGTATTATTTTCTTGATGGAATTTGTCTATTTGTCTTTGGAAAACTTTTTATTTCATTGAATGTGCCATAGTAGAGGTGTGTTTCTCTTTTTCTTTTTTTTTTTTTTTGTTTTTTTTACAATTTAGATTAAAGGAATAGCTGTGTTCCGACATTCCAAAATGCAAGATGACATAGCAGTCATGATTAAAAGGTTTGATTAGTAAGCTTCAATCATTGTTGCTTTTTTTGCACATGTTCTTCATTCCTCTACAGTGCAATATGTACATAGAGCACTTGCGGGTGTAACCTTGATCCCTCAGGGAAAAATACATATTTGTACAGGATTTTTCTTTTTTTTTGCCTTTTTTTTTTCTTTTGTTTTTTCTTTTTCTTTTTTTTTTTTTTTTGCTAAGGAATGTCGATTGAATCACTTGTCTGTTGTTGAGGGGCAGCCAGATAATAATCCTAAACCACTGACACAAAACATTGTTTAAATTTTGTGCCCTTTTATTATTTAAAAAAGAAAAATAAAAGTTATTTTCTGACAGTTCTTTGTGCTGATTGGTGAAAAAAAGGGTAAATAGATAAGCACCTTATGATTGACTTAACTGTGAATGACAATCCATCTCGTTATCAACAACAGAAGCTCTATGATTTTGGAGCTGGGGTTAAGAGTCAGAAACTAATGTGCTCAGGGATCTTCTAAAACTCTTCAACAGGGTGGCCAGTACTACTGGTGGAACAAATTACTTTTTAAAAAATATGCTAGTATTTCTTCCCTTCCCCCCTCCCCCCAGGCACAAGAGAACTGGATATTTTTTTTTTAACTTAAATGCTCTTTGCGTGCCTCATTCTCTTACTCAGTTTTGCAGTACAGCTGCTCTTTGGTCTTTATTTTGTTCGAAATAATAGTACTCCAAACAGCGCAAAGGTTTTGAAATTATTTTTTAGAAAATAAATCAATGCTAACCCATTAAATAAATGATTGAAAGTAATGTCAATACCCTCTGGACATTTTTATAATGATAGGACTATTTTTTCAGCTGAATTTCAGTGTTTTGCAATTGAAAATAGGTTTTCAGTACTTAAATTATTGTCAAAGAAAACAAATCAGTTTATGATAGTACAATAAGAATGAAAAGGTAATGATTAGGTTTCAGCAATGGTGTCACATAAAAAGGAACATGGATCTGCAGGAATACAAGAACAACACTTCAGACGTTGTCTGTCATTGTTGCACATGCTTCATAGCAAAGCAAAAAACCTGACTGGAAAGAAACACTGAGGCTGAAGACATTTTCAGATCTAGTACATAAAATACAGCAATTTGAAGTGATTACAATGGCACCGAAACCCAGCAATGTCTAGGAAGTCTCCAAGTGCCACATTGTAGGATTCTGGAAGCCTGTCCCAATTAGCCTTGTTTTACGGCTTCACATTCTTTTGAAAATGCAAGTAGGAAAGTTAATAAGCAACTACAATCAAAATAAGCAAGATTTCAAGACTTTGGTTAGATTGGGAAGAGAGTAAATTTCTCCATCAAACATGTCTGTCTTCTTACAAAAAGCATCAGTTCTCCAGTACCTTAGGTTATTGAGGGTTTTTTCACTGGGTATATGGCTTCAGTTGTTTACTTTAGGTTGCTCAATAAATAGGGAAACCTTTCTTACAGTTTTACAAGTTGATGGTCACGTTTAGCTGGGAATGGCCTTCCAAGGCAGACAACTGCTTAGCAAGTGGGACCTCTTGATCAGTTTGTGTCCTGGCATCTTAAGTAGAAGAAAATTCCTATTGCTGATTCACAGCAGAACCTATTCTTTACATACTTGCATATCAATTAAACATACTGTTAATACGTACAATCTGTAACATGTTTTAACTATGTAGTGGGGTGATCCAAACATTACAATACCTTTTCCTGGATTGGCATAGACATTCCCCAGTCTGTACTTGATGAACAAAACAGGTTGCACAGTATAAGCTGTGCAAACAATGTGTATTTTTTTCTCTATGCATTCCTGAACTCCCCAATGTAGATAAACTTACTAATACAAATGTCAGAAACAGCATTTACTATCCAATATCTAAAAATAACCAATTTTCTCTTGAATATTCAGTATATGAAATTTTAGCTGTGCTAGCTGATTCAGATTGCACGGAGGAAACATCTTTTTTTTCCTTAGCTGGAGAAATACAACTATTACCATTATTTTTTCATTATTAATACTAGTATTTATTACTTTAAAAGTTTAATCCATGAATATATTTGATTATTAGCCTCCTATTCTTTTTATGCTTAAATATTCCTGTCAATAAATCATTTGGTGGAAATGAGGGCAAATGCATACAGATACCAAATACAACAACAAAAAGAAAAGTTTTAAAATTTAAATGAGTATTTATTTTGAAATCATTGCAGTATGTGCTTTAATCCTAGTACTGTGATAAAAGCTTACTAAATAATGCTAAGTCACCGGACTTGAGGGGAAAAAATATGTAAAATTTAGGATAATATACAGTCTATCTTTGGAACTTTATTCAGGTACTAAATAGAATTTTAACATCAAAATAAAAGCTGTATTCTACCTTTTTCATATGTAATGTTGCAGTTTATCTTTTTTTTTGCCTTTATCATTGGTAGAATATAGCAATAACTTTATAGCAATAAGTAGGCTATCCAAATAAGAAACAAAGCATGATAAAGGCTTCAGATCAATACTCATAGGTTCATTTCTTCTGCCACAATATTCACTTGTATGTCTTCCCTCATAATCTCATTACTTCTTCAAGCTGAACTTCACAATCAAGTTTTTCAACTTGATATGTGACATCACACCTTTCTGTTAATGTCTGCGTGTTTTCGGTGTGCATATGTCCTTTGTGTACTTGTTTTCCTGTTAGTGTTTCTCAAGCCTTCTGAAAGCACAATCCCTTTGGCATATACTTCTTCATAGGGCTCTCTGTGTTGGAATTAACTTACTTTTTCTGGGGCAGGGAGTGCGAACCAGCTGTAATTACAGGCGGCATTTCCTAACTGAAGGAACTGAGCTGCTGCTAGTACTTAGTAACTCCGTGGCTGCTGCAAATGGTTTCAGCTAATAGCCAGCTCTTCCAGCTCCTCCACGCTGGGGGGGCTAAGCTGCATCCAGTAAGTGGGACAGGTTCCCTGGCCAGCGTGCTCGTCTGCAGCCAGCACAACCACACGCGCTGCGCTGGAGAACCAAGCTGCTACACTTCACATAGAACCGAGCTACGTTTGCCTGACATCGTGTTTTGATAATAATCTAAACACTTTGGCAACTTTCAAATGGTTGTGACTTTCAGTTTGAGAAACACTACCCTAAATTTCCCCACAAAGTCTTAATGTAAATGCACAAACTTTACAGGAACTTGCAGTCTGTAATGCTATCTATATCTGATGCAGAGAATTCATAAGCAATACAGTGAATTTTATTTCACAAAAAGGCATACGTACTGTACACCTTTCTAAATCCAAAATGTTCCTCATTTCTACATTGATTTAGAAACAAGTTACAGAACAGTGGTGAATATTTGAACTATTAGGACATTAACTGGCTGCTTCTTTATATGTAACTGTATTGTCTGCCTGCTCCTTTTCTGGAGATGTGTTTTTGTATTGGATGTTTGGGCCAATGGGAGGCTTCAAGCTACAATGTATTTTCCCAGATTAAATATATTTAACATACGACAAACCCCAGACAAGGCTTTTTAAAACGTATAAAGAACTGCAGTGTTAGGTGGTTTATTTGCAAACTGATTTCAATGTTGTCCATTTTTATGGCACCTTTAACAATATTCTTGTTTCCAAAGTACAAAAAAAAGGTTAAAAATACTCTAGCCATAACTGAATGTCAAGCAATAAAACAAATGACTTTTTGTGCATAGATTTAAAAGAAATACAAGTTTTAGACATCTGCATGTAAATGCAATCTCTTGTTTACTGCTTTCTTAAACTTGAGCAACTGATTCCTTATTTTACTACTAATTTAAGGACTTGTAATGGCCTGTAAACATTTTATCTTGCTCTATTCTTTCAACTCTAACTTCGTCTCTGCTTTGGAGTCATAATATTTAATGTTGTTCTGCTCACCTCTATACAGTTAACTTTTTGCTTTCATTCTGTATAGTTAAAGTTATACTATAAACAGCCTACACAGTGCAAATATTTATCTGTTTATCAAATACCACATTATGCTGTATAATATCTGTTTTACTATATAATCTATTTTAGACATAGCTGTTTAGAACTAGAGTGTGCTATTTTTGTGTTTTTCTGATGTGTGGTGCTAGATAAGTTACTTTTGTGAACAAAAGCAAACAAACCCCTTTTATTCCTAGACAATACCACCTTTGGGTCTTGTTAATTTCACCAAGTATAACTATATATAAATATATATATTTGTGTATATATATATATATACACCAACTTATGCCCAACAAGTACCTGTATCAGAGTACAAGATTTGGGACATGGTTTTCTCTTTAAATGCATAGTGTCATTATATAAATTATTCTATAGTATATTTAATAAGGAGAAAATTACTTCACCGGTACAGATACTTGATATCAAATGTAGAATTTTTTTTCTACATTATTAACATTATTAACGTTATTAAAAATGCTCTTTCCAACTTACTATCCTTTTGGTTACTAAAACAGTCTGCCTGTATTATATCAGAAAAAAGAAAAACATCTAATCTGCCAGTATAAAGTAATTACAATATACTGTCTGAAAGGGAGGTAGTTATTTGTCTTGTTGGGAGAGTTCTATCCTGTTGTTGCATCTGATATTTATAGATGTTATTCTGCTGGGTGCCTTCCTCCCTCTTCACTTTAAATAGGATCTGTACACACTCAGACTGCGGATGTTACTAGGCCATGCCTACACACTTAATTCCAATTACTGTAAATAGGAATTTTCAGTAAATCTTCCATGATAGATGGATGGCTAAATTCAGTCCTTGGATATGCTTTGTAAATCATGCATACATATTCAAGGACAGCCATTAGCAACTAAAGTTAATTAAGAAGTGGAATTTGCAATGTTTTGTCAGGTCTGGGGGTTTTGTTTTTATTTTTCATGTATACCTTAATTTACATAGTCATATACCCTTCAAAGTATTCCTATCCCCTGTTCCTTTCATTCTAGATATTGTTTTCATGTTAATTCTTAAAAACTGATGGATATCAAATATCTAACTAAGGAGGTAATTAACCTTTTAAATATTTATTAGAATTTTTCTGTAATATTACTGAATTTATAAGATCTTTAGCAAAGATTTTTGAGCAATTTATTAAATACAATGTTTCTGTTTACTGCACTTTTTGATAATAGAAGGTAGTGAATTTTAAAGCCATGGTTCTTGGCTTCCATGCACTGCTTTTATACCCTCAATCCAAGGAATATATATATATAAATAATTTTTTTTAAACAGCAAACATACTGTTGTCCTAAAAATAAATACAAACTTTACTGCACCGTGGGTATATTTTCATAAGTGGAATGTTTAACTGCAAACACTATCAGGACAATTATAAAAACCTCTTGAAGCTACAATCTTATTTAAATATAAGCCATGACAATTTTATTTTCCCTTGTTGATTTAAGTCACCTTTTGATACTTTCAAAGCGAAAAAGACTTGCTCTTAAATTTGTATGTACCAACCTATACATAATGCCAGGAACACGTTCTCCCTATTGTTTTAATAGTTTGATATATTTATGCAAAACCATTTGGTTGACATATATTCTCCCTGTTTACTAAACGTTCAACATAACAAGACCAGAATAAATGCTGATTACAAATATACATCAGTTTGAAGATTAAGCACATAGACTTCAAAAACCTCGTTGAGTGATATGCTCAAATTTCTGTAAATACACACAAGTTTAAATGCAATTATACTGTACATGTAAATATATGCTGTCTGTTATGTGTACAGTATGTATAAATTCCTTTTCTAGCCACAGTAAAATGTAAGCCATCAAGAGGAATACTAAAGTGGTATTGTACTAAACCTTTGCTAATGATCTTTACCCAATCACTTAACTTTTCACTTTCATGGACCTTTCCAACTCACTCTTACGATAGCCTGCTTATATTCAAGTTTGTTATTTTACTCAGTCCCGAAAAAAGTATTTTGATTCATTTTGTAAATATGACTGTAAAAATAAGAGATTTAATGTTGTCTTTTAAATACTCCAATTTTCATTCTAATATGAATGTTGTTATATTGTACTTAGAAACTGTACCTTTAATATTACATTACCTTTATTAAGTGCATTGAACACATCGATTTTAGATGTGCTTTATGTACTGTTATCCTGTAATAAAATTTCAGCTTCTAATGGAAAAATGTCTTAATTTTTTGTCAGTAGCATCTTGTTTTTCTGAATTGTGGCTTATTAGCGTTATTCCTTAAGGAATGCACCGTTTCAAAATTAGGCTGTGCTTCCAAGTACATATATCAGAGCTGTTAGAACATACATCACATAATGTTTGGCAGCAGGGTAACAAGATGACTCCCAAGCACCTTTTAAGCTTCCCTTTTGACCAACAAGAGCTTTAAACCTCCTCAGAATGAATGTGGATTAATCTAGCTTCCCTCTCTTTGAAGGTGTCATCTTGTTTGAAATCACAGTTCACTGCAAGTGCAAGATACAAGAAATCTGGCTTAAGGCCGCTCCACTGACTTCGGAAATACCGCTTTGGGCTAGATCTGAATGAGGATCTGGGTATCAAAACTGATGTTTTAATACAATTTAGGCATCGAAATTCGAAGTTGCAACTCCCCTCTGCTGTGCTAACTTTGGGACCACCTGAATGTCAGCAGCACGCTTGGTCCTAAGACTTCAGGCACATAAAATTCTACTTCTGCACCTACTCAGAAATGTCTCAGTCTTGACAGAGCTTTAATAGCTCTGTATTTATATGCCCAACTATGATCCAGAAATAGGTATTAGTGTTAATCTTTGAAGCACTGTCTGGAAGCAGCTTTCACCTACAGATCAAATCTACAAAAAAAAGCAGTGGAAGTGATGGCTTTCTTAGAATTGTAGCACTAAGTAGTGCCATTTGTTCTACAGCAGCTCCATGAGTAAAGCAGGCTTCGAGAGACTGAAAATACAGATTTAATTTTCTCATCCTCAGGACACGATTCCTGCCCAATCTTGCCACTCACAGGAGAGTTCCTAACCACCAAGATACAGGTTAGGCAACAACTACATAAACAAGTATTTATGTTCAATAAAAACCACAGGAATTTTTCTAAAGTGAGACACAAACTGAGGACTCCCATGCCTGCCCATAAGGAAAGTTAAACTGTAGGTTAGGAGGTGGTGTTTTTGACCCCCAACTATTTCACAGAATCACAGAATGGTTGAGGTTGGCAGGGATACCTCGAGAGGTCACAAGCAGGGCCACCTAGAGCCAGTCGCTCAGGACCATGTCCAGCTTTCGAGTACCTCCAAGGATGGTGACTCCACAACCTCCCTGGACAACCTGTGCCAGCACTTGGTCACCCTCACAGTGAAAAAGTATTTCCTGATGTTCGTGTTTATGTCAGGGAAGCAGAAAGATCACATGTAGGAAATAGCACTATTAAAAAAAAAAAAATGGACACTGCAGGTTTTAGAGATGCAGACTGAAGTAGGAGTTAACCTGCCACATTCACAATGAGGTAAGTCTTCTAATCATTCGGCTATGTAACTGTTACCATACCTGTGTTTTGAAGTAAGGTTACTCCTTTCAAGGGTACCTCCAGGACTGGGCCCTGGGTGGATCCAGTAGGGAGACAGAAACCTTTCCGCTTCTCTGAGATACACAAACCAAAAAAGGGCAGAATTAAATTCAGTGTCCTTAAAAGTAATCTGCAAGCCAGCTAAAGAGACTCCTTTGTTTGTGGGTTTGGGCATCATTCTGAATCATCTTAGTATTTTCATGTATTTGTGTATGGTGCCCTGAGTTTCAGTTACAGGACTAGGTGCTGTGAACACTTTGCTTCATGCCAGAATCCTCACTTCCCTCTTCATTTCTCCATCTGTAGAGCGGTGAAGGGGATCACCTTATTTTATAATACCACAAGCAAATGGGTTTCCGTCACCTAGATCTACATGTCCTGAGAATATTTGAATTCCACATTTTACCACATTGGGAAGGGACTTTGTGGCTCTGCCAACATGTTAACAAATGGGAAGTGAGCCAGGGAAACTGGAAGCCCAGGAGAGGAGGGAAGCTGATAAATGCAGCAACCTACCCAAGACACCTCAGCCCCCTCACACGCAGCCCCAACCTCCCTCAGGGACGAGCAGCCCGGCCCAGCGACCTCTGCACACCCAGGGCGGGAACTGCCGCTCGAGGCACAGAACATCATGTCAGGGCCACACCTTAGTGAAGAACGTGGAGTCGGAGCGGAACCCACAGCGCGGAGAGACCTTAAGACACACTTAATCTACCGGCGGGACGGGGCTGGCCCTGCCAGGGACCTGCCAGGGACCTGCCAGGGACCTGCCAGGGACCTCGGCGGCGGCGCAACCTCCGCGCCCTCATCCCCTCCCTGCAGCAGTCCCGCCGGCCACAAGATGGCCGCCGCAGCCCCTCCAGCGGCTGCTCGAGCCCACGTTGCCATTAGCTGGCTCAGGACACCTGATCCCGCGCGCCGGGCGCTCTGCTACGCTGATTGGCCAATGCCGTGAGGCAGGCTCACGCGGCAGGGAGACGAGGAACTGGCGAATACGCCTTCCCAAGGGGTGCGTCAAGATGGCGGCTAAAGGGCAGCTGCTGATCTGGTGAGCCCGTTTCCCTCTCTCCCCTTAACCTAGCAGGGCGCGTCTGAAGAGCGGGGGGCGAGAAGATGTCCCCTCGCTCAGCGCTGCCCCGCCGAGAGGAAAACGCGCAGCCCAGCCTAGCCCAGCCCGCTGCGCCGCGGGGACCCACATGCGGCCGGGGGGAGCGGGGCGGGCTTGCGTTCCCGCGCCCGCCGGGCCCCGCCCCGTCGCTGAGGGAGGGCGGGGCGGCGCCATTTTCAGTCGTTCTCTCAGTGGAAGGAGGGAGCAGTGAGCGCGGTTTCCCTGAGGAAGTGGGAGTCTGTATGTTTGTGTATGTTCAGAAACATGAGGAACAATTAAGTAATGCCCATCCACGATATGGATTTGGGGCAGTGACGTTGGTTTTGTTTTTATTATGAAAAGCCCTTCAAAGAAGTAATTCTTTTTAAGCCTAGAGAGGTGAGTTGGTCTTGAATTAGTTAATTTGTGAGGAAGACAGAAATAAATTTTTCCTCACGCCTTTCACAATAGTTTGGGAAGATTGGCATTGTGTAAACTCTGTACACTGGAAGGGCTGTCTTAAAAAAAAAAAAAAGGCAAGGTCTGTGTAGAAGACAAAATATCTCTTTTCTGAAAAATTAAACCGGAAGGATTGTTGTATTTGTCTCAAAATTCCAGCAAGTTCAACCCAGTGTTTGATCTTGATTAATAAACATATGAAAGCATGTAACTCCATCAGAATTCCTCTCACCGTATCTAGAATTTGTATCCTGTATTAATTAAATTGTTATTTTTGGACTGTGAAGAACACGTGTATTGTACTATTGAAAACCAGTAGGGAATTATTATATATGTAACTTCCATAGAGAAGGAATGTGGAAACACTGTATAGATAGCCTTTTTTTTTTTTTAATAAATAATTCTCTTCTTTGTTTCTCAGGGGCAGATACGGCCTTTAATTTTTTGTGTATTGCAATGTTCTTGTTTTATTTCTTTTTTTGTTTTTGTTTTTTTATCAGGGATATTTCACCAAAAAATGGCAGTGAAGTATTTTTCTCACATGAAATTTATGAAAAATATTCAATGGCTCCGAGCCTTTCTGAACTGTGGCATTTATCAAACAGGTATATTCTGTTATGTTATAATTTTGTGCTGTTTGTCATGATCCTATTGATACATACCCTTTCTGTTTGGGGGCAAGCTGCATGTTATCCGGTGTGCAAGGAGCTGTTGCTGACTCCTTGGTCCAGCAGTTGGTCTGTGCTTTACCTATTGTGAAACCTCAGAGAGCAGAAGAGTCTAGGTTGGGACCTCTGGTCTTTTGTGTCTTTTGGGGAGTGGGGGGTTTGGGATGGGGCTTGGGTTATTTTTTGGGGGTGGTATTTGTTTTTTGCTTTCTTACTTACCAAAGAGGGATGAAGTTTCACCCACACCCTTAACTGGTCACAGTAAGGATCCTGTAACCCATGAACCAAACCTAATTCTTTTTAGAAATTAGTGTCTTGCTGTCTCCCCATGTCTTCTCACTTTGTAGAAGGCTGATGATAGTGTACATTGAAATCCTTTTTACCTGTGTCTTTTGGAAGTAGCCATCACCATTTCCATAGATTCAGCAGTGTCTTAGGTGCAGTGGCGATGCAATTAATTCCTTGAGTAATGAAGCAACTGTATAGAGTGTTAGCTGAAGAATGATAAATGAAATTATGTGAACACAGGTGGTACAGGAAGTATTGTTTGTGTGTTTTGATGTCTTTTTTAGTTTTCTGAAGTTGAGGAATTAGAAACAACATTTGTTTTGCATAGTGAAAAACATGGCTCGTGCTGCTGGATTTTAAAAGTTGGAGGACTGTATTTAGGCTGTTGAGGTTTTTTTTAGAAGTCATTAAGCTGGTACGGAAGTACAAGTAACATTTGTCTCATGGTGGATGAATGTTCACACCACAAAGAATGTGGATGGGAGATCAAGGTAGTGACTGCTATAAGTGTGGAGTTCAGCATGTGGAGAAATAATTTGTTCTAAAGGGGAATTACAGTATTTTTGTGAACTGACACTGAGAACGTGCATTTAAGGGGAATACTTGTCTATATCACGTGACTCTTTATATCCCACATCTTTAGCTAGAGAACCATCTTTTCTGGTTCATCTCTGTAGGAGCAACTTTCCTTGACCTGGCAGAGAAGAGCACAGCCCTCACAGCTTGCTACTGGGTACACTGGATATTACTGTAGAATTCTTCCTTTAGATGATGTAGAAAAAGGGTTTCTGGAGTACACATGACTGCACTCCAGAGTGGGATTGTGTTGTGTATAGTAGAAGTGGGTTTATAGCCAGAAAAGAGGTTGCAACCAGAAAAATTCAGGAATTGATGGAACTGGGTTGTGTGGCCATAGTGAAGAGAAAGAGAAATGGAACCTGTTGGGGCAAATGTGAAAGTAAAAGTTGGAGGAAATCTGTCATTTCTTATATTGGGGTTTCTGATAGGTATTTACTAAAGTGTATGTTCTTTTGCCATAGAAGCTCTGAAGGCAGGTTGCTGATAAAATGAAAGGGAAAAATTTAAGCCGTCAGCTCAAATAAAGTATAATGCTGTAAATATAGACAGAAAAGCTCTGTCAGATTATTTTGGTTTGCACCCTGATGAAGACTGTGACAGCACTGCATACTGAAATGATCTTGATGTGCTGCCATTTCATTCAGTGCTGAATATAGCCAATTTAAGCTGCTAGAATTTCTTGATGTTCCTACATTGGCATATCTGAGTCAGCATCTTGTTGCTGCTGCTGCTTAATTAAATTTGCCAGTTTGTGCCATGAGGATGGACACATTCTCATATTCAGAGAGACAGCTGTGAAGTATTATTAAGAACTGTGGATGTGATACTGCTGGGTTTGAATAACACTTGAGATGTTTTCTACTGCTGAAATCGTATCTTAAAAATACGCTTTTTCCAAGATCAGCAGTTAACGTTCATTTTGTTAACCTTAAATATTTTATCTCTTAAGAACAGTTATTTTAAATAGAGCAGGGCTAAGATGGCCTTCGTGTTTTAAGAACCAGCTTTATAATATTACTTCTTTGTTAGGGCAGCCACGCCCCTTGCCTTAGCCCAATGTTATTTTTGGCAATTGATTTTAGCATTGTTGAGAGTAGAAAATGAAACTTTTGAATAGTGAACTCTGTTTTTAGGAATTTCTTCATTGAAATCTGCAATTTCTATTGTTACAATTAAGTAGCTTTAATTTACTTCTTTTACAGTGAAAGAAAGGCTTTTTCTAGTTGTCTTTCTCCTTTATGATCATAACTTTGACTCCTAAGTTAGACCTTTCTGAGTGCAAACTATTACTGAACACTAGCCATCAGCGAAAGCAAAATGTTGAGACTCTCTATCTTTTCATTAATAACGGATGTTTCCATAACAAAGAATCAGAGTTTCCTATTTAGCTTGGCACCTCAGTGTTGAGTATACAGACTAATACATGCACCAATTTGTTTTAAAAAAAAAAAATTTTTTTTTTTTTTGTCGTTAAACCAGTGGCAAACCTGCTGTTGGTACTAAGGGTTAGTCTGATTGTCCAGGTGAAGTTTTGGAATGAGAAAATTCCTATGACATAGACTAGGAATTGGAATAGTGCAGTATCTCACAGTGCATTTTGTTGGATTTGAAGTTTAGGCTTGCATGACTGTCTTTATTAATTCTGATAAATATTAATATATATGTGAACTGTAGAATTTCTTTCATTTATTTCTTTTCTTTCAGAGAGGCAAAGAAAAATGTGGAGGCATTGGCAAACTCTTCAGAAAACAGACAGACTTGTAGCATGCAGGCTGCAGATCCAGTTGAGGTGGAGGCTAAAAGCACAGCAGATGATCATCCTTTTCCAGAACCTAGACTCCCCTATCCATTTACCTCTTCTTTGACTGAGAAGGAGCAGAAAACATACTTATATCTGATGACTAAGTACACAAAAAAAATAGACCATTTTCAGGTTAATGCAGCAAGTCAAAGAGAATTATCCACATACCTGGTAAGTGTGTGTATATGTACATAGGAACATCACACAGGGAGTCATACAATTTTTTTGTTACAAAGAGTTAAGGAAAATGTAGCAAAAATGTTTTAAAATTCAATTTGTCCTAATTTCCTTTTATTATAGTATTATGAATGGTAATAAAGTTTAAAGGATTCAGGATAACATTTTTAATACAAATTGAAAGTGTATTTGGTTATATCATTGAAAGGGGGTGGGTTTTCTGTGGATTTTTTGTTTTGTTGTGTTTTTTAGTAGTACTCTAAACAACTGTCAGTAAGTGTAGATCTTTGATAGCTGATCAAATGCCCACCCACCCCAAAAAACCCCAAATTTTTTTATGGGAAGAAAGTTAAGAGCTGACCTTACTGTGATTTTAGCATTTCATAATGGCATGTAGCAGTCTTGTGTAGTGTTAGGAGATGGATACATTTTGATGTGATCTTTGACAGCACCCTGTAATGGGAACTTTCTTCATTAGCATGTGAGGGGACCTATGTGTTGCCCTTCTATGCTTCACGCTTGCTGCTTTGTTTCAGCAATGTTGTTTAAATAGAGAAAGGCTATGTTTCATGTTCGTTGGAAGTATCATTTTAGTTGAATCCTGTATAATGTAATTAATCAGCAAATGTTTTTGAGCTATTGCATTTGGTTTTCCATGCTTCCTTGTTAATGCTAATTCCTTTATTTTATGCTGTAACAATGGGAATGTCATTCCCAGGCAAATCAGTACCTGCTGCGTTGTTGTTACTTATAATTGCTTATGAAACCATAGCTCAAATATTTTTGTGGCTCTGTCATGTAAACTTGCTCCAACAATGTATTGTAACCTTTCTTTTTGTAAACCACCAGCGTATGATCAAAAGAAGCTTGCTGTTTGTTGGTGGGTTGTGTTTTGTTGGTTTAGGATTATTTTTTTTTAAGGAAATGGGCCTTGCAAAAAATACGCATATGCAAAGACTTGCCGAATTAAGCAGCAAGTAGAATCTGTGGTCTCCCTCATACCATCACTTGTACTACCTTTCTGGAAATTTTGCTGGTTAACATACCTAGCCTACAGGGTTCCATTCTGTCTTAAAAGATAGATTTTTTTTTTTTTTTCCTTCCCCCCAGCAAATGAAAGAAGTAGTAAACAATGAAATTGCAGAATTTATGAAGTTTGCCCAAAATGCTGCAAAAAGCTGTGCCCAAGATTATGATACCATCTCTGAAGATGCACTACGTTATACTGAGGTAATTACCAATACTGTGTTTAATTCCTTATCTTCTTAGATAATCATACTGGAATCGTGATTAAGATACGTAGGCACTGCGCATGGGGTCTGATTTTCCCTGAACTTCTGCTGATTCCATGCTGGGATGAGACATGAGAAGTAGCGTTTTCCCTTATGCTGTGCAGCATGGCTTGGCCCACAGTTTATTGTAGCCAATAAGATATGATATAAGTGAGGTCACTGAATACAATACTGTACAAAGATTTAGTCATCAATTTAGTAAATGACATCTTTATATTTGGGAAGGGAGAAATTGCTTTTTAAGTGTGCATTTACATTAACAAGCTGCTCCTAAGTATATATTACTAGACGGAATGTTAAGCTTTCCTCCACAGTAGTGTGTTACAAAGTCACTTTAATCAGAGGTTACTCAGGCTTTAATCATAATCATCTGCAAGTTCATACTGTGTCAAATACCGACTTTGACGATTCTAAAATCAAACATGAATGCAACTTTTTATGTATCGTTCTTGGTTTAATAGCACATTTCGAGAAAAGAATTCCACAATACAGGTTTGTTAAACTTTCCCGTCAAGTGGGTTGACTTGCTCTTGCTTGTTTTCCTCAGTGTCTTGCCTTAATCGAAATGGCCTACTTACATAGTTTTTGTTAAAATTTCAGTCTTCTGTAGTAAGTGCCGCATCACTTTCTTTTACAGAATAAAACAGAAAAATAAATGTGTTTACTAGAGAGTAGAGCATTTAGTTAAATTCAGAAGGATTGCTTCTATTTCACCATAACACTTTTTATTACGTGCTCTTTCATGCACAAGATAAGTTTATTCTCCTGTTAGCAAACAGTTTGGGCACGTGAGGACAAAAATCATGCTTTTTTTTTTTTTTTCTAAAAATTGAGATTGGTTTTGTAATTTTATATCTTGCACTTGAGTCTATTTTTTGAAGGGATCTTGTCGTCTGGTCACAAAATGTGTCTCCAAACTTGAAGTCATTTTATAGTTAAGTTGGTATCCTGAGTTAAAAATGAAACAGAGGCATGTATTTAGTTTTAAAAAATACTTGCAGAAATAACTCATTCTAGTTATGAAATAAAAGCCAAATGTCTTAAATACATAATTCATGTATCAGAAAAAATTATCTTAGGATGTAGAGTTGACGTGAAAGCAAGTTTCAACACATGAAATCTTCCTATGTCTTTACCTTTGTGACTTTTACCTAGGCCTAGTGTAAATTAGGTAGTAACACAAAAAAATACTAGTCTCTCTAAAAGTCAAGATAAACTGAAAAGAAAATAATCACCTGGTTTAGCACAGTTGAAACTATACTAAACTTTTTTTTTCTATGATTAGTCTGAACCTGTATGCATACATTGTTAGCCTTGCATATAAAGGGTGGAGGAGAATTTAGAATATGTTTCAGTTCTGATACCAGTGATTGTAACATTATTACAGAATTGTACTGGTATCTCTAAGTTCTTAAATAGTGTCTCTAACTGGAAAAGTTGAAAACTCTGTTAGCAGTTATCTGCAAACTATATCTATTCTCTACAGAAAGTATATGCAAATGCAACTTGCAATTGCAGAAAAAACCTTTTCAAATGAAATTCTTATGCAAGATAAAAATGCATAAAATATTTTTTCTTTTTATGTTAGGAATTATTATGTGCTTGTATTGGACATGTGCAAAAGTATCCCGAGTTCTACATGTTGCAGGAGATCATGAGTATCATGGGAGGAAAGTTTCATACGCAGTTGACCTTTAGGCTGGAAAAAAATCTTCTTGTAATGGTAATCTCTTACATATTGTTTTGGTGTTATTTTCAAATAAGTAGAATTACATCTGGATTGTATTATGCAAGGATTCAGGTTTTTTACAAGTATTATTCAGTGCTTGGGTTAGGGTTATAATTTATAATTAAAATTGTTAATGAAAACATTAATGAAATTATTTTGGTAGTAAGGCTGTTAACACCCGTCACTGTATGTTTGCAATAAAAAGGTTACATTAATAGTATATTTTTTTAATATAACACTAATTTTATAATGCACCTGCCTAAATTCTTAATATTTCTCATTGTAAGAAGTGCACTGTTGTGTCAGCACAGTTTCAGTTAAAGCTGTTTTCTGATACTGCCTGATTTCTTCAAGGGTACGGCAAGACATGGTAAGATAGATTTCCCTACCGTGCCTGTTCAGCTGCCCACAGATTATAAAACCGTTACGTCTATTATAACTCCAGAAAAAAAGGCTTCTGTTATACACAATGTAAGTAACCTTTTTACTGTCATTTTTAAGGCTTATTTTATAAAGACCAATTTGGTCCTTTTTATGTTTCTTCATACAGTTTCTTCGTGGGGTTTTTTTTCCTAATCTTACACATCTTGTAGGATAGGAACATATACTGTATCATTATTTGTTTAGTATTTCATTTATAACAATCATGCTGTCCTCTTCAAAAGTTGGGTTATTACCTTTTGGACCTAGTGCCTATCGAAGGGACTTCCGCTGTTCTCTCAGTGAAACTTTAGAGAGGTCCATAATTTGGAACACGCTGTCTGTGAAATCTAGATAGAATTGTTTATTACAGTGTTATTCCTTTTAAACTTTGCTGTGCAATTTCTAAGCTGGCCTCTGTGCGAGTATGTATGCATACATATGAATGCTTGTAGGTGCAAAGGTTTCTGATTTAAGAAAGAAGTCCTGAGGGTAAAAATAAATACTTCAGACTGTCGAGGTTTTTGAAAAGTGAAATAGGTTAGCTTACCCTGGTAATTTCTTTTGCGAAACAGCATAAACTCCATTTCTGAGTTGAACAGTTTTTAGATTCCATCCCACCTTACTGTTAAATAGCTTATGTTTCTGTTTGTTTTCTTCCACAGAGAAAAGCAATGAGTTTTTCATTCTGTAGAACTCATTTTTTGTGACTATTTATTCCAGATAATTTGTTGTCTATTAATTTAAGGAGTTTGTTCACATACCAGAAACCAAATTTTCAACAGAGGCACTGTGATTGCAAAGACACTGTTGCTTCAGGAGGTCGCAGAGGTGACACAGGAGAATGATATATGCCTCAAGAATTGTTATAGCTATAAATAGTGAATATTTCTGATGATGTCTCAGGTGGCAGAAAAAAAAGAACATAGCTAGGCTTTTCTTATTTCTCTCTAATGGTCCTCAGTGCTCCTGGGCTTCCGTTATCTTCTTAGTCCTTGATGTTCTCCTCCCACCTCATGAGCGTTCCCAGCCTTCTCTCTTCATGGAAACCTGTATTCATGATGTTTAATAATCTTATCATTTCAGTTATGAATTTGTATTCTTCATGGGTTTGTATTTGTTTTAAGATTCTTATATGTAATCTGTATTCAAACAACTGTGCAATTTTAACCATGCTTTAATGTTAGATGTCTTTATTGTGATGTTACTTAACTCATGAGAAGATCTGTAATATATGTGCGTGAATCTTTTTTTTTTTTTCTTCTGCAATGCACTCCCATATTTTACGATCATCCAGTCAACCTAGTAATTCAAAGTAATAGGAATGAACTGAAAGATACAAGTAAAGAAGATTGATTTTTCTTTTCCCCCCCCCCTCATACTGCAAGGTGGATGCATAAGATTCAGCCAGAGAACTTCAGGGGAATTTTTTGCTTTTTCATTTAATTCTGAGGCCTGCCACTGTGGTGGTATTTAGACTTTTGGGGGGGGTGTTAATCCATGTTTGTTTGGGTTCAGGGTTTTTCTTATGAGTTTAAATTTATGCGTGTGTTTCTTAAAAAAACTGTAAAAATTTAACTTTTTTTCTGTTTAGGATATTAGTTCAGATTCAAATGCAGAAAAACTTGCTTTGAAATACTCTCCTCAAGTCGTTTTAAGTAATCAATCATTATTTACTTTACTGAATAATCATGGACTAAACTACAAGGAACAATGGGAAATTCCAGTTTGCGTTAAAATGATCCCTGTGGCAGGTATAGTATGTTATTGTTATAAAAATTACATTTTTGTCCATGGAGACCTTTACATATTCTTATAATCCTTTTCAAGCAGACTGAAGAACAGGAAATTGGAAAATCCAGTAAAAGCAGCTGTGGGAAGGTAGAAGGTAGTCTGGTTTAGTTCACACAGTAATAGAATAGTTTAATTTTGGCTTTATTTAAAAAAGAAAGAAGCTAAGGTTAATGAAAATCATAATTGTAATTATAAGCTCAGATTTTTACCTTTTCTGAAGAAGCAGCACTCTAGAATGCAGCTATAAGAAAATAGTTTCTCTTAAGTACTTCTATGTTTTTATTTTAAGGAATCAAAGTAATAAAATTTGACTGACTTAGTTCACACAACTTAAAGGGCAAAAATCTGAAGTTAATGGTTTTCAGCTGTCATCTGGTAAGGAGTCAGAGACTTTTGTGTTGTAAAGAAAAACGTTTAGTTTAATCTAAGTTGTCATAAAGAATGAACTTTAAAAAATCCGTTGCTATAGTTTGTCCTCCGTTTTCAAGGAGGAAAGCTGATAGCAAGGCAATTCCATAATTTTCTGCACCTTGTTCCACCTTGTTACTGAGAATAGTAACAACATCTAGAGGTATCGGTATTAACATTGAATTTGGACGTACAGCTATTTTCCACTTGGGGAAAAAAATCAGTTAAATGTCCTTTTGCTTTTCAAAACTGTAAGTTCTGCTCCTTGGAAAGAAAACAACTGCATGAAGCTGTTAAAATTATCAAGTGAACTGATTTCAGTAAGCTAAAAAAGAAAAATTCTAAAATTTTATGAAAAAACAAAGAGCAAACATTTTCTGGAATTATAAGGACCTATTTACATCATAGAAAAATGAATAAATAGTGAATGTCTATGGAGATTACTTTTTCCAATTGCAACAAAAAATGTTTTGAATAAACTGATTAACTCATCTGAATGCTATACTTTAGTTGTCAAGCACTCCATCAGTATTCTGAATATAGATTTCATCTTTTGTTACCCTTTTTTTAATACACTGGTCTTTTTTTCATGATGACTATTTATAGTAGTTATTGTCTTGGAATGTCCGTGTTGTGTGCGTTTCACACAAATTTGTATAGCAGAATTCTGGATAGTAGTAAACTGTCAAATATCTGCAAATCTTCCAAATTTTGCACTTTCCTGCATGAAATTAAATTACTTTGTCTGTAAAGTCATGACTGACTCCTTTTATATCAGCTTTACAGTTTTTAAACTCAATTTTTAGATCCAAAGTTAACACCTAAACGGCATTCAGAATATGTTAGCAATATATAGTGTTACATGAAATGTTTCTCCTTTCCCTCCTTTTCCACCTTCCCTGTAACCCACCTCTTGCATTACTTACATTTTTTTTTTCATCCACAGATTATTCTTTTTTTCTAAAACAGTGACACTATGTTCACCATGTGCCTTTGCTTTCTGTATAATATTGGGCAGGGTATCAGTTTACTTTTGGATGAATCTATGGATGATTCATATGTAGGTGTGTTAAGGTGTAAACAAAAGAGTGGGGCAGCAGAGCCTGGAGATAGTTACTGATTAGAAGAAATATAAACTGCAGCCATCCACTTTTGGGCAATGAGACTTTAAAAAAAAAAATTTTTTTGAGGTTCATTGAAGGAAGAAGAAAGATATATTTGGAAAACAGGATACATTTGATGGTACAGTGCAGTAGAAGGAATGATGAATCCTAAATTCTTGTTTTACAAATTCTCTATTTAGAACTGCATTTAAAATATGATTGACTGTTAATGTGGTATGTATTGCTGCTGCAGGATCCTAATAATTCACACTGTATCCTGACATACTTTTATTTTCTGTTGTTAATGAATGAGAGGATAGTTTTTCACTACTTCTAGTGTGAACATGGAATGGATTTGACTATAATTAGAAGTTGAAAGATTTATTATTTAAATTATACAACAATCTTTTTTCCTTTCATTTAATATGTACTTATTCTCTTTCCGTTCTTGAAAAGGTAGCAAACCAACTAGAATGGTTTATGTTGATTCACCTCTGCTGAGAAAAGAAATGACAATAAGAGAGAGGAACCAGATGTTCCATGAAATTCCAATGGACTTCCTAGCAACTAAAACGTCTTACGTTTCAATTTCTGATGTATTGATGGACAAACCAGCTGAGGACAATCTGTTTCAGTGGGATGTATGTAGCTTCACCTCTTAAAAACAAAAAAAACCAAAAACCTGTTATAATTCCTAAGTTACTTGTTCTGTGATAATGAAGGAAAATATAGGTTTCCTGTTGGTAGTTGAGTTACAGACCCTATGTTTTAAAATGTCTGTCTAGTTCCTTTAAATGCTTCTATTACATTGCCTCCTTCAATGTTTACTTCATTAAAGCGTATTTTGATTGGTTTATTTAAGTGGGAAAAATTCTATGAGCTTTATTCTTCTTTTGAAAGGCCTTTTGACTGCTGGGACTGAAGATATGCCATGTTAAACACAGGAATATTTTTTTTTTCCAATTAGCGCCCCTTTCTCCCAACAGTCAAAATACAAATACTAGAACGTTTTTCTTGTTCAATTTGCCAATGTCTCTTTTGTGATTAACACATTCTGTTTCTTCGTTGGTTTTTTTTTATATTATTATTTTTCCCCTCCCTGTGTTAAGATGTCTTCTGACAGCTACCAGTACAGGAAGATTCCTCTTCCAGATGACACAGGGATGGACTTCGATGATGATGTTACAGAACTGGAAACTTTTGGAGCATCTGTCAAGCTCTCAGGAACTTCTAAAATGGAAAGTACTTTTCCTACAGTTAGTAACACTGCTAAAGTTTTATCATGTGACCTAAAAATGGGGAAAAAAAATAAATCGACCATAAACAGCGGAGATGAAGAAGGGAAAAACACCGTTTCTGACCAAGGAGTTTCAGCATGTGCCAGCATGCAGCTTCCATCATTAGACGGCATTCAGTGCTTCAGCCCTGAAGAAAATTCATCTCCTAAGAGCTTTAATTCAGAGGAGGTAGGACCGAACAAAGCACAGCATGTCATGACCAAAGAAGTATTAGACAGTGAAACAAAGTTAAATACTCTCTCGAATGCTGTTAGTTACAAGAAAGAGTCTGATGCACAAAAAAATGAGACTTACACTTCTTTATGCAGTAGTGACACGGATGAAGAGCGTTTGATAATTGATACAGAATGTAAAAACACTGATTTTTGCAAAACACCTGTACTAAACACTGTTTCTCATACCTCAGCAGAGACTGCCAAATCACCTTCCCCCACCCAGATTCCATTAGCAAGCATGACTGATTGCTCAGATATTATGGATCAGGTAAAAAATGCCTCCAGAAAGCCTCCAAGAAAGTTGTCCAAAGAATTTGATCCTGTTGGGCAGATTTTGAAAATGCAAACTGAACTTCTCAAGTCACCTTCCCAAAAATCTCATGAGCAGCCAGTGGTGAGCTGTGATAGTTCTAATGCTACGCCAGCCCATGTGCCTCAATCTCCAAAACCATTGGTGACCTCCAGCACAGAAACTGTGCCAGCCCCTGCCTCAAATCCCAACAGCTCATCTAGAAATACCTGGACTTGGCTTTTTCAGGGAGCGCCAAAGAGTAAGTAATTGTGTTTGTTGTGTAAGGAGTAAAATCCCAAATTTTTGATAGACTTTAATAGAAAAACATTTTAACTTCTTCATCTGAAGAACGTCCTAATAGTACCTCTGTTAAATTTATTTAGAGATGTGACTTTTTTTTTTTTTTAACAATATCTTCTCTGTGAGAGAATTACTGTCTTGCACACATAAGGAAGCATTTTGAGAGCCGTTTGTCCACAGAGGTGAATGTGAAATATTGTTTAACTTTAGAGAAACAAAAACATTGTTATACACAAGGTTTTTGAGCAAGTAAAAGAAATCATTTGGTAGTGAAATGAGTTTGTTTTCCTCAGAAATTCAAGTATTTGAGTAGTCTGGTCTGCAAAAATTGTTTCTTGTCAGTCAAAAATGGAGTTACTTTACATTTTCTGTAGAAGAAAAATGTTACCAAATTATGCAATTAGAACTTGAAAGAAAACTTAAGTCATAAGTTCTGAGACTCCTAGTTGAGATGCTGTTTCTTAGCTTCTAGCAATCTGTTCCAGAAGACTAATGAGAACTCACTACAAGCAACTCTCCAAGTTTTCAGGCATTTAGCTGGAAATTGAACCTATGCCATACCCAGGCCTCAACCAAGAACTAGAAGTCTTGAAGATCCTAGGGACAATGAACTTTGAGGTTTTTTCACGTGCCCGAGTTGTTTCTGAGCTCTGTACAACTGAAGTTAGGAGCACTTTAGTGTGTTGGGTAAATTGACAGGAAAAGAGGCAGATTGCATCAGGACAGATACACTGGAATTAAATATTTGAGAAAAAAAAGTATCAATGCTTCTTTGTGGGAAAACATGTTTTGCTGGTATTTTTTGACTAGCTGTGGATTTGATCACATAGGACTTAATTACTTAATCTGTAATGGAGACAGTTAACTAATTCTGTTGTGTTATCACTTCCTACATTTTTATCGATTTAACTGAATTTTAGTAGTCACTAAAAGACCATGTCTCCTCCCTGAGTTTGAAGGGTGGAGCAGCATGGTACTCTTTCTGTTTCTCCTTCTCTTAGAAAGCCAGAGTATGGAATTCAGGTGTTTGATAATAGAAATTTTTTGTTGTGTTTTTTTTTAATAGAGGTAGTGAAACCAATATTGCTAAGATGCTGAAGTGTGACTGTGAAAGAATAGAAAGCATAATTCTACAAATGAAAGTTCTATAGCAAGCTGATAAACCTCTATGCATGTCTTTTTTGCAGAAAGCCAGAACTAAGTTAAATATTTTACTAACAGAAAATTATTTCTGGTCACTTGGTAATATCTCACACAGTATACGTTTATTCAAAGATGCGCATAAACTCTAAAGTTAATGTTAAATGTATTTATTCATAGCACTACAGCAATACTTATTTCTAATTGTAGTATTGACACGTTTCCATATATCTGCAGGACAAAAAACAGAACTGGATAAATTTTCAATAAATAATCTTAAACGAGTTGGAGTTTATTCTTATTTATTTAAAATGTTTTGTTAAAATATCTCTAAGGGATACAGGGATGTTTGTAAACTTACCTCAAAGCTGCACTTGGAGGTCTAATAAGTGTTTCTTTTGAATATACTAGTATTGAAATTGATGGTAGCTTATGCTACAATCCAAACCTGAGGCTTGAGTTAGTAACTGATAAATGGATGGCAGCTCTCAGGAGGCATTCATTGTAAATAAATTTTTTGTCTCTGTTGTGTGGAGTGACTGTAGCTTAAAAACCAGCCTTTGAACTCCATTTGTACAAGAATGGGGTCTCACAGCTCTGTTTGTATAAGAAATCTAATGATTAGGATAAAATATGTGGGAATATTTTAAAATACACTCTTTAAAAGTTGTAGTGGACATTTTCCAAATTTAATTTTTTTTAATACCTAAGTGATTTCTTGTGCCGGTTTTCACCCCGAAATCTTAGGAAACAAAACAGATCCTATTAACAAAAAACAAAAACAAAAAAACATCCAAACCTACTGCAAGAGAAAAAAGCAGAAAGCTGATTAGCTTCATGGTAAAGAATGTGCAGACTTGTCGTTTTCTGTTTTATTTTCTTTAGGAAAGCTGCCAAATGAACTTCAGATGCTTGAAGAAGACCCTTCAGAGTATGAAGCACCTCAGGATGGCAACCTTGTGTATAAGCTATTCAGTTTGAATGATCTGTTGTTACTTGTGCGTTGCAGTGTGCAGAAAGTGAAGTCGTTGCCACGACACCGTAAAAAGAAAAAAGCCCAAAAGGTACAGGTTTTGCTATTAGCTTTTTTGGTTTGGTTTGGTTTTTTTTAAATGGTTGGGCTCAACTGGCATCTCTGGGATTCCCAGTCCTTCGCAGCAGTTGTGTTTTCTCTCAGACAATTAGTACTTTTAATTGTAACTCTATCATGTGTGTCGTCTTTAAGTAAGTATTAGCTGTAGGAAGAGAGGGAAGAATAACTTGAGATTTCTTTAAACCTACTTGATTAGAAGATAAGCAAGTGTGATTCTGCATTTTTTACTACAACTGCATTACAGTAATATGCATAGGTAATTGCACTCATGTAAACTAATGTCAGTTTGAACTATTCTTAAAAGTTAATGTGGTAATTAGGTTTTTGGCGCAAGGCTTTGAGAATGTTCGTGATCATAAATACTTTCAAGCAGGATTCAGCCTTGCTATTATGTCTAGTTAAGCAGAGAAATGAGAGATAGAATGAACAACAGAGGACATATTTAAAGATAAAAAGAGATCCTGTTCATTCTGCTTGAAAAAACTATGGTATACATCTTAGCAAATCATTTGTCTTAAGGAATAAAATGCTTTAAATGCAAGTGTAATCCAAATATTCCTTGTAACATCAGGAGAAGGAAAGCTTATTCTGGAATTCTCAGTAATTTATTATTTTGTCAAGAGTCCTCTGAATCATTCAACAAATTTGATGTGATATCTCCCCAGGATACCAGAATTATGGTAGGCAGACATTTTGTGAGGTGTTTATGCTTTGTTAAAAGGGAAATAGATCTTTGTAACTGATTACTTGCTAAGATTCTGTGCTCAGAATCTTATTTTGAAGAAATACCACCTCTTTGCTGTTGATCCACTGCTTATAAATGCTTGTGAATAGCTGCTTAGTTTGTTAATCAGAAACTGTGCACTCTTGTTTGTTTTTTAAAATTCCTGCTGAAATTTAAACTGTGATTTGTGAGTGAGAAGAGGCTTATATTTTCTCTTTTAGTGTTAACACACAAAGGTTAGCCTCTGATTTCAAATGAGAGTCCAAGCATTAGGTTCTGATTTCGAGTGAGACCCTGACAAGGGGAATAAATGGCAGGATTCCACTAATAATAAGCAAATAAAAAATGTAATACTGTATTTTTTCTTAAATTCCTGCAGAGGGCAGTAGAGCACAAAAGTGTGAACTTCAAAGTAATTTAGTCGCATGGAAAAATTACTTAGCAGCCAAATTTTATTATTTGTAAAAGCTTGCCTAGGCTTTTTTTTTTTTTTTTTTTGTCCCTTTCACTTTCCTGTATATACAGTCTCTGTAGTCCGAAGTTTGTACTGTGGTTTCATAGAACGTGAGACATCACACAAAGTCTATGAAATGTCTGTGTTGCTTCAGCTGTAGTGGAAGACTATGATGATTATCATCTACAAATTGTAGCTCAACTGTGGACATTTTTTGGACAGCGAGTGCTGATTTTTCTTCTATCTTCACTTTTATAGCTTACTCCAATATTCCTGTTGTCAAAACTAGAATACCAGCCCTACTACGGTGTCGAAGCTCTTACAGAAAGTGAAGTATGTCAGTTGTGGACAGAGAGTATGTTGCATTCTGAATGCTTGTTTTACATTGGTAAGTTCATGTGTCGATTTTTGCTTAAGAAACATGTTTGTCTGAATATTCATAGAATAACAGAAAAAAATACTTATTAAAGGTATATTGCATATGACCTTATTTATTTTAACTTTCTAATTTGGGTTTTCACTTTTGTCTTAAATAAGCACTTTGTCTAAAATTTCTGTTGGGTGGTGAATGAGGATATTTCAACTTTGGTTTTAGATGAATAGCATCTAGTTATTTTTGTTTTCAAGAACTGCATTTATTTGTCTTTCAAGGACAAATGTATCTGTAAGTGTGAATTCAGTTCTCTAAAGTTAGTAATCTTCATGACTTAAAGTATCTGGAGTTTGGGGGGAGGTTTTTTGTTTTTTAAATGAGTCATATACAACATGAATTATTGCAGGAGTGGAAAAATATTTCTTGATGAAATATGAACTATAACTATACCTTATCATTTTGTGAAATCACTTTAAATAAACTTATTATTACGTACCAAAATAGAAGACGAACAGAGGATCAGGTATGTGGCTTGGAGGATACCGATTCCTTGGCCTTTGAGCTTGCAGTATGGGAAAAGGTCAAATGTTACTTATTTTTCTTTGAAAACAGGCAGTAATCTTCATATTTCTACACTGATAACATGTAGGCAGATAAGATACAAGAGAATGAGGAAAAACAAGCCAGAACCAAGTTCTGTCCTTCAGACATAAGAGAAATTACATGCTTTGAAAACAATGTACATGTGTGTCATAACTAAGGTACTGGAAATAATTTTCTGGCTTTGCAGAAATGAAAATTCCGAACAGGAAGAAGAAAAATACATAGCACAAGTTTATTGAAAACTTCCTTCCACAGCTATGATGTTCCTCAGGAGTTCTGAACACCGGATGATCTTACTTAAGCAAACATTATTTTCCAGGTTTTCCATTGTCCATATCTAACTGATCCATGAAATTTCATTTCTTAATATGTGATATGACTTGAAGCATCCCTGTCAAAGGGATGGTCTTGGTACTCCTTGTCCTGTATTATGCAGCAGATGGAAACAGGAGATAATGTAATAGCATCTATGGATGAGAAGTACCATGCATTCAGTGAGAATGAAGCAGGAAACTACAAATCTCGTATAGAAGAGATGGCAGCTGTAATTCAGAGCACAGAAAATAAAAAGACAATAAAACGGGGATAAAAAGCATGGAAACATTAGCAGAAAGATCTCTTACTTGTAGAGGCTATCTACCCAAAATCACATACACCAAGCACACTAGGAATGCAGCATTATAAAGAAAGTTTCACTAACAAATGTCCTATAGAAAATGCTGTATTCATGTTTGTACAATGACATTTTAAACATCAGGAAAATTTTTTATGTCTATTGGGATACATATGTTCTGTAGAGAAATTAAAATTATGCATACAAAGAATGTGACCAGATAATTTTAACCCTTTTAATATACGGAGAGCTCTCTGATACCAATTATCTTGTAATAAATAAGGTTTTAAAAGGGAAAATGTTTGGCACTTGCTACAGGGTGAGGGCAATCCTGTTTTTACAGTGAATGAGTGTTCTGCAGTAGGGACTGCCCCGCTTTCCTGTTGTAGAAAAAATTCTCTGGTTTTTGTGGTTGTTATGGCAGCAGTTGTGGCCTGTCATTGCCTAACCCTTTCCACTTGTGCACTGAATTACACTTCTGGTGGCTCACATCAGAATACTATTTTAGTAATGCTGAGTTCTCTCTTTCCTAATTTTTACATAGAAATTTTGCATCCTATCATATAATTGTAAGGTTTATGTGAAATCTAATATATTTGAGGTGATAGGTTTGCTGATTGCATCTATCTTTGCTGTCCATATTTATTGGAAATTATGTTTCTCATTTTAAATTTTAAAAGCATATTTGCTGTGGTTTTTCCATTCTCTAAAAAAAATTCCTCACAAAGAGAAAATTATGGACACAGTTCTCTATTTCTAATTATATCTTAACATACAGTACTGAAGCATTTTTTCTCTCTTTTTTTTTTTTATAATAAGCAGAACAGTGTACAGAATTGCACTGAAATTTAGCCCCCAGTAGAAAATTTTATCAATATTTCTGTTAACATTTCCAGGGTCACAAGCAGTGTGAGGAAATAGTGAAACTGTAGGGAGCCGGCTAATCTGCTTTCAAAGTACATAAACTGAAAGAAATCTATCTAATCTCCCATCAGTTACAGGATACTTAATGTATGGCTTGCGCGCAGAAGTTTGCAGACAGCTCATCCAGCCAACACCCCTTTTTATAGAGGCTTTCATGAATGTAGGAGAAAGCAGGCTGTGTGCTGCAGGACTTGTTCTGGCATAGACAGTCATCCCCTTCTGATACGGGGGTTACTCGGTGTCTCTGCTAGCTGTGAAATGGGCACAGAGCCCTGGGCTGGCAGGATTCAGCAGCCTGGCCTCTGACACACTCTCTCTGTTCATGCGTTTGGGAGAAAAAGTCGTTGGGATTGAGAAACGCTGGTCATTCCTGTGATGTTTGTTTGTCAGCTCTTGGACGCGCTTCTTCCAGCAGCAAACCCTGGGGTCCACAGGGGTGGTTCTTTTACGTGTTCTGAGGAAGCACAGGATTACTGTGGGTTGTCACTGTCCTGCACAGTAAATTAGTACTCCCAGCATGTGGGGCAGCCCCCCTCCCACCACAATTAAAAAAAAAAGTCTGCTACAATTACAGAGTTGGACTCTCAGCATATCACCAATGTTTGATACTGACAGAATATGTGATTTATTCAGGTAGGCAAGTTGGGGCCTGCAAATTTTTGGTACCGCCACGTAGTTTCTAATAAAGGTAGGTAAAAAGACATACGTGGAAGTAAATGGTCAATTTTATGAAAGAGCATCTACCACGGCTTTTAACTGGAAACTGTTATCGTATTCTTAGGGATTCTTCCTGCTTTTGTTGAGAAATATTGCAAGGTAGCTGTGAAATTCTGCCTTTGTTTGTCTTTCTGGGGAGCTGTGAAAAATACAGTGTTCCAAGTGTCCTGATTTAGTTAGATGGCTCTTTGCAACAGA
The DNA here is from genome assembly GCA_034782735.1 of Sagittarius serpentarius. Taxonomy (NCBI): domain Eukaryota; kingdom Metazoa; phylum Chordata; class Aves; order Accipitriformes; family Sagittariidae; genus Sagittarius; species Sagittarius serpentarius. The sequence continues at coordinate 5,513,040 of JAVKLA010000002.1, forward strand.
AAGCTTTGTTCTGCAACTGCAGGGACAATTCTCCAAGGGTGATAATATCCCTGCATTATGGACAACTTAAAATGGGGTGAATGTCTCATTCTTTTTTGTTAATCTGATACCTGGAAGTAAGACTACTGCTATCATGTGTTTGGTGTAGGGAGAAAGAGAGACCTGACTTCTCAGATCGTGCTATAATTTGAATTATTTTAAGTGAAATATCGTGTTCTATCATAAAGGAATTTTTAAATCAACCATAGTAGAGCTGTAGACTTATTGCTCTTTTTAAATTTACCCCACAGTATGAGTGTGAAAGTATGGAACAACTGTTTGAAAACTGTGATCTTACCATTACTAACACAGTACCTCCAACTTTAGACAGTTCTGAGACTATACAGATCTTAAGTGAAGCCTCTAAAATTGAAGTTTTGAGCATGTAGCAGACCTCAGTGTTAAATTGCTTAGGAGTTCTTGGATCTTGAAACAACTTAACTCACTGTCTTAACAATCTTTTGTATTGCCGAGTAAGTATGGATGGAAAGTTCTTTGGACCTTGGTCTGTGCCCCTTAATTGTCCAGTGGTGTTCTTCAGTGTCGTATTGCTCTGTGTGGCTGAGGGAGGAATCTCAGCTCAGCACAGTGACTCAGCAGTGTTGCCAGCTCAGGAGATGAGGAGGAAAACAGAAGTGTAACTATGGCCTCTTGCAGAAATTGTGAGGTGTGATATGAAGTTGAATTTTTTATTTTTTATGTTCTCAAAGGCGGCAGTGATTGTTTGCACAAAGGCGGAGATATTATCACCAAACAAACTTAGGAGTGCTGTCCTCCTCTTGCTAGTAGAGCAACTTGCTTGGTTGTTGATTTAAGTCCCCTTGCTACTCAGATAGGAGATCCTACATCTGGAAAGGGAGTAATCTCTCTGACATGTTTCCCAAATAAAATACTTGTACTTGATCTAAGCAGTACATAAAGTTGTGATAAGCTTTGCTGATTAATGTGAACATTTTACCCTGACCATTATTCACTTATTTGCATTAAATGCCTAAGCAAAACTTACTGCAAAAAGAATAGTTTACCTTCCCTTGAATAGGATAATATTGGCCTTTAAAGATTATTTGAAAAAGGGGTTGGAAAGAAGTACTTACTGTATGGGTAACTTACTGAATGTCAAGTGTTGGCAATCAGTCACTTCTCAAATATAAGATACAGTAATATAAATGAAGTATGAGTAGTCATAAATACTTTTTTTTTTTCCCAGCTATGCTGTCAATGAGGTTAGAAATAGAAAGTTTCTGATTTGAGGAGAGGCTGATAAGGAATGGAGAACACAAACTTTTTTTTTTTTAAAGGTGTTTTTTTTTTTTTTATAATGACTTCAGGTTTCTGCAGAATACTAAACCTAGCTGCTTAGTCTTGCACAAAATACTGATATCAAGAAAAGTAACAAATGTACAGTGTTTAAAAGAAATGAGTTGTCCTGGTGGGTTTTTTTAAGATTTGTTAAAATGGGAGTTCTTCCTTGGTCGTCTTACACATCACGTAATAAATTCCTAGTAATGTTTAGCTTGGAATGTGAAATACTTTGGTTTAGCAGTTTTAACTGTACAATTGAAGCATTTACACTTCCTATGAGAGCAGATTTGTAGTATGGCAGTAAATTCCACTGAGTAGGACATATTTTATTATGCTGCCTTTTTCTCATCCTCATTGTGGGAGCTGGAATAGAACAGATTTCTGGGAAAACCTCAACATGAGAGAGAACCTGAAGGTAAGGCACGGTTACCACATCAGTGTACAAGCTATTCTGATGATCTTTATTGCTTATCAAGTGAAAATGTGGGCTAAACTGTTCTTGTAAGCCTTTATTTTAAAAATGCAATGAGGAGAGCTTTGAATTGTTGCGCCTAGTTGTGTCAAAGACAAACAGTCTTTAACGATCTGCCATGAAAAAGGCCTGAATTGTAAATTGTAATTTTTCAGGTGAGGGGAAAAAAAAAATCGAGATGAAGGTACAGAATCTTGTCATGGTTTAACCCCAGCCAGCAACTCAGCACCACACAGCCACTCACTCACTTCCTCCCCACCCAGTGGGATGGGGGAGAGAATTGGGGAAAAAAGTAAAACTCGTGCATTGAGATAAAGACAGTTCAGTAGAACAGAAAGGAAGAAACTAAAAGTGATAATAACAACAACAATAAAGTGACAATAATAATAAAAGGATTGGAATACACAAAACAAGTGATGCACAATGCAGTTGCTCACCACTTGCAGTCAGATGCCCGATCAGCGATCTTCCCCCAGCCAACTCCCCCCATTTATATGCTGGACATGACATCCCAGGGTATGGAATACCCCTTTGGCCAGTTTGGGTCAGCTGTCCTGGCTGTCTCCCCTCCCAGCTTTCCTGTTCCCCTCCAGCCTTCTCGCTGGCTGGCCATGAGAAGCGGAAAAGTCCTTGACTGAGTCTAAACACGACTTAGCAACAACTGAAACCATTAGAGTGTTATCAACATTCTTCTCATACTAAATCCAAAACACAGCACTGTACCAGCTACTGGGAAGACAATTAACTCTATCCCAGCTGAAATGGGGACAAATCCCCAGAAAATCAATAATGTAATTGTTCATATAGCCTATCAGTACAGAAAAACATGTATATTAAACGCAAAAGAAGATTTGTTGTAAAAGCTAAACTTTCGTGATCTGTCTAGTGAGGAAGCATAGTGATAAGGATCAAAAGAACTTGAGAAGATACAAACTAACTGATGAGATTAAGGCCATGGCAAAATGAGGTTGTATATCCCAGACATCACCCAAGATGTAAGATTTGCTGGATTCGTGGGCATCTCTCTGATTTAGAAAGACAGCCCAAATACAGATGTCTGTACTTAGAGCAGCTATACGTTTTACTTTCTGTTATTGTGCAACATTGATAAATACTTTTCACTGTTCTATGCTGTAAAAGTAAAATTTTTTATTCCTTTTAAAGTGCATTAGGTCTACAAACTATGCTTTGGCATTTGTTCTCGGTTTTATTTTTAGTGTATTAATCGAAATAATATTTTTCAGGACGTATTGATGCTTTTACATCAAAGCTTATTATGCTAGAAAAGCTTTCTCCAGAAATTTTAAGAGAAAAACTTGGATTGATTAAGTGAGTATTTTTAGTAGGTTCTTTTAGCAATGAGTTTGAAACCCTAACAAGCCTTGCAATTTACTACTTTTGTACTTCTTTTTTCCTTTCCGCAGGCCTGCAAATTCATTAAATATACTTCATCACATTTTGAAGAAAGTGTCCGAGTAAGTACTCCATTCTTGTTCATTGTATTTATTTGCAACATTACCCAGCTCAACCTATTTCTTCTGTAGAATGCTTGTCTAATCTTTGATTTTTATTTCTTCAGATACGTGAAGTATTTTACAGATTCTTTTAGGTCTAGCATAGCATAATGCAGTACTGTGTAAAATGTGCTTAGGATTACAGGTTTTGTATAAATGATGCAAAAGAATAAGAACTTGTTTTTTATGAACTACTTATCCAAGAGAGGAGACTGGACACTTCTGAGCTGATTAAACAGTTCACAGGAGTGAGTTTTAACATTATGCATGTAGATTGACATGTAGAATTTGGACTTCTGTGTTTTGTTAGTCTAGTTGCTTGATCTGTAGAAATAATAGTTTGTGTTTCCTTTTGCTTAGCTTGACTTACAACAGCATACGTCTTTCTCTGTACAACGTTGCAAACGTTCTCTTGCTCCTTCCTTTTCTTTATTTAGCTACTTCAAGGCTTTTGGTCTGCAAGTGTCTTTTAGTTTTTTTGTGAAGCAGGTTTCTGGCATGGTGTGTGAAACCTTCTAATTCGAATTACATAAGAGTCTTCGTGCACTTCATAATTTCTTTAGCTTTGTGATTCGTGGCGGAGATTTTTTGCTGTGGGCAGTTGGTTGACATTTATCATCCTGAAAACCTGCATGTATTTAAAGCACATCTGTTCTTTTTGTCTGCGTCCATATAGGCATTATGCTTTGTAAGGCACTGGTTAAAGAATTCTAGTTTGCCAGATATGGATGGTTTTCAGTGTATGCTTAAATGTTTTGTTGAATACGATGATAATCTGTACATTGATGATAAATTAGTACATTATGAATACATTGTAAACACATGAATTAGTATGTATTTATCAATACAGTTGAATTCATGCTTTTTTGTCCATAGCCTTTTTATAAAACAGGGACTGATAACTAAATATCTAAAGATCTTTTGCTTTTGCATTAAGAACTTAGGGGCTATCCTGATCAAATGAAACAAAACAAAAACATTTAAATAACATTTTTCATTTTGAACTTTATCTTTTTAGTTTGCAGGAGGGCTCTTATTTATTGACTCATGCTGCAGGAGATTCATCAGTTGCAATCTACAAGAGTTCTCTTGACAAGATGACGAGAGCATCATATAACTTACATAAAGCTCATTGTGATCTGCCTACTGTACCTGCCACTCTTTCAGTCCCGTGGGTGCCACTAGATCCCAGCCTCCCTTTGCCCTATCACATGAATCATGGAAGAGTTCCATGCACCTTTCCACCTGCACCCCAGGAAGCCATGTGGAAACAGAAGGTCACTATTGCACTTGATGGAAAAGCAGATTAGCAGTTCTGAAATAATCTGTTTCAGTGCCTTAGGTATATAGCTAGTATATTTATGTGGCATCTTTGTGGGTCAGAGAGACCGTTTAGAGTTCTGGATCCACTGCCAAGAATAGGAATGCCTTTTTCCTGAAAAATATTTCAGGTGAGAATCATCTCACCTAGCTTTAAACATTACAGTACGGAAAAACAACATTTAAGCTCATTGTGCTGTTAACAGAGAGAAATGGAATATTTCGTAAGATGCATCTCCACACCAGGATGAACCTCTTAAATAGATTGTAGGACTTGTGCTGTCGAGTTGTCATTTTCTCTCTAATGACTACAGGAGTAAAGATGATTAGCACAACTGTAGACAGGTGAAATCAGGTAAGGTGAATTCTACTGTCAGGGTCTGTTCCGCTGAGCTCTTATTGCAGTTCTCTGTGATACATTAAGTGGTGGTTTGGTTTTTGTTGTTGGGTTTTATTTGTGTTTTTTTTTAAATACACTTTTTTTTGCCCAGTTTGGTGGCAAAATTCTTTCAAAATGAGGTTTTACATCTTTAATGTGAGCTAATAATACTTTTGGATGGCAAAAAGAATGTAGCATTTGGCTTAATTAAAAGCTTTGTAATTTGTAGGCTTGCAGTATAGCTGAGAGAGAGAGATACAATATTTGCATTTATAAGGATTTTCTAATTTTGCCTCTACGATAGTGCTTTTTGTTGATGTACTTTTTCTTCAAACAATTTCAGGAAGGACCTTTTAACATGGTTTCCTGTTTTTTCAGTCCTACCTTCATCTCCATTTGCCCCTCTGTCTTTCCCCCAGATCTCAAAATCTTGAACTTGTTGGGCTATTTCAGCAGAAACTGACATGTCTTGGAGGCCTAAGAGAGTAAATCCTAACCAGCTTAGTGAAAATAAGTAGCCAGGTAGAGGAGAGGGACCCAAATTAGTGCTTCCTCTGTGTAGATGGCAATGAGCACTCAACTGAAATATTTGATACCCAAAATGTCATGCAGATGAGAGAGGTTATAAGCAAATTTATGTCTCAGACATAAAGTTGTTTGTGGATGGCTTATTCCTTTTTACTGAAAATTAACAACCTTACACAGCGCTTATATTCTGTATTTCTTCAGAGTGCAGTTAAATCTAAAGAAATAGAATGTTTTTGATGTTTGGATGATCTTCCTTCCAGACATCATTAGGATATGTAAAAATTAATCTAGCCTAAAAGTCGCTAACATGTGGGGTTTGTTGCTGTCATTTTTAAAACAGAATAGAATTTATTATGAGAGGAAGAATTAATTGTCTGCATCTAAAGAAACTTTTGATAGAAATTTTGTGGACTTTTTTTTAGTAATCCAACCTGCTTTGTAATTTGTGCTGGTGAATAAGTGATGCTTATTTTGCTCTGGAAATTTCCCAGAGATCCCATTCTCAGCTTTAATATTTTGAACAGGTAGTATGACACTTTAAAAGTAAAAAAAATTTCAAGCATTACTTTTCTTCAGCATAATTTACTCATTTGTGTAAAAGCCGCATGCTAGCTATGCCTAGCTTAGTGATGTGGAATGGGTTTTAGGCCCAGTTATATGTTTTAGCCATATCCTGACTTCATATGAGGGCAAAATAGAGTTGTGCATCAGTTCCTCATTACCGCATGCCCTTTGGTTTCTGCCAGAGGGAAATCCAGGCATGCAGGCAAGAAAGAGGCAGGATTGGTCAGGTCCCACTGGTGGCAGAAAGACCAGCTGTGCCTGTCTCCTAGTCCAGATGTGTCCTCTGAGTCTGGCTGGAATGACAAGAAGTAGAAAGCAGTTCTTTGAAGGTAGTTGTATATGTTTGTGCTTAATACAGATTTAAGATTATTAATTCTAGTTTGTGTTTTGTTTTTTTTTATTCTCCCCGTATGTGTCTAGATGACTGGGGCAAAAGGACAGTTGGACACACCCTATGAGGGAAAGCCAGTAGCTATGGAAACAAAAGGCAACCAAGCTAAGCCTGTTAGAAATGAAGGTGTGGTTAGAAAGAAGCTGAAGAATTACTGCAAACAAAGAATGATGAAGAAAAAGTGGAAAATGAAGTACAACAAAATGCAACCGAAGTAGGAATAGCTGAACCATGCTGTGATAAGTATGGCCTGGAGAAGGACAAGAGGAAACAAAAAATCTGAGGCTTTCTTGCAGCTTCAGAGGAGCCAGAACAAGCTGGCAGCAGAAATGGCTCCATAGCTGAAACATTCTGTAAACCTTTAACCCTTTCTTACCTCAGTAGTCACATTTCAAGTGAAAATCTCAAACTCAGAGAAAAAAGAGCAAGTGTCTGCAGCTGAGGTTAGGGGACAAAAGTATCTTCTGTCGGTCTCATGATTTTTGTAGAAAAACTACAGCTTGAAGAATGAAGCAGTGGTCAACAGCAATATCTGATATCACATAACAACAGGAAAAAACTTTTCAGCTTTCTTAATTCTTCCAGAATCATTACAGATTTTTTTTATTCTGACGTATTTTAAAATTTTACTTTACTTTATGTAATGTGCGTAAGGGGAACAACTTGGATTTAATTACTTAATCATTTTAACACACAGCATCTACCAGTTTTTAAATTACTTGTAAGAATACATTTTCTTTTTAAGATGGTGTAACAAATGAGGTTTGGGGAACAAAAGCTGTGTTTGAATAGTACGTGCCATAAATTTGCACTGGAAAACTTATAAGTACAGCTAAACAGTTAAAATATGTATTTTTATGCTTCCCCAAAACAATTTCCAAAAACTGTTTGGATTCTGGTGTGTCTTCAGAAATGAATATTGCAGTTATTTACTGTATTACCTAATGGCTACAATTATTTTTTGTATTAATGAATGGCAACAGCCTAAAATCCCATATCAGATTGCACATTGATATGCAGTAGTGCTTACCTGAGGTATTAAGGTTTGCCTGGAGGAACAAGTGGTAGGATCAAGGCCTTAGTCATTGTTCCAAAAACCCAACCAGACTATGCTGTACACCAGCAGTTTGCTTGAATTTTAAAGTCAAACGGACAGAATGAACTAAGGAAAAGAGAATATTTAGTGTCTATGAAAAGGCCAAGAAATGTGATGACGTGGTTTCCTAGTGAATGTGAACTGTGTGGAAAAATTAAAGTTGTTTTGAATGTTAGTATATAAACGCATTGTATTCTGTAATGTGTTTGTAACTAACCTGATTGCTTGTGAGGGAAGATTTCTCTGCATTACAGCTATTTTATGGCACATACTTTCAGTGTTTCATCAAACAGAATTTCAACAGAAACAATCCTTGAAATTGAGGCTCAAAAATTACATACTCTATCATTGCTTTTGTTTTGTGTTTTCTAGATTTCTGTCTGTATTTTCCATTATTAAAAGCATTGTTTTTAGAAGAGTGCATGAATTCTTGAAAGCTACAAGAATGAGTCCAATAAATTCTTTCCCATTTTTGCTTTTTAAACAACACAAACAACTATTTTAAAGTGAGCCAATTTTTGTTGGATGGTATTCTGGAGAGCTGTTTGTACGCATGGCTAAACTGCTAACACAAAAAACAAAGGCCCTAAAGATGTTCTTCCAAGTCTTTTGTTTAGACTAAGGAAGTTACGAAGTACACACTTCTGATCAAGCATTCTTCTTCTCACTGGGGCTTGACATGACGTGTTTTTAGTGTCATGAAAGTAAAAATAATATTGTTTACTGGGGTATACCTGTTATAAAATCCTGAAGACAGGTTTTCTTTTTAAAGCAGGTTAAACAATGAATGTATATTAAAAACCGTTCTTTGTGAAATACAAAGGGTTTTCTGATTCCCCCCCGCCCTGTTAGACATACTTATAGTATCATTCAGTTTATTCTTTTTTTGGCTACTGCTTCTTTTAGCTGCAATGATATGCTAATGACAAGCTGAACTGGCATAGAGCTGTTTGCAAATTACAAGTAGTTCTGATTTGAAATCCTAAATGCACTTAGTGACCTCTCATAATAGGAATGTTTTAGCTGTGAATCATTTTTGCTAGGTAACTGACTGTGTGGGGATTCAAATCAGTTTTCAGTTTGTATATATAAAAACTTTTGCCAGACTTGGATAGAATTTAGTTTCTCGATGTAGTTTCATATGTTAGAAACGTATGGTCTATTTGCCCATATATCTATATGCCTAAGACTTGCATCTTTCTCTTAATAATATACTCTTATACTATGCTAGTATACTACTAATGATAGTATACTAATTGTAGTTTCTTATCTGTTTAGAATATATAGGGAATCTAGAGTTTGTATTCAACACATGAGATGGCTTTCTAATTCACTGTTACAATTTATTTGATGGTTCTCTTGGATTAAGTGGGACTGAAGTAATTTGATCTAAGATGAGTTAGTTGTTTGAAAGACTGGTTTTGTTCATGTATCATGGGTGGGAGTACAGATGTATACTCCATTTATATTTGCATCTAAAATAAAATTCTATTTAAAGGAGTCTGATAAGAGGAGAAGGGAAAAGGAATAGCATATTTGTTACAGGCAGTAATATCTGAAATTTGAAACAAAGAAAATGTCTAAACAAAATAATTGGTAAAAAAAAATTCAGTAAAGCCAGAAAATGTGCTGGATATTGATTGCTGGTTTTATATAGACTGCTCCTGAAGTGACAGTTACCTGTGGAGGAAAAAGAAGGAATACAGGGGAGCCTCACTGTTGTGATGCCACCAAAGTATAAATTCCTAAATGTAACACTGGTTGTAAAGCTGTGGGAAGCAGGGAACTACAGCTGAAGGAGAGTGAGTGCGCCTGGATCTTACTCTCCAGGTAATTGTTGCTCTACAGCTAATTAATGCTGGTCTTTTTTGTGGCCTCAGCTGGCTGAGTTTAGGAAAAAAATTCCACAGATCTCACAGTCCTGTCCTGTAATTTCAATCTTCAGCTCTGTGTTTGGAATGGATTGCGTGTGTTTACGTTACATTTAAAACCAAACCATATTCATTGCAACTACTACTTTTTGTCACTCTGTATTGTAAAAATATCTTTTACATATGCTTTTGGAGCGCGCGTGGTTAGATGTAACTTAGCCAGTCTAAGAATCTTCCAGTTATATTTTTCCCTTGTTAGGTTTGTTGGGTTTTTTTCTTTATGTAGATTTACCTGGTTGTAAAGGGGGAAGTATGTGCTGTCCTGTCTTTCAAGAACAGGGAACTCTTAAGTGCTGGAGAACTGGTCAAACTGATTTCACAGGGATCTCTGTATTCAGTTCTCTCTTAGCTTTTCAGTGCGGATGTTTGTAATCCAGTGCTAATGGAGCAGCCTGTGCTGCTGCTTGGCATTATTTCATTCTGGATGCAGGACTTTTAACTTTGCTAAGTCTCAGGCAATTCTTGTTGGCCCAATCATGCAGCCTGTCCAAGTCATCTCATCTGTCCACTCTCTTCTCACCATTTGGTGTAATCTGCAAACTTGGCAAAAATTGATTCCATCATGTTATCCAGATGACTTGTAAGAATACTGAGTAGTACTGGACCCAGTATCAACACCTGAGAAGCTGTTCATGAACAACTCAACTGCTACTTCAGCTTTGAGCCACTAACCACTTCACTAAGAATGGAAGAAACCCTCTGAGAACATAAGGTTTTCCATGCTGTGTAAGGTCACTGATACTAAGTCTGGTTCTCCCCATTCACTGGTGTCCGTTATGAGATTAAATTGATAGCTTTGTATCATGTTCAGGCAGTTTGAAGTTTGTTTTGGAGGACTAAATGGGGAATTCTTACCTGGCATTTGAGATTACTGGTTGACATACATGCAAAACCATGGAACTTCGATAAAGCATGAATAACTGCAATGGGTTATTGGTTGTGAAATCTAACCCATCTTTATTTCTGCAGTAATTTGCACTATGCACTAATGAATCACGAAGTGCTTTCATTCCCATATGTGACTGTCTAAACCTCTTCACCTCCTCTGTTTGACTGCAAAACCTTTTAGGGATACAATAGACACTGTCTATGTAAAATATGTTAGGAATAGATTTACTATGGTTTTTCTGTGTCTTCTAATGTAGCCTAGCAGCTGGAAGCACAGGGAACTGGGACCAAGTGACCAGACATCCATTCCTGTGCTGGCAGGTGGGAGCTGCCAACAGCAAGTGGCTCTGTCCAACCCCATGCAGTGAAGTTCAGTAGCAGACATTGAACCATTTAAAGAGGTACTTCTTTTGCTTCTGATTTGCTTGCCCTGAATTTTAAATAGCAGCTTGACTCTGAAAGAATACAAAAATCAGTTCAGACCTGATCTTTCAGAATGTTTAGTTCTGACCTTCATATAAGCTGCTTTTAGTTCTACTAGCAGAAGGAACTGGAGCATTTTCAGTCTCTCCCCCTGTCTTAAGTCTGACAAGATGTATAACTTTCTCAGATGCTTCTCTGAGAAGCTGCTTTCTTAACAAAATACAGCCATTCTTACAAGTGCAGGTACAGTCCTTCCCAGAAGCGCTGTCATTGCTTAGTGTTATATTTCTGTGTGCTAAAAGTATGTTTGCTTTTTTTTTTTAGTTGCTGTTAAATTGTATTTTTCTGTAGAGGTTCTTATATTTTGCTGAGAAGTTCAAATACCATTACTCTGTGCCAAACTTATTACATAAAATGTTTCCAAATATACATTGCCGTATTATATATCCCAAACTAAATTTCCTTCTCAATGCCGGAAAACAGCTTTAGTGGCCAAGTGACAGTCTATTTAAGCACAGAGCATTTGAATTATACCCTATCTAGCTTGTAGGTGGAGGATTGTCATTGACAAAAAGCTGATCCCAGCCATTCTGAGCCTTACGAAGGTCTTCTGTAGATAATCTCAAGGCTGCTCTTATTTATCGCTGTCTTGAAGGCAAGCCAGTCCCCATCTAGTTGTGAGACTGAGAAGACCCCATTGTCCTATACCTTGTAGAGGGATTTTGTTGTTGTTTTTGTGAAAGTGCAACAATATATTGCCAATTTCTAAATTGTTTGTAGAATAATTTAGTGTAATGATTATTAAACAGTATCAGACCCAGTGCAGACTTCAGGGCATTCCTCAGTATGGATACTTGTCTCTTATGTGGGGTAGTATGCTTACAGGGGGGCTGGAGGGGTGGGCAAGCCATGAAAGCGCCATTCTTCTACAAGACGTCATGGTAGTTTTGTATAAATTGTAACAGTAGAAGTAATACAGAGGAAACAGTCTGTCTTGTTATTGTTTGTGATTAAAAAATGTCAATAAATATTAAAAGAACATTGTCACTTTTAACTCAGTATTAGGAAAAAAGTGAGTAGTAACTACAGCGGGGAGAGGTGGGCAGCTATTACAGAACCCAGTGACGTATTCCCTGATTCTGTAAATAAAATATAGCAGCCACATCGTTCTCTTTGTCCACACCATGTTTTTACAAGTGTACATTTCCTACTTTTGATTGCCCTAATAGAGGAAAACCATTTGTTTATTTTTCCAATGGGCAATGTCCTTCTTCAGAAGAGCAAAAAGGAAAAGTATACTAATATTGTTGACCAAAACTATATAATCCGATCAGCCAAGCCACCGTCCTTCAGCTTGACAGTAGTAGTTCACATTACAGTTATACAGATATATTTAAAGCCAACTTTTCCAAAATGTGCATGAATATGTGTAGGTTTCACTTAAACTTACTCAGAGGTACTTAGCTAAACAGTACATGAGATTCCTCTGTTGCAAGGCAGTATCAATGGCGAGGAATGTGATGTTACCTGCCTGCACCTCAAGAATAAGCACGTACCCCATCAGTGTCTCTCCTTTCTTAGTTGCTGCCAAATGAATACAATTTGTGAAGAAAGAAAAAGCAAGCTCTACCATGCCAGATATTGTCAGAACTCTTTGCACAAAGGTAATGACCATGACTCTTAAAAATCTAGAGGTTTTAAATAATTGTGAGTTTTAATAAGCCTTGATATACTTTTGAGAGCCTTTGGAGTGTTTCAAGGGTGTTTCAAGCCTTTTGATACTCAAGGACATGTGACTCAGATTATATTTTTGAAATTTTACCTTGAAATGAGAGCTATAGACTCCCCTTTCATTCCCCACCACTACCTTTTTCAGAGAATCCTAAATTCTCGCATCATTTCAGGCTTTTAGGAACTAATGCCTTCAGAAAAACAGCACACATGAGACTCTTGGAACTAGTGGTACTGATAATGTTGCGTAAATGCAGTCAGTCATTTGGTAGCAATGGCCTGTGTGAGCACTATGAGAATAGTTAGATTTGTATGTTTAGGTAGAAAAGAAGCCAGTCAGTTCCTCAACAAAACAACATCAAAGATGATAAAGTGATGCTGAATGAAGACTGGTTGTTCCCAGTCTGTTCAACATGCACCAAAGGTGTTCCTGGGGAGGTCATAGTGGTGTAATTACCCAACCTCTGCACAAATATAGTCAGAAAGTTTGGGCATTTGCTTATAAAGACTTTTTGTGATCTCATAGTAAACTTCCAGAGTTCATACACAGGTAACTTTAGATGATAAACTGTGAAAAGAGAGACAAATTTTTGACCTGTAGTGCTTTTTCAGACCTGAATCTGAAGTAAAAAGTGGCAAACTCAGTGCTTCTGGGCACAAAAATCCATTGTTGGGAGCAGTTATTCTCGATTAGAGTTTACCTTTCTGTTTCTAGGTTAATCTTCTGCCTTGAGGACGCATCTGTATACCTGAGAGCTTGACTGTTTTCCCAAATATATCTAATAGAAAGTCTTGCCCGTGACTGTTAATCTTGCCTCCCCTAAGGTTTGCTGCTACCACAGCTGCTGCTGTAGCGCATTCATGCTGTGGTTTTAAAGGAATGGTGCAACATAGCTGGTCCCACTGAGATTCCCGAGCTCTTCTCTTGTCAATTCTCCCTTCTGGTATACTTTTAGTGTAGAAAGAAGAACAGAAGGATTTTCTGTAAATATCCATATTAATAATCAGTGTAGCCAAATTCACTATGAGATCAATGTGTTTTTCAGAAACTTTAAAGGCATTATGAATAAAATGAGAATATTTGTTTAGAACTTCATTTCATCACTGAAAATCAGATTTGGAGTAATGATGCAACCTTGAAAAGGTTGTTCAGCGCTCTTACCTTAATGCAGACTTTAAAATTTGTTTATCCCATAGTTCAGTAAACAGCATGTCTGCCATCCTGTGCCAGGCCTGCTGCAATTGATGTTTCACTACATTCAAAAGCTTCACCTACCAAATCTTTGTGAAAGCAATTAAAAATAAAAAACCAGGAAGAATGCAAAAAAATTCCTACTGAAACAAATCACTTGTCAGTCTGTCTAGTGTGGGCTATACTGCCTGGCAGACAGAGCACTTCAACAAATATTTTAATAGTCTGGTTGAATTTGAGCTTAAAAAAAGAGTGAAGGAAGTAGCTGTCAGAACCTCATTGCTTCTTATCCCCTCAGCTGAGCAGGTCACATAGCCATGTCAAAAGTTACCTCAGCGGTCAAAACCCATTTATTTCAGAACCGTGTAGTTAACACATCCAGTACTGCTGTCGTGCAGTCCTGTTCCCTTGATTGACAGGACAGTAGTCTTGTGCAACTCTCTGGATATTCTTTTTTAATAGCAAGAGTAATAAAATAAAAAGGAGGTAGAATTACTGCATAGCTGCACATGCTATTTTGTAGTCACTTCCAAATTAAAAAGTGCTTACATCACAGTTGAAATTCTTGGCTCCTTTGTGGGTAACCTAAGCAGAACGCACAGTAAGATTGATTAGACTGACTTGTTTAATCCAAAAGCAGCATGTTTGGGTTAAGAAACCTGGAGAGAATATTATACTGACACTGTCATTATCTCCAGAGAAAAAGAAACTCGTGGGTCAATAGACCTGTCACTACAGCCTTTTCTTTTTTTTTTTTTTTTAAATAACAAGCAGTAAATTTGTATGCGGGTACATGAATAAATAAGTTTGTTTCCTGCCTTCTGCAGGGAAGCTATTTCACGCGACATCATTTATCAGAATCTTCCATTTACAGGTTTTCTACCAGCCCAAACAGACAAATGGTGAAGATAAAATATTTGTACACATTTCTTTGGCTTTTAAATGTCTGTGGCTTCACGCTGCTGTGTGTGTGTGTATGCATGCACGTTGTCAGGCTGTGGCTTAAATTTTGGGTTCTAGCCTTCTGTACTGGCAAAACTCTCCTGAAGGCTTTGTTTGGTACCGCCTCTATCTCCACAGGAAGGACGACAGCTGTCTGTCTCTCCATGTTTGTTCTTGTTGATGAGTCAGCTAGGCTTCCACTCCTTTCGTCTGCTGTTTTGAACTCAGTTATTCTGTGCAGACTGTGATGGCTGCTTGTTATTGTGTCAATGACCTACTGGATGATAGTAGCATTAGGAAAATAAACCTTAGTGTTGAGGACCTGTTTAAAAATTGTCTGTAGTTGTGCTATCACTACAACCTTTTTCTTCTCCTTAAAGGTTAAAGATCTGTTCCCTGTGTAAGCACTAGCTACTAGCATGCAGGACACAGCCGTGAAAGTTATCTAGCTCAAGTAGAAGTGTTTACTGAAGGCTTATTTGAAAGCAAACTGTAATGAAAATGTTAAGGATTACATGTACTCCTTCATGCTAAAACAATATGCTTTTAATTTATTTTTCTGATTCATTAAAAGAAGACATCTCCAGTTTTAGAATTCAGACCTGTGCGTCTGACCTGGAAAAGCAAGTCTTAGCCTGTCTGGCGGAAACGAATCTCTTCATAGCAGCCATTCCCTTTCACTCAATCAACAGCTTTTTTGAAGTCAAGTTACTTTGCCTTAAATTTTATCTAAAGCTATGAGATGCCACTTGAAAGAGCAAAAAAAGACATCAGTGTAGACAGTCATATTTAATCAAGAATTTGTGACATTCCTTTGTGTTGCAAGGCATCATTTGTTCCTCAGCTAAGCCTAATTAGGTAATGAAGTTCAGATCATGTAAGAACTTACTCAAAATCCTATGTATTATGTTATTTTGTACTAAAACAGGGTTGATACGTTTTAAAACAAACAAACAAAAAACTTTCCTGCTATTTCACAGAATCATTGATTTTAATTGAAATTTTACAGCTGTGTTCTGGATTGCTTTAGTAATAGCATGTGGATTTCTGTCAGTGAGCTTTAATCTGTCAGTGCTTTTTAAATTCATTTTCATCGGTCGTTTCAGAGGTGCCATGATGTTAAATAAAAAGGAGATACTTTTTGCTGTATGCAGTTACCAGGCTGCAGATTTGCCATAGGAACCTGTTTAAAGATTTTTAGAGTAAGTTTAGATGGTGCTTAATTAGATTCCTTGAAACTTTCAGAATTATTCCCCAAGATTGTCAGGGGCATATTTAAGGTGTGACAGCCTCCCCTGTACTTTGGCAGAGGCCAGGAGATTAATCCAAACCATGGGACTGTTTGTGTTCTGAGTCACTGAAGTGGAAAAGCATGCAATGATGGGAAACAATGAAGCAGAACAGGCTTGGTCTTACATGAAACTTTTTAACACTATTCCTAGGAAAAATTCCCTGAGGACTTTTGGCAGCTTCCATCTTTTATAGCTGTTTCTGCGCTTTGGCAAGACAGACCAAACTCTGTAGTGATTATTCATGCTGGTCTGTTCTGGATGATGTCAGGGGCTCCTACGTGCATTGGTAATATTTCCTACAGTGTTTTCCAGTGTGGTGGCAGTCTGGGGAACATTATTGTAGAGCTGGCAGCTGTGATCGTTTTAAGTACTGTCTCATCTAAATAGGTTCAAAATCTCTCTTAATGCTGTAATATATACTAGTAGTCTGTTTATCCTAGCGGTGTTGTGCTGATACTGCTGGGAAAGCTGAACTCATCATAGTGTTTTTGAGATGTGTCTTTTTAACCTGTTAACATGTACAGGACCAAAGACAGCATGATATCTGGATTCCGATGGAACTGCAACTCTCCACCCCTAAGTAGATTAAACTGCTTGAAGGTATTCATGATAACCTGAGAATAGAAAGTGAAGTTACCTTCTTTAATGTCTGACTATGCTTTATAGCTCTTGTTTTGTCTCATTGCATGGTCTTAGGATAAAAAGGATATCAAGCAGGGCATCAGGAAATTCACTGAAACAGTTACACACATAGTGATTGTTTGTTTGTATATGCTGCTACTGTTTCATTCAGTGTAAAGATGCTGGGTTTATTCATGCCCCCAATACCACTACAAGGAATTTGGCAAGCATGTTTCATTTCTGTTTACCTACCTATCTAGGCAACCTGTGGTAGCCATACAGGAGATGATTACTTCTGTGAGGCACACTGAAGAACCAAAATGCTAGTGATTCATGTTTTAGTTTAGAAATCAAATTGAACTCCAGACACTATTAATACTCATGAATGTATGCCAGAGGAGTTAGTTTTCTGTTATTTGGTACACAGGTATCTGAATTGCTGGTTTACCACTTGTTCATGATGCATATTCCTCAGTGAGTCTCTGTGTCACTTGAATATGTTACACCTCTCTGACTTACTCTAGTTAGTATGTGAAACAGAAGGAAAGAAGATGCAGTAGCCTGGACTGAGGCATGAGGGAAACAAGCCAACTGCACCTTTGAAGTTGCTGGCCCATGTTGTTACCTGTGTCAGTTAGATGAGAGTAACAACGGATCTTGCTTCCTTCTGAGCATCTTGGCAGATCATAGATGATTCCATGTTGTTTTCTGTTAACAGTGGGCACTCAGTGCAATAGGATTCCACCACTGTGACCTAAACTTCGTGGGTTTTGGCAATTGGTCGTGACTTTAATTAGGCTGTACATGCGCCTTGAGACAGCTTTATTATCAGCTTTTGTGCATAGTTAAAGGAGTTTCTTTCTGACTCAGTCCTGTAACTATATTCTTAGCTAGTATTCTGCTTTGTTACTCCCTTGCCTTGATTTGGATCTGAAGTCACCCCGGCATCTGGTTCTTTGTGGAGGCAAGCTCCTTGTGCCCATAGGCTTAGAGTGAAAGAATCCACTGAGATTGTGAGGTAAAAGGATGAGGAGGATGGTGTTATTTACATTGGTAATGAGGAGAATCTTTGAAAAGAAATTAAAGGTTCAGACTAAGGTTATGGTTGGAAATGCATGAGAGTGGCAGAGGAGGGATATTGAACAGCAGACAAATTAATTTGCAAACATAGAGTCAAGAAGTAGCTGAAGACAAATGCAGTGATAAAACAGTATCACGATATGAGAGAAGACTTTTGGAAGACACACGCAAGATGCAGCCAACTGGTGGGATAGAGAGGTAGATGTTTTACTAGCCATGAAAAGTATTTGCTGTCAGGTCTTAATGTAATGTGTGAAGTGCTTCGAGATTCTGAATGGGAAGTAACTGTAGAACATAACGCCTGTCACGTCTTCATCAGTTAAAATGATTGCTAAAATATATCCTTTAAACAAGGTTACATCAGCTTTCATGTAATGTAGACTTTGTATGAAACAGATGGAGATAAACTGGAAACAATTTGATGAATCTAATTTATTCCTATATGTGGATGAAGTAATTTATGTTGTTTAGCAATTTCTTTAGCAGATGCAATACTTAGGCTTTGCCCTGAAGAGTTAACAGTCAAAAGACAGGACCTGACCGGTGAGAAGGCAACAATCCAAGATCACACAGCAGACCATAGGACTGCAAGGCATGCAGTCCAGATGTCCAGTTTCTAACGTGGATGTTCTGTTCATACGCATACTACTTCTCTGTACCCAGACTGAACTAGCAAATGCCACTTACCTTACCTATTACAATGCTTCATTTGTAAAATACACATGTAACAAAATATTAGAGATCTGGCTAACACACAAGATCATTCCAGAGATAAGTCTAGCTCTTTAAAAGGGATTATTTCAAGTAAATTAAATTCTGAGTGGAGAATAACATTTGTGCAGGAATGTGCATGTAGTGTAGGAATGAGATTGCACAGAATAGAATTGATCCGAGGGCTTAGGTTGTTAGGTGGAGCACCTAACAAGATGTCTGGTTCTCTGGTATTGTATTAGATAAGAGATGGCATTGGTATTCTGGTATTCAGTCTATTTCTCAGAAACATACATTTCAGTTACAGTTCTGTAAGATTTAGATGAATCATGATGGATGTTAACAAAAAATGTTGCATCCCCACAGACCCTAAAAAAAACACAAACCCAAAACAAGTTAAACACTTCCAGTGTCCAGAGTTTTATTAATGCAGTCTTAAGTGTGCTTTCAGGAGTCCTTTCTCCTTTCTTTTATAGCTGTAGACATAATAACTTGCCAAGTTGTTATCCTGGGAACCCAACTAGCATAACTTTTAAATTATACTTAACTTTCTCTAACCTGTGATGACTCTTAAGTGCTAATAACAAATCTACGTGTATTTATATCATTGCAGTTCCCAAATTAGACCAAATAATCAAGGTGCAAAAATAACACCCAGAGGTCTGCCTGGTCCATATGTTAATCAGAATGGAATTTATATTATCCTCTTGCAACATAACATACTCAGGGAAGCAACACTACCTAGAGGCTTAGCCACACCTTAAACCAGAAAGTCCTTTGTCCTGATCCTTCTTTTTTTTTGTGTGTGTATGTTGAAGAAAAAAGTTTAAGTAGGCAGTACCTATTGACAGAATCATGGCCTTCATAACTCCTGTGTTAATGCATCTTTGATTCTTTGTAGACAGCATCCTGAAAGAGCGTGAGCAAGATCTGTGTAGATGGAGCCAAACAATCAGGGACAGAGGCAAGAGTAAAATCTGTTGAGAGCTGGAGTGACCCCATATGCACTAATGTTACTGCAAAGATAAAGTTTGGGTCAGAGGGGAACTGAAATTGAATATTCAAGTTGAGCATATCGAGCCTCCAGTAGTATAAGAAGATAATGACAAGAAAAATCAAAGGTATTGGTGAAGTGGAAGACAATGGTATATTGAATTGGAAAAAGGAGGAAAAAAAAAGATAAAATTAGTATCAAACAATATTAAGCAGAAACAAAACAATGGGAGCATTAACAATGGTAATGTGACTGAGTCTGAGAGGATGGAATAAATGGACCTACAGCATGGCGATAGAGTATAGGAGGAACCACAGTCACAGTGAGCTGTCAGAAGGGAAGACTGAGAAGCAGCACAGTTGCATTTGTTTTTCCATCCACAGGACTCTGGGGAGCTCCAGTCAACAAAAGTGTGCTCTCTTTGATTTCTGTGGTCAGCATGCCGGAAGCCGGAGATCACAAATAGGTAACTGCAGCTGAAGTAGCTGCCAGTTATTTGAAATATGACATTCTATGCAGATATTTTAAGGGAGTGTGCGGACTAAGCAATGTGAAAACAAACTGAAAACCTTTCTTGGCACTGCCTTACTTGCAAGCTAGTTGCAGCATGTTTCTTCCAGTAAATCATCTGTGAGGCAGGCAGAGAGAGACACTGGGCTTGTGGTAGGTGCAGTCCTTGTCCCAGTCTTTTATCCAGCCTAATGCTGACAGTAGTTACTTTAATGTAGTGCTCAGGAGCAGTGGTCATGGACCAGAACCCCTTGTGATAGGTGCTGTACAAACCCTCCAAGCTTTGGGTAAATCTTTAGAAATAACCCATGTGACTTACAAGCTTATGTCTTATTTTAAAAAGTGATTCAGGCACTTGGCTGCTGTTCTCCCATTGAATTAATTTCCTTTCTCTGTTTGGCAGATAGCAGAAGTCTTTCCCATTTGCACAGTCTGGCTGCTGCCTTTCTCAGCGCACCGATTTTTCTTAAAGGTAGGAAGAATATATCATATTTCCATGGGCAGGATCAGCCTTGGTGTTAGGGGATGGGTGGTTGGTCTGCCAGAAGTGTTAATGTGTTTTCTGCTGTTGATACTACTTAGATTCCCCAGCTGGTACTAGTGCCTTTGATGTCAGTTGACCTACATAAGCGGAGAGCAATTGAGGGAATTCGTAATATGTTTGAGTATAATATTTGTATCTTCCTGGCTCTGAATATGGTTGCTTTTTTTTTTCCTATTGTCAGTCTTTTTTCTTTCGAAATCACTTCAACAGTCCCTGAAGCTTGTGTAAGTTCAGAGAGGCTGTTGTCTATTCTAAACTGAGGTGAATATGTGATTCTGAGATTGAATAATTGATGATTAAGTTGTTATTAGAGACAACATTTCTGAAGCTGTTGGAATTGCTGGAAAATCTTTTTATGCTGCGGTTAATGTGGCTATAATGATAGTAGTTCACTTCTGATATCAAAGCTTTTGCAAACTCTTCATATGAAGATCTAGTTAACCAGAATTAATGGTGGTGTAAGGGCTGCTTCAAATTTTAAGAACTATGGAGTTATTAAAAAGAGAACCATTTTCTAGGGGATGGGAATAATAGTGTCATTGGAACAGGCTGCGGTAGAGGACTGAAAGGTAAATGGACCTTCAGTTAAGAGAATGAATGTGTTCATCTTTGAATTAATTCATTAATATGTGACTCAGCAGATTTTATAGAAGAATGCAACATATATGTTCCATGTTGGCAATACATTACACATGTGAAAACACCTTTTTCAGCTGAGGGTATTGTGGTTATGCTTTTCTGCTTTTGCTTTAAGAATGTTTGACAAGAGATGGGGGTAAAAAAAACTATCCCAGAGGGATTGTGCATCCATTAGTAGGCAAATTGGCTGTCTGGCTTCTGCTCAGCTGCTTATCCCTATTTAAAGCCCCTAATGAATACTGCAGTGCAGAATGACTGTTACCTCTAGGACTGTAAGTATTTTTGATCTGTGAATCACCTTTTCAAGTCACCCATGATTTTTTTTTCCCTGAGAAACACGAAAAGTAGGGGGAAATTATCTGTCTAACTGTTAGAGACAGACACTGGTTGAAGTGGGATACCCGGGAATTAATTTTTAAAGACAGGTTCATTAATACACAGAGAAATAATCCCAGTGGCCTTGCCAAAAAGAAAGGTAATGTGTCAAACTAATGCAATACGGGCACTGATGTTCTTTGAGAAAACGCTGTCCCATGATAAGCATTTTCCTATGGCTGTCCCCTTCATGTCACTTTTGTTTGTTCAGAAAAGGACTATTAACATTATTTTCATCTTCTGCAATGACCAGTTCACCCGTCCGCTCTGTTGCTTCCATGTTCAAAGTCTAGTGTGGTATTTCTTACTATTTTCTCCCTTTTTGTATCTCTGTTCTTGTTTCACCCCAGCAATTACTTTGTCTTTCCGCTGATGTTCTTGTATCTCTTCTGTGCTTGCCTGCTTTTGCCACCGCTGTTTTTATGCACCTGGCCAAGCCTAAAAATTTTTACCATCTTTGTCTGCCAGATAACACCTCTGTCTATGCCTACAAAAAAACCCTTATAGCAGAGGCAAATATCTCTTTGTAGAATCAAAACCGCTCTGTGACAACGTACTCTTGAAAGGACTACCTGAAGGTATTCACCTGCAGGGGATTAAAAAAAACCCACTTAAATTACAGGAATAACTGTGTGTATTGGGAATGGGGAGTGCTTGCTTTTTTTCTGGAGTATTTGAGATTGATCACCAGTAAATTGGCCTCGCTGTTGTGGTGGAATGGTAATCTAAAATGATCCAACTGAAGATCTTCTTTTGCATATACTGTTTAACTGTATCTTGCTTTTGTTACC
Organism: Sagittarius serpentarius; assembly: GCA_034782735.1. NCBI lineage: Eukaryota > Metazoa > Chordata > Aves > Accipitriformes > Sagittariidae > Sagittarius > Sagittarius serpentarius. Next base: position 5,535,309 of record JAVKLA010000002.1, read on the forward strand.
ACTGTAACATCTGGGCTTCGGTAGGTTTTTTTTTCTACTAGTCAGCCTGGCAGAAGTTTTGATTCCTCCCCCTCTTCTGGGTGTGGTATGCTTGTTCGGGTTATCCGAGCCATGATTCAGTGAGCCTCAGAGGCAGAGCCTTGGTCTTCTGGCATTTATGGCTTGTGGCAGATGTCATTTAGACTTCTCACAGCTGAGATACACACTGAACTCTGAGCACCGATTATTAGATACTGTTGGTGCGAAGCAGGCTTGGCTATAGGAGTGAGCTGCAGGGAGCTCGGTTTGCCGTGTATGAGGCCGGAGCAGGAGGGTGCAGTTCTGGCTCGGTGGCAGCCAGTGCCCGCCTTGGCGGGGTATGGGGGTTAGGGGTCCGGGCCGCTGCGCTGCAGCGTGGGCTGTCCCCTCTGTGCCTGGGAATGAGATGCTGTGCCCTGCCCGAGAGCCCGAGCACCATCACAGATGCGCTGCTTTGGGGAACCCAAATCACAGGCTGCAACGCCAACCTGCTGTCCCAGTAACGCAGGGGAGAGGGCAGGGGCTTGGGGGTAGGGGTGCGAGGGCCGCCTTCCCCGGGGGCACCGGGCAGCGCCGCGGGGGCCACTTTCCTCACATCTGAAGGGGGGACAGCCACCAAGCAGCGTCCGCGGCGCCCCGTAGAGAGCGGGGCTGGAGGGCGAGGGCTGAACCCCGACCCCTGCACCCCAGGGCGCTGCTCCCGGCGCCTCCTTCGCAACCTCGGGAGCCCCCTGGGCGGTCGAGGGGGACAGGTCGCTGCGGGACACGGACGCGGAGGGAGAGGCTGCTTCTGCCCTACCCTTCTCCCTCTCCCTCCCTTGTCTCTCTCGGAAGGCGGGCGCGGCCGGGTGAGTCAGCGCCGTGCCGGGGGGGGCGCCGGGGCGGGGAGGGCCCGCCCGGCCTTACAAAACTCCGCCCGGGCCGCCGCCGGCCCCAGCCGCCGCTAGAGCCGTCGCC
>JAVKLA010000002.1:5540027-5575357 GCA_034782735.1 Sagittarius serpentarius
TCATACCGAACTGAAAACACAGCGCTGTACCAGCTACTAGGAAGACAATTAACTCTATCCCAGCCAAAACCAGGACAAGGACGTACCCAGGGCTGGCTGCGCAATAGCTGGGAGTTGGCTCAGAGGGTGTCTGGGAGCTGGATTGGGGGAACCCGTGACAGCGTGAAAGTGAAGGGAGTGGCAACCAGTGAGGCTGAAGATAGTGCAATTTTAGTTCCAGGCTCAGTTATCAGTTAGTGGAATGTTGCTGGTCTTGAGGTGTTGCTGTCCTTTCTCTCCTACCTCTCATCAAGCCAACTCTTTTCCCTGATTGATAACGCTCTCTACAGCTTGATTGTAGAGTTCCTGAGAAACAAGCTTTAATTTCAAGAGGCAAAATAATGTCTGGTGCAGGTGCCAACCTGGATGACTAGAAGGTAGTGTGAGTGGCAATGACTGTCCTTTCAGTGGATGAATTTGAGACCAGAGTTTTGCAAATGCATCAAGCCTCTTAAATATTGCCTCTGGCTTATAACCTTTGGAAAAAATTTCCTCCTTAGTTGAGAGACCCTTCCAGTAAAACAGTAATACAGCTCTGGCAAACTTCCTTGACCAGAAACCAGAGCTGAAAAAAGGCAGGGCATTGTAACATAAGCGTATAACATCAATGTTCATTTCTGCAATGTGTGTAATCTGTTGGGTTTTTCCCTCTTTTTCTTTATATATGTTAGCAAGATACTATGCAGGTTCTGGCAATGGAGAAATGATAGTGATTATCTTGCCTTAATGGCTCTTACTTTAGAGCTATCATTTTACAAGACTCCTTGTTACCTAGTATCTGACAATCATGTTACTAACTGGTGTTCGTAGCTTGTCCAGCGATTCTTATTACCGGGGAGTCACTACAAAACCTTATGATATTAGAGGCATTTGTGGCCTGTGTCCAGGATTAAAGATTGATCAGCATTGTGATTTTATAAAATGTCTGCATGAATGTCACTAGTTTCGATGTATTCCGTGAGTACTTGAGGAATTGAGCGTCCAACTTAAATGCTACTACTTGTTGCTGCTTTTTGGCTTTGAGCTGGACCAGGCTGTAATGTTTCTGCACAGTTTTCCTCGTACTGAGTTGTAGGCTTAGTTGGTTCTGTTTCTAAGGTAGCAATTCTCCAGTTCTTAAGTTTAAGTATTTAAAATGCATAATAATTTTTTTTTTTAAAAGAGTAAAGGTAATTTTTTATTGTGCAATAGAATGAAGACTTCTCACTGTTGCATTATTAATGATGGTGGGGCTTGGAAGCTCTTAAATCTACTTTCTTGCTTGGGATTAGCAGATTCATTGGACTATGTCACTTGCAGTGCTGCAGTGTATCAGGACTATGTAACACGCTGATGTAATTGTAAATATATTTTAAGTCTACTTGTTTTATTTTTTTTTTCTCTTCCTCCAGCATTCTTTCAAGATGTCTACTGTCCATGAAATTTTAAGCAAGCTCAGCCTTGAAGGAGATGTAAGTATTATTATCTAAACAAGAAAAGTTTATTTTACTTAAATGCCACATCGTGTTTCTTTTACAGGACTCTACCAACAATTGTATTGAGCTGTACACTTTACAAGATTCCACACATCTCTTCTACTTAAACTTACATTGGTTAAAAACCTACTCAGCAATGATCGGTTTTCAGCCACAAAGCAGCTGTAAACCATAGGACAATTATATGAGGTGACTAGATTAATGACAGTTCTTCTAACTGGCCATCAGCATGAGCAGTATTTATGTGCTGGGCCATATGGAAGAGATCACAGGACAAACCAAATGGCTAGTTCACATCTGTGGTCCCCCTTTCTTCCAAAGGAACAAGTGAGTTAAGGGTAATAAGAGAAGATGGAAATGTGTTTGGTTTTGCTGATACCTTCCGAGTTTTCTTTTCTTTTCTTTTTCTTTTTTTCTTCCAATTAAAAATGGAGAACATTACTTAATGGGAACTAAAATATTGGGGATCTTATTCCTGTAATGGTTGCCGCCAAAACCAAACTACACCTTGAAAAAATGTATTTTCTCAAATGTCTTTTCTCATTTTCTGTTTTGAAAAGCATAAAGAATCTTGGTTTTGATTGTGTATTTTCCACCACATCTGCACTGGCTTGATAGTTTTATTGAAATACCGGAAAGCCAGACTCTGTTTGTTTGATTTCTTACATTGCAACATTAGATGGTAGGGTTACCAGTGTAGTGTCAGGATGTCATGCCACAGATTTGTGGCTCTGTGATTGTCACTGAAGAGGAAGTGAATCCTATCCCTGCATTATTTCATCATGTTGCTTATAAACTTGCTATACTCTTAAATTTTATAGCTGGTAACTCCAGATCTGAGCTCGGTACAAGCAAACGTTTTGCCTATTTTTGTTAGTTGTTGTGAAATAAATCTTTGTGAAAGAGCTGTTGCAAAGAACTGGCTAGTGCACTGTAGGTAAGTAGCGAAGCTGATTTTGTACTGCAAAAGCAGTCAACTCTTCAGATTTCTTGGCCATGTTTGTTTCAACGGAGAATTACTTTTGGAGTAATATTTGAGCAATCTGTTCTCAAGGGCAGAAATATTTCTTCCGTGATGCTTGTGAGTAGTTGCAAAAGTCAAATTTGACTACTGTTCCATGCCAGCATTTTCATCAAAATCCTGCCACAGAGTCTAAGAAATATTGGGCAGCTGGTTTGTTCTGTAGATCCTAAGTTGGAAGCCAGAATTATTGACTAGCTAGTTTACATAAAGGATTTGCCCAGTTCCCCTAAGCAATGATTCAGCAAGATAACTGATGTTAAAGACAGTAATTCAACCACCCATTTTTCTCAAACAAAAGTTTTTAACCTTGAGAGTATAGAATGGCCACAGCTGAACCCAAGTCCTGTCATGCACAGTAAGGAATTGGTGCATTCTGCATCAGATAATGGTTGATTTATTTCAAGATGAAGAAACTGGCCTGCTTGCTTCAGCCTGGTATATTCTTCCTTTAAGGGAAGGACAGAGTTGAGCTGGTTAATCTATGCTTGCAGTTCCTGCATCTATCTACAAGAGAGTATAGAAAGATTCTGTCACAAAGATCTTGCTGTTATGCTTCATCTTGTGCTCCATGTTTGCACTGAGAATTGGAAACCCATCTTTTAGTCAACACTTCGTAGGTTACTTGCTGGATGATGTCAAGTTACTCAGTTTTTCAAATGTGACTGATGATTTCTTTGAGGACAGGGAATACTGAGATGTAGATATCTTGAAAAGGTCCTGGGTTTTTTAGAAGAAATTATGCCTCTTCAGCTTTCCTGTTAGTGATATATGCTTCTGCTGTTCCCAACAGGATTGAATTCATCAAGCTTGAAGGAAGTAAGGCAGTTGGAGGGCCTTTGAAGCACACTAGATATGTGGGGAGAAAAAAAAAATCTTTCTGTGCTTTAGTCTGGCCCAGACTGCTCATGCAGTTACACGCTAGCTGGACTTTTACTGCCACATCCTGGAAAAATTTGTATTGAACTAAGTGGAAAGTCAGTTGGAAAAACTCTCTTGTCTGAAAATGTACAGTACCAGTACTGCAGTACAGTAGTGTACCAGAGTAATTTGAGACCATATAGTCTGGAATTTTTAAATGGCTGTTTTTCATAGGCGGACAGAATAATCACCCTGACAAGACTTGTGTCTACTTCACTGAAGTACTCAAGACAGTCACCTGAGAGAGTAAAGCATAATCTTTGTGGATGCTGAATTTGAAGATGGTCCATTTATTGGTAGGGTAGCCAGCAGGAGGTTCCTGTCTTTCCTGGATGTACATATGTACATGGTACTTCCTCGGTCTTTCAACCAGTGTCAGGGGATCTGAATCCAACTCGTTGCATGCATTGGGTGGAAGGACAGAGGAAAAGATGGCTCCGAAATTGCAAATATGCTGTGTGTTTTCTCAGTATACAATATCGTCTTACAGTAAAATACTCTGGCAAATGACTCGGAAAATAAAGCTGGATGGAATGAGAGGTACTCAACTCTGCTAAGCTCACCAGGTGACTTGCTTCAGATTATCCAGCAGTGCTGGTTTATTAGATAAAAGTGTGACATGGTTGCGTATACTAATGGGCTTTGGTTTAGGAATTTTTCAGGCACGCAGATTTCTCTAAGGCTGCATTGCACATCTCCATTTACTGTTTCTGTTAGCAATTTGATCCGCTAACAGGAAAGGCTGTGTTTTGTGGTGTGGCTATGGGCCAAACTGGGGCCACTTTGCTAGACTGAGCTGACGGTAAGAGACAAAAGAAAGAATGGTTCAGTTTATTGGTGCTTTTTTGACTTCCCATCTTCACAACATAATGCAGACTGTCTCAAGAAGGCACAGTGGCTGCTGCCGGAGGAATCTGTTCAGGACACTGTGACCTCTGTAGGACAGAGTCAAATGTAGACAAAACCCATGAATTTTTTTAGTTAAAATTTGTCTTCCTTTTAACAATTTGTATGTAAAAAAGATCCTTCAAGGATATTAAGATAGCTTAGTCCTGTTTACGAACCCAGCTTTGTGTTGGAGTTAGGGACTGAAACAAAGGTTTCCAGGGGTCTTTACCAAGAAAGCTTAGTCATTTATTCACTTAGGAAACAGCTATGGCAATTTCAGGCGTTAGTCACTACACCTTTCTGCCAGAGGTTTAGGTCTCCAAATTGAACTCAGCAGAGTGGGACTTGTGAATATTTCTCTTATTTGTATGAAAATCTGTGGTGTAGTTTAACCTGCCCATGGGAGGTGATACGAGCTAAACTGTTAGCTTACACTGAAGCAGCTGAGAAGAGTTGCATCTCTATTCTGGTGACCTCCTATTTGAAGCTATAATCCTCAGGAGAGGACAATAATAAACAGCTGATAAAATCTGGTAACTTCTAAAATGTTGCAGCTGTTTACTAAGTGAACTTACCTGCAAGTCCTCTTATTCTTACCAGAGATAATTAAAAATGTCATTTGATTTTGTTAGCCTCGTGCTGCTTAAACCAAGTATCTGCAGGCATAACGTTTCCAAAGGAGATTGTGAGTAACATCTGCTTTCTAGAACGATAGGCTTAAAAATATTTTTTTTATGTTGCCTTTAAAGTCCATGTGATAGGGCACAAAACTTGTTCTGACTTACTCATTGTTAATCTTCCATCTCCCTCTACTTTTTTTTAATTGTAGCCTGTAATCCAAAGTAAAGTATTGGCTTCAAATCTAAAATACTTCAGATGTAAACTTTCTTTGATTTAGCTTTCAGTAGTCAATTTCCTTCAGATCTATCCAGAAAACTCCATATTTTAGAAGTATGAAGTTTAGCGAGTAAACTTAGTGTGTTGGGTTTTTGCTGCAATAATATGTAGTATCTATTTGTATATATTCTTTCTTATAATAAGCATGGCTGTGAGTGGATTTCTGGACAATACACATCGGGAGAACATAGTTCAGTGGCTCTTAGCAGAATTCCATTTTCACAGATACACAGTGGTGGTTCCTGTATTTAAAAATTTGGCAAAATAAGAGGCATGTGTTTTATTAACTGCAGTGAGGACAGGATGACATGATTTAACTTTGAGGTTGTTTTTTTTTTCTTCTAGCATTCTCTCCCACCAAGTGCATATGCCACAGTTAAGGCCTACTCAAATTTTGATGCTGACCGCGATGCTGCAGCCCTGGAAACAGCCATCAAGACCAAAGGTGAGGAGCAAGGGCTGTGGCTTTGAGTCTGCTTTTAAGATAGAATGCTGGGGGAGGAGGGGGGAAGGTACTGTGTTTTATGACCCAAGTTTTAATATGCTTACTCTAGGATACCTATTTTAGGGAGGTGTTGGATTTCTCAGACCTCATTGATGAAATCTTGCCCAAGTTAGACTTTGAACTCTGTAAATACATGCTTTGAATATGTGTTTGAAGTTTGTAGTCAAGAGGTGTTGAGGTTATCACTGAAAATGTCCACATTTTTCTCTTGACTCATCAGTACGTCAAATTCTACTACTTCTCTGCCACTGAGAATGAAGTGTCAACTTCTGTGGCAGTGATTTGGGACCAAACTCTGAATCATGGATTTCTACTGGATTATTGGATTGGACATTTCTTCTTCGTTTCAGCTCTTCAGACAGCTGAACAGGGATGGTTCGAACATTTTTCTCCTAGGTTTTGAACTAAATGCTCATGTATCTTGTATTAACTTGGGGTCAAAGAAAGTCCTAGAAACAACAGAATCTAGTTTCTGAAATGATGTAGCATTTCACAGGCAGGGCAATGTGAGAATCCTCTGCTCCTCTGAGCCAGGCTCTCAGGTAGGCTGCCGTCTCCTTGTATCAGTGCCAGGATCCATCACTTCCACAGACTCATAGGAGACCATGATGGAGCAGGGGAGCGATGCAGCTGCATGAAAAAGCTTGGTATACTGAAACAATCAGGAGTACAGGGAGTATGAACTACAACTCTGGAGTAATACCTTGGTGGTGCTCCCAGGGCAGTGATCCTCTGTCCTTGTCCTGCTCTGTAACAAAGAAAGGGTGTGCCACGCTTTGCAGACTTCCTCCAGGCCAGAGAAGCAACAGCTCGGCTGCCAAGTCTTTTGCCTGCATGTCAGGAGAGGGAGAAATTTAAAAGCCAAACAGTTTCTCATCAGAAAGAAATACAGTCTTCTATCAGTGCCAACAAAGCACATGTTTGGCTTGCTATAAAATGTAAAATATTGCCCCTCCCTAACAAGCAGGAGGCTTCCTTTTGCAAGATTTCTTAATTTAACTGGAGAAATCCCTTGTCTGCTTGTTAAAGTAGGTTCAGTTCTGATTTTGAATCATTTTATGATTTGTTTTTATTTAAAAGAATTCTCTTGCAAGAGAGGAGTAAATGTCATCGTCTTTGGTAGAAGGTGCTTTGTGAGTATGTAGAGTTTTGTCTAGACTTAATAATTTTTTACAGCTCTGATTATAGGGCAAATCTAAACGTGTCAAATATACTGTCAGACTTTCAGGATAGGTACAAAGTTACACATTTTAACACTCAAGCTGTTAATTAATGCAAAAGGAAATTGCAATATCCTAGGCAGTACAAAAGCTTTTCCAGTCAGGAAAGTCAACCTTGTGCTGCTTTTTTCATTTTCTTCTAGCAAAGATAAGCAGTTTGCTGAGTTTGGTTTTAAGATGCATGGAAACATATTGTTAGGGAGATGGTTCCCAACCCTTTGAGCAAATGATAGGGAAACTTATTCATGGACCTGCATGTTTGTAGGGTTGAGCTTATCTCTACTTATTAGCTTGTTATCCAGGAGCTTTTTGGGAAGGTGGCTTTAAAGGGGAGAATCTCTTTATGGTTTTAATACTGAATCTTCCACCATAAAGACTCTCTCAAGGTAAGTATTCCTGAGGGAAATAGAGAACAAGAGTGTTAGGACCCTTCTTCCATGTACTGTTTCCATGCACTTCGAATGCTTGGTTACAGGATATTTTCATCTGCTAATTCAGAAAATGTGCTAAAATGTGAAGTTTCTAAAATACACGTGGGGTTTTTTTCCAAATGAAAATTCTGAATCCTTCAGACAAGAATTGGTTTTCTACAAACAGTGATGTAAACAGCTACACAGGGAAATTCTTCTGCAAGAAAACATTTTAAAATATTTCTGGGAAATATCTTAATAGTTTTTGAGCTAAAAATGTAATACAATGAACAAACAGTACATACCCATAGCAGCTACCTTTTTCCTAGGAAGTATCACTGATTCTCTCACAATTAGTTTACATTGTATGCAGAAGGTAGAAATAAGCAGTGTGTTATCATAGAATTCTAAAGAGTAACATGACTTGTTCATCTTGTTTTAAGACAGTGAGAGAGATATAACAGGTTATAAATACATTTGCAAGCTCTTTTTATAGTTGAAGTGGTCAATTAATGGACCTAAGAACCAAGCATTTGCGGGCTTTACTCTATACAGGCTAAAAGACTCCTGGTATCCGAAACCCATGCGTTTTCTTTGTTTCAAAAATCTAGGTCTTTACATGCTATAATGGGCCTGTGTTTCACAATCATCAAAGTAGTCTTTCAGATTGTATCCTTTGTAGCAGTACTATGGAAATTATATCCTGTAGCGTCTTATCTCTGGGAAAAATCATTTGGGTATACCTTCTGCATTTTCACATAAACAATGCACAAGTACAGGTTTTGCAGTCAGGGTAAGCTAGTTTTGAAAAGTTACCATCTAATTAATTATCCAGCTGTTTCCCAGTAATGCAAACTCCTGAATCACAGTCATGAATCTCCATTTTGGTGATTGCGTGTAAAATGGGTGAAACTTATTTTACTGGCTAAACAACAGCTGTATATTTGTTTTAGGGCAAAGATCTAGGGTAGAGTGTTTAACTGTTCTGCTCTGTATAATATCTAAATATTCCAGCATTCGCTTAAACTCTTCAGATTAATTCCTCAGAGCTTAGCCGTCTATTTATCTATTGTGGGATATGTGGGAAATACTGCGACATGTTTATTGGGGCTTAGATCTATCTGCAAAAACTATACTACACATATGTACTGCCCAGCCCTTTGCTGGGCTTTGAGTGGAGTTTAATTAAATGCAGGGAGTTTATCCAACAGCCTGGAAAGGGAGATGTGCAAAAATGGCTCTAGATGATAGAAAGCCAGTTTGTAGTTAGCAATAGTTCAACCTAGAGTTTGCATAATGCAAATAACTTGTTACAGTTGTGGCTTGTTCCTTTTGTAATAAATGTCACTGCTATGCCAGTTCCATTTTTATGCTATTCAGTTTTTCTGTAGTGAGTTCATCTACTGTCTTAGCCTGTCCTTTTTGCTGTATAGGACAAGAGGCTGTTTAATTTCTGTATAATGCTCCATTGTGCCCTGAGATTAGCTCAAGTATATGAGCCTCAATAGAAGAAACTAACTAGAAGAGTACTAACAGAGCATATGTTAACTTTCCTTTTAATTCTTTGTAAGAAAGAAGACTGCTGAAGCATCTCTTTTCTGTTTCAGAGTTACTCCCTAGCATTGAGACTTTGTGTGTCTCAAATACTTTGTTAAATAATTTTATTGTCAGACTGGGTTGTGAATAGTTAATTACTTGCAACCTTTTATTGAGGTTTCATGGTATACTTTTTTATTCCATGACTGGCAGAATTCACACACAGGTTTGTTGTAGGAAAGTGCTTAGAACATATATCTATAATAAACTCATATCCAGAAATTGGTAAAACAGTGATGAGGTGTAAACCATAACAAGGGTCTTCTGCGAGATTGAATTCACTGTTTATATAGCATATCCAGCATGCCCATAACTTTTAAGAGTTTTTAATGTTATGAAGTAAAAATTTAGAGGAAATCTGCTGGCATGCTGATGGGAGGGGGTAGTGCCTGAAATCCGAACTACGTCAGTCACATATTCAGAATATTAATAGTATCAGTAAAGAAATATCTCATTACAACATGGTTTGGGTTTGGTGAAATCTTGCTAAGCAAAATAGCAGAGCTGAAATTATGGTCTTATTTTATCTAAATTTTTCCCTTTGACCCCAAGGAAAGTAAGACACTGCAGATAACGAGCTCAGTCAAATAGTCCTAGCACTGTGTTGGTACCAGATACACAACGGTGTTGAGGTCTCACAAGGGCTAATCACATGCATCTCCCACTAATAATTTAAGGCTAGCTGCAATCACATTTCATTTATTCATGTAGATTGATGATCTCTGTAGTACCTAGATGCTGTTAGGACAGAAATAGCTTCTGGTATTCTGTCCATCCTGTCTTTTGAAAATGAAATGTGGGAGAACAGACTTATAGTAAATGAACTGAATGAATGTATGCCAGCTCTTGCAAACGGAAGTGTGCCAGCTCTGTTCTCATCTTGTCCTATAAAGTTAAGTGACTGTCCATATCATCCATTTTCTTCAGAACAATGCTGGTGCTGTTGTTTTGGCCCTTGGGAATTCAAGTACAGTGTCTTTTAAACCAAAAAATTAAAAAAATCTAAGCAGTCATTTTGGTTATATTATTAACTTCCTCTTTTTTTTTTTTGCTGAATGAGCTGTAACACTGCGATCCTAGCAATGCAACAGATTGCCTCTTTTAGAAGAAAAGTTGTTATTAATTTTCAGTTGCCTATTGATAGAAATGCCCTGATAAAATCTGCCCAGCCAGAAAAAATTCGGGAATAAACTTTTGTTTCATTACCCTGAAACTTCCAGAGGTTTTAGTGAACAGCAAAGAAAAATGTTTGAGCTGCTCTCCTGCTCCACCCCACCTCAGCAGATATGAGTCAGCATCCTGTCCATGCAGCATGATTCCCAAGTGTGAGGTACAAGCACTTACTTTCCACTAAATGCCAGAGCAATGAGTTAACTTCATGTTTCCATCCGCAAAGTATGCGAATGAGAAACTTGGATGCAGTCATTTGTGGGCTGCTAATCTAGCACAGTTGTGATAAAACTCGAAATGTCATTTGCCTTTTTTGAATACCAAGGATGGTTTAAATGTAGAATGTATTAAAAAGCTTAAGACATTGTCTTATGCTGTGGCCCTGCAACAGCTGAAAGGCCCAGTGTCTGTGTGTCTGTGTGTGGCCATTTCTGGACTGGGAGAATTTGTTTTCTTTTATAAAATGGGAACACTTTAAAACGTGCAGGAGTAGATTATGGCTGAAATGTGCACTCAGCATGTTTTCAAACCAAAATTTGTAACTAAGACACATGATGCTTTCCAGGGCCTTCTGACTTTTGCAGGCCAAGCTTGTGTGAATAAGAGCACTGATGTAGGTCAGCCTCAGCATGAGCTAAGGACATGAGGCTATCAAGTACAATATTTCATCACAAAAAATGTGGTGAAGAGGGAGAAAGGAATTTTGAATTTGACTCATCATTTTAGATTCTGTAGCTAGGGGCTGAAAGGTCTTTTGCAACATTCACACTTTGTGTGATTAATTTTATAATATCTGTTGCAGTCCTTTGTTTCAAGTTGCTGTGAGGTTGCTTTGGGTAATAAGGAAAATAAATGTAGATGGATTCTGGCAAGGATCTGAGTCCCGCTAGTAGCTGCTGATCCAGTCCTTACTTTCTGTTTTTTATCAAAAAATCATTCACACTGATGTGTGTGCAAATGTGAAAGCAGCTATTCGTAATACTTGTAGTAAATGGAGAGACCTGAGTTGAAACTCTGGGCTTGTGCTGACCTCTAGATTAGAGCCACCTATTTCCTTCAAAACCTGGCGTGCAACTCATAGGAAAAAATAACTAATTATACATTATCTTTCTGTTGCAGAAGAATATGCACTGTATTAGACATGCAATATTTAGAAATAGTTTTGTGTCTTCTAAGCTTCATCCAGTCAGTCTGGAAATACTCCAAAGCAAATGCTTACACAGCATAGCTGTAGGTTAGCTTGATATTTGAGCATAACGATGAGAGCTGTTCTAGCTGTCTGCTCTGTCCATCCGTTTATAAGCTATGCTAACTCTTCTGTTGGGAAGACTTTATTATCTGGGTGTTACTTCCAGCTGTGCTGTTATTCTCCACCTGTGTTTGAATGGCATGTCCAGACAGCTTTGGTTAACCAGCGATGTACGTGAAATACAAATGGACATTTTACCTAGGGGCTGAATTCAGCTATATAGACACAAATGTGCATTAGAGAATTGGGGAAGGGGACTCAAATTCTTTCACTTGAATCTTTTTACAAAGCATTCTAAGAAAAAGATTGTAATTGTCCTACAAAAGCATAGTTGTGTTTGCTATTTTAAACAGAGTAAGAAAATTAAATTCAAAATGAGATTTTACTTGAGCAAGCTAGTCTGTCCTCACCCAGGCCTTTGGAAATTTCAACCACTTACCATTTGATTAAGTACACCTGGGCTGACCTTTTCAGTTCTGTTTAGATATATTCAGTGTCAAAGTGTGCCACACTTTTTCTTATTTGTTGCTCCAACTTTGTTTCCCCTGGCTGATCTGTATGTTGCTAATAATTCTTTTGTTTTACCTTGTGGCAGGGGGGCTTGCATTTCTAAACATTTTCCTTTGAGTAATGGAGACTGGCTTCCTGCAAGGGCAGGTTCTATAAGTTCTCATAGTAAGAGAAAGTATTTAATATAACTTTAATGCTTAGTTAAGAGAATATAAATACAGCTTCTTTGGCTTTTTTGGAGCTGTTTGAGTTGCCAAGACCAAGCAGCACATGAGAATTGTGATCAGAGGAACAGCTGTGCCAGTCCAAAGAATGCAAGTTCAGGAGAATCCAGTTTGAAAGCAGCAAGTGAAGTGGGGAAAACGAGAGGAAATCTGAAGTGCCAGTTAGTAGCAATAGGCAGGAATAAATGGAAAAGTGACAAGATGCTGCCTGCATTAGAAAAAAGAGTAGCGAGTAGCTGTATCTAGGAAATAACATCTGGAAATCCTGCTTTCTGTACAACATAAAAGGTTTTTCTCTATATGCCCTGACCTGCATTGATGACCTCTACAGGATGTAAAGTTGTCGTGTGCATTAGGTTCTATTGACAGCCAGAGTATCTAACCCTAGATGCGTGCTTTGGATTTTAACTTGTAATAAATGTTAATGATGATCTTGCATTCGGCCTGCAGTTGGATTTAAGTGCATAGATTTGAAAAACTTCACTTAAAACTAAACCTTTACAGATATGTAGTTCACTTACTTAAAAGATGGGTTGGGAGTTTGAGCATCCAAGTCCTCTAGGCATGCTAGTTAAAACTCAGCATACATCTTTGATGATTTCAAAAAAAGTTGTACATAACATAATTCTTTCAGTGTCAAAAAACCCTTCTGTCTTCAGAGCCTCTGAGCTGCTGAGAGAATGAAATAACTGTTTTACTTTCCCATTTTTATGTTAGTTTATGGTAGTTAAGTGACTATAGGTTAAATAGAAAATACAACTGCTTTATTAAGAAGCCTTAATTGAAAACAGTACCAAAATGACAGGGCAGGCTTTAGTAAGTACAAGTTCATTTCAGTTTTAAAGCCTGTGTTCTTGAGCAACTTTTTGCAGAATGCTGGGTGACTGACCACAAGTACACAGACACGCAACTGAAGCAGAAAACAGAAGTAGCAAAGCTGGTCACAAACTAGACTTCACTGAGGTGTATACAAGCCTGTGTATGCAAAGATCTGCATTCCATCAAAAATTTGGGCTGTAACTGGTTGCCCTTTCTCCAAGACCAGGACATGACAGACATATACTAACTAATGAGAACAGTTGAGCTCGGCTCCAGACAGCACATATGCTATGTTTTGAGTGTCGAAGAACATACTAATACAAAGAGAACAGTAACAAGAAAGCTTCTTTAACTCTTTGTCTTATGTCTTTGTAGGTGTGGATGAGGTCACCATCATCAATATCCTGACAAACCGCAGCAATGAACAGAGGCAGGATATTGCTTTTGCTTATCAGAGGAGAACCAAAAAGGTAGCAAAATATGAAGAAATACCAAGTATTGAATATTTTTCTTGTGGACAGTTAGATTTTTTCAGGGCTTGCATGTTTCACAGGTAACTAGGTGTAAACTGAAGAGAAGTATTATTTGCTTTATCTTTTCACTGAAATTAAAGGTGCATCTACTTTGTCCATGCTGTCACAGTTTAGGACTGGTGGGACTTCCAAATTTTTTGAGTATGCACAACTGGGACTGAAATCTGTTGGAGGTGGTGGTTTCCTAGCACCTCCAGAAATCACAATGGGTGACATGTCAGCTAGCCAGCTGCAGGATTCCCTGGTGAAACATGCTAAACAGTAGTGAAAAGCCATTGACGTAAAATGCCTCAGTTTGAAGGAAAAGATGAAAGGGGGGTGCTTTAGGGGATTGATTTGTGTGTGTGTGTGTGTTAAGACAACTCAGCATAAGGAAAGTATTCTGTTTCTGTTCACAGAGCTAGCTAGCTTAAATGAGAAAAGACTGCAGTCAGTTGTGCTACGAACGCTGCAGATGTGGAACAAAGTGATACGAGTTGAACTATCGCTAGATATTATCCTGTCAGAAATACCTTAGGTACTGATCTGTTGATGGAGAGAAATCTGTAAAAGGTGTGCAGAATTCTGCATAATGAGTCTTGCTATCTATCTGGAAGGCAAGAGCTGTTCTTTTGACTTTTGAAGTTTTTAGAATCTTACCATAATTGAAGTTTTATGCCCACAAAAAAGAGGAAACTTGTGTAGAGTTGGGATTATGATAAATGTATCTCTTTCAGGTTTGCCAGACCCCAAATGGTAGTCCTCCAATAGCAGCCCAGAATGTTCATCTGAACCCGAATGTAAATCTAGAGTTAAATTTTTGGAAATTCACCAACTTTTTTGCATGGCTGATAGAGGCACATGCAGAAGCATGCACAAGTTGGACGCATGCATGTGTGCACACATTTGCACCCTGGCGGTCACACCCTGTGGACACTGGGAGAATCGTGCATATAAGTGGACCCTATTAGTGAAATGTGTCCCTTAAAGCTTTGTTAAATGTTTTGCATGACCACAAACATGCACAGTCAAGAAAATCTGCAACTCTTTTCATCTGTTTCTCTCTCACGTTTTTAACTTGCTGCAACCCAAGAGCAAACTGAATTTACCAAGTTTAACAAGCACCAAAGAATACAACAGTTTGTAGAAACAATGGAAATTTGCAGTAGAAACCACTCTGAAATAAACAAGTGAATGGCAAGAGAGGAGGAAGTGGGATATGAGAAGACACATAGGTATACCTTCTAGGGACAGTATCTCATGGTTTTCTTTGGCAAAGGGTTGTGCAGATTTCTTTGGCCATGTGTTGTGTTGTAGTAGGCTGCTTGTTTTATGTGTTGCAGGATTTCTTAATAGATCATTATAATTTTTAAAAGTTGCAGATCTACCTCTATTTTCATTCCTTTGAGTTGAGCTGTGTCTAATGGAAACTACTGGTAATCCTGAGGAACAGTGTTTGATCTATGCAACCAGCGTTAATGGAGCTACCAGCCAATACTGGGGGTTCTGCATGTGTGTCTTTGTATGTGTCTTGTCAGTCCTAACTGTCGCCAATAATCTCTAACTGTGAATTGAACTGCTAATACCCAGATGCTCATTGGAACACTTACTAAAACCTTTTCTCTTTACTATTTGTAGATTAATGATATCTATCAGTTATCTGCTTCCCACCTCTCTCTTAGAGTGCTCCTAGCCATGGCAAAGAATGGTGGAGTTGAGACCCTGCTTTCCTGGCAGGGGGAGAAGACCTTACTTCTCTAGGAGCCTGCTAGTATGAGGGCAGGTGCTTGGTTCTGTTTGAGGTGGTTTTTGCAGTTATTTTGGTAAATCCTGCTGTAGTGATTTGTATTCCCTTCAGCCTTCACACCAAAGCACAAAGATTGCAAAAACTTCACTCAGCTAATTGGAATTCATGGCATTGTCCTAAAATTTATTATAGAGATACGTGGTATCTTTGCTGTTTCAGCTGATGTCTGAAGAACCTGGTTTCACACAAATAAATGATGGAACATTGTATCCAAAATTGAGTTATTGTACTAAAATGTTTCTTAGACTAAAGAAGCTAGATGCCCCAAACCCCCACTCACTATCTTGGTCAATCCATGCAGTAACTGCATACAGTATTAGCGTATATTGGGGCCCTGGATTAAATGGGTGACCCTGGAAATGAACTAAGTGTCTTGGCTCTTTATCTATCTGGTGCAAACTTCTCTGCAATTTTGCCGAGGTCACTTTCTCTACTCCCTTTTCCCCTGCCCCTCAAGCTTACAAATTGTTAGTGTAGAAACCAGCAATTGAAATGCAGCAATTCTCTTCTGAATGCTACAGACTTAATTTCAGCTTAGGGAATATATTGATCTGTGTGAACCCCAGACTTGATCCCAGGGATTTCAACTTTGTAACTACACTGCAATGAAGCTGATAATTAGCATTATTGAAGTTGCATCTGAAACCCATAAAAGAGGACATGCCTCTAACTTTATTTGCTACAGATTTGCAAATCTGAATCTGCATCCTGTGAAGTGAACATACCTGACTGTTTCTTTCTCTAGCATTGACTGACAGTTAACAATAGAGACTTTGGCTACACTCTTCTGGTAGTTTCCTTGAAGACAGGGATAATTTTTCTGTGCTCAGGGATGATTTTTTTTTCTCTTCAGCTAGCTGTTTGGGAACTGGGCCTGTACAGTGGAATAACTGTGCAGTCAATATTCCGATGTCTCAGCTAGTAAAGGGCTGGGATAATAGGAAAAACACAAATAATACAGTGCTACTGGGAAAACTTTGGGAGGATGATGGAGAAGCACTGACTGCAGGGAGTCAAACTCAGATCTATCTGTGCTTATTAGCCCCAACGAGGTGTCAGTGCTTCAAGACTGGAGCAGAGCTGTTCAGATGTGTCTGCACCATGCTTCCCAGCACTTTGTCGGCCACCAGTGGATTTCTTCTTATTTTCAAAGGATGAGAAAAAATTCCTTTGCCCTAATTTCTTTCTTAGACTTTCACAAAAGAAAAGCTCTTTATGTTCTGTTTCCTTGTCAGTTGTATAAGAAACACTGTTGCAAGCTTGGAGACTTAGGGCTAAATTCTCTCAAGATAAGAAGTGAGCTTTAATTTTTTTCTTCCATCATCCCTTCTTTTTTTACAGGAACTTTCTGCAGCGCTCAAGTCTGCTCTGTCGGGTCATTTGGAGGCAGTGATCTTGGGCTTGCTGAAGACACCAGCACAGTATGATGCCTCTGAATTGAAAGCTGCCATGAAGGTAAATGAGCTTTGAAATTTAAGTATGTTAGTCTGATGTCGCTGTCTCAAGAATGAGTATGGACTTCATATCCAAGGCCACAGTTTTCAAACATGTCCACTGTTTATTATTTTTTATAGTACTACAGTTTAAGTATCCAGCTGCAAGGCTTCCAGGATTCTGTTTAAACTGTTAATTAAATCGTCTCTTTAAAGAAAAAAATTATTTTCATCAGGTCAGGAATAACTGATAGCCTGCTTTGGCTGGTTGCTGCTTTGCTGACTGCTCTTAAAAACAATATATACGTTCATAGTAGAAAAAAACATTAAGAGAGCAGCTGGTAGCTGGAGCTATTAAATCCTCTGCTAGCATTTATAGGCTTAAACAGTAGTTTCCAGTTACTGGGTCATGTTACTGATATTGAAAAAACATCCTGTACCAGACCTGCCTCTGTGTAAAACACGAGGAGGAGGAGGAGGATGGGGCATGAAAAGCAGTCTCTGGAGAAACAGCACAGCAGTGAGTCACTGTGTTCAGTCCCCTACAATCACAGGCAAGCATGGAATAGGTTGCTAGTTTAGAAATATCCACTCTGCAGGCCACTGAAACAAGACTTTGAGAGGTGCTTATGCCAGTGCATTCAGCTTTCTAAGCAAACTAAGGTTTGGGAATTTGTATTTATAATCATCACTTAAATTCTGAGCATTCTTGATCAGGTTATTTTTTTTTAAAATAATTAAAAAACAAGTATTAAAATATGTCTGTTGAAATTCAGAACAAGACAAAAAAACCAATTAATTAATTTCTTCAGACTATGAAAAAGGAGTTAAAAAACAACCAAAAAACCCCACCCCCTCCACCACCCCACCCCACCCCAAAAACCCTACCCAGTATGGAGATGGTAACTCTTCAGTTATGGGCCAAATCCCTTCTTTGAGTAATCAGATGCTGCCCTCTACTGGTTTAAGTAGAGGCTATCCATAACTTTCAGTTTAGTTTGGGTTTGGTTTATTTGTTGGTTGTTTTGGGTTTTTTTAATGTCTTACATCTGATATGTTATATTTAGGATGACCGTATACTTATATAGCATTTATGCTGTATTTACAGCCCGAGGACCAGTAGCCACAAATGTAGAATATTCTATTTTCTCCATAGGACAACTGTTCTCAACTCCGAAGCACCTAGTCTAATGTTCTGAATTTGCCTGAGCTTAAGTTTTACTTGATACATAGAGCATAATAAGCTAAGACATAGGAATCAGAGTTGGCTAAAGCAAAGTTCTTATTGAGGAGTTAATTATTTTTCTGGTACGCATTCTTACGATATACTTCAAAAATATTCAGAAAATCTTAAATTTTGCCAACCTTTATTTCTTTCCTAGATACCTATTAGAACCACTCTGTGGAAAGCTGTCCTAATTCTCTTAGCTCTGAGCCATTTTTATAAAATTGCTTGGTTTTAGTCCTCTCTTCTTTCTTTTCTTCCCCTCCCCCCCCCAGTAGAGATACTTTTTCCAAGAGGGTAATTTTCCACCTCCATTTTCCACGTGTGAAAGACTGCAGCATGAGAAGTTTTCCCAAGCTGTTACCCAGCAGACTCCTCTTGCAGTCCTGTGGAAACCAAGCCCATTTTTGCCACAGACAAAATGACATTCTGTTACAGATGGGCTTAACAAACAGCATCCTAACAGGAGGCACGAAAGTGGGTTTTGTGTCTGCTGGTGAGGCTGGAAGGTGAGGGTAATGAGATTAGCATGAACATGGTTCATTAGGTGAGAAACAAAACAGAATAAAAAGATCACCAGTGGAGTCTATTTTTTAAAAAGTTTCTTTTCAAAGTATTGAGGCATCTGGCTGTCAGATGGCTTTACCGACTAGTAACCCAGACATCCTTAGTGGTCACTGGAGAGAGAAGAACCTTCAGCTCATACAAGTTAGTCTTCTGTTCTGAGCCCGTCCTTCAGAGTTTCCTGTCTTTCTCCAGGAGTGAGAATATTAAAGTGTTGTTAGCAATTTCATTGTTTTATTTTTTTAACTTTGGCTGTTTATCTATATAAAATAATTGAACTAGGTTTAGAGCACATCGATCAAGCCACCTTATTTTGGAGTATCTGAGTTACTATAAGGCTTAAATGATAGCTGATACATTTTGATGTGGTTTGTAATTTTGTTATAGTGCTAATACCTACATTGCTT
The DNA here is from genome assembly GCA_034782735.1 of Sagittarius serpentarius. Classification (NCBI taxonomy): domain Eukaryota; kingdom Metazoa; phylum Chordata; class Aves; order Accipitriformes; family Sagittariidae; genus Sagittarius; species Sagittarius serpentarius. The sequence continues at coordinate 5,558,920 of JAVKLA010000002.1, forward strand.
TTTAAACAGTAGTCATGCTGCTTGGTTCAAAGTACCGGTTCTTCAATGACCTTGATCACAAACGTGGCTTTGAAATATTATATAAGACCTCTTAATTCATTCAGCTTGTTCAAAAAGATTTAAAATCTGAGTATTTAGTTTATCATACTAAATACATTTTTATTAATATAGCTAATAGTAATATTGTTTCATCTCTATTTGTGCGTTGTGAAGTATGTGGAAAACATGGACAGTTCAAGAGGGGCTATTTATTAGGTAGAAACTCAGAACGTGCTTAAATCTTTGCTGACTTGGAGACAAGGCCAAGGCTAATGATGGTGTCATCCTTAGCCTTCATTTATAGTGGAGGAGTTGTATGGAGGGAGTTGGAGAAGACAAGCAGGAAAGAACAAGTTGATTACTGTCCATTTGCATGCTAAGAATTGGATTTTCTTCCTGTGCTCTCAGTGGACAGAAAACAATCACACATGGGCCATTGTAAGTTGATCTCATCCAGTTACACTGGTGGGGAGGCCACTGAGTGTTACAGACACTCACAGCAGATGCACATTGCCCAGAGATAGTATCTACAGGATCTCAAAACTATTGGAGTAGTATTTGGCAACTAAAAATGTTCCATCTGGGGTTTCTCAGGCACAGTTAGCAAAAAATGCCCCTGAATGGTTGTGAAACTGTTGGAGTGGGAGAAAGGAGATGTCTGTAAAATATTTTTAAACCATTCAAGCATGGCTGTTCATTTCTAGCACCTAACTGAATGATACATGTGTTGCAGGGTCTGGGAACTGATGAAGACACGCTCATTGAAATCATCTGCTCACGAACAAATCAGGAGCTTAGTGAAATTAACAGAGTCTACAGGGAAAGTACGTTTACTTTGAAAGTTTCAATGTACTATGTTTTTGCACTCAGTTACTTGGATAAGTTCCCCTCAGTGTGAATTTGCTTATTAGTCACTTGCACAACATCTGCTTTGATTCTCTGGCAGTTGGATGTAAGATACTATTTTGTACTAGTGTCCTGGATATTTGTGTGTGTTGATATAGTTTCATCTTGTTGCTTGGTAGCAAACAAATTGGAGAACGTTTACTACTCATATAAGTTGTGTCTAAATGAGTTTTTTTGTAAGCTACATGCATTCTGTGCATAGTGACGGAATTAATCATGTTAGATTTATGGATTCTACGATCAATTATGTAATAAGTAGATGAACCTGAAATTTACTGAAGCATGCTTGTAAGTTTATTTGGTAGACCTGCCAGAAAAGACACGAAATAAAAGCATATATTCCGTTTTTCAACTTTTCTAAAGCATGTTATCTAATTAAAGCTATAATTCTTAGTTGATTATAGGTAGATATAAGAATGGTCTAAGATCCATCCTCAAAAATTATTACTTTTCCTTTAATGTACTATATTTTTATATTGGCTGTTCTGGTTGAGTTTATAGCAATTCAATAGTGCAGCTGTCCAGTGCCTATTTGTTTCCCTGAGCTTCAGAGTGGAGCTTCACCACAAAGAGACTGAAATGTAGACTATTTCTGTGTGGTAATGCTTAATAGTTGTCAAGCAATTCTGGTAAGGTGCTGGCTAAGCCAAAAAGGACAAGCAAAACTAGTGTAGTCTTCATGGCTGGTATTGAAAAAAAATAACATGTATCAGCAAAGAGAATGTTGCTGCTGCAGATTAGGTTGCTGTTGAAGAGAGAATGTGATTTTGTAGCAATATAGAGTATGACTGCTTGGAAAGCAATGAAAATGTTTAGACACCAGACCAGAATCACACACAGCATTCCTTTGATTTATCATAACAGCTTTTGTCTTTTGTATTAAACTTGCAATTGCAGTTGTCCAGTCATAAATCCATGAGTGGAAAAGGCCTAAGTGCTATGCTTATCAAACAAGAGACATTCATTGGTAGCTAAGAATGATCTAATGGGGTATTGAGCTTAAAAAAAAAAACTCCCTTCCTTTTAATAGTCTCAGGCTTTCCTGTTGTCTTTCCATGACAGACTTTCATTGCATGGGAACTCATGACTAGCTGGTAGCAACATTTTTGTTGTATGCAAGCACGCATTTGTTTTCATGGTCTTCCACATGTGACTTAGATTGTAGCTGGTTTTTTATGTGCATAAAACACAGTAATTAGCAGCTGTTCTTCTTGTAAAGGAGTATTTGTAGGACACCATTTACTTGAAGAGAATTTTTTGTTTTCTAGTGTACAAGACTGAACTGGAAAAGGACATTATATCAGACACATCTGGTGACTTCCGCAAGCTAATGGTTGCCCTGGCCAAGGTAGGTCTGTTCATATTGTTCCACTTTTCCTGAAGTGCCTGCCCTTTGGTAACTGACTGATGGCTGCCAATAAAACAATTGGATTTCTGAATCACTTTTAAATTTCCTTGTGTTTTCACTGTCTTCTGGGGGGAAAAAAAATACTCAAATGTTGAAAAGCAAAGTATTTTGACAGAAACACAGTATTCATAGCAGCAGCTTCATAATGGGGATGGAGCATACTGTTGCTCATTTAGCAAATTCAGATTAAAAAAAACAAAGACAAAAGAATATGCATATAGCAAACTGCTTACTGTCTATTAAACCTCTTCTAAATACTGCTGTCCTTGTTTGAAGGGCAAAAGGTGTGAAGATACCTCTGTGATTGATTATGAGCTGATTGACCAAGATGCTAGGGTAAGTGCTGGTAATGACAATTAAATGTCCTAAGTTGATCATTCTTTCGGGGATATTGAAAGTACAAATACTATGGGAGTGAGAAGCATTTGTGAAAGTGGGTGTGTATATTTCAGATTGTCTTGCACAGTAATGTTTGCATGCTATGGAGGTATCTGCCACTTACTGATACCTTCCATTATCAGATTTCACTGGCTACTTTCCCCCTAGTACCTATACAGAAGCTCTCTGGTATTTCCCTTAGGCATATTGAGAAAGAGAGCCTGTAACAAAAGGAAACACATACATTGTGAAGACTGGTTGCAACCAAGTAATTATCTAAGACTGAGAGAAGTATCGCTGAACTTTGTGGCTGCTGCTGCTTGTTTATTACATCTGTATCTGTCAAGCAGTTCTGCTGAGGTAAACAGAGTTAAATACAGAGTAAAACCTGTAGATAGAGGTAACTACAAAGTAATTAGTCTTAGTTTCAGATTAGATCCATAGATCTTGTCCTGGTGGTCTGCCTAACCATGCATCCTTCTGTGTTTCTCCCACTGACACAGTTCCAGTAGTGCTTGTTTTCCAGTAAGGAAACTGTATACATTTGCGATGGCTCCTTGTGTAACTCCTGATTTTCATGATTTTGCTTTTCATTCTAACCCCAGGAGCTCTATGATGCTGGTGTGAAGAGAAAGGGAACTGATGTCCCCAAGTGGATCAACATTATGACTGAAAGAAGTGTCCCCCACCTGCAGAAAGGTACTATTCAAGAGAGAGAGATTTTTTTTTTTTTCCTATAAGGGAAAGTTATACTGAAGTGGTAACTGTTTTGTCCCAGATGTGATTGAAATGAGTGTGAAAAGCACTCATAAAACATAGGAGATCTCGTAAATCTTAATTCATGTCCAAGCTGTTAATTTTTTTCGAAAAATATAGTTATTTCTGTGGATGTGTGAATCTCACAGTTTGAATGCGTGTAGAGCTCTTTTTTACACAGGTAAAACAATGCTCAATTATATGTCACATACACTAAGAACAAAAATGTTACAAATCTAGAAAACATGGCTGCAGGAGGCCTTGAGAAGTCCTTTAGCTTTTTGCTCTGTCCTAGAGTAGCTTAGCTATATCATGTGTTTAAATCTGACAGTGCAGACTCAAAAGCAGCTCTGATATTGCTGTAAGAAACACGTGGGAAAGCCATTTGAAGGCTTTTATTTTCAGGGCCTACATCACCCTTGTTTCAAAAAATACTAGTACACGATTAAGATGGTATTTTACCAGGTTATGGAGGTGTTCAAGGAAAACAAAAAAGCCATAGCATGGGAACTTTACTATCAGCTGGCAAACTTAGGCTGTACTTTGATAAAGTTCTCAGAAGGACTTGGACAAATCATGTGTCTCTGCATTACTGTCTCTATGTTTTTGATTTAGGTGGTTACTTTTACCGGTTCTTGGTCTGGTTTTGATTTCATCTGTTTTCTTTCTTGTGATAGTGTTTGACAGGTACAAGAGCTACAGCCCGTATGATATGTTGGAGAGCATCAAGAAGGAGGTTAAGGGAGATTTGGAGAATGCCTTCCTTAATCTTGGTGAGTTACCCTGAAGTAAAGACCATGTTTAGATAGGATCTTTTCAGTGCTTTTGCAGTGTATCGTGATAAGGATAGGGCCCAGCTTCCTCTGTGTTGCTGGATGAGAAATAAACTGGATGTGCTGATATTATTGGATCCACTAGTGTATTTTAGGATATTACAGGTATTAAGTAGTGTATTTTTCATCTCCTGTAAAATATAAACCTTGCTTTCCAGATGAAAATAAGAATGCATTTGTTTTGTGATCTGTTGTTAGTTCCACTTCTGTTTGATGCAGAGTCTTAATGTTTGTTTCCCCAAACAAACAAAAAGGTTGTAACTATAGCTGAACACATTAAGTATTCAATACAGACATAGGCTGGAGAGAGAACAGTGTGTGTGTGAGAGAAGACAGGCAGTGAAGGATGCTAGAGGCTAATAAAAGTGCTGATTTGGCACTGAATTCTCTGAATGGGGAGGCAGGGTGTAAGGCTGGTATTGTGGCATGAGATGAAGATGACAAGGATGTCGCCAAGTTTCAGAGGAAATTATTTAAGAGGAAAATCCGTTTCAGACTAAGGGTGAACTGAGAGCTCTGTAATGCAAATGGAGAATAAACAGAGCTCAGCTTTGAAAGGGAGACTTGAGTGTTTTCAGAAAAGAGGTTGCTTATAGAAGTGGAAGAATGAATTGTGGTGTGTGTGGAGGAGGGCTAGCATTCTGAACTGATGTTAGCAATGGAGGGAAATACTTTCTCAGATTGTGTTTGTGGTTCAATTGCAAGCTTAGCCAAACAACTTCTATGTAACAACTCAGGTAGAAATAATTTCTTTATGTCCCCTTTTGGAGAAACTTTTGCTGAAAACCTTATTTTGACTACTTATCATGTCTTTAAAAATGGCACCAAGATTCTGTGTTCGGCTATTCCATGTATGGGCAGGATGTTTAACTATTCTTATCTCTCTTCAGTCCAGTGCATTCAGAACAAGCAGCTGTATTTTGCAGACAGACTGTATGATTCCATGAAGGTAGGGAAGACTGTTCTTTCTTTCTACTAATTTTTTTCTTGCCATTGTTTCATCAAATTTTGATTCCTTAGGCACTTTTAGTCATATGAAGACTGCCATGATGAATAAATTGACAATCACTTAATATTGTTCAAAAGCATTCTTTAACAGTTACAAGCCTAGACCATCAATTCAGATGCATCTGGTATAGGGAAGGGTTTCATAATAATGTTCTTTATTAGATCAGCTGATTATAAGTAGCAGTTAGACACATCTTTTGCAGGTAACCAAGAACTGATAGCAGAGAAAGCTGTTTATTGATGTGCCAAAATAAGACACTAAATTTGCCCCAAAAGATTTTCTCATCAAAAGGGATGAAAGAGAAACACTCGGTGACAGGCCTTAGGCAATACCAGGAAGACCTCCTGGTGAACCAGAACTGCTGCTTACAGTCTAAGTAGCTAGGTTTGTGACTGGAAGTTGGTCAAACACTGCTGATGAGAAGGGTACGTTCATGCTCAAATTCTTGGATCATAATAATGACCTTAGAAGATTTAATTCATTGTGTCTTTTATTGCTACATCTCAGTTGCCTGCAGTCTGCTGTCTTGCAGTTAGGTACGGTGGCCTTCTATGCATTTCAGCTATTACAGTTCTAAATGTGTATCTGCTTTTGTAGGGCAAGGGAACCCGTGACAAGGTTTTGATCAGGATTATGGTCTCTCGCTGTGAGGTTGACATGCTGAAAATTAAGAGTGAATTCAAGAGGAAGTATGGAAAATCCCTCTATTATTTCATCCAGGTAAGTTTTTTTAGCTTTCTTTTTATATGAATTGTATGGACCTTTGCAGCGGTTTTCATTGGATTAATCGTACCATTAGAATTCATGGGAGGTGTTTTAGAGGCTACAGTGAGAATAATACATTATTATCCATGCACTATTTTAAAACCCACCTTTAACTTTACAGTCTATGCTAGTACAACTCCTGGCAGCCACTTGACGGTATATGTAGGCTTTATGCAATCAGCTGATGTGTTGTGAAGGAAAATTGTTCACCTTTCCCTATCCTCGGACCAAAAGAAAAGAGAAAACAGAACTGCTCTGTGATTGCTGAATGAAAATAGAGCATCTAAATTAGTGCTCCCCTTCACTTCAGTGCCCAAGGAGTAGGCTTTTTAGCTTGAATGATTTTTGTCCGTTTCTGTGATTGGGCAGGAGCTATAGGTGCTAGGTTTTATTTAACTTGGGGCACAGGTAAAGAGCTTGTGCATCTGTTTAAAAACTAGTCTTCTACCCTCCCTCACAACAGCATATGATACATTCTTCCTTGTGCGGGTGAAGTTGAGTCAAAATCTTAAGTCAGAATCTTTTCCTGAAGATGTCAATTTTAGATCATAAGCAAATTTTCAAAATAGTGAACTAGATGTATGATTTTTGTGGTGATCAGTGAGAAGGAACAGAATCGAGTCCTTTAGCTTTCCTTTGTTGTGTTACTCTTTTTCATAACAAAATTTCTCTCCCTTCTTGGCCTTGCATTTGTATTGCAAGAATGATAAATAATTTCAATTCACACATAAGTCAAATTCAGTCTAGATAGTCTCCTCCAGGCTGACAATGCTTCAACTGGGAAACAGTCTGTCCCATAGGTTTAGAACATAATGCATATACTTTCATATTTTGTGACTGTTTCCTCATACGTATTTTGTATTGTTCTTCCCTCGCTTTACAGCAAGACACAAAAGGAGATTACCAGAGGGCACTGCTGAACCTGTGTGGTGGAGAGGACTGAAAACTGTGATGGAAGAAACCCAAATCCAGAGACATGCCTTTTTTGCTCTTCGTTTTACTGTAACCCTAGAAAAAACTGACTTGCCTAGCTAACCTTGACTTGCCTTTATATCTGCAAGACCACTGATATAGTATGCTTCCTGGTGCTATGCGCACTACTCTCAGCAGCAGTACTCTGCTTGGCTCTGCCAAAGATCCTAACAGCATATAACCAGAGAAACTAACCTTCCAAAGATACATGAGGTTACAAGTGCTTGTGAGAGACTCTGCCTCTCTGTGCGACGTTTCTAATAAAACATAAATAAAACTGAAGTCTTTGAGGCCTTTAATTTGAATACTGTGTGAACAATTGATACATATTTAACCTTTGCTGTCCATTTTCTGTGTTGTTTTTTTCCTCCCAGGGTTCACTGCTTGTGGCTGAAACCTTATCTTCCTCCTTCGAAGCCCGTCTCCTGTTTAATGATTCCATTTCTTAGCAGAATCAAAGATTGATTTTTTTTTTTTTCCTTTTTTCTCCCGAAATAAGTGACACTCAGACCTGACCCCCACCTTTTCCTGCCTGTGTGTGAGGGCTGAACACTTTTGAATCCCTCTTGAATGTTTTCTGTGCCTGTGTGTTGAGGGGCGAGTAGTTTTGAATCCCTCTGAAACATTTAAAACAGCCTGTCTGCAACTAAGCGTTTCCTTTAGAAGTCCCGGCGCTGGGGCACGCTGCGTAGGTGTGTCGCAGCAAGCCGGCAAGCAGGGAGGAACGAAGTGGGTGCTGCTTATTTTAGTGAGGGTGGAGTTTCCCGCCTTTCCTCTTCCCGCCCTCCCCATTCCCCAGAGAGCAGGTCTGGGAGCGGAGGCAGGGGCTATCTTTGCTCCCTGCCTGGACAGCAGCGGGCAGAGGCAGGGGCCGGGCAGGCGGGGCCGGGGCGGCCCCAGCCGCGGCGCCCTCCGGAAGGCGCTGGCCGCCCGCCCGCCGCGGCGCTTCGGTCAGCCCCCGCGCGTCTTGGGGACGGGGCGGTTTGGCGTCCGGCTGAAGGGACTTCGGACCGTCCACAGCCCGGCGAAGAGCCGTTGACGGGGGTTGCAGGCGCTCGCCGTGGCCCTGCGCTTGTGCTGGGTGCTCGGGGCTGCGTGGTGATAGGTATTTCAGTCTTTGGTTGTAGCCGCGGTTAAGTATGCTCACCCGGTAGAATGCCCTTTTCTTGTCTTACTGTAACATCTCCTACTACTGTATGAAAGTCATATCCAAATGTTAGGAAAAAGGTGTAAAGAGCAAAGCTTTCTCTCCAGCTGTGAGTGCTGCATTTGGGCCCTCACGCGTGAAGGGTGAGGGGAGCAGCCATCTTAGTGCAAGGGCGAAGCCCGAGTGTTCTTCGGGTGCTTGTCTATCCACATGCTGCCTAGCACAGAGGCCTTGGGTACAACTAATATAAATATTAAATAATCGTCATAAGAGAAAATAATTTCCTCCTTTCCCAGCTGTTGTTCCTTTGGAAATACAAAACTGCCTGCAAGTATCAGCTGTTTCCGTCAGGCATTACCTGGTTTGTAGCCCTGTTTCAAAGGCTGATATGCTTCTTGGAGATAATTTTGAGACTTTTAAAATCAACCTTTCAGAAAAGGCATGAGAAGCACACAGTAGCCTGTTTCATGCTGCTATTAAAAGGGTGAGAGATCTTGCTGAAACATTATTGGCTGTACACCACAAGGAATGCTTGGTGTAAAAACACTGCAGTTGATTAAAATATTGGTAACTTAAATGCACAAATGGTACTATTTTGCAGGACTGGCTCCAATTTAATGCCTGATGGAGCAGTGTCATTCACACCTGTTTACAAAATGCCTCTCTGTCTAGATTTGTACATTTAAAAACTATTGCTGAGATAGCAAATCACTCTTTGAATCTAATTAGGTAAGTCATCTCTATAAACTTTGCTTGCTCAAATGTGGCCCTATAAAAGAAATCTAACGGCAGGCATTTTTCCTGTCAGTGGAATGAACAACTAGAATTTGATGGCTAGCATGCTCTGCCTCACTGCTACAGGATGTTCAAAATTGCAGGCAGTCGTTCTTTGGTAGCAAGGCAATGTTAAATAAACCAGCATGATTTCAAAGGCCAGGACCATTTTCGCTGACTGTAGACTAGGAAGCAAATGAGGCTTCTGTGAGATCTAGAAGCTTTCTAGAATGTAATTATAGTTGTTTGTTGGCATGGTTGATGAATTTTTTTAAAACTTTCGCTTTTTTTGTATTACTGTCTTACTGATGTTCCAGACAGGAAAAATTTGCAAGCTCTGGTGTTGATCCTGTCATTTGGTTGCAGGCTCGCTAATACGCAAGGTAGGTCCCTGTCCATGGATATGTATTGCAAAAATCAGTCTCTGGGACTTTGAAAGTCAGGAACACCTTGAAGAATGGTGCTTGGCAATTTTGCAATGTTTTACTAATAATTCCCCACCTGGCAAATTAAACACATGATTTAAAAAAAAAAAATCAAACTTTCAGTTGTTGGTGATATAATTTAGCCTGTTACTCTATCTAGCTATTTACCTTCAGAATAAAAACAAATATTAAAAATTTGCCTCTCCAGATCTTTGCTGTCCCAAGAATGTGTGAAGAAAGGGTCCAGTTACAGTTTATTCAGGTCAGATCTTGATTTAGTTGATTGTGTTTGCTCTTTGGAGTTCCCATTCCAGTAACACATGCAACAACAAAAAGTTTTCCTTTGATACTTTATGCTTAATGGGCACTGTTTCTTTGACTGTCCCAAATTACACAACAAATAGCAGTAGTAGGATTTAGTTGGATTTGTACTAGTCTCTTATCAGACCTGTTGTGTAACACAGACATTGGAATATAGTGCTAAAAAAGTGCACCTTTGGCAAGTATCGACTTAAACACCTACTAAGAAAGTAATGAAGTTTCTAGCATGGCTGTGGGCGGTTTCCTTGGTGTGGTTTCCAGTCGTGTGCATAAGGGTGACTTTTACTGTTCCTTATACAGAATTCCCTTGTCAGATTTCAGAGGAGTCCATCTAAGTCAGAGTCTAAACACTCTAATTCAGAGTAAGAAAAAGTCACTAAATGCTTGCAAATGTGGAATAGCTCTCAGGCCTGTACTAGGCTGTGCTAGTTCCTTGGTGCAAAAATCCTTATTTCTGCAATTTGTAACTCCACAGCATCTAAACATCATCTAATAACAAGCAGTTTATTATTGCAGTGCATTGATAAGGAGTAATGCAAGATGTTTTGCAAGTGAGAAACAGATTTAGAATGGTTTAATTAAAATAAATTGTAGTTCAGTCAAAACTTAAGCCAATGTTTACATCCTGGTAAAAGAAAAGGTTCCTTGCAAGACAGCAGCTTTCTTTAAGTGCTTGCTTTTAAAATACCTTTTTCATTAATATTGAAAAGGTATGTATCCTTTTACTTCTAAAAGGGTAATGCTTGGTCTCTGAACACTGCTATGACTGTTTGTAAAGACTGATCCTCAAGCGTACTTTTGTCTCACTGCAATGATGTGTGGTGAGCTCTTCAGAAGCACCAGATAGAGAAGCAGATTATGGGTTTTTGTTGGGGGGGTGGAGGTAGGGTCTCTTTCTGTTTATATCCTCCTTCTTCTAGGGAAAGATAACTCTATATGGATAATATCTTTGCAACCAAACTTTTCTGTTTGCAAGGTCCTTTGGGGCACGATGCCTTAAGAAACAAGTAACTTAATACGAAATTGCAACTCAACGTTATTCGAGTCCTGCTGGTGGTGATGCTTTTGGTGCACTGTCAGCAACTGCTCACGAGAGGGAGCTCAGAGAAAGCGTCAAGTATTCTGCAGTCAAAACAAAAGAAAACAAAAAATCCTGATGTATCTCCCTATATATTATGAACTCTGCTCTCTCCAAACATTTACATTCCCTGACTCTAAGCCTTAATGTCAAAATTCAGTTTCATCTTCCAATATTTTTTCTGTATCTAGAAATTGGGTATGCTCTCTGGAATACTTAACCAAATTTTGTAGTTGCTGTTTTTTAGGCGTAGGCAACCCAAATGATTTTTTTATATTCTAATCATGTTATGGATTTTCAAAACTGAAAGGTTTTTTGTAAATAACCTTTCAAAGAGTGGATTAATAATGGCAATAACTGTAAAGGAATTTTCTCTCCTTTCTTTAACAGGAAGTGGTTTTGATCTTGAAATGATCTGCTGCTTCCTGATTTAAAACAGGTACTCGTTCTTATTTTCTCTGTAGAAAATTAAATACGTCACCATATCTTCTGCTATATTCATATTAGCACTTTAGAATGTAATTGCTAGCAATTGCACACTCTTTGCATTTTCACTCTCTTTGCTAATAATAATATACGTGTACCATTAAAGTAGCTTTTCCAAAGGAGATACTTCCATTTATTCATGTGTATTAATCTTCCTTTCCTTCTCACTCTGACTGACGTGTTCACAACAGGGAATGATTTTAAAATGTCAATACAGAAAGAAATTGTTCAATTATGTGAGGTGACTTTGTTTATGTTCAGCTTACGCATTTTTAGTGTCGTAAGAAGATATTCATTGAACTCTTTTAGTATGGTGTATTTAAGGTCCTGTTTAATGCTTAATAGAAAAAAAATCATATCTTAGTATTTAAGAAGGTTGATTGGAAGCAATATATGCAGGTATGTTAATTGTGGAACAGAATATATTGCTCGTGAATTCCTGATTGAATAGCTACTAAGTAATTTGGCCAATATTCTTCTTTCCTTTGCTAAGTGTTCTTATCTCGCTGGTTTATACCTACTTATTTTTCAGGTAATGGTTTACTTTTAAGGTTAAAAACAAGCTTTAAGACTTGTGGAGGCTATTTCTAAGCATACGTGGAACTTATCTGAAAATCTGCTTTTATTGTTATTACTGAAAGCATACTCATTAAATCTATTTTATCACTTACATGTAGAAATTGGGATGAATTATGTGATCCAAAATGGTCATTTTATGAAATATTGAATTTACTAAATGTTTTGAAGTTATGTTCCATGAAAGAGAAAGCTTTATTTAAAGTAGCTTTAGTAGTATTTTATTTTAAAATAAATGCAACAAAAAAAAATCTTTTAAAATCTTTTACATTTATGAAGCACTAAAGATGGGTAAATATTTTGGAAAAATATTTTTTAAAATATTTTGTAATAAAAACATTAAATGAGTATTACTTCCTATGATTATATAGTTAATTAACTTTTTTTCCTGAGACAGTACTGCTATTAACTCGTTACAAATCTACTAACAATGATTTAAATACATCAGTAAAGCAACAATTGGCATTGTACCATAAATAAATTAATAATGGGGCATCCAAATTATTTCCCACTTCTATTTTTTCCTCCCCATTCAAAAACAATGGTGTTAGGAGCTCTTTAGGTGTGTTTTAGATTTTACTGTGAACAATTAGTTCTGAATTTCCTTCATCATTGTAGGAAGGTTTTTCCCTGTGAGTAAGAAAGCAGAAAACAGATTGTACTCTACAGTGGTTCTGGACTGTGACTACATCATAATGCTGTTATTGCAAATGATGGATTACAGGAGGACTTTTTTCTGGTCTCTTGCAAATTTGTGTATTGCAAATGCACCCAACATTTCAAAGCTTTAATAGTTTGTTTTTAAACCCTTTATATTAAATGATTTTATTTAGAAAATCTTTGGGGTAAATCAAGGTGAAAAGAGGCTGATGTATAATTACATCTGGGACAGTGGCAGAATGTTTTTTTGCCCTTTTTTTTAAATGGAGAAAGTCTTACTAAAGCAACTGCTTTTCATTTTCTGATTACATGCAGGTCTCATGCTACGTGTTTGATGTGGGCAGATGGGACAATTTCCTCCTTTTTCTGTTCCTCTTCTGTCTTGGGCTAATTTATTTTACTTTGGGAGAATGGGGTTGGCCTGTCAGTTCAAAACCTGCCTGGATATGAGCTGTATTAGTTTCTGTGTGTCATGTAGAAGAAAATAAAAAACTGATAATGTGGGATTTGACTTTCTCAGTTATTTCCTCCCTCCACCATTTATTGCCATGCACAGAAGACAGGGTGGTGGAGGAAAATCAGAAGTGCAGTTGTTTCAGAAATAAGCTGCTGTATCTGTAATCGGTGATGATGCTAATGCAGTGGTTTAAAACAAGTAATTGGAACTGGGTAAGAGCCAAAAGGCTCAAAATAATGAATTTTAGTAAGGTAACTGATGAACTGACAAAATATTCAGAGGCTGACCATGTGTGCACGAGTCGAGCTCAGACTCAGCAGCACAGAACCTAGGAAGAGAAGCTGCAATCTACTTTTCTCTCTCTTTTGTTTTAATGATTTCTGTTGCGTATTTTAGATTAGTGTAGGTCATAGCTTAGAAAACACCTTGACATTAGGTGAATAAGCTGCAAATATGCCTCTCTTGGTCCTGTGTGTAAGAAGTGTACTTTAAAAGGACATGAAGTTGGGTGAGTAGCAGATAATTCACATATGCAGATTTATTTTCTCTGATTAAATATTAGAAAGAAAAGAAGGGAATGTTGTGCGTAATTTATCAAACGAAACCCATGAGATGGGAAAGTAATACCAAGATGCCTGGTGTGATGTGTCTGTTAAGCTGTAAAAGCCTGCCTGAGCTGTCCAAGTAAGTGAAATGCTCGGCTCGAGTCTTGAGTTGTCTATAAATTCAGGTCTGTATCTTCAGTCTTCAGTGCAGATTATTAGGCTCTCCAATGTCTTTGAAGATCTAGACCTGTAATTTTTAGCAATGGGAATTAGGTGTCTACATACCTTTCTGTGTCTTAGTCTCGTATTGTATGACTGCCTCCTAATATCAGGTATTTACCCGGTTTTGAAGTGTTGCAGGTCCTTCAGTCAGAACAGTGCTCCACTGACCTTGTTCAGAGTTTGTCTTAAATAGGGCAGATACGGCTTGCAGATGTCCTTGCTGTTTGATCCCAGATTTTCTTTGTCTCTTAGCTTAGTCTTCATCATCACATATTCTTATGCCACTAGAAAATCTCATTGTTTCAGAAAAAAGCGTAATTGAAAGGATCATATGAGTTGTCACCAATTATAAATAGACATGAACTTGGTTGTGAAAATGCTCTTGATTCAGGATTAATACAGTAGTTAATGTGTTTTGTAAGTATAGCTGTCCTCTTCTCCCCCCAAACAAAATGCTAGCTAACATTTTCTACATTTTCCCAGTGTAGTCATGACCGCATGTTTTAAAACAGACTTACTAAGGTATACTGTTCTCCGTTTAATTAGCCTTGGCAGCAGTTTGGACTCGTTGATAGAAGAAAAAAAGAAACACTGTGGGACACAATTATCCGATTGTGGTTCCCCTGTTGTTCTTCGTCTATTGTGTGACATTATCCAAGTCATTTAGCTTATCTGTGCCTCAGTTTCCCTTTTAAATTAGCGATTAATTTCTTCTTTTTAAATTAAAACAAAAATATTCTTAAGTAATTCCTGATATAGCAAACATACTACAACAGGTGATGAGCTGTTTTCCTTAATATTTTCAGTTCCCAAGTCCAATTCTCCAGGACTGGTGACTATTAATGATTGTGTTTCAGCTCAGATGCTGCCTGGGAAATGTATTTTGAAGCTTTGATCCAATTTTCATAGCCTAGGTATCTGAGCTTATTTTCCCAGGTGGGCAAGTACTTTCACAGTTGTCTGAGCTGCAGGTCTTGATCTTGCATTGCACTAGGACAATAGTGAATCTCTGAGAACTTGGGACCAGGCATCTGAGATGAGAATGCACCATTCAATATACAGTGCATCATGGAATAAACAGAACAGCTGGTGAGTGAGTGAACCGTTTAGACTGAAATATTTGGGGAAAGTTTGCGTTGTGATAGAACTGTTCTGTCTGTCCTGCAGTGTCTGTCCTGCCAGTGCTCTTTGTCCTATCTTCTTCAGTATTTTGGGAGTTTTGATGATCAGTGGTTCTGAATGGTTTTTTTTCTGTATCCAATTCAAAATGACTGCATGCCCTGCCATTCTCTCCCAAATCAATGGACCATAAAATGCATATAGTTTTTCAGACCCATTTTCCACTTTGCCTGTCTTTCGTACAGATATAGTCCGGGTGACTGGAGTACTTACCTTTGCAGCAGATTAAAGATTTAGTCTGCTCCCTTCCTGATCCTTCTGAAGTCCCTTCATCACTCTTCTTTCTTTTTTTCCCTACAATTCTTTTAATTTTCCCCTCTTAACACATGCGGAATAAAAAAACAGGACAAGTCTAGAGCCTTGATCAAAAGCTCAGGGAGGTCAGCTAAGAAGACTGATACTGATTCTGGTATTTGGGGATGTTAAAAAAGGCAAGGTGAGGAAAGGAATTTTACTTTCCATGGTAAATACTATACCACGTCATTGGAAAAGAGCTCAGCTTTGTATTAGTGTATAGATTTGCAATTAAATCATTAAAAGGGTCATTAGACTGATTCAAATTCAGTGTCAGATTTTCCAGATGGGCTTTCTTGGTATTAGTGGCGCTAGTGTATTCAGAGTGAATTGCAGGAAGAGTGTCAAACAACTGTCAGGATAGCTGCTGTTGAAACCTCTGCTTGGCTCAACTTGGAATTTATTGTCATTTAGTGAAAATATTGGTGAGAACATAACCTTTTGTAATGTTTAATGTTTTATTGGCTATAAAAGATAAAATATAGAGTAAAGGGAAGTAAAATAGTATTTTGTTAGGTCAGGAGCTAGATTTATGCTTCTACTTACTGATAGAATAATCAGTGGGTCATAAAGATCAGACCGCCTGCCTCCTATCTCTTCCGTTTTTTTTATGTGTGTATTCAACAATCCCTTCTTTGTGATAGTTAGGCCCATGGGAGCTTACCAAAACACCAGGCCCCTTTTGTCCAAGGGTATTAAATTAGCTGTTTAGATCAAGAAGAGTGTAGTGGATGCTTCTGTTCCAGACAGTAAGCAGTTGGAATAGGACTAAATAGACTAGGATGCTTGACGTGCAAATGGAGCACTTGCTCACAAGGGACACTCGGCTGCATTGTGAGCTAACTCAGCACACAAAAACTAGGCATTAAATAAATTGTGCATTAACATTTGGTGGGGAGTAATAAGCAAAGAGATCCCAACTCTTCAGCTTAAAAGGAGTCATAGTGGATGTTTCTCACTGTTTCATGTCTAGTGTGCTCTTGTTCAAATAGATTAATAGTGGAAATAGCATTTGAAGGCTTCTCTGAAAAATGGCATCACATTGAGATTTTTTGTTAGATTGATAATCCCTATGCTGTGATGAAATTGGCAAGATCTCATGATCAGCCTTAGAGGAAGCAAAGACTGAGTGGCTGTCGTGGTTTAACCCCAGCCAGCAACACAGCACCACGCAGCCGCTCACTCGCTCCCCCCCCACCCAGTGGGAT
>JAVKLA010000002.1:5575457-5626609 GCA_034782735.1 Sagittarius serpentarius
GGGTGTTATCAACATTCTTCTCATACCACACTGAAAACACAGCACTGTACCAGCTACTGGGAAGACAATTAACTCTATCCCAGCCAAAACCAGGACAGTGGCACGATGTGGGAATTCTCTGGTAAAGCAGGGTGCTGCAGCAGAGGAGTGTGGGGGCAGCATCTTTGTCACGGTGTAATTGTCCAGTAGAGGTACAGAGAATTTCATACTCTCTGGAAGTGACAGAGGCCTTCCCCCTCAAGCAGCAGACTGAGATGGGCTTGCAGCTGTGAGTTACTGTAAAAACTTTGGTAATTCCATTAGTGTCTTTCGGAGGGGGCTGCTCAGGACACATGATGTTTTGTTGGATTAAGACTTCATTCCCAATTGTCCTGTTAAACCACCTTTCTCAGAGGGTAGAATTAATCCCAAAGATTTATTCCAAATAACTTAATTTGGTAAAGCCTGCAAGAAAATGCTAGTCTCAGTAATGCCTAGTGTAGACAGTGCTTGGTATCAGTGCTATGCATTTTGTTTTGTTAATTATATGAATTTTGCAAGAACCATGAGCCTGCTTTTCCTCTTGAAACAAGGGGTTCGGTTTTGCTTCTGATCACTTTTCCCCTCTTCCTTTTTCTACGTAATCCCTTCTTTCTACCCCTCAGTGGGAAAAACAACAAAAAAAACCCCCTTCTCTTTTTTCCCCCTTCAAAATGCCTACTGTTGTGCAATTGAAAATATGAAGTGAGAAAACCTGGAACATGTGTGTCATTCTTTCCATATGTATATGGTAGTGCATTCTTACATTTCTAGGTATGCAGAAAGAGATTTTTTATTCAAGTCTTATACTCCTGCTTACCTGCACTGAAATAATCCCTTCAAGGAAAAAAAGCTGAAAGCCTTGCAGCAGCAGAATGATACTGGTTATGCACCTTTCACTAAATCCTTTATGCTCTGAAGGAAAGTCTAGCTGAGTTTTCAGCTGCTAGTGTGGACAGTGACACACAAGCAGGATCACGCTTGATCTGGGCTGTGAAATGTGACTGTTCTTCAGGGCTTTCCTTTAAAATCAAGGAATGCCCTGTGTGTGTAGCTCACAGACTGGCAGTGTGGGAAGAATATATGAAGAACAATACACATTTCTATTCTGGCTTTTATCCCAAGAGATCCCGGAGAGCTTAAATAACTACTGTGAAACCTGCCTTTAATGAAGAGGAGTGACAGGCCTCAATTGTTTCAGCACATTTCCATGAGGGTTTTTTCCCCTCATACAGTGATTCATTTTTCTGTCTCTGATGGCAAGGTGGGGGGAAGATAGCTGTGTTTGGGGAGGTTTATATCTTTGCAAATCTGCTGGTATCCCCATGAGACAGAAGTAAAGGATTTTTTGTCTGTAGCTTCAGGATAGTAGCATACAAAAAGCATGCTCACTGTGGCCGTGCTGTTCCAAAAGGACTTTATCTCTGCAAAACTTCCTTACTTCTTCAGGGGTGATGTGACCTGCTACTGCTCTTAGAGTGAAGTTCATTTGCTCCTAGTGTAGGAAATTGTCTTTGATAGTTCATGCAGACATACACTGCTGAAATTCAGTCGTCAGCATAGTGGAACAAAGCACCCTATGCATCATAGTGGAAGGGGGAAAATGAAGTTCTCTTTATACATCTTGTGTAGGTGGGGTATACATGTACACACATGTATACACGGGGCAGGTGACCTAAATGGCCATCTCTCCCTGTCACAAACTGCCACCTGTCTGTTTGCTTCTAAATAAAATATGAAGAGATTTCTCTCTAATAGTCTTCCTAGGCCAGGTCAGTCATGGGTTTCCCTGCAGCATTAACTCCTTGGCTTGTGGAGCATCTTGACTCCAATCTACTTCGAAACTGAACTGGTTAAATGAGAACTTGGGTCACAGGAAAGGAGATCTTAGAACCGAACCAGCCAAGTGCTGCTCTGTTTGGCTCTCAACACTTCCAGTTGCTGCTAAGGAGCACAAGATCCTTTTTAAAGCCCAGTTCTATTAATTAAATATGACACTTTTATTAAATATGTAAAACCAATTGCCAAGTACATACAACGTACGGCAAGGACAGCTGAGCAGTACTGCTTGGCTGTAGGCAGGGATTTGCAAGGTCTGCAAAAAAATCCCGCAAGGAATGGTGACAGTCTGCATTGCAATACACCAACTCCTGCAGAAGTGTACTGTACTTTTCATCTTCCTTCATTGTACCTACATGAAAGGATCATCTGGAGGGGCAGATGTTGGCCTCACACCAATTCTAAATAATGGATGGTACCAGCATTTGTATTCTTCTTTTGTGGAGCCAGTTTACGTGTCATTTTACTGGCTCCTAGAGCCCAAGGAAATATGATTTGGAGCCAACTCTGGTTCCATGGCTCTGGTTTGCCTAGCTCAGAAAAAAGCCAGGGCTGTTTCAGATAGGCCATCTGGCTCTCTTGAATGGGCTTGTTAGTAATAGTGGAGGTGGGTCTATTAGCTTGGGACAGGAATTCAGAAACAGATGCTTTGTTTATGTGTAAAATATGGCTTCAAGCCAAAGCGCTAATCATGATTGCCTCTGAAATGGTTCTAATCATCTGTATGAGACTGTGTCGGCTCTTGTGTTGTTTGTACAAGCTGGTAGTTTAGAGGTGTTGTGTACAAGATATTTGTACTCATAATTTCTCCAAACAGGTTAAGGCAAACATTATGAGAATCAGCATATTAATGTGCTGTGTTTCAATTTAGAATTATAAACACACTTTCCTCATTGGAGGCCTAATCTGCTAGGAAGAAGCCAGATGTTTACTGATGACACCATTATTTAGAAGGACCTATCAAACTAAAACAAACTATTGTTGTTTAACTGGAGGAAAGCCTAGTTTTATGTATCAACCTGGTAAAACAGCTCTGAGCTGAGACTGACTGAAGTAGTTTTTGTTCTTCAGGCAGCAGGCCAAACATGAATCCCAGCAGATATGCAGGTTCCCCTTCTGGCTTTAGGAAAGCAAAACGAGGTGTGCCTACATTTCAATAGCCTACGTGAAATAAGTGAAAATAGGAAGTGAATGATCCTGGCTTGTTTTTACCAGAAAATGATTCTGAGGCTGAGCAACAGACTAAATTACTTTTTAAGATTTCAGTTAGCATGAAAAAAGAGTAAAATAAGGGTAGAAAATTTTGTGAAAAATGGAAAATGTAGACACGTTCTGTTTAATTATCTCCCCACTCCCGTTTTTAATTTGGATGCATTTCTGAGAAGGGAAAATTATAACTGGCTAATGCACATGAATGGTTAAAATCATGGTATTATTCATAAATTCTTCCATGTGTTTTGAAATGGTATTTTGTGATTTAAAAAAGTGACAGTTTCAGGCAGGGTGGCTTTATCCATTCTTTTTTTTTTCTTCCTTTCAAATGTCTGATTCCATACCTGCTTTCGTCACAGAAATTTGAAATAAAGGCAACTATCTGAATCTGTCTGATGAGCTTCAGTAAATTTTTGCTTCAGTTAGGCTCTTGATAGAGTATATTCTCATCTTGTATAGCTTTGCATCAAAGCAGCTTTGCTTTTTTCTTTCATTAGTCTTTCCTGTTTTGATAAGCTGAAAAACTAACACTGTATGTCAGTCTTGCCTGTAACACTAGATTCTGAAAAATCATATAAGCACCTGCTTGATAATACTATGTTTTTGTATTTTGAAGTTTACTTTTTTGCTAAAGCATCTGAGCTTCAGAATATGCTTAAAACTTAAGCCAAAATGTTGCTATGCCAAATACAGATCTTCACTCTATACAAGAAAAAAGGTAAGGTAACATATGGATTGCCTCATGATCCTAGTCCTCCGAAGATAAGCCGGAATGTTCAGGATAGGTACCACACTTGCATAATTTATACCATACTGTCTGTGGATACATAAATTGATACCTTTGGTGTTGCCTGGTGGGCTTGTAGAACTATCAAATGAAAACTACCTTTGCTGAATCCTCTGTGCATGTGTGTGACTTTGAATTGTCAATCTACAAAGTGGGGTATTCATAATACTGTGAAATACAGACTCAAAATTAGTTTACTCCATTGTTCCCTGAATTGATGTTTCTTGAGGCAACTCTGTGATTGAGATACCCAAAATACTATTTGCATGTAGAACAGATATAAACAGTATCTCTGATTTAAAAAAAAAAAAAAAGTAATCTGAAAGCCCTATTTTAGATACAGATATTAACAGATTGTGAGTTGTAGCTTCTTGGAATGCTAGGTGGCACATAGAAGAAAGCAGTAAGTATGCAGTGGAACAAAATCTGGCATCATGTAGCTGTATCTGTTGTTAATTAAACCTTGTAATCTTTTTTTTTTTGCTTTTCTCCTTGATTGTGAAAATGTAAAGGTTGAGTGGGTAAAAGCACTGCTATCATCCTTTTGATAGTATTACAGAACTGAGCATTCTCAGTTTTCTCACTGAAATCTTCTTAGAGGTTTGGACTTGCAGAAAAGCGTGATAGCTCTGAGCAAAGCCTGTAACATTGCTCTTAATGTAGCCCTTTTGTGGCTAGACACTGCAGCCCATGATACGTGCAAAAATAACTCATGGTTCAAAAAACACCTCTACCCCCCCCAGAGTGTGGAAGCTTAATTGGTAGAAATCCCTGCTGGACCTATCACTCTCCTATCTGTAATCTTACTGGGCATGGTTCTCAAAGCATAGAGACAAAATGAAAAGTTGTTTAATTTCTCTTCTGTGTGTCAGAACTTCCTGAGTGCACATAAAACCATAAAATAAATAGTCATTCCTTTTTTAATTAGCCAGTTCCTCATTTTTGCAGCTACTTTCTTTGACAAGCGCATCATCAGTTTCCCCTGATTTTTAAACTGAGGACAATGATACAAGGGTATCAAAGTGGGGATCTTTTGCATGCACCAAGAGGCAGCTTTCGTGTTCCTGGCATTGTCTAGACTGAGTGCGCTGTGGTTTGTATGAGGAGTTTTATTAATAGCTATGTGGAGTTCTCTATGTATTAGGTGTATTAATGGCCGCAGTGAGTTCTCTGTGTATTCGGTTCATAAGGAGTTCAATGACATTTATGTCTCCATAATGAAATGAAGATGTAAAATATTCCTTTGCTTAGCAATAGCATTGAACAGAAGATAGTTGAAAAATTAAAAATATAATTAAGGCCTTTATTAAGACTACTTCAAAACTGTGCACTCTTAAATAGCGTATGCCATTTAGTCAGGTATTTGGTTAGGTGGTATATCTTTTGTTCAGGAGTGAGGAGATTATCAGGAAGTAACTGTGAGGCCAGATTCAATGGTCTTTCCCAGAGAAAAGCTCCCACTGACTGATGTTCAATAGACACCACAGAATTTGTCCGAGAAGGAAGAAATTTTACCTTTGTAGGCTAAAAATGTCTAATTAAGGGCCCAAGTGGGTTTCCTTTGAAGTCAGTTGGGGCTACTCATGGGGGGAGCAACTGTTCAGCATAAGTAAAGGTGTCTGGCCCAAAAAACTTTTAACAAATGTCGCGCTGTGTTAAAATAATCTGAGAATCAAACACAGAACAAATGTAACATTTCAGTTAATGAGTCTATTATGCCATGTTTCCCTAGGAAACTTGTAATTATAATTAATTACCTCAAATCTGCTGCTAATCCGTTTGAGCTTAGAAAAGACATGAATTTTAAAAAAGTTAATTTTCTGCTGCTATGTAACTGTCTTTGAACATTTGAATATTTGAAGTAATGTTACAACTGAATGATATATGTAAAATATCTTCAAATTCTCCTCAAGCTCTCCCAATTCTACATTCAGCTGCTGTCGAGCAAATGCTTGTAAAAATATATTTGGGGTGGGAAGAAATAGGGAGACTGTGTATTTGGATTAGCTCAAAAATAATACTTTAAATTATATTTTCAAACTGTACTAAACAGTGATAAAGTTCCTGCATTTTTATATAGTAAAGGGGCACATGGAAGTGAAAATGGTACCACTTCACCAATTCTTGAACAAGATATTTTTGGACTGAGTTTTAGAACCTCCAGCTGTCATGTCAGTTGTCTATCCAACTTCTTGCTTGCAGGTCTTGGTGATAAAATGTTTTTAAGTGCACTTGACAAAAAAAAGGAATATTACAGCAAACAAACTGTTATGCCAAATCCAGGATGGGTATAAATCTGTGTGACTACAGAATATATTGATTTACATTAGCTGAAAAAATATCCATTCTGGCATAACAGCATGACCAATTACTTGACTCGCTTTCATTATGAAGGGTGGTATTTATTTTAGGAACTGCTATTTAAAAGGTATAAGAGAATTGACCAATCCTAGCAATTACAAGCTGTACAGGAAGAAATCTATTCAGTATTGAAAACGTAAGGGAAAGAACTGACTGAGATTAGCCTGAACAGAGAGCTATCGTAAGACTTAACCTTGTCTATTGTGTATGCTCTTTCATAGCTAATTTAGTTAGCGTAGCTTTCTAGCAACTTTTTCAAAAGGATCTTCAATGATTAAGAAGCCGTAATTCCATTTTCATAAAGGCTCTGAAAAAAAGAAGAATTAGTATTTCTGAAGGTATACCCTATGACATATAACTGACTGCAATGGTACTCAGCAGCCCCATTTTCAAAGAAAAGTTAAATTTTGTAGTTGATTGTTTTGCATAGTTTCCTGTAGCTGCTAAACTACTGATTGCCTTAATCACTGCAGGTTACCCTTGGACAGGAAGGGCGAAATAATTGTTCTTCTCTTCCTCAAAGGACTGGCTGGAAAAGCCACAACAGTGACAACCGTAGCAAACCAAGGCAGGTATTGCCTATACACAGTCTCTCAGGACATACATTCTCCTGCAGCTTCTTCTCTAGCTCAGATTTCCTGGAAAGGAAGCAATCTACTGATCACGTTCTGGGCTATAGAATCAACTGTTCTGAAAGTTAACCATAGTAAATGGAAACAAAACCAGTGAGATCTCATTATTACACCTATAAACTCTGGTTTCTTCTAATTTATAGCAAGAAATGGGTTACTTACAACTAAGTCAGATTGCATCTAAATATTGTCCGTTTTGTAACAGTGTACTTCCAAGGGTATGGCTTGTGGCACCTGCGCAATTTTACCATCTGGCACTACGATCTATTCTTTATCCTAAATGAATGCTAAGTATTTCTGGAGCAAGTGTTATATATATGTGTTATATGTGTTCTGTGCTTATCTTTTTCTTCCAAAGCAGCCTGACATGAGACTTGAGTATTCTTGTCAAAAGACTCACTGCTGAATGTTTTTTCTCTTCCATTTAAAATGAGTCTTTTAATACCTGGAAAGTCATAATACTTATGAAACAGATGGAGTAAGAATAGAGCTTAGACCTTTCCCGAATGACCTAGAAGATTCTTTGAAGTAATTTCGTAGGTTTAAAAAACAGTTATGTTAATGATATGAATTTTAGTTTTGCTGCTTTTGAATGCATTGTACGTTTGCAAAGTAGTGCCCTTGTTAGATTTTAATTTCTACCTTGCCCTCCAACTAGTTATAGGAGCTACAGGCCATGTACTGCGCTTCTAGCAACTGCTATCCTGAAGACAGGAAATAGGTTAGGCGAATCTAGTCTGGGCATCCAGGGAGGAATCTCACTTCAGTCACATCGATTCTGTGGAGCTTCTAAGAGAGAACAGGTTAATTTTAGTACTGTATTAATAGTTAACGTGCCATGTGAGAAATGCCATTATGAGAAGAAATGTGATGGTGTATAAATAGGTGAGGAAAAGCTTGAGCTGGTTGAAGTTTCTACACTGTTCTGCTGCAGTTTCTCATCCTCTTGCATACATGCATCTGCCAGCCTTTAGCTCTTTGTGGCAACAGGCAACGGAAGGGTCAGAGAAGGTAGCTCTTCTGCTTTACTTGCTGCCAGCCAATGTATCACACAGCAAAATTCTCATCTTATGTTGACATTAATATTTGTGGCAGTACTAATATTTCTCTGCATATAGGAAAGAGTGGAAATTGTGTGCTGGGCTGTGAATACCTATGAGTTTTGTTTCGATGGGTCTCTGAGTAATTGCTGGTGGTTTTCTTTCGTTTCTTCAACTTCTGTCCCATGTGGATCACTGATTTTGAAATGCTCTTAGGGGTTTTGTTTGGTTTTATGTGGGGATTATTTTTAATACACTCCTTCAGAACTCCTCTTATAGAGAAAGACATGAAAAATGTGGCCTAATACTCTATTAAACCCCAAAATCCAAAATGCATATAAAAAGAAACAAATGTATTTGTTTTTAAAAAAATGTCAAACTGATTTGGGGATTGGCTCACATAACTCTGTTGCTCTAGCTTTCGAATTGTAGTTTATGCCTTGTTCTTCAACAGATCCTGTTTTTCACCACAGTAAGGTCTGTTTTCATATTTGATGATTTAATCCAAGTTTGCTGCAGTTATACTGTGGCCTTTAATTTGAATCTGTTTATTTTGTTACTGTTAAGGGTAAAATCTAGCTCTGAAAATTTGGGATCGCCACCTATGTGCAAAGTTTATGTATTAAAATAAAGCTCATATTCTATTAGTATGTTGCAGAGAGATAGCAGTGTATGGTAAGTGACATACTAAAGTAAAATCTAGTGTATCAAATGCAGAGACTGTTTAGTGTGATACTTTTAATTTGGGGTAGTTCCTGAAGGGAGAGAGAGCTGGGCATAATTGCTTCAGATACTGTGTGCATTATTTATGTGTATTTACGTCTGAAAAATAATTGTGTACAGAGAAAGCACAAGAAAAATGGCTCGCATACCTTCTAGAACTGAAAAAATCAGGGCACACTGGCTCACTGGGTTGAACCAAAAGACTAGAACTAAAAGCATAACTGTTCTTATTGTCTAGATGTTAGCACACTATACTTAAAGGCCTTGTATATATTAGGAAGCAAAGTGCATTTGGCCTCTAGAAGCTGTTTTTTCCAACTTGCTGTGAGTATTCTAAAAGTGCAATATTCTCCTTCAGATATAGCGACAGGCATTAACAACTCACTTGAAACAGTTTTTTGAAACGGATTTTGTACCTATCTAGTACTATTAAGCTCGAACGTGGAAGCCATTGCCAGTGTGACTAGTACTGTGATTTCATTATGCATGCAGTGTTTGCAGCTGAGAACACCAATATGGTCCAAGTACAGATGTGTTCTAGATGTCAGGAAGTGGTCAACACTCATGAAACCTGCACTTGAACTGCTGGATTTCTAAATCCATGACAAATATTGACAGCATGGGTAAAGATACTAAATTCAGATTCCACTTTAGCAAATATAAATTCCTCACTTTCTTTGGAAAATTTGTGTAAATAATTTAATAAATAAATTAATGGAATATGAATTCTCTAATGTACAATATGGGTACGACTAGGTCTAATGGTTTCTATGAAGTGTTTAGTTTCTGATGCTACTGATAAATGTTCAGAAAAATTGTTCACATCCACAACCATTCTTTCTAAACCAAACAAATCACAGGTTAAAAGATTTAGGCTCAGGACTTCGATTTTTAACTGCTGAAACAAATGTTGACTTTGTATATTAGATTTTGCTAAGTAGCGTTCTGTAGCATGCTGTCTCATGGCACAATATGAGAGATTTTTTTTGTTTCTCTTTGTTAAGTAGTGTTTTAGGTCTAGCTAGGATAGTTGTTGATAAGATTCATTAGATCAAGAACCAATTATGGTACATATTATCTTCTGTTGAAATAAAGAAGATTTTTTTAAGAGATACTCAGTATGGGTAAGGGATGAGAATCAGGACCTTAGGGTCTTTGGGCTGTGTATTTTGGAATGAAATTCTGCTGTCTTTATTCAGGTCTAATAGCACCTTGATTTGCCAGAGTACTCCCATGACATTATAGGTGACAGCTTTTTGCATTAAATTGCTTTTGTGAGGAAGTATGGCAAAATCAAGTCCAAAAGTAGATCTGTATTAGATTAAAGCAAGTGTGTGTGTGAAAATGGGTTATATGGCAGGAGGAGAGCTCAGCAGCTAATTATCTGGTAATTCTTTTTAGTCGATGAAAGTAGTGAATATATACACTGTCTCCATAGCATCATGTAAGTGGCATACATATTCTCAATAAAAGGTTAACTTTAACTTAAATGTATTTGTATTAATTGTGGTTTTCCTGAGAGCATTTCTAAAAGTAATTTCTGTAATCATGATGTTGACGTTATGTGATCCGTTAATTCCAGGGTTATATCTGTAGGAAGATGAGTATTGTGATTAGGGATTGACTGTACTGGAATCTTACCCCTACCAGTGGCATTTCTCCAGTATTTCCAAATAGTAGGTATTAATGGTAGAGTCGATGCATAATGTACCCACCATAGTGGCTTTATATCTGTGTCTTTGGATTATTTTTTTTTTCTGTCACCAAACTGTAGTTAAGGTACTAGACTGCTGGGAAAGTAAACCACCCTGTTTTGCAGGCTGGCTGCTCCATCATTGTTGATTCCTGTGTGCAGGGAAGTGGTGTTGTATTAACATATAGACAGAAACAGCATGGATGCCAATCCGAAGTTCTTGTGCCAAGTTGCTGTCCGTGAAGTTTCTTTAATAAGGATATTTGGAAATTCCATTATGTATAAAATGTCTTTTTTTCAAGAAAGAAATTCTTGAATGGGAGTTCTTTCCCCTGCACAAAGTTTTTGTGATGTTGTTGTGGGAGAGATGCAGCTGTGTCGTAACTTCAGATTTTCTCCCTTTTTTTGTGTTTTTGTGTTTTTTTTTTTTTTTTTTTTTGAGTAGTTACTTGGATCTTTTTCGGAGTTTCCTTATTTTGCTTCACTCCCTGATGTGTTCTTGTGGAAAAAAATCAGACTCCAAATGCCTTCGCTGCCTCGGGTGGCCTTGGATATGCAAATCTGTCTTGAATAGCAGAGGAGTTGATAACTCTGGCCTACAGCTCTCACACAAAGGAGACAGATTTGTCTTCTTTACCCCCTGTTTGTCTCCTCAGGAACTCTGTTCTTGGTTGACAATATAAAGCAAAACGAAGAAAAAAAATGAAAAGCCTGCTCTAAGCAAAGTAAGAGAAAGAGGAGCAGGGGAAGAAAAAGCACTGCTTGTGTTTCAACCAAATAAATTGCTTACTGCAATTTTTTGATAGGTGTTTCTCTTACTGTTTTATTCTCATTAGTGGAAATGAGGAGTAAAGTATTTCTGTCAGATTTCCCACATTTCCCCATTATCATTGGATTTGTCACAATATGTCACTTTGCAGAACAAATGCTTCAGAGGGGCCCTGAACCAGTGTTACTGGAAAAAGGTATGAATTGTGTTGTCTGCAATAAACTCAATATGTTAAAGAAAAGGGAAACACTTCTGTGGATGTAGTTGGAAGGAAAGGTGGCTATTGTAAACATATAAGAAGAAAAACAAATCTACCTTGTTTATCAGAGTTGTTTTATCAATGGCAGCCTTTTATTAGTCATTTAGAGTTAGTTTGTTATTTAAAGCTTTAGATGTTCAATTAGTGGGTTAATACTTCTTGCAGGTTTTTACCCTTTGTTGGTAATTGAGATATTTGTTTATCTTAATTTTCTTAAAGTATGTGGTTAAAAGAAATTAGTATTAACACTTCGAATAGCAATTGAAGGTCAAAGCTTTTGCATGGTGGTTTGTCACAGAAGGTGCTATTATACACACTTCACAGCAATATACCTAGAAACAATTTGCTAAGCTGGTTACTGACCAGCTATTGCACACCTTTTATGTATCACTGGGTAAATGCAGTAGCTAGTAAAAACAGTACTACCAACAGTTACCAATTACTATTATTTTTTTTTAAATCTGATCAGGTTTACGGTACAAATGAGAACGGCAATACCATAATTAGGAAACTGTGAAATTGGAAAGGACGAGTGCTTGTCTAACACAAAAACCTCTACAAAAGTTCAGCAGAGGGAATTTTTGATGTAGCAGGAGTGTTAACAGCTGCACTAAATTAGAAGCTGCCTATGGAATCCATAATAAAACAGACAGTGAAGCTTCAAACAGAATTTCCATGACTGAGTATGCCTATGTTCCAGATCCATCTCTGTTTTTCTGCTTTATAACCTTCACTCCTTCTAATTTCCTTTTTCTGAGTTTGTGTTTTAATAAACAATAATGCAATAAAAGAGTTCTCTGATGTTAATGATGTAGATGCATTGCTTAACAACAAGGGCTTTTTAAAATTAATTAACAGCTTAGTAGGAAAAGTGAATTAATTGCTGCAGCAGGAGGCCAGTGAATCTGTAGGAGTTTTGGACTTACCCAGAAAATTGATGAATTGCGAGCAGCAGAAATAAAGTTTCATTATGTTGCCCTACATAGGTGCTTCAGATGTGATTCCAGGGAGTGCCCACTGGACAGAATGAACCTTATTTCATTCCAGTAGCTCTTTTGTATCTAAAAGGCAATCTTCTGTACTTAAAGAAAATGTTCAGAGTGAAGTTTCTGTTTTGTATGTGTGTTGGTTCAGTATTTCCTATTTGTGTAGAGACCTTGTCACCAGGGTCCATACACTCCATTTTCACAGTCTCTTCCTTTTGGTGCTGGTTTTGGTGTCTTTGACCAGACTCCTGCCAACTCTTTGTCAGAAGTCTATTGTCTTTGATCCAGGCCAGATGTGGATGGAATGTTATTTTTATTTCTGTAAAATTTATCCCTAGAGACTGTAATTTTTTTTACTTCATTGAATGTCACCTCCTTTTCTGCTTATCTCATTGGTGTGTACCTGTTCAGCAGAGGCATGTACATTCCTTATTGATGCATAAATAAAGATGTAATACACATATTCCTTTTCCATCCAAAGTTACCATTCTGAGACCCTCAACTCAGCTGCTGTCAACTCCACAGCCATTTTTCCACTTGCTGCCTCCTTCTTAGAGTTTCAGAGTATCATTATAGAATCGAGTGATCCCAAGAACAGCAGCAGGAGCACAGCCCTGCTCCCTATGGAAACCAGTTGCCTGGGAGCCTGTCTGCACTGAAGGATGGAGTGTGGGAGAAAGAGCCCTCCTCTGTGCCCTAGAGTCAGGAGCAGCAGAGCTGTGAAGGGTGATGTGCTGTCACCAAGCAAATGAGGCTCTAAGAAGGATTTCTTGAAAGGCTTGAGATTTCTTCTCGAAAATTTCATGGCAATTTCTTGAATCTTTTCAGGAAAGAGATTGCTATTAAAATGTTTGGTGCTGTGACTTCAGACATAGGGAGAACAGCATTGCTCAGAAAAACTGAGGCAAGCAGACAGGAGCTTTAATTGTCTTCAATATGTATTTCACTTGCATTTCATAGGATGTGTATTTTATGGTAGCCGAATGCTAATTTTTTAGATAAACATTTATTGCTGTTTAACAGCTTTGTAATAGATATGCAAGTATCTAACAGAGATGCGTTACATAGCTGTTATTTCTTAATAACTGTATTTTAGGTAATCAATGAGTACTTAATGTGCAATTACTGTCTTATTAAATCTAAATTGAATGTGTGGTTTAGGAAATGGAGAGCAGGCTCCTCCAGTCACATATGTCTGCATGTTTTGCTGCAGATGCTATCATAAAGCTAAGTTTACCAACAATGACATGCAAGGAAATTGATGATTTTTAAAAAGCTACTTCATTTCCCCACTGAAGCTTTCCATGAGTTTCCTGCTCTGTCCTTAGTTATTAGTGAGAGTTTGATTAAATGTTCTAGGTAGTCAGATGGAAAGAAGTGCTACTTTCTTAGTAGAATGCAAAATTCCAATGTGATGATTAATGGGCACTCTTGCAAAAATGTCACTGCTTTGCTGGAATGTTGAAGGCAGGTAATAACTCCTGACAGCTGGGACAAGGAGCTCATGAGGAGAGAAGTTAAATGTTTTTTGTGGTGGTGGTATGGGGGAGTTTGCTTACATGATTCTTCCTTCCCTTCTCACCCCTCATTTCTTTAAGGCATAGTTTTTTTACAGGGAAGGCTATGTACCAAGGAGAGAGATTGAGCAAGATTTGTTTATGGAAATATTCCAGCACAAGATCATTGCGATATTATTACTTTAAATTTGTTGTCCTACTAGATGTGTTGTCAAACACAGTGAATAAAGCCTTGAGCTGCAGATGAGTTTGGTTCGCAATCTTTAGAACTTCCCTGAAAAGACAGACTGAAGACCCCATAAAGACTTCCTAGGGTGCATGAACTTCTTGTGTGTGCCTTTAGTGAGCTGCAAACTGCTTTTGAGCATATAGACATTATCCTTTCTGTCTTCAAGCTTTAGAGACAGTGGAGACCAAGCAGCTGGGATGGGTGTGAATCTAACACTGAAAAACCATTAAGTAGGAATGGCTATCTATTCAAATACAAACCATCTGGAAAAGCAGCTGACTCCTATTCAACAAAGGCAGTTCTTGATTTCACTGGATAGTGTCTTATTGAGGACCCTCTTGGTAAAAGCAGTGGAAAGTTGTAAAAGGGCAAGAGATTTTTAAGTTTATTTCATAAATGGAAATCGGGCTTGTGGACCCTCCTAGGGTAAAGGGTCACTTCCAGGTAAATTTTTTTTCTAAAGATTTATTATTTCTTATGTTTAAAAACTTGGGCAAGGATGAGGTGCTTATATCTACCACGAGTCTCCTAAAAAACTCAATTGTAAACCAAAAGCTCGCGACTGAGATTTTGTGAAGGGCTATTATGAGCTACTGAAGGAGTCTAAAGACTCAAGTTAGGAGACCTGGGCCCCAAGTTCGTACTGCACTACAGCAGGGTGCCTCAGAATGTGAAGAGGTTTTTTTAGTGCTCTTATTTCTATCTGGGCTGCAGTGATTTAAACTAGTGAATAGATTCAGGTAGTAGTGTGGTGAATGGCTAGTGGACTAGTGAGGTACACTATAAAATTGATGTGCAGTATGCTACAATGGCTAGAAAGGTAAGGCTGACTTGTTCCAAGATACATGACTATTTTGGTTAATTACTCCTCTCTGACTCTATTGTGCTTATCTTGTTCTGTACCATCTCCCTATTAATTCTGGTTTCATAATTAGGTTGCTGCCTTTTCTTATATGTTCAGATTAAAGCTCTCATGTAGTGTAGTATCACTCTTGACCTTTTAAATGACCTCTTTTAACAATTTGGCAGTGAATGAGTAAACACTAATGAGTTTACTGTGCTTCTTTCCTCATGCTCAACTTCATCTGATGCACTGTGGCATAGTCAAGAAGGCCAATTATTTTTGAAATCATGCTAATTAGTAAAAAGGCCATGCCCTCATGGCTAGTGAGCCGAGTCAGGTATTGTTCCTTATCGCTCCATGCACTGCCCTCTTGCTGGAGATGTGAGATATGTATCATGAATACTGGGCTAAACACGCTCCTGGTGGAATGACACTAAGGTCATTGGGGTGGCAGTTGAGATGAATGTGTCCTGTTATGTTTCCAGATGGCAAAGATACATGAATAAAATTTAGCAGAGGTAAGTCTTCTGGAGGACAGTGATATTGTAAATGCATGCATGTCACTGACCAACGACGCGGCTATTTAGCTAGCTAGACAAAGGTCCGTAACTCCTGCAAGAACTAGGTATGTCATACCCTTGTAATTCAAGAAAAACTGTTGAAAAGATACAATAACTGGGAATTTTGAAATGGGTCATTTGGAAGATGTATAATTGAGATGCTTCACCTGTTTCTAAGTTCTATGGACTTCTCAATGCTTAAGTTGTTCCCGCAGTCATCTCTTGTTTAGATCAGGTTAGCATGATTGTGACGGAAAAAGTATCTCATTGAAAATGTAATTGCTAGTTTTTGTCTTCCACTATATGTAGGGGAGACAACAGGGAGAATTCGAGAGGCTGAAATTAGGTGGCTGTCACATTTCAAAGGCCCAAATCTTTCAAATATGTTGGAGGTAAAGCAAGTTTGTTTCTGACACGTTTGCAAGCAAAGAATTAAGTGAACCAGATTTCAAAGGAAGGTTCTGTTTGACCTTTCTGCAATGCTGGCTTACATATCCCAATAAAGAATATGTCCTCTGTGGGTAAACCACCCACAGTAGCATCCTTCACTTTGTGTGTTTTACAGTAAATCAAAGCAGCGCAATGCTGGTGTAAAGGCAAAACTGCTGAGTCCCAGAGACAATTCTATGACTTTGCTGTCATCTGAGGTGGGATAACCTGAGCTATAAGGGTAACAGAAAACCTAGTCTAGGCTGAGGTAGTTTGAAATTTTGCCCATCTTTTCTCCTTCCAACGAAAGACATGCAAGGGTGCATGTGTGTGTTGGCAAAATCAGTTGAGATGGGCCTTACCCATTTCTTTTCATAGCATAGAGGAATCTTTCACAAAAAGGAAAATGTCTGCAGTTGCACCAAGAAAGTGATTCCTTTGTTGCCACTGTTAAGAAGGACTATTCCAGTCTTTCCAGAAAGACTATTCCAGTCTACAGAAGTTGTTTACGGATAATGTGAATTTATTAATGAAAAATGGTTTTTTAGTCTGTTTAGAATGATATAGAGAGCCTACGCAGTTGCTACAAGTTTTAATTCGGCTTAATTTGTCTCTGCAACCTGTTTTACTCATTTATAAAGCTCAGACACTTTTCTCAGCAATGTGTAAACTGGTTGGTGGTAACTTGTATATTCTGCCACACCCACTGGGATGACATGTCCATACATAGATCAATTACTCTAGATTGTCTGTAAGTATAACTTGTCTTCCCTGAGTGGAGTAGCTGGTCTTCAGTGCTCTGAAGGAAATAGGTGGATCAGTTGTGTCCCTATTGCCTTTTGTGTAACATTTTGGTTACCTTGTATGCTGAACTAGTTATGCTAGTTCTGTGTCACTGCTTTTTAAAGGGTTGTCTCATGCGTATGTGATTTTAAAAAAAAAAGCTAGTAGAGTAGTGGATTTGTCACTGTAACAGTTGTTTTAAAATGCTACTTCTTAATATATTTTTCCTTCTACTTCATTGTTTCCATTTTGTTCACACTTTAAATAGTTTTGAAGGTCTCTTGAAAGTGTTATCCTGCTAATGTACAAATAGTTTGTCCCCAGCATCCACGACTATTCCAGTCTATGAAAGTGAGGTGACGGAAAGTCCATTTTTTATTAAAGATGGAATAAAATAAATTTTGTTCCCTTTCATTATTTACAGGTATGCTTTCCATAGCAGTTGCAGATAGAGAGATTGGACAAATCTAGTCCACTGGACTCACTTTCAGGGGATGCGTCATCTCAGATGTTGGTGACTGGTGGCTCTGCTACCCAGGTGAGTCTATCAGCAGTTCTGATGTATGCATGTTGGCAGCTTGTGACTTTGGAACCCAGGAACCGTTCTGTCATAGAAGTAAATAAAAAAAAAAAAGAGAGAACTCTGGAGAGGGGATTCCATGTCAGTTTCTCCAATTTAGAAAGTTAATCCTGGCATCTTGCTCAAACTCTGTATTGGATGATTCTGTACTTCGTTATTCCTGCCTCAAAATGCCCCTGTAGCTTTCTTGAGATACAGTATTTGTTATTATTGCTTCCTGCCTTAAGCAACTTGCTGTGTGTGGTCAAACTGCTTCATGATTCTTCTCAGGAGGTGTTAGCTTATAAAATTCCTGTATCTCTTTTGACTAGACAGGCCTCTCAAAATGTGAAGCAAGGCTGTAGTGTTAGTCAGCCTCAAGAAAGGACCAGTGAAGAGGCTTATCTTTCTGCAGCTAGCTGGCTGCTTGGACTAGCATGGACTCCTTCCTCTCATTTTCCTTCCTGCCAACTTGCTTGTCCTGGGCAGGTGACCCCTACCCTTCCCAGCACTCAGTCATAATGTAAGCAAGGCAGAACAGAGCGACAAAGAAGGCTTTGTTTTCCGTGTGATTAGGAAAAATCCATGACAGTCTAGCCCCAAGCCCCTGTTGTTTGTCACGTGCTCAGAGATGCATTGAAGCTCTACAGCAGGCAAATCCAGCTCATGGTCCTATTGTAAGCCCAGTTTCCTGTTTGTTTGAGGGCATTTCCCACATTTATGTGTGTTTTAAATACTAATAAAGGCCCCAAAGTGAAACAGTAAGCCAGAATTTTATGCTGGGGCAGTCTTATCCCTTGTTCTAGATCCTTCCTTCCTGAGTTGAAGTTCAATGACCTCCAAGTTATATTGCTCACAACCTCTCATCATTCCAGCTCCAAAATGTGATTTTTGTGGTGTGTATTATACCTTGATGCAGCAGTCAGGAGATAAAACAGATGCTTCTTAGGACATGCTGAAATGTAAATGAACAGGAGTATGGGGGGGATCTAAGTTCTTGCTTCTTTAAATTTTTATTATTTCCCATCCAAGCTTACTGTTTTTGTTTAATCTTGCCATTCCTTTTCTTCTTCATTGTGTGCTCTTGTTCTTAGGGATATGCAAACTTTATTAGTCAGCTCAGCTTTCAAGCTCTGTGCGCTTTTGTGTTTGAGAATTGGGAATCAGGTACTTTTACAGTTAGCCTAAGGGGAGAGCTGGGCAGGAGGAGCCTTTATGAATAATCAGGGTTGACATCTCCAACGTTGTTCCTTCATTATAAATATTGTTAAAGGAGCTGTGACCACCATGGGCTCAAACAGAACAGAGCATGGAGGGGAAGAAAAAGACAGCCTTTGATATCCGCTCTTTACTAGTTATCACTCCGCTGATGACACTGGCATTGACAGGTCTCTTAGATTTGGCTGCCTCTTTTTTTGGAAAGTTTTTCTTCTATTAGCATAATTATTCTGTCTGTTGAAGGCTGTACAAATTGTAAAGGCTGGGAACACTAGTTAATGTAGGTGCTTGTAAATTTTCTTAAATGTTGTATGCCTAATAGATGGCTAGAGCATTCTGATTGCATCAACTGTTTTTGGCTGCCTTCCTTAACTGGATTTACTGAATACCCCTACCATGAATCATGTGCTGTCTATGAGATGTATAATCTAAATGATTGTTTTGCTTCCGTCTTGCAAGTATACATTTTTTCACTAACATGGAAGCATGCAATGCTATTTAGATGGAACCTTGCTCTAAGCTTTATTCTCTGTCTTTTTAATTTAATTGTGTAGGAAAACAGTTGCTCAAGCCTGGACTTTTTGAGTGTTTTTCCTCTTTTAGGAAACTAAAATGTATTTTTGCTATCACAATCAAGCTCTCTACTGTATTAAATATTACTGAGAGGGAAAATTCTGCTTAGTGGGATGATTAGTTCTCCAAAGGGTTAGCACAGCTTCATGGGACATGTAGCATAAATTTTCTGTTCATAAAATACTTTGAAGTTTTAATGGGTATAAAAGTTAAAAATACAATCAGATTATATATTCAGAATGATCTTGCTTTTGGAATATAATGCAAAATGTTTGCTAGTATGAGCAGAGTAATTGCCTCATCAAATTCCTTCGTTCTGGCACATATATTTTCATTTCTTAAATCGTGGACAGCTGGAATGCTTGCTGAAGTGTTTGAAGTGCCCTGGGCACTTGTGCAGAAGAGTTTTTCTGCTCCACTCACAGATCCTCATCTGGCCTGGGTGTCTTCCTGGAAAAATGTCTGAAAAATTACTTCCTTACGTGAACTGAGAATTTTCGTCCATGCTCAGCATTGCTGCCAGAGCATGAGCAGAGGAGATGGAGAACGCTGAGAAGAGACCATGGTTTTCAACTGAGTTGGGGAGGAGGTGAGAATAGGTATAGCTGCTGAGATGGCCTTGATCACTTTTTAAATCAGAATACCCTTTCAGATAGCAAATATGTATCTTGGGAGGTGGGAGGGGATGGGAAGAAAATACACTGCCTCCTAGCCAAATATGTCATTAGTCAGTCAGTCAATATGACAATTACAGAGAAAATGGTGATGAACTGAAGTTCATATTTTGCAGCATGTGATTTACAGGCTTGTTGGAGTCTATGGATTTACCTTTAAATAGGCTCAAAAGGTAACCAAGACAATCAAGGCTATCATGAGAAAGCTTAAATCCTCTTTATAAGGATCTGTTCTTACTCTGAGAAATGTTTTGGGATCTACATATTGGAAAAGAATGTGTGTGCCCTTTACTTGTACACAAGTGACTTTGCTTCGCATCCTGATTCAGTGCTTTCTACATATGGGGAAAATCCTTAGGCCTGGTCACAGGGCTGATGGGGCATTATGTACTGCTTTCCTGGGATAAAGTTTGTTGGCAGCTTTCTGCAGAATTTTTTATTCTTCCTTCAACATTTTTATAGCAATTTTTTTCAATTGACAGCTAAAACTGAACAAAGAATACTGAGTTTAAATTAATTTATAGAAAATGTATGTTAGGTATTACAGTGAGAGCATATGTAACTGTGACAACGTGTGGGAAAGGAATGGGATATCCAAGTAGGCTGGAAAAGAACAATTGCCTGAGTAGCCTGGGTAGCAATCGGTTATCACTTGTTATAACAGATGATTACCTCTTCCTGTGACATGAGGAACAGATAAGGCAGCTCTGCAAATCTCTCCCATCTGAAAGTAATATGAAATGGCATAGAACCTTCACTGGAAATGTGCTTACATTTCTTTAGTCTTTAGCTATACTCTTGGAAGTGACCGAAGATAGCTCACTACCTACTCATAAACACGCACACATATTCTGGGGTAAATGGGTACAGCTCCGTTAAAAGTATTGCACCCCATATGTTCATATCAAATAAGATTTTGGACTCTAAGCACTGGAATAACTAGCATTAGTTAGTGTAGCATACAATGTTGTAAGTGTCATTAAACAAGTCTGACCATGAGGAGTGCAAAATGAATTACATTTTCTTTCGTAAGACTCTTGGCACATAGTGAAAAGTATTTTCCCGTTAAGGAAAATGGAACATCAGTTTGGGCTTTTGTTTTGCATGTCATTGAGATGTTGTTAAGTGTGATGAGATCCCATGAACTCTATTCAAACTGTATGTGCGATGACTATGTACAAGTTACACTGGATGAATTTTCTTTTATCCTTGTCTTGCAATGCAATTTAGAGCCAAACTCATATGACACAATTCTATGCTGGCTTTGTATTCATGAGAATGTAAAAACAAGAGAAAATATAATGGGGAGCAAAACTGTAAGTCAGGCAAATTTACTAAATAAATCTGGAGAATCCGGATAGCTGTGTGAAACTGTAAAATACGTATATATACAGACAGATTTCTCCCAGAATGGCGTGCATGCAATTTCAACAGTATTACTGACCTTGTTGGTTTTTGAAACACTGTCCAAAATCCAAATGTTACACTTTCAAGTTTTCGTTTCCATTTTTCTTTAGCCTTTGCCCTGCCACAAGCAATCTGATATTCAGTAACTCTTCATGGGTCCTTTATTTATTTTTATTGATGGATTCTGTCCTGGAGATTCATGCAAGAAAGCACTTTATTTTACTAATTTGAAAGCATCTAGTATGTTTTTAATGCAGTATACATGGTAGAAAGTATTATGCATGTTTTCATTCTCTTTATTAACTTTTTATGGAAAAGTGCTTTTGAATTGATCAGTAGCTCTGCTTTTATGATACTCTGTGGGAAGAACTAGTATGCATTTGCTTTTCATAAAAATTATTCAGTTAGATTAATACAACTATTTTACCAGATTATGGACAATTTTAATGCATACTCTTTGTTCCTTTTAAATGGGTAAAAATCAAAATTGTGGTGGTGTGTACAGAGGAGTAATGAGTGTCTTACAAAAAGACGCCTATTTGCTTTTCTTCTAGTAAATCACTGAAGGTGACAGGATCTGGTTTAGATGTGTTTAAAGCTTGTTACACAGTGTTCACTTTCTGTAGGTCCCGAGTTTTTGCTTGAAAAACAGTCTGAACATGGATGAGAAGCTGGAAGTGGAATTTTACTGCATTTAGGTTTTTTTTAATCTTTATCAAGCTGTTTGTTTCTGTTGTGTGATTCTGAATGTAACTATTGTCTTTTTTTCTCTTGGTGGGATTGGAGGAGACGTAAAACCCACTGATGGCCTGACAGTTCTTTTGGTATGAGAAAAAAACTATAGAGGTGGGATCTTAGAGATGTTAGTAGCTCTTACATAATTATTTGTATCCTCTATATTTTCTGTTTTGAAGTTATAGACAACCTGCCCCCTGAATTTTACAATTATTTTTTATTTATGAGACCAAGTGGTTGGATACTTTCATAATTTCTTTTCTTACTGTCTGAAGATAAATGGATGTAAATGTGGGAGCCTGGATTTGCTAAAAGATAGTGAGTTATTTGGAGTTTTAGGTTTTGTTTTGAGCTATTTGGAGCAAGAGTACACGCAAGGTAACGTTCCTTGAAATTTTAGTTTTTGAAGTGCTAGGTTGTCTTGTACTCTTTACAGGAAAAGTCTGCGGTATGATTTATGAGGGACTTATGGGTTGGATTTTCATCTATGTTTGCCTGTTCATTTATTAGTATACTTGCACCCATGAATCTTAGGAGACTAGTATCATGTTAAATAGGTAAAGGGGAAATTCTTTCCCCTGCTCCAGAATTTTAAAAATATTACTGTTGCTTTATGAACTGGGATTTCTGGCTTGCATTTTCTAATGTCAGTATGTTATTTGCTGTGCTAAGGGTCTATAAAAACAGTGCCAAACATAGGCGTTTTGCCTTACTGTCTGGATTTCTTTCCTGGCTTGAAGAGTTTGCCTTATCCTCATTTATAAAACAGGGAGCTGTGACTAAGGGACTAGTTATACCGTAGCTTGATAAACCTTTGTAAAGCAACGTGCTGTTGCGAGTAATGGCCTCCATTCATTATTAGCCCAGTTGATTTTCATTTACACTTGGCTCCAACAATTAGCTTGAGCAGGTGTGAAGGTGATGGAGGGCCAGGGACGCACAGAGGTCAGCCACTGCTCTGTGTGATAAATTAACCATTATTATCTGCAGTGAAAGTGGCTCTTTACGCCTGTCAGCAGCAAACAAAGGGACAACATATCTCACATAAAGTGGAATCAGGGCCACTACTGCAAATGTGATCTGTCTGTAATTTTGTCTGGTAAATAAAGGCAAATCCTTTTGAAGTGTCACACCTGTGTGTTTCGCTTCAAGGAGGTAAATCTATCTTATCTTAGAGATGTGTATATATAAATTTATAGATACTGAGTTTCAAAGCTGTAGTAAGTGGCATTTTATATTAATAGATTCTCATTTGCATTAGAAACTAACCAGAAAACTATTAGTTAAGGATTTGAAACATGGAGATTTTCAGCAGACTGTAATAAGGACATTATTTGAGGCTACTGACTTTTAAATTCCTATGTTACTACTTTAAAAACACCCCTGATTTGCCTGCACTGCATTGGCTTTCCTCTAACATTTACCTGTGTTTATCCTTCAAATGAATTGTAATCTTCCCCAAATCTAGAAGATGTCCTCTTCTAAAATCTGTAGAATTTGGGAGTGGATCACATATAGTATGTCCCCCTGCTATGGGACACAGATGGGTTGCAGGCTCAACAGTTCTGCTTGGGCTTGGACAACTGTAAGTGTAGTACTGCTGCTATACTATTATGAACTATTTGGTCAACTGAACTGCTGATCTTTTACTTGTCATGAGGAAGTTATAAAGGATTTGCAGGCCTTTACCCTGTGTGGAACTGAGAGAATTTGTAAAGGAGAATGTGGACACTTTCCTTCCCCCCAAAAAGTAGGGAGTACAGTGCACTTGAATGCTAAAATTGTCTGTTCTACTCAACTCCCCTCACCCCCCTCATTTGTTCTGTTCTTGGAAGGAAAGGTCTAACAGGATTAATGCCCAAAGTTATTTTCTCATTCTTTAGCTAGAGAAATAGTCCACCAATTTACAGTGTTTAAAGTATGTAAACTCTCTCCACACACGCAGACTCTGTTTTACAAATCAATAGGAAGAATATACAGATTTTTTTTGTTACTTAAAGTTGTAACCGCTGTAGTCTTTATAAAGAATTTTCAAAGGAACTCAAGGCTTTGTTTCAATGTTAGCTTTGATTATCTGCGATGGGAGCAAACACTTCCTCATTTAGTTTGGTGGACAAAAGTGTTGTACCATAGCCTGCCTTGTAGCATTTGTATTTGTTGCTCACAGTATCTGCATTGTTAGCTCAAGCACTAGCCCGTAAGCTTGATTCCAGTGAGCCATATTGTTTTAGTTTGAAGTGGCATTTAATGTGCTATTGAGAGTCTTGTTTATGTCTAGAGTGACAGTGGGTTTTCTTGAAAAGCCTCTGTTTCCAAACATGGAATACTTGCATAACTCATTTGCAGAATAGTTCATTTACCAAAGCACCACTGACTTGGAATCCAAGTACTCTAGCTGACCTAGCAGTCAAACGGCTGCTTGAGCTAATCATCTTCTTTGTCAGAAAGTTAAAGAGTTAGTAACCAATCTTATGGAACCTTGAAATGAAATCAACAAAATATACTGGGGCATGAGCAGGAAGTTCTGTCATTAACCTTCCCTTGTACTTCTTAGGCAGGAACCTCTGAGGCTGCCTCTGCTGCCTGCTGTCTGTGGTGTGGAATCTGCAGAGATGCCTTCTCTAGTGAGGTAAGACCTTTCCAATGGCAACAGTTCCTTTTGTGCTGTGGTTTTACTATATGTGTGATAATTACTTCTCAGCCTTCCCTGGGTGTAGTTAGGGATGCCTGCATAACCCTCAAAATGCTGGTGTAACTTTCTCATAAGCAATCAGTTGTCCATCCGCTGCCACATAGAAGTTACGTTGTGGAATGAAGGGTAATGCTGTCCCAGTAGGAAGCAGAATGCTGTCTGTTTAGAGCTGCTTCTTATCAGAGCATGAGTGAAAGGGGCAAAGCGGGGAGTGGGGTGGGGAAGAAGT
Source organism: Sagittarius serpentarius (assembly GCA_034782735.1). NCBI lineage: Eukaryota > Metazoa > Chordata > Aves > Accipitriformes > Sagittariidae > Sagittarius > Sagittarius serpentarius. Next base: position 5,600,226 of record JAVKLA010000002.1, read on the forward strand.
GGACATTTCATTGTGTTTAAGCAAGCAATGTGTTTATAAAAAAATCAAAGCTCTTGCAACTGAATGGCAGCAGTTTAGCATTGCATAGAGTCTTGTTAGAAGTAAAGTATAGGTTTAATCATTTGATTTGTCAAAAGGGAGGGTTGAACTCATGGGAATAAATATAATACACATGGGTTTAATTACCATGAATGGGTAGGCAAAAACAAAGTATGCAAAACAGTACATTTACTCTTCACATATGTGTGTATATACATATATAATTAGAGTTGGGCAGAAAATGCATTTTTTTCCTGCCACCCACACTTTCCTTATTTTTTAATAAAAATAAATATTTTGACAGAAAAGCATGTACCAACTCTACCATATATAGTAATTGCTTGCCATAGACAAAAAAATCTTTGAAGTTAAACTCAAAGCAAAGAAAGCTGATTTTACTCATTAGAAATACATAATACCCTAATTGGGAAGGGCATAGAAAGGAACACAAACATTTGCTGCATCTGTATGGTAAAGAAATAAACATACTTTAGACAAATACATCTCTTGAGTTTCACTTGGTAGCTTATAGCACATCTTCAGTGCACAGGGATCAGTGAGATACAAAGATACTTTTCAGTAATTCATCCAAGACTGTGTTAGGGTGGAGAATACTTTTGGGCTTCTAATCTTAATGGAAGCTAGAAAGCGGTTATCCCATCTGTTACATATCCCATAAAAGGTAAGTGTGTTGTGGGTTTTGTTGGTTTTTTTTTTTATATTTGAGCAGCTCATGAAGATTAAATAAAAATATAACTTTTGTCTGAGATGCGAATGAAGAGGAATGGTGCTGCACAAATTAGGGAAGTTAACAAATGTACTTTCCAATTCCCTTGGAAATGGAAACAAACAAAAGGTGGGATGTGGTAGGAAGTTAGATGTGTTTGGTCTCGAGAGGATGTTCAGATAGCAAAAGGTCAATAAAAAACCTCCTAAAATGTACTTGTCTCTTTGATGTGTATTTATAAGGACCATTTTTCAGTTAACACACACAGGTTCAATGAATTCAAACAGCCTGCTAAGGCTGAAGATTTATCCTCTTCCCAATATCTTTGCACAGGGAAGCATTCGTTTAGGAAGTTTATGATTTGGAGAAGATATATAAGTTAGACTGGGCATGATGCCAAATTTGGTCTGGTGCAGATTCATCACAAGCTGAGAATGTAAAGAGGGTGCAGATTGCCAGTGCTCAGTGATGTGCAAACATCTAGAAGTTCAGCTCAGGTACCATTCCTGTAGCTTGATGCCATTTCTAAATCTCTGTACTCTGGTCCCTAGTCAGAAGATCTTGTGGTGTGGTTTGTTGGGGTTTTTTTTTCTCCTGCTGAAGAAAAATAAGAAATACAAAACCAACTGAGAAGAAAAAGAATTGGGTCGGGGGGGTTGTTTGCTTTGTTTTTTCTAACTTGTCATGCTGAAGTGAATCTTACTGAGTGGGTTTTAGTCAATCTGAAACTGCAGAAGTTACTTAGTCTAGTTAACATCACAGGACAAATGTTTCCTTCTAAAACAGTTCCCAACATGATCTGGAATACGTTTTCATGGGAAGAACCTTGTTTGTACTTAAAGCTGTATGTGTGAAGCAGACAACTGTACATTTAAGCACAGTGTACTTTGCTGGAGGAGGCAAACATTGATGATGAGGTCATTCATCTCTCAATATTCAGAATCTATCTTCAAATCTGGAAGCTTTTAGCATGTTATCTCTAATCAATCAAAAGAACAAATTTTTTATTTTGAGTCACCAAAACCTTCACATACTTGCTTGGAGTTAGTGAAACTTTAAGACATAAGTGTAAACTTTAGCATACATTAAGTCTCATGTTGAAACCCTGCCTAAAGGCAAGGGTGCACATACACAATGACAGTCAGTAAAGCATCCCAAAATTTTGCCAGATGGCTCCCAGAGTTGACCAATTGTGTGTTTTGTGGTTTCTTTGGGTTTTTTTGTTTTTTTTTTAAATGGATGTGATTTAAGATGACAAAAGTTTGACTTATTTTCTATGAAGTTTATGTAGTGCATTAAAAATGTTGAAAGCTACTGTATACTCTTGAGAAGCAAGTTGTATTTGCTCAATTAAAAAAAGAAAAGAGCTCCCCCCTCCCCTTCAAACCTTGAATGAGCTAACTGTGTAATGCTGGTGTGAAGTGATGCTTTTGACTTGGCATTTTTAAAACTAGCACAAAAAGGCATCGTGTTCTTTCCTCAGTACTAGAGAATGAAAGTGCAAAAGCACAAATGCTATAGGTGAAAGCTAGCCTCCTATGAAGCTGGTGCAAGTTCTGCCCTAGAAAGTATAAAGAATAAATTTTACCTTGTTTTGAAACATAAACAAGAAAAGGAAATGCATAAGGACATTGATAGTTATTCTGAAACCATCTGTTAAATGTTGCAGCATTTAAAATACTTAAAGATTTTATTGCTCTGAGAAAAGTGAATTTAAATTTTTCTGAAATAATTGGATTTGGTAATTATCATGTGCTGAATTCATAATTAGGTTTTTTTTATATGGTTTTGAGGGGTTTTCCCTCCTTTTTTGCTATTTATGTAAGTTTTGAGGTAATTAATCATGTTTCCTTTTCAGGAATTTATTAAGGAAAAAGTGTAGCTTTAAGTACATGAACAGCATCAGCTGGTGATTACCTGCATCTTTCAAGTCAGCCATATGCTGATGATCCATAGTGGACTGCGCCATTGCAGTGACGTAAAATAAATTCTTTGGTTTCCTTTTCTTCGGGTATCTAAATATTCTAGTTCAAGGTCTGGTGCTTTAAAGTTTTTAGCAATTGTTCTTAAAGGTGCAAACTGCTTTTAAATTGCTTCAATGGTTTATGAACTGTCTGATAATACATAGCTCGTAATACATTTATATTTATACACTGCAAATTGTTATATATGCTCTGTGTATGAACTAAGCATAGTTTTACTGATGCTTTTAGGCCAAATTGAGGTTGCAAAGCTTCATCTCTGAAAGCTTTTTTTAAAGTGAGTTTTTTTCATTTTTCTCACTTAAGCAAAATTCTATTGCTGCAAAGTAAAAATTCTATTGCTGTAAAGTAATTGTATGAGTGAGTGCCCCTGTTTAAGTGAACAGTTTATGGTTACTATATTAAAGTGAACATTTCAACTTGGCTAACACAACCACTGAATAAACACATATTGATATTATAGAACAAAATAATATATTAGTGCATTGCTCATTTGTGCTCTGATAGTCACCCTGATACTATTAGTCATGCGGGGAGTGACAAACACAATTACACTCGAGTGCTAATAGAGTGGAAGGGCAAAACTGCCTGACCTCGGCATCCTGGGTCGATTTAAATGTTTGATGTCTCATTGAATTAGTATCACAGTGTGAAAGACAAAGCTCAAACTAATGGAAATGAGCCTGGACATGCAATACTGCTGATTGGGCTGACATAATTAGAATAATATTCTTCACACAGCTAATAACAAGCAGAAGAAATAAATAACCAAGAGATAACTTAATGACTGCATGCTAAAATGCTCCTTTGAATATGCTAAGGTTAGCATTTTCTATTTACTTATGGAGCACTGGGGGAATTTTTTTCTCTGTGTAATCATTAGCTGTGGTGATCAGCTCCATACTGGTGACTAAGGCCATATGAAACTATGCAGGTTGACCTAACTTTTCCCTCCCCTCAACATCATTATTTAACTCTCAGGGCATTGTTACAAATATCTGCCTCTCTAGAAGACCTGCCCAATCCCTCACAAAAAGAAAGAAGAAAAAAAAAGAGCTGACACATGATGGATTTGTAAATATATAGCCTTGTATCTTCTTATATTCATGCCCTTGAACTCTGAGGTACAGGGTGGTAAAGTATAAGTAAGTGTACAGGGCACTTGAAGAATGTATATTTCTGTGGACATGACGTGGGATTTTGATGTTTGATACAAAATACAGGACAGTTTTTTAGAATGCTTTCTACAGTAGCTTATTTTAAAATTTATCTTTGGCAATCTCTTACATATTTTCTCAGCTTGAGGTGAGGTGATGTAGACAGACTTAGGAGAGATGTAGGTGAGACAGGAACATGCAGAAAACCACTTGGCATTACTCATCAGTTCCATCTAGACCTCTTTCTTCCTCAGTTCTTGATAATGATATATGCACCAGAAATCCAATCTAACAAAGCACATTTGCTTAACTTCAGGTGGGCAAGTCTTTGCCATCAGCAGAACTAGTGACATGTTCAACCATGAGCATGTGCTTTCAGGATTTTGTAGGAGATGGACTTTTGATTCTTAACCAAGACCTACTGAAATCAAAGCCAAAGGAATTTGCTGCCTAGGTATCAAAGAGTGTGAATCTGAGACCCAGCTAAAAAATTTGTTCAACAGGTTGAGCTGATAAAAATCTTTTTTCTTTTCCTTCCTACTTACAAAAGTTCACAACTTCAATTTCAAGATTTTTCTCATGTGAATAATTCCTTGGACTAAAAAATGAGAAAGCAACAGCTTCCTGGAGAGGCTGAGGATTATTTTCAACTAAAATTAGTGATGGAAGGTATCAGCAAACAAAACACTGTAAGCATAATATGGTAACTTCATCTTAGAATTTGCTTATTTGGTTTCAGTCAATTCAGGAAGCTTTGTAGTGTCTTTGAAAGCTGGTGCAGGAAAATTCCATTTCTTAATGCAGGAGCTGGCAGTGAACTTCACTATACTTCCAGAGCTATGGCCCCATTCACAAGAGGATATCACTGCAGCAAGAAATTGCTAATAAGATCGATTCATTTAAATTGGTCTGTTAGTGATAGCTAAAACTTCCCAGTCTTAAAACACCTAAGACTATGTACATGGGGTTTTTTATGCCCAGTTGGCATATATAATGACAAGCCTTCTATCATGAATGCGCTGAAGTGGAAACCATAGTCTTAAATGAGTAAGATGTTGCATGTTGCAAACTTGCAGGTGGAAGAGTCGCAAAAGAACATTTTAGCTTTGACCAGTGCGAGGCAGTGAAATGCTGTTCATCTGTTATGTTCATAAGCTGACCTACATCTGTTACTTCTTTTCAAATAATAATAATTAAAAAAAGGCCCAGCATTTTCAGCAAATCACATTATTTCACTTCATTAAGGGTTAAGAGTTTTATGTCAGTCTATTACCAATTCAGACTGAGGTAGCACTGCTGAGCCAGCATATGCCACAGTATCAAGGGCTGGTACAGAGGTGGATCTCTCCTCTGCTCTGTGCTTAGTAAGCACAGTTGGCATGCAGGTAGTAAGAAATGTATAACTGATTCTGTGCCCCAGATTTACGATTCTCAGAGTAAGTGACCCAAAATGGTGCCCGCATCATCCAAAAACCTCTGCCTTCTGATTGCTATTGGATCATTTACCTTTGTCAGCTCTTCAGACCTTCAGACCCTGTGGAACTACCAACGTTGACTTTGTGCTTGCCTGCTCTGGGCTGTTTCTGCATCCTTAAGGAAGAAGTCCTGCCTCCCTTTAGTAACAAATTCAGTATCATGTAAAAGGAGCAGGAATAACTCTCTTCGTCCATAATGTGGAGAAAACAGAAGCAATAAATATGATAAGCTAATTCCTATTCCCTGTGATTATGCAGAAACATTACCTGTGGGTAACTCCTCTTTTTCCTTAATCCTCCTCTTTTGCCAAGAATCCTAAAACCAGTGAGATTAACTCTGGGATGACAGGTTGGCACTTGAGATACTTTGAATTTAAAGCTGAGGGATTATTTTCTCTGTTAATTTTCTCTCTCTGTTAAGATCATCTGAATTTATGCTGCTGAGCCACTACAACCCCTCCACTCAATCCTTTCAGGTAACTTTCCAGAGCTTCTGTGCAAAATGACTGCTTTAAAATAGCCAACAGAGATAACAGTGGCCATTAAAAACAAAAGGTGGATATACAAGCAGATGAAAGATGCTCTCATTTTTGCAGGGAGCTTTCTTTAAGCAAATCCTTTCTCTTTTGCTTAGCCTAGACGCACATTTTTGGTAATTTAACTGATCATTTTGAGGCTGGAGTCTTGAGACCTCCAAGTATTTATTGCAATAGAGCAGATATTAACAATAGCTTGAGTGATTCTGGTAGTTGAGCCTAACATAACAGGAATTCCCCCCCTCCCCGAGTGGTTTCAAAGCTGAACATTTTAAGTAACTCACAGCAGTTTCTTAGTGTTTAAACTAGTGGGGCATATGTGTTTCACGTTCACATGCTTTTATGCTTTTTCTGTGTTCATCATGTTGATATTATTATTTTTTTGGTGGCAGACCTATTTTCCTAGTACATGTAAGTGGTTCTGTTAGTATGCCTACGTTCTCAGCTAGTTAAAAAAAGTGTCGGCAAAGACTATTGTCCCTTACTTAGCTTTAGTTTCTCATTACAAATCTGTTGATGTTACAGCTCAGCATAACTTGCACATCATTTGGCTTATTAGAGCTGGCTAAATTTTTTTTTAATTTTAGTTCTGTTTTTAATAGAATTGGGGAAAAAAACCTGTTTAAAATAGCAGTGGTCCTGCTTTTCTGCAGCTCCTAAGGTAGTTAACATTTTGGTGAGGTCTGAGTTCTGAATTTCTTGTCATTCTTTGTCTTAGTGAACCAGCAAACTGGGAAAGGCTTTTTCCTTTAAAAGAAAAAAACTGTCTCAAACTATGACAAGAAGATACCAGCTGTTGTGAAGGTATCGTGCTGATGAAGAGAAGTAGAATATTACCAGTTTTAGGCTGAACATTGGGTTTCATCAGAATCAGTCAAATCAATCAACTGGATCCCAGTTCTTCTGTATGTCCTTCTGCAATTTGTGCCTGTTGATATACCAGCTCCTGAAGTATGGGTTTAGGTATGTTCCCAATAAGCTTTTCATAGATTTCTTATTTATATCGTCCATGTTTCCTTCGTGCTCTGATTGCATGGAAAATACTTATTATTTTGTTTAGTTTTATGCTAAGAATTTAAATGTAAAGAAGAACTATGGGATTAGGTAAACCTTTCTTTAGAAGGACTGTTTCAACAAGTTAAGCTTAATTATTTAAAAGTAAAACTGCTGTTTGGCACCCACTAGTGTCTCATTATCCGGTGCCTTGTATGCTGAAGGGTTATTTTTATATGGTGGAAAAAGGATAGAAAATTTTACTGTGCTTATTTCTACTCTTATCCACAACCACTCAGCTTTTTCTGTGTTCTAACTTTCTACAACTTTCTTCTCCTGTGGTTTTAAAAGATCTGGGTCAAGGCTGTCGAGGTAAACTGAAATCTTTTGATTAGATTTAAAGTCTTTTGTATTTGAACCAGAATGTTCCTAGTATGTTCCTATCAGTTGGTCCATTATTAAGGAACAACAACAGAAAAAAGTAAGGGTGTTTTTCAGTAATTCTTGGTGCTTACAGACTAGTTAATGCCCTGAACTAGGAGGTTTGTTACCTTCCAAAATTTGTTCGTTGGGTATTTTTATATTCTATTCGCTTTCCCATCTCCCTGCTGCCCAGAGGCCTTAGTCTTGATGATATCTTGTGGCAGTCAGTTCCACGGACTCGTACCGTGTATTTTAAAGCAATAGTTCTCTAATGAAGGAAGATTGCTTCACTCACAATGCTATGCATCCATTTTGAACAGCAAACCCGAATATTGTCAGGACAGGTATCACTGGTGTTATTTACTAATAACACTCAAGCTGGCATTTGAGGTAGGGCACTTGGGGTGTTACGCAAAACATAGACAAGCTTTCTTGGACCACAGAACTGTAGCCTTTGCACTTCATTCAGAAAAGACAGAAACTTGAATAATAATTTGAAATAAAGTCCTTTGTGTGTTCAACTCTCCTGATACAAACCTTTCACTAGCAGGGAAGGTACTGAAAGTGGTGGTATTCTAGTACTAGTTGAACAAAAACAGCCTTTGGCAATCTGGGCTGATAAGAATGAAGAATACTTGCAGACAAAAAACCCAAGATTTTTTTTGTTTTGTTTTGAGCAAATGTAGAAATATCATGTGTAGCTGCAGACTTGATTTACTTTCATGCCATTTAACAATCTGATAATTTTTACAAAGATATACTTAAAATGCTGTTTCATGCAAAGTTCACTTTTTTCCTTGTTTAAAAAACACTACATCTTTAATTTGCAAGGCTGTGTATTAATTTGCTGAAAGCACCATTTATTTCCCTTTCCTTCTACTTTAAATAAAGTCAGTTGTTGACAACTCTCAGGCGTGTCAAACTCTCACCACTAATAATTGCTTAAGGATCCCTAACTTTTATAAATGTTGGTTCCAGCTAAAAACCCTGTGCAATAGCCCTGTTTGAGGGAAGGGGTGGGGGGAAAAGGGTGGGGAAAAAGAGGAAAAAAACCTGAGAACTTCTTCTGATGAATTTTTGATTTTCCTTCTTAACAAAGAAATGTCTGTGATTCAAAGAAATAGCTTAAAGTGATATTATAAAATAGAATATGGAGTGCACTGTTCTGAATGACTCTTTGCTTTTAATGTGAGGCTGAAAAATTGTCAGTGCCTTTTTTGATTAGATGAGATCCTTTTTTTTCTTGATCTAAGAATTGAGGAGAAAAACATGCTACTTGCATTTGAATACGGTATGAGCTAGATGTAATGTGTTGAAGATAAAGCAATACCAGTACTGCCTCAAGGCGGCACCTGTATCTGTGGGTCAATGCCATTTCTCTTTAGATCGCTGCTGAGCCCCTCTCTTGGCTGCTGCTTTATTAGGCCTAATTAGGCAGGCTGTCACTTTTACTGGTGATGGAAAAGGAAGATAAGTAGATTACTTGTGTCATCTATCTCTATCCGGACGTGTCTAAAAAGTCTAAAGTGATTGCTGTGGGCCACAAATATATTTCACAAGAGGGAGAAAAAGAGAAAAAACCTCAGAAATGTATTAAACCTCTAGAAATGACTTACCTTTGGCACTACTGTGTGTAATTTCAAACCCACAGAGAGAAGAGTTACAGTACACACGGAAAGTCCTTTTGTTCAGAGGGAGAAGGTTGTCTGTAATGGTTTTTGTGATATCAAAATAAAAAAAAAAAAGGCTGTTTTCCACTTAAAATTCTAGTAGTGATTATATATGTATTTTTTAAAGTTAATCCAAGTTATAATAAGAGAGCAGCATCTGTGGCTGGTGGAGTGGGCTATTTTGATGACAGGCTTGTTGACATGTTCCTCTGATAGGCTTACTGTTTGGATCATTGCTTAGGGCATCTCCAGTTTATGCAGCATGTGTATATTTTTAATGATTGTTTATAGGAATAATTAATTATTTTCTAAATAAAGTAGCAGATATCTTCCTAGATAAATTAATTATTGACAACTAATATTATTAACAGCCAATCAGCACTTGCAATTCTTTAATTTCTGAGACATCTTCCACTTTGGAAGATGATATTCCCCTGAATGTTCCTCAACAGGAAGAGCTTATTAGCTATAGCATTGTGGTAGGAAAATGAAACTACCTCTATATGGACTCTTATAAAAATGAAATACGATTTAAGGGTGTTGGCAGGGTCAGATACTAATCCTCACGAAACTTAAAGCTTAAGGAAAAAATGAAGTAGGTTTTATATTTTTTAAAATTCTTAAAGCTACCAAATCACAACAAGCCAGGTGATAAAATGCTTTTAGAAATTTAGATGTTTTCTTTTAGGTATGTGTTCTTACTTCAACTGTTGGTGCTTGCAGTCACGTGGGATACAAATATTGATCTTTCAAAATCTGATTGCAGCCACAGCACAAGTAGCAGAGTGTTAACATAGGCTCCTGTAATGAAGACCAAAGATGTCTATGTGAAGATTCTTAAAATCTACTGGGCTAGTGTCTTTGACTATTAGATAAAAGAATAAATTTATAGGTATCTATAGTAAAACTACTTGTAGAGTTAAAATCAAACTCAGTCGCATCACAAGGGCAAGATGAAAAGTTTTTCATGGTGAGTTTTTTTACTGAAGGTAGATTAAGGAGCAGTAGGGCTGATGTTCACTACTAACAACTCACTGACTCACTAGGGCCCTATTCAGTATTCCTTACCCAGGAACATTCCTATAGGCTTGAGCAATATAATTTCAATAGACTTTTTTGTGTGTAATGAGTGCTGTGTAAGGTCTTTAAATGATAGATTCTGACTGCTGCACCAATGGCATCTTTATTCAAGATTCTGCTTTCCACAGGCAGTCAACCATTCTATTTGCTTGGAAGCTTCAAAACTTCTCATTCATTATTCAATTCAGGCTTGTTTATTTTCTTTGCCTTAAAGACCCTTCTTCACAGATGTTGCCTAATTGTATCCATACATATTGAGGTAGCTAGAAGTACAGTGTCATGGAAATCCACCATTAGGACACACAATTTCGTAGCCTGCTGTATGAGCCTTTTTGTGTAAGCAGGAGTTTTTGAGCCATATTACACTAGGAAAAATTCTAAATATAGGACAGAGAGGCATCTAGTGCCAGGAACTTTTAAATGAGTTTGTCTTGAAGAACTTGCAGATCATTATTAGGCTGAAGAAAGTCAGAAATTTGATGCTATTACATCATGCAACCTTTTTAATATTAGTCTTCAGGGTTTTTTTCTGCCTACTACTATAAGCTATAACTTTTACTCAATACCTAGTTCTTGATTATTTATCTTAATTACAGTATCTGCTCAGAGTGGGAGTCTTTTAAGCTCAAGATTTTGAGGTGTCAAGGTCTCTGAATTACTAAGGAAATACTTTGATGTGTGATAAGTGTTTGTTTTCTTAAGTTCAAAGGTTGAAACTAATTTCCTTCATAATATGCCAGTCACCCTTAGTGTATAAAAAAAGTGTGTCTAGATATCTACATGGTAGAAATTCCCTTTGGAAACTGAGTGCTACTGTTGGTCAGGGGCTCAACACCAGCCTCGCAGGAGATGATCTCTTGTCAGGAACTTGGTGCAACTTTTGAGGAGCCCAGTGAATTGTCTGAGAAAAAAAACCTTTTTGCTATATAGCAATGCTGTAGTCTGGCTCCAGTTCGTTTATTCAGAATGGGTAACTGTGTTTATATCTACATTCTCACTGATTAAACAGTTGTGAACACTGGAACAGTCACTTTGCTGTGGGCTGCCAAGAGCAGCATCATCCATCCTTCCTGCTTGGCTGGATACTGCTCACAGTCTGGGGATGTGGCACACCTTTCCTGAACTTTGGCTTGTGTTCTAATTCTTGTTTCTGATTGTGGATACATCTTCTGGTTTTAGCCCTCAGCTTTGAGCATGGAGCAGTACTATCCATGCCTACCTATTTGTGAGCAGACTTACCCAAGGACGATAACAGAATAGAGCTACTGATCCCAGCAGTTTATCACATGGAGAACCATACCTCAGCCTACCAAATGTGGCTGGCTGGGCATTTTCATCCAGCAGTTGCTAGAAGGTCACAGGTGGGCAAAACTGAGGCCTGAACTCAGCAAGTGTGATTGTTATTTGCTGTCACTGTGTCTCAGCAGGAAAGGACCAATGTCTGATCTACTTTGAAATATGTTTGATTCTGTAAGTCTGCCTTAATAAGTTAAGAAAAAGCCAGTCTCTATATAGACATTTTTACCGTCACGTTGTTTTCTGGGTATGTCCATGTTTTGTAGTTTCTTGCTGACATTCAAGGCCTTGGTACCACAGTAGACATAGTATATCCGAGTGATAAAAGTTGAGTTCCTAAAAAGGTTCATCATCTTTTTAATGGTTTTGAAATATTTAGGAAAAAATAATTACCAGCTACAATTTTGTGCTTTCAGTATTAACATACCTGATTGCATGATATCCTCACAGCATCTGAAGTTCACTGACTTTTGGCTCATCCAATCAAGCTACTCTATATAATCAGAAATGAGATCTCTCACTTGAAAGATACAGAACAACTGTGTTCTTGCTTATGGGAAGGGAAAAAAATACCTTTGCTTTTCCTCTTTTTCCTCCTTCCCCAGAAACATGCAAACTCTCTCCATGTCTGTTCTCGTGCAATCTAATGCCTATGAATAGCTCAAATGGTTGTATTTCTGATTCACTTGATCAGAAAAAGACCAGGAGCAAAGATAGCATCCTGATTTCAAAACTGCATCTCTGAGAATATCACAGGAAAGCTACTGTTGTGCACCTTTTTAAAACTTTAAAAGCTCCACAGGTTGAATATAGCTCGTTAGAGTAAGAGTGTTTTCAGAATACACAGTTCTAGTTAGGTTTTTGGTTATACAAACAGATGTGTCAAAATCTTAATGAGAAATAAGGGATGGTGGTACTTTGATAAGAAATACAGAATATAAACTTTTATTATTATTTTGGATTTTTTTTAGCAGGTGCTCTTTCTTTGCAATGCATGATGGTTGCTTCTTTCATAGATATGTTAGAGTAAAAGCCTTTTAGAACATTCTTATTTCTGATTTGCTTCCTAGTCAGTTAGGGCTTGCATTTGATACGACCCCAGGTTCATATGATCACATGATGCTGCAGAAAAGGACCAGTATATATTGTTCTGTGGAAGAATAAATAGTAATGTCTTGGACAAACTTTTTCCCTTTTAATGTTTGCATTCTTGCAGGGAATACATGTGAGGTTTTTTTTGTATTCCAGGTGCATTTATCTAGGCAAGATTTTAAATTAATAAATGTAGCCCATTTAGGCTCTTGTATCTCAAAAGCACTGGACTAGCTAGCTGGATCCAATTCACTTTTAAGGGATATTGAAGATTCAAAGAGGTTCTTGATGTCAAAAGACAGCTTGCTTTTCTCTAATCATATTTGTTCCTTCTCTTCAGGCATTGAACCAATTAGACACTAAGAAGTACAGCCTAAAAAGCCAAAGTTCAGTCCACAAATTTCTTACAGAGCTAGTTTAGATCAGTTTTAAAGACTCCTTAATTTTTTTCAATTAAAAGCACCATGTATATCCTTTTCCTATTTAGGTGTTTCCTGTAAAGCCAGAGCCAAACTCTGCCAGCTACATTGGACTTTGGTGGAATAGTATCTTCCATATTTATTTCTGATGACTTCATCTTTGTCTTTTGGTATTAATGTACCTTTTTTCTTTTATTTGAAACTGATGACAGCTGTGTTGGCAATGTAGGGATATTTGTGAGCAGAGTCAAGTGACAAAGATGATTTTACTGAGTAACTGTAGATACATAACAGCTCTGTTGATATGGCCTTTGCACACCTGTGTCTGTCAGGCAGGAGTACCTGGGAATTTCCTGCATTTTGCCTAGCACTTTCTCACACAGCACTTTGACATGTCTTCCACTTTGCTAGGCCATCTTGCAAAGTCCACCATGGAATCCAATGCATAGATGAACCCCCCTAGTGTGACCGCACCATGAAGGGCAGTGTCTAGTCCTAGTTGCTTTAATGTTTTTCCTTGTTTCTATCAAATCTCATTAGCATTAGTTTTTACTTTTAGAACATAAAAAGGCAGTACTAAAGTGTACAAATATTATTGTTCTGTATTAATGACTTCTGTATCCAATTAGTGAAGATCATTATTGCAATATGTTATGACTTGCATTGCACACAAGAGACAATAAACAAGATTCCCAAGAAGCAGCTTTATAAATAGCTTCTCTGTAGCATTCTTTGACTATATCAAGTCCTTTGGTCTGTCATTTTGCCATACAGCAGACGGAGTTGAATGGTACTAGTGGCAAGCATTTGTCACAGAGTGAAGATTTTATCTGAGTCAGAATAGAATGCAGGAAGTACTAGCTTTCCCTGCTACCTATCTAGGTTTCTTGTAGGATGAGATTATTTCAGTTTTGTGGCTGAAACAGTTCAGATTTCATTGCAGGTGATATAACCTGTTTGTTAAGCACATTTTAAGGAGAGATACTGTATTTTAATGGACATTTAGTAGCTGGCTATCAACAGTCTATGCTTCCTGCCTGGGGACAGCATGCAAGGTTTATTAAATATTAAGGAGCTGTTCATTACTTTATGAAACTACGACAACAGAACATCTGCATATTTAGAAAACAGGAAGTTAACATTCTTTAGAATAGCTGCTTCAGTTAGGGAAAAGGACTAATGTTTGTCTGGGTAAAGTTGCATAAAAATGTAGTGTCTTCTTTGAAGTTTGCTCTTTGCTCCTACTACTTGAGAATGTTGAAATTAACCTGCGCTGCTTAATTTAGAACCCAAATGAAAGCACTGTCTTCTTCTAGAGAATGCAGAAAATAGGGCATCTCGGATAAACACTTGTTCTGCAGTCTTTAAAAATCCCCCAAATATAACAAAATCCATAGAAGTATGTTCTTTAGAGGTTTGTCTGTTGCCACTAATTTGGAGAGGTGACATTTATCCCTGTGTGCAGCATACAGAGGCTATTCAAATTCCATTGCAGATCTCGAGGAGAATATTAGGTCTTTGCAAAGAGACCATACGTTACTGGCAAAAAGTCCACAGACTTTTTGGAAGAACTTCCTTCACTTCAACCAGAGTTTGATGGAAGGTGAAAGCTCTTGGTATATGGGCTGTTTGAATAACAGAGAGGCTCTTCAACACTGATGAAGCCGATTACATATCGTGAGTATTTGTAACCACTCTTGCTTATACAAGGCAAATCAGAAAAGAAGAAAAAAAAAAACCAAACAAACCAGCCCAGAGTTCTCTTTGGTCCTGATCTTGCCAGTCATGCTGAGTGAGCAGTCTTGTTTCCATGTGCAGTAGTTGGCAGCAGAATTCCCTCAGTGGTTACCATGGGACACAAGATCTTTTAAAGTGGATCCCTTGTGAAGTATAATAGGACAGGCAGCAGAATTATTTATCATTAGACATGATTTTATCTTAAATGTATAGAGTTCCAAGGGTCCCAAATGTATTACCACTCAGTGATGTGCAGCTAATGTTTTAAAAGAGTCCGAGGAGTGGGGGGGAACCACAACAACTTTTAATCTCCTATGGGCTGTAAAGGTGTTTTTCCAGGCTTTAGAGTATGGAACCAGGGGACCTATTAGTATGTTTTTCCAGTTCAGCACTAAAAATACCAACGAAGAGAAACAACATTAGGTGGCAATAAACTTATAACAACAGTAATGTCTGAAAATTATCATGCGTTGTTCCTGAGACACATACTTGGCCAGGTACTGTGCTGAGTGCAAGAATAAGAGAAAGTGAGGATGGACTGAGGTAACCTTAAGTCATCTTTCTGCCTGGTATATCAAGCCGGATCCTGAATCTGACTGTTTGTGCTATTGTGGCAGTGGATAGACTGAGCAGTGGATAGACACCAGAGTGGGACATACAATGTAGCTCCCTGATTAAATTGGTAGAATAGATCAGAATACGTATGTGGAGACTGAAGACATTTCAGGAGGCTATAGGATTACTTTGTCACGGAAGACACTAAAGAATGGTTTGCAAAACAGTGAAGAGCACTTAAACAGCCATAAGGAGTGTGTACTAAAGCCAATAAAATTACCCTTGTTTTACTGGACTGTCTAATTTGATCAACAGGACTATAGGTAGTACTGATAGCAACTGAGATTGAACAGAGACTGGCCTTTAAATCTGAAGGTTAGGGATGTTAGAGGAAATTTATTTTATTCTGTTTTTAAGATGGTCCCACTGTCCTGGCTTCAATATGCACTCCCTATGGCTGTTTAAGCACTCTTCTCGTTTGTGTTGACTGTTCTTTTTATCTTCTAAAACTCATCTCCTTTTTCTTTTCTAAATCCCCGTATTCCTCCCTTATGAACATCTTTTCTGTGTTCCTTTTTGGATCTCTTTGGCCTTGGCATTTCTGTTTGATTCCACCTCTCATCCCCTTTGTTTTTATCACCAGGCATCCGTTTCCTCCCTCTCACGCTCTCTTTCTCTCGTGCTCTCTTTCTTTCCCTAGTAATATTCTTGCTTTTCCACACCTTGCAAGTGTACTTGTAGTTCAGTAAGTTGCCTTTTTTTTTTAATGCTACTTTGTCAAAATCCTAAACAAACAGGTAGAAAGCAAGATGGGGATCTTCCCTTTTTAAATTTAAATGTAATTTTAAAAGAAAGATTGCAAAAGGTAGGGGTTCCTAGAGATTTTAATAGTGCTCGGTAGTTTCTTGTCCTTTTTGCCCCTTTCCTCCTCCCTTCCCCACAAACTTTTGCCTTTGGTGTTTAAGGAAAAGATAGAATTCAACATTTCTAAGTTTAAGCATTTAAATTTAAAACCCATTCTGATTTAAACTTGAATGAACTTGCTTGGGAGGAGAAGAAAAATCCTCTAGACATCTCAACTCTAAACTTTGTTCATTAGGTTCTTCTTGGTGGGATATTCCAAAGGGAAGAGGAACTTTCTGCAGCTCCTGAAAAAGCCTAATTTTTAATTGCAGTGAAATCTTTCCAAGAGATTACAGCACATCTTATTCATGACGTTCCATTGTGACCCCACACTTACTATTATTTGTATTATGGCAGTGCCTAGACAACCTGAGCTGATTGATGAAGAGTAACTGAGCTAGGCACTTGACAAATACAGTATGAGAGAGTCTCTACATGAAGAGACCACCAACTCTGGCTCACTTTCAGTAAATGGCAGCAGCAGTGGTGGCTGCTGTTACTGATTTTGGTGCAAATCTGTTTCATGGGAAGTTACAACTCTCTGACTGCAAACTAGTACTATTGAAGCACAGAGCAGTTTAGGTGTGCTACCGAACATTGTAAGGCAAAGCCATGAGCTGAATTTGAACTATCAGACTTGTATCCCAGCGCTGTAATGCAAGCACAGTTCATTTTAGTACCATTTTAGTACTTCCTTCTGGGTGCTTATTCGGCTCTTTCGTTAGTATTTCTGTTCTCTTGGTTCACCTTTCATTAGTATTTCTGTTGTCCTAGTTCACCTGAACTGGGAAGATGTGCTCATGTCTCTTGTTAAGCATGGGCATAAGGATGTCTGCTTCCACTGGTTTTGCACCTGTGTTTTCTTTGCTGTCTTTCTGTTCTTCTACTCTGGTTCTCAGATCTTCTATTTGCTCCTTTCTCCTGCTGACACTTTTCTTCACTCCCTCTGCCAGCAACTTTAATTGTTCTTGGCCTATAAATCTTCCTTAAAAGCTCCTTGCAGCCTTTCACTTTCATTGTCCTCTGCATTCAGCTTCATCTGCCTTTCAAACTTTCAGTCTTTCTGAGCTTCCTGGCTCTTCATGACTATTTCTCTTCTGACCATGTATCTCTGCATCCCTGGCTCTCTGGAGGATTAGAGCTTTCAGTGTTTTCCCTTGAATCAGAAAAGGGTGAGGACCACGTCCAGGGTACAAAATACCTGACAATGAGAAGAGTCAGAGTGTGTGTGAGCTCACTCTTGTCTTAGTAACTTGCCACTCCGCAGCCAGTGGATGAAAACTGAGCACACATTAATTTGAATGAGTACTGGCTGTACTAACAGATTTCCGTGGTTTGATAATGGGAAAATTTTCACAAGAGCTGCTCTAGTGGGATTTCTGGCAACTGTGGGTTCTTTTTAATTTGAAACTTCCATCAACAGGTTGCAAATCTTGTCAGTTAGGGAAGGGCAGAAGTAAGTCTACCCCATCGGCCAGAAAAAGCAAGGGAGGGCTATTTAATTTCTTTCATTTGCTGCATTTAATGAAGAAACTGGTGTATGAGTGTTGTAGAGTAACAGAATAGGAAAGGGGGAAAAAAACCTCTGTGGGGAGCTGGATTTCTCATGAAATGCTTGAAGATTAACTGAGGGGGGGAAAAAAACCCTAGAAACTTTTCAAAAAGGAAGACCTATGATGGTGCAAACTGAGGCAAATGTCTGCTTTTTCAAGTTTCCTTGAACTCAGATTTTTCTCATCTGTGTGTGAAGTAAAGTTTAGAGCATTTTCTGTTTTTTCTGATCCTGCTTTCTACTAAGTTTGCAAGTCTCCAACTTCTCTCTGAGCCTTTACAGTGTTCTTCTCTAGTGGGAACTATCCCTTGGGTTCTTCCCCCACAAACAGCTCTTTGGTTTATAAAGAAAGCGTTTTTATTTTGTTTTTGTTGCTGCCATCCAAGACTGACAAATGGGTTTAGTCTCAGGCTCTTCCTTCAATTATTAATGAAAAATATTGTATTACCTGAGGCTAACCCAACATTGCGTTCCATTTCCAAGCCTTTGGCAACCAGCAATCTCATTGCTGTCTAAAATGCAGAGAAGAAAATCTTTTGCCTGTTCCTTTTTCCTTCTCTGCCTCTGCCTCCCCTCCCTCCCTTAAGAAATACTTTACTGCATGAATTGCAGGATGACTCCAATGAGTTTGCTGAGAAAGCATTGTGATAAATAAAAATGAACATCATGCAGTCTGATTGTCTCTTGTTTAGGATTTAAAGTATCGATTTCTGAACATTACAGAGATTTAGACATGGGTTAATTAAACATTTACATACATGTGTAGGACAATATATTGTATGGTGCAATAATACGCACTTTAATCAGAATCTGTGGGTGTTGTGTGTTTGCTTGTTCCATGTTAATTGGTATCATGCTGGCTCCTAGCTTAGGTCTTTGGCTAGATGGGACAGAATAGACATGGTGTTTTAAATATTTTAATTAGGACCAGCAGTTCCCGGCTCGCTCATTTCTCATTGGATTGTTTTTCATGCATGAATAAATTAGCTAGCATGGAAGTACTTTGCAGAAAGTAGTTGCCCTCTAGCCATAAAATGAGTCCTGTTCATTAATACTTTAATGAAATTAGCTGTGAGCAAAATATCATTCCTTTTAACTGTGTTCTAATTTCTTAATTTTAATTAGGCACATAATTGTAGTATACTGAAATTATCTTAATGTATAGCACGAAAAGTTCTATCACCATGGGCCTGTGGCTGAAACTTGAGCATACTTGCAGCATATTTCAGCTTGCAATTTTTCTCTTCAACTTTTCCTAGCTAATCAAAATCCTTTCCTTACTTTGTGTTATTGCAACATGATGTCAGGAACTGACTAATGCTTTTGAATACTTGGAAAATTAAAAGAATCACTGATGCTATGTTTTGTTGTTGGCAACATTCGACAACCCCAGTTTTAGGGTCCAACATATCCCAGGAGCATTTCTAGGAAGCGTAGAATACACAGAACGTATTTGTTATTTTGACTTGTTCCCCTGAGATTTTCCATGTTTTGCTAACCTCGAGTTGCTACATTTACTTTATGATTTTACAAACTGAGCTGTGAAGCAGTGAGGATGCATGAAAGCTAAGAAATTTAGATTTTAGCAGCTGTAGCATAAGTTGTCTTTATACTAAAGTTTAACTAGTATAAATTAGTCTAGGTTGCTTTATAGATGCAGCTCGTTTCCACTTTGACAGATACCGTTCTGCTGGATGCAGTTTGTTTACTGGAAAGACATGTATTCTGGCAAAAACATTGGCTATGCTATCTGACAGTAAGTTTGACATGAGTATTTTGAGTGAAATGTCCTTATCTTGATAGAGACCTGGGAGTAGAAACACTAAACTAGATAAATTTTTTTTTTAGGAGAGCTAAGCATCTTTAATCCAAATTTATGTCAGTGGGGATTTAAACTTCAGCCTTTACTAGTTTGCTAAAAATTGCAGAGAACTGTGTTAAAAAATCAGAAATTAATCTTGCAAGTTTTAAAATACTGAAAAAGGGGCATGTAAGTATTTAGTCCTAGAGTTTTTGCATCCAAATCCATTGAAAACGATTTTTTCTATTTATCATATTCTTAAGCAAAGAGAATTTCGAACAGTAGTGACTATACAGATACGAAATGTAGACTTTAACCCAAGTAATTTTAAGATCAAATAACAGTACACTAGCATCTTGAACCTAGTGGTTTTATGTAGTGATCTCTTTCTCCTGTACAGCACTGTATAAACCTGTTCTGCAGAAGTCTGCAGTTGTGTCTGTAACATGCCTCTCCAGAACTCCTGTGAAATCCATAGTGCAAAATGCAGGTGAGCTCCAAGTTAGCCTCCCTTCCTCCACGGAGGTGATGCACATTAGTGCTGTTAGCCATTTTGCCAGAGTGACAGAGACCTTTGACTTTGCTGAAATTGAATTTCTAATTGAAATCCTTTTTGGTGGCATATTTCACTGCCTGCCGTAATTGGCACCTGCTCTAAATAATATTGATATTTCTTATTTAAATAATATATTATGGCTAATTGTAATACTTCATTATGCCCACAATTAAGTGAACTGTGGTTAGTTTACAATTAATACTAATACTAGTTGATGTGCAATTTGAATGTAATTTGCTGCTGTTAGCAGATTGCCAGTGGAAAGAAGAAAGCTAAGGGATTTCTTGTTTCCAGTGGCAATCTTGTTTTTCTAGACAAACAATTTTAAATAGAATGTGAGTTATGTTCAGATAACCAACAAAGTAATTAGACTAAACATTCCGGTTTTATTTCTGATCAGTCATCGTCATTCTTCTGTTGGTAAACACACACTCAAGCCCTCCCTTTGGAGACCTAATTCCAATTATCATCTATTAAAGATTAGTAAAATTAATGCAGCACATCTTTAATTGTTTCATGTTATGGGAGACACAATATAAGTTCAGAAAACTTAGGTTTCACATGGGGCTATCTTCAGTATGATGCAGTTGTATCAGAATGATTAGCCTGTATTTGATTACAGATTGCTCAATTAGTGATAACAGAGGCTCTAAAAAGAAAAAGGGGGTGGGTTGGAAGTGTGGTGTGGAACTTCAGCTAGCGATAACAAATGCTACAGACAGTGATTATTCTGAAGAAAGGAAATCCCAAGGTATTTCTTTCTTGTAATAAAATCTGTTTGGGTGTAAGTGTTCAATGGCTTGCAAGTTATCTGTACCTTGATAATTATTTGCTGTAGAGGCAAATGACCTAGGCAGACGGACAATAGTTGGTTTGGTCTACTTCATCAGTCAAAATTCTTCAGGTCCATCCAGCATTGGAAAGCATCTATAAAATGTGCTTGAGCAGCAAAATCAAATTGCATCATCACCATGCTCAGTTTGCAGACTTGAAACAATCATATTAGGAAAATGACCTATCTGTACTTCTTATAGACTCCTCTTTACTAAGACTTAAAGAGAAGTTAAATTTAAAATTGCTTCAGTCTTTTGTTTATGCGATCAGATAAGATACCTTTGAATCAGAGCTGAACTGATGTTATGTAAACTTAGGAATCTCAATCTAAAACCTGCATGGGAACTGAAGTAAAAACAAAAACAACAAAAAAAAGGGCAAGCCCTAAGGGAATTTGAGTAATGAGCAACATAAAAGGGTGGATCAAAAGCCTGTTGCAACATCCAAGTGCTTATACAGTTGTAATTGGGGTCCCTTTCTCATTTCTGTGACGCTGCAGTTACTTACTCTGGATTTTGGAGTAAGGTAGTGGACACTAATATGGTATTCAGCTACCAAAAAAGGGAATTTAGGCAGTGGGAATTAAATTACTTAAGTTGGAATTGGTTGAGGAAACAAGAAATACATAAATGAGGTGGGGAGTTCACTGTGTGACATGATATGCTACCTGCATTATAAACATTTTTCTGGCACAATTAAAACGTGTGTGTCTGTGAGCAAACGTAGAATGAGATTCGTTTCCCATGCCCATGGCCTGAATCAAACAGCTTAGGGCATAAGGAAGGGAGAATGACACATTCAGTGTCACTTGGAAGCAGGACATGGGGTGGAACTGCAGCAACAGAACATGCCTGTGTCTCAATGCTTTGTGATCTTAGGCTTGTGCTCTGTAGCTGTGGTGTTCAGTCTCTCATTTTCAAAATAGCAACTTAATGCATAAGTTGCTTGAGGGTTTTTTTTTTTTTCCCCCTGTTAGTTTACAGAGGACTTATAACTAAAAGTTTTAAGAGACCATGCTTCATCCAAACATATTTGTTTTAAAGTTTAGTTGTTGGTATTTTTTAAAACATGGAATCTAGACCTACAAAGGGCCAGAATTACAAAAATGTTGATTTCTTTGAAAGTTTACAATACAATATTGCTAGTTTTAGTGATCTTATCGCCACATAATTCTAGTCTAGGTTTTCGGTTAGTTTCTTTTGTTTAGTTGTTTTTTTAAAGAATGCTATGACTCCTTAAATCATCACCTGAGTACATCACTACTCATTTAAAAATCATTAAAAAAAAGAAAAAGTTATTAGATACCCAGAATGAGGAGAAATGGTGGAAGTTGTGAAAACCCAACTTATATCAGGAACAATTAGGAAAAAAAAAATTAAAAAGCCTTCCCCACCATTTTTAACTTAATCTTATGATTTCCAGATCAGTCAGAAGCTACCCGAGGTGTGTGTGTTGCTTTTTCTAGAGTACCAAAAGCTTATTTGGGAGAAACTAGATTCCCTTTACCAGCTCAGAAAACAACCCAGAAATTTCTAGTGATCTTGATAGAAGACATGGTTGGAGTGATTTGGAAAGAGAGGTAGAGAACACATTTTAATCATGAAAATCCTTTACTGAATTATTTTTCCCTCATCCATGAGACTTCGTAGGCAAAGCATTAAGAGATTCTGTGCCAAAAAACTCCACCCCAATCTTGTTTCCCTCTATCTTTCTAAATAGCTGTATGTCATAGGATTTACTTACCAACTGTAACATTAGCATTAAAAATCCTTTTAGGTTGCCTGTTGTTATTCCAATAGTGCCATTTTTAGGGCACCAATCACTGTCTTCAGATTGCGTCTGCCTTCAATCAGTGGCGCCTCTGATTTTGTTATAATTATGTTATCATTTAGATTAATCAGTATTTTGCAGTTTCAGTTGATCAGAAAATTACAAGTTGAACACAGTATTCATAATAAAAATACAAACTAGACATGAAGTAAAAGAATGCTGGCGGACGGTGAGTGTTTCACAGCCTGTCTCTAATTTTGAAGTCTGAAAATTGCTGCTTACTGTTGCCACTACTTAGAAAAATCCTTGATAATAATAGAACACTAATGTTTCAGAAGATAACAGCATATTGCCTTTCAGAGGGTGGATGCTGTTCATTCATACGGTTATGGAAAATTTCCTTTTACACTTGTTTTTCCAGTGTGCAGAAATCCTAGCTCTACCAGTGAATCAGCTGCTTTGAAATTCTGTATCTCTTCTCACCATAGCATATTTCTTGGACATTCGGAAAAACATTAAGCCCTCCCTAATGTTTTCTGATGTGGCTAGTAGTTTTGACTGATTCTTTTTTGTGGTCAGCTTTGTACACTTAGAGGTGACTTGTATTTCAAAAAGTACTGAACACCCTTTCAGTCTGCAAATTACAGAATTGTTAAATAGAATCAGAGAACTGTGTTATGGAGTTAGGCCTGGTGAGTCATGTGGCAGAGGATCAGACTTTAATTTTAGCTGCTTGTTGCCATTCCTTAATATCCTTCCTTTATAAAAGGAAATAGCAAATATTAATATTTCTAATAACATAAGTGTTAGTTGGACTTGTTGGAATGCCTCTGCTATAAGTATTTTTTATAAATAAGAGGGCAAGGTGTGTGTGCTACAGATCAGAAGTATTTAGTGTATGCAGTGAGCATAATTAGATAATCATAATGGTCTAGGACAAAATGGATCAAACTGCTGGCTGTGCTACTCCATTTGCACCTTTATCATCTGTGGTCTAAGTAGTTATCTCCAGTTCCAGAAAAGCGCATGTGGAATTTTTCTTTTTCTTCCTGCTTGTGCATCCTCTTTCAAAATGGCTTCTGCAATCTTTCATGAAGAGTTACTGTATTTTCTGAAAGAAGAGAGCATCAGCCATACCTTCTGCAAGCTCTGAGTTCTCTATGACCTCCTTTATTTCCATCCAAGCACATAAACAATCACATGCTATTATATATCTGTTACAGAATCTACTTGGCATCAAATGCTTGGAGAAGTC
This sequence comes from Sagittarius serpentarius, assembly GCA_034782735.1. Taxonomy (NCBI): domain Eukaryota; kingdom Metazoa; phylum Chordata; class Aves; order Accipitriformes; family Sagittariidae; genus Sagittarius; species Sagittarius serpentarius. The sequence goes on from JAVKLA010000002.1 coordinate 5,624,078, forward strand.
TTCTAGCTCACAGATAGCTTTCTAGTAACTTAACTCAGTTCAAGCACATAATACAAGGACCCAGTGCTGAGAAATTAAACAAAACCAAGGAGAATATTTTTCTGGTTTGTATTTTTGCCAAAATGCAAAAGATGGTACTAGACATCAGAGAAAGATATTTGACAAATTCACATCCTGGGATCTAGCTTTCCTTTTAAATACATTGAATTTTAGAAGGTATTGCTTTTTTTATAGGAAGAGCATTGGCTCCTTTTAGTAGTTTTTCTACAGGTTAATATTCTGTTGTAGAGTATAAATTAAAAGAAAAAAAATCAACACAATTCATGATTCTGGAGAGAGAAGTGTTGTGAGCTTCCATTGGCCTTGAATGTCCAGCCTTATAACATGTAAAAGAGCAATGTCTGTGTTACCACTCTGGGAGGGTTAGGTATGTTTCTCCTGTAACCATGAAGTATCTAGTTGTTCTGTGGAGCCTGTAAAAATAAACAAACCACAATCCCATCAGTATTTTTCTAGCAAATATTGTCAGACTTCACAAGAGAGATAGTGGCATGAGTGTGCTACCACAATACTACTGTATTGAAGTACTCATTAAATTTATGCAGATGGTAGTTTCTTCCTGAGGAAGATGTATTGATGTTTACCATTATGAATATGAAATTGTTAATTGTGGATTTTGAAACTTAAGGAGGCATTTTTAGCATGCAATTTATCTTATGACAGAATTTATCCTAATCGAGTTGTGTTGAGCTCTCAGAATGACACCACCAGCAGGGCCGTCAGGCAGACTGTCCCTGGGGAAAAAGAACTGTTTTGACATCTCTCTGAATACAGTAGTTCTGCTGGGTTTTTTTTCCCTGGACTGATACTAAAGACGCTTTGTTTGGAGCTATTAAAGGCATGATGCTGCAAGCCGGTGACTGTAAGGGGGCTCCAGGTCTGTGAAGAATGTAAGCTATATATTTTAAAAATCAGTAGTTGTTATTTAGAAGTGTAGAGATTCCTGATGTCTGAGATATCCCTTCAAATTGGGCCTCTTTAGGTTAATATTCTGCAGCTCAGCTTTCCCAGGTGAAATGGGTACGTGCTGTGATGCAAGTGTTGTGTTCATGCCGTCACATACCAGCCAGCAGAAGGAACAGCAGTGTGAGCCTCCCAAGGAAGCACTAACAACCACCTCTCCTGCAGGGAGGTCGACTGTTGTCTCACTGCTATAAAAAGGGTGGGTTTGTGGCTAGTGATAAACTGGTCTCTTGGTGGTGGCTGATTTCAGTTTTGTTTGATCAGTCTCTCGCTGAGGTCAGTCTCCTGTCTTCCTGATCTATTTTCCCCAAGTGACTTGTCCTTGCCATGCTGCAATACCAGGTGCTTTTTTTTTTTTTTTTTAAAAGTTGTTTGCTCATGGCATAATCTGTTTCTATTGTGGTTCAAGAGGAATGTGGCTTGCTGCCTGGAGAAAAATGGGCATGAGGCAATGACTTGATGTAGAAGGGAAGATTAGGCTGGTGGAGGAAAGAGCGGACAGTTGTATTTTGACGGAGGAAGACGTGTGAAGTTAGGGAGAGATCTTGTCTGGAGAAAGACAAAATTTCTACAAGGGGGGAAAGAATCACAGGGGAGAATTCAGATGCAGAACTTCACAAAGGGATGGAGGCCTTGCTTTTCATGGCTCCTAGGGATGCAGCTGTGTTCAAAAGGGGATAAAATGAACATTTTCAAACACCTGAATGGAATTAATCCTATCTTTTGTAAAATTAGTGGATGTGGATGGCTGACTTCACTGCTTCAAAACTTCAGTCAAAGAGGAAAACAGAAAAATGAAGACCTTAAAGCAGTATTAACTCAGTTGTATGCAGAATTCAATTTACTTTTCCACTTTTACTTTAAAGGTTACCGCTCTAAGATTGTCTGCAATATTTTAGGGTCTTGAGATTTAGATTAATGTTAACTTTTTTACATTTTATATAAATTTTAAATTCTTAACTACAACTTTTCAGGATTGGGGATGTTCTCTACCTTTTTTTAATCTTCTTAGTTTACAATGTTGGAAGAAAAGAGAAAAATGTAACTGAGTACCCATTGCAAGATGTACTGTCATTATGACAAAGATCACCAGGTGGTGCTGTTTCACATAGACTTCCAAATTGTTTTTCCGCTGTGCGAACTGATGTCCAGTTATGGGAAGATGCACTACATTGGTAATTTTTGCTATGAAGTCTCTGAAACTGAGCAACAAAAATCTGCATGCGGCTGTATTCTTTGACTTGAGCAAACATTTGAGGTAAGGCTGCTCTGTGTGAACAGACACTACTAATGAACAAGTTCACAGAAAAAAATGCTGCCCACATAACCGCCTGTATTATATAGATAAAACTGTATAAAGAAAATATGGAGTTGAAGCACCTGTACTAGCTTGTCAAAATGCTATATGTGAAACACTGCCCCCCCCCCCCTCCCCCCAGAAAAAGAGATCTTGAAAATATCATAGAATCATAGAATGGCTTGGGTTGGAAGGGACCATCAAAGGTCATC